>CM036938.1:53212021-53812021 GCA_020800305.1 Porphyrio hochstetteri | reverse complement strand
CATATCTGCGGAGCTTGTCTGGCAGCTTCTGAAGTATAGGACAGTGAGTATTGGCTGTCTGAAAAGATACTGTTTAGTTCACACGCTCTTCTCTACAATTGTTTGGATTATGACTGCCCAAAGTCTCGCATCTATTGTACTCTGTTTACTACACAACTTCTGAATGGCTAGTTTATGTTCTGTGGCTGAACTCTACACTTGATACTTTAGTTAGAACCCCTTACTTGACAAAAATGGAAAAGTATGATTGAGGTGGAACTTGAGGCTTTCAAGTCCTGCACAGAGTTCCACAACAAGGATCTTTTGTCCCTTAAATTGATGTGAGAGATAAGAAGCTGTTGGATTCCTCTAAACTGCTTCCAACTTTTGGCATGACTGTTTATGGTAACATTTAAGCCTCTGTCAGGAATGCAGTGCTGTTGGAGACATTTTAGTGCATGTCTTGTGGAACTTGCTCAATATCAGTCAAATAAAAGCTTTTGACTATTTTTGTAATCTCCATCTTAGATCAATGAGCTGCAGGCCTTTTCCAGCTGATGGGGAATACAGTACTTGTGTGGATGTGATGGATTGATGGAGGACTGTCAGTCCTAAGGTTCATCATTAGATCAGTTCCTCACATATGTTTTGGACTGGGCTGATGAAAAAGGGTTTATATTTAGGGGATTTGTGCACCTTACCTCTGCGAGCATGTGATGCTGACAGAGCATGTGGAGCTATCAGATGATTTGTTTAAGCTGTGCACTAACGAACAAATCTTGGTTTTTGTGGAGGACCTTCTATCTTCATACAACTGCCTTTATGTTATCTAAGTGAATTTGGTTGTTGGTAGGGGAGTGAGAGAAGGAGAGAATGCACCAAGTACATCATTATGCTAGTAAGAAACATCTGCTTCAATACTGATTTTCCAAATAATAGTCAACACTGAAAGAGAGGCTCTTTCCACTTGTAATTTGCCAATAGTCTTTAGTGGCCCTCAGTGCTGTAATTTCATTCCTTCTTAAGTCTGTGTGTTTTAAAAATTAATTGTGTTTAACAGTTCACTGAAATGGCAAAGCATGAATGTGAGCAGTATGACTACCGAAGGTAGTCTCAGGTTCTTTAGCACTCTTAGCGCTTAACGTTCACTCTGCCACTTAGTCCCACCACTGGGCTTGTGCATTCTTAAGCTATTGATGCTTTAACAAAGTTCAAGTGGTTTTTTTGTGTGGGGTTTTTTGCATCTTCTGTAGGATGTATCCTTCTCTGCCTTTACAGATTTGTGTTGTTGGTACAGCTGATGCTATCAGGGATGTGATAATAGTTCTTCTACTGTTGGATCTTTTACTGCCTTTCTAAAACTCCTCAGCTAGCATGAGAATTAGGCATTCTAGACAAACTAAAATGTCTTCCCTGTCATGCATTTTCCTCTCTACACTTAAGACACCAACAAAAGGAGTGCTTATCTCATTAGGCAGACTCTGTCACTCCTACTAGAATGGCTTTTCTGAATTGTGGAGTTATGTTCTTTATCTGCAGACAAGCCTCTTTCTCACTGGATCAAAACTACAGTAGAAGAGTTAGTGTTTTGGAATTGCTACATAAAATTAGTGTTTTTCTTGTCACCCATAGCTGCCTTTATCTTACTTCAAATTTTGGTCTCTTGTTTATCCTAATACGTGACTAAGTGTGAGAACAACCACATGTTACAGGCTACTATGAACATGTGAATGAAGGCATCTTGATTGTCCCCCAGGCCACCTTGCTTGCAGGTTTCACAGTCTGTTGCAGGTTCAGGTCAGGCAGAAGCAGTTTTATAGCTACATGGGAGAACACAGAGCAGGAGAGGTTCAGCACTCTATTGATACAGATTGACCTAAAAGAAAGTACTGGAACATTCATGGGCTTAGAGCAGATAATGCACTGCTCTGGAAAGGGGTGTGATATGGCAGAGCAAGGCTCTACATCAAAGGGAACTTGGTTCCAGCGGATGTGCCCATGCAGGCCTGATAACTCAGTCTGCAGCCATGAGGCCTCAGCTTACTTCTGTTCAGCTTGTGATGCTGCTGTCCTCTTGACCAGCTCCTGTGCTTATTGAGGTCACAGCTGCACAGGATATAGATGCCCTGCCAAAAAACATATATAAATGTTTTAAATACCCAGTCTTCAGTGGTGTTGTAAGATCTGCATGCTGTTTTCAATCAATCTTGTTTAGCTCTATCAGAACAGCCTATTTCACTGAAGAGATTGTTCCCTAGGTTAGTAGATAATAATTAGCTGCGTTATATTGCTAGCTTTCATTGTTTCTAAGGTAATTTTGTTTCTGGTTTGCTGCATTAATGTTTGATTTCGTGGATCCTTGTGTTGCACTGGGTAGTTGAATGATTAATTCAGTTTTATGAAGCAAAACCAGGTGGGAACAGACTGATGTGAATTTCACTGCTGCATTTCTTCATGACTTTTAAAAAATAAACGGCAAAAATTGTGCTGCTTAAGTAATTAATAGATGTTTTTCTACACTTGCGTAGAGGTGTCTACAGAAAGAGTGCTTAGTGTTAGAGCATTATTTAACTGAAGATAATGTTTTGTGTGGTCATACTGTAGCTGTGCTGGGTAGCTTGTAATTTTTTATTCTCTCCTGTCTTCAGCTGTTAGTAACAAGGTAGCTATACACTGTTGCAGAATTTTGTGCTGTATGCTAACTAATTAAATTCACAGAATAAATGTAACTTTAATTTTGATGGAGTGGTATTTTGTTTTATATTAGTTATGGTCTTTAAATGCAGCTGTTCTCTGGTAAGATTGCTATAGGTAATGCCAAACACAGTGAAAAGTTTCTAACATCTAATTAAAGGTTCTGATTTTTTTAGATATTCTGCAAAATGAGAATTCATATCTTACTGGCTACAGTTTCCACTAGACTTGTCACTAAAAAGCCTTGAAGTGGCCTGGTATCATCAGAGAAGTGATGAAGTATTGGTGTCATAACATTTTCCTGTTTAGCTTAATTAGAACTTTAAAAAGCACAGTTTTCTATATGGATCACAAGCCTTCCATGCAATCTCTTGGTTTGTTTGCTTGTGCTTCAGTGCTTATCACCTCTGCATCATCTCTACGTAAATTAAAGTTCTGATGTAAACACGAAAGGGAAGTACCTTATTCCTGATGTGTAGTTAGTTACAGGGTTCTATCATGAAATGTGTATGAATGCTTACCAGTATGAAGAATACACATTTTTTTTCACCTTCCTGACATTTAAAGCAATCTGTTACCAGTCTGACATTGTGGTGCTAAGGGTAGTGATGCCAAATTTATCGTTACAGGTCCGATCGCATTCAGTGCACTGAACTATCAGATTACATATGCACACATAATGAAATACCCCTCAGTCTAGACTTTTGAACTACCACAGCCACACTTAAGAGTTTGGTCGTGTTCAATTGGAACTATGACAGCTAGCTTCATGAAAGTGCAGCTTTATTCAAGCAACAGGTACACAGATTCTTTGGATTGTTGGTGATAAATTTACTGTCTGCAAAGTGCTTGTAAATACCAGGAGTCTCAACTGCTAATGCATTACAAGATACACAGCGACCCTGTATAGATTGACAGTCTCCCAGGGAAGCACTTGGGTAACAGAGTGTTTGAGTCTTACCCAGAGGTGTCCTGATGTAGGGGAAGAGAGGCTTGGCCCATCAACTGATCCCAGAGGTTAGAATAGTACACCATGGTACGCTCCCTGACATCCTGTCTCTTGTGTGCTATTTTTATGTTATTTGTTTTCTCTAAGGTGGAGCTTGAGTGACTCTAGTCCTCTGTACCTTTGTAGCAATTGTAAAATTCTCTCACTTCACATTTAAAGGTGTAGGCTAACAAAAATTCAGAGCACGTGCTCAGAGGAGTAGTCACACCTTAGAGGCAGTGACTTTTGGGATGGAGGTGTGTTTTTGTGATACAATGATATTATAGTGGACAAACTTTAGCAAAGGACATCATTTTGTCAAATACATGGCAGATGTTGGCTCAGGGTAAAAAATATGCAGCTTGTCAGTTCTGATTGACCTTCAGGCTCCTATATTTCCACAGAGCCTGGCTGCAATGTCTCTGCTTTGCTCTGCCCTTTTTCCAGCTATCTCGGGGTCAAAACATCAAGCTGCCCTGACCTTACCAACCTTCAATATTCCTTATTGCAAAGTGTTTAGGAACTTATGGTGATAAGGATGGTTGGCATTATCAGTTGCTCATCACCCTGGAATGTTTTGTGAATGCGGAACCTTTCTTTAAAATGTGAACATAAGTTTAATTACTTAGTTACTTCCAGCAATTACCCCACAGACATAAAACACTCCAGTAAAACCAGAGTGCCTTGTCTTGAAATCTTCAGTATAAAGTTCAAGGAATTCAAGGTCGCATGTTTTAGAAGACACGTGTTGATATGAAGCTTAGCAGCAACATTTTAATTAAGACAGCACAAACATTCTGAAGCTTTTTCAGTTGTAACAGGCATACAGATTTCTTTTCTGCAAAACAGCATGCTTGAGTTGGTTGTGCTGTTTAATATGCCAAGTTACACTTTTTTGCAATGCATGTGGTGAGATTCATGCTCTGATGTTGCATTTTAATTTAGACAAATGTAAAAAGTAATGCTGGGATCAGTAGTGTTCCTAGTAAGAAGTATCTGAAAGTCTTCCCAAAGGATTAGGCGTGAAGACTGTAGTATTTTGCTCTTAATAGTTCTGTGCTTCTCTTTCAAGTTGCTGCTTAACCTCAGTGTTACATCATTGAAGAGAATGGTTCTTTGTTATTGGACTAGTGTATTAGGTGATTCTTTATCGTGAAATAAAGTGGTATCATTGGAATAATCAGTGTGTTTTCTTTCTTGAAGCTGGTGGCTGTAAGCATAAAATAACACTTCATACTTGTTAATGATGTATAGGACTTACTTTTTAGTATGAAATCATTATTAGCTCGGAGTGTAAATGTCTGCCTTAGTTTGGCTGTGACAGTGTAACTGCTTGAGCTACGTGAAGCTATGTCATTCCAAAATCTGCGAAGAATTTTGAAATGGTGTTTATTTGGCCATTTTGTCTACCTCCTTATGCAATATTTTGAGGTTGAGGTTTAGTACTTTGTTTAGTCAAACTCTCAAACTTCCTTGTGATGGTTTCAATTTCTTTGGGACCTCGGGTCATTGTTGTTGTTCGGACACTGCTTATGGCATTCCATATAAATACTGTTGTGTGTTCTTGCTTTCAGAACAGTTGTTCTTGCCATATCTAAAATCCTCTCCCAATCCTTGTAAATTCAGTAATCTTTCAATTAATCCCCCTAGCCACCTTCACATTATACTAGGATGCAGCAGGAAATCGAAGCATAATGTGCTTTTTTGATGTTTCAAAAATGAACATATGGTGTCCTAGGTCTGCGTTCTCAAGCAGTGTCTTGAAACTTTACAGTGATAGAAAAGCATTGCTGTGATAATGCCTTTGCATTCTTTAAATATGCACCATAGTGTTGTGATGGCCTTTTGATATTATAGAGATACTGTGCTACTGATTTGAGTTAGACATGTCTAAACTGAATTTTGTAGGTGAGGTTTCCTCGTATTTTAACAATCAGGAGTGCAGACCTATGTGATTGTATTCAAGGGTGTTGGTCTGTGCTGAGGCTCTTCAGTCTTTTTCAAGCCTTTTTGTCCTGGTACATAGCAGATACCGTAGAAACAAGCAAACAAAAAATAGTGCTCTTAAATTATTGGCACAATGTGGGTGATTAGGTAGAAATTATGGTAATGTACCTAAACTGAAAAGAAAAATCACTGGGAAGCTATTTTTCAGAGAAGTTGCTCTTTAAAATGGTGCACAACTGTATGAGAGAGGTAATGATTAATACCTTGGTCAGGATGGGAGCTTTCGAATCAAATTTTTGGAGAAATTATTTAAATGAGGAAAGATGAGGGTGTCCTCTGTTCTATGTTGGGCAACATAGCCATCTAGGATAAACAGGGACATGTGTCAGATGGTACATAATTTAAAATGTTTCAATAAATGGTCTTTGTTTTAAGCATTATGATGTCCTTCATTAAAGATGTTCATGCACCCTCAGTCTTTCAAGCTGTGATAAGCCTACAACAGAAGTTTATCATTAAGAGCAAGGGCTAAGGGAATGAGTTAAACATTGAAGACATCTGTACAAAATCCCCAGAGATGACTTAGTTGTAACTGATGTAAATGAATAATTGTTCAAATACAGCATCTATTCTGAAAACCTTGAGGTCTGTGGTTAACAAGCCTCAAATGGAAGAAATTAAACACTATTCATGGTGATGGGTGTAGTCTTGAGACACCTGGGTTTTAAACTTAGGGGTTGAATGGTTCTGTTTCCCAGTGTTAACTCTGATGTCTTCTGTTTCAGTTATGCCAAAGGAGACTTGGATATATCATACATCACTTCCAGAATTGCTGGTATGGTAGTTATGCCTGTCTTAAGAATAACTTTTGATAGTTCTTAAAATATTGAAAAAAGGGAATGCTTCACCTGATGTTTGTTCTATCTTCAGTCATGTCCTTTCCAGCTGAAGGTGTGGAATCTGCCATCAAAAACAACATCGAGGATGTACGGCTGTGTCTGGACTCTAAACATCCTGGCCACTATGCTGTGTACAATCTCTCTCCAAGAACATACAGACCTTCAAGATTCCATAATAGGGTGTGTATAGTTTTTGTATATTTCTATTAAGAGGTCTTTTAGTACAGTCTTGATTATATCTTCAGCTTTTTATTTCGAAGTACTGTACAGTAGGCTGTATAATCGCAGTTCACAAAGGAATGAGTATAAACATAAAGTCAAAGTCTAACCTATATTCTGCTTGTCTTTGTTTTCTATCCAAACTTAACTGATTAAAGACTAATCTTTAATCTTACTGTCCAAAGTCTCTGTTTCCTAGGATAGTGATATCTTTGAAAACATGTACAAGTGCCTTAGAACTTTCAGATTTAAATGAATATTTAAAAATCTTACTACAATTTCAATCTCTCCTGTGTTTAGAGGCTTTCCTTTATCAAAGGTACTACTATGATGACAGATTTGCAGAACATGTTCACTGGATTTTCTCCTTGTTCCACTACACACCATGTCACTCTGTCTCATCCCTAGCTGACTATTTGTTGCTACTGCCTGAAATACTGGTATGGCTTAGCTAAGCCTCTCTTAACCTTTTGGTTAGTTCTCTGGTTCTAAAATGAAGATATTTGTGTAATTTAGTGACAGGGTAGCAAGGAGAGATAGTTAGGTGCTGAGATACTGGACTTCAGTACCTGATCCTAAATGCACCTCAACTGTCCTGTAAGTATCTCAACAGTGGAGACTATTACTGTATTGTGAGTTGTGTAGCACTGGCCTCTTTAGACTCCACCTAAACTGTCTGCACTGATCATGCCCTTCCCTATAATACTGACTGCCCAAAGGAGAGTCTAGAAGTGTTAATTGTTGCAGGAACCCTCTTCTTGCCCTTGTCCTGCAGAGACATCCTTCAGGTTACTTCAGTTACCAAAGTGATTCAGTGAAATGTAATCATGCTGAATAGATTGATATAGGTGTAGCTTAAGAGACGATTAATATAACTTTAATATAAGAATTTTCATGGTTTTAAGAATAGATTAGGAGAAAGCTGTAACTGTGTAAGCTGCGTGTGAGAGCAGCTGCAAAACTTAGCAACAGCAACAGCCTTGAAACTAGAGGAAGTAGGAGATAGAGGAGTCATAAATAATGAGAGCAATGACCAATTAAGAGACAGAGTATATCTTGTTTTTAGCAAAAAGGAATGTGTTTTTGAGCTCAGATAATCATGGAGAAGAAACGTAAAGAGCATGTGCTGAGAGAGGGGAAGATGTTCAGCTTTCATCCATGAAGACCACTGGAAGACCCCTGAGTGTCACTGAGCATGCTCTATCTGGGCGGGGTTAATGTAAATGACTTCATGTAAATAATTTGCATAACCCTGCCTTTTCTTAGAAATGATAATGAATATGTATAGTTAATCTGTATAAATATGAGAAATTTGGCTTTAATGGGCGCACACATTGGGAGGAGCAATCCCCTGTGTGCCCAGTGCTGCAATAAAGGATACCTGCTTCATAGGCACCAAGGCTGGTGAGTTTTGATTCCAGCTTTCCGAAGCATCAAAAGTTCCAAAAGTACCAAATCTGCTAGTTTTTAGTCCTACCTGAAATAGGTTGCTTGGAGAGGTTATGCGCTCTCCATTCTGGTAGTGATCAGAACATCTTGAGCTTAAAATACAGCTAAAGTGAAAGAAGGTAATGTTGCATGATAGACAGCTTAACTAAATCTGTATTTGAGCATGGAGTAAATGGTAAGCCTCATACAAGTCAGTTTTCTTTGCTTTTTTGTATATACTTGCTTTTCTGGACTGTTTTCTTGTTTGTAGCTGTGATGCTGCCATATAATTTTTTCATTGCTATTTTAATATTCAGATATATTGAAGCCCACATTAAATACTGTGGTGAACAGGAGTATAAAGGCCTGCTTGCCTTAATTTTTATTCATTCAACGGTGACTTTACATAAGCTTTCGCTAAAGAAGAATGTTAATTTAAATTCCTTGCAAAGTAATGCTTTCTGCAACTGTCCTCTTTTTTAATTAAAGTACTAGAATACAGTGGAAAGCTGTGTGAGACTTCATATGTCACTCGTTCAGCCTTTTGTCATGAGCTTGGCAAAAATCCAATCTCATTAAGATTTTTTGGTGATAGTCAGTTCAGGTAATTCGTCTCAGCAACCCTTGAACTTTATCTGGGTAAGAGAATATGTTGCTGGTAGCTAAACTTAGTCTTCCACAGTGAGCAATTGTGGTCCTTAGTAAAAGAAATAAAACCAGCTTGCTTTTTAAGTTTTTTACTTGGTCCTGGCAGAACATTTATATTTTAGGAGTTGCAAATGCTCAAGGATCAGGTTTCATATACTGTATTCTTACTACACAGCTGATTTTAGGAATATAGATTTTCAGCAGTGAAACTGTTATTTGGTATTCCCTTGCAGAAGAAAGGTTATTTAACTGTTGAGGCTCTTTGAATAAAGGACAAATGTAAGAGCAAACCAAGTCTATATTTTTGTGTAAGAACACATGTGCAAATGAAGCTGAAAGCAGTTTTATTTGCTCTAAGAAAATTTCAGGTAATCTCAGTTGTTTCATTGCAGTTCATCCTATAAAATGGTGCTTAACACTGTGTGAGACTACTTTACTTTTCTGGAGTATCCTGGTAATTTCTACCTGAAGGTGGCATTGAAGAGTAAAATTGCTTCTTGTATGTGCAGCTTGTGCTATGCAAATCTATGTGACTATGTATCATCTCTGCTGCCTCTCTCGTTGCAGGTTTCTGAATGTGGCTGGCCAGCAAGACGAGCACCAAATCTTCAGAATCTTTATTGCATATGCAAGAACATGCATTTATGGCTGAAACAAGACCAGAAAAATGTTTGCATTGTGCACTGCCTTGTAAGAAATTGTTTTAAGTATGAAGTGCTTTAGTCAACCTAGCTTTCAATTGTGAATAGGGATGCTAGTTTCCATTCTGTTTGTGAGCATTGCTGGTATTCTTTACTGTGAGGCTTGGAGGCAATTCCATCCTGCTATGTCTTCAGGAAAGTTACTTGTATAGACTTTCTTCTTAAGCACATGAGTAGGATAGTATAGCCCTTGTTTACTTCCTAGTAGCATGGAAGACAGAATGTAGGAGTGATTAAGGCAAAGCAGCCTTTGGAAGAGTCTGCTCCACTATTTCACTGTTTGCTCTATTTTTGTTCATGTTTTTGAGTGACAGCTGGATATATGCTGTGTTTCCCACTACTATCCATTTAGAATGTAGTCTGTGTTTGCAGAATGGCAGAAAATTACTGAGACTTGCAGTGGAACTTGATTTTGCTGGCAGCAGATTGCTGTCTAATTTCCACTGTTCTCTCATGTATTATTACCTTTTTAGTATATCCTGAAAAAGCAATAAAATGCCCAGTGAAGAGCCAAATCATGATAAACTGAGGGAAAGAGGTGAATTCAAAGAATAGTGACTGTATTCAAGATTTGAAGACATGAGTCTGTTATATTTGTGGAAGAGAACTGCATGTGAAATTCTTATTTTCCTGTGCAGTAATGAGAGAAACATGTTTATGCTACTGGAAAGCATTGGTAAACAGTCCTTTGGTATGGTAAGGTAGTCTATATGGAATATCACTATCAAAGTCTGAGAGAGTTCGCTAATTTGGTGAAGTGTACTTCCATAAACAGAGCTTTGCAAGGAAGAAGATAGCAGGGTTTTCTGTCACTTGCTTCCTGACCTTTGTACAATGATTTCCCCTCCTCACTGTGGTGATTTAGTTTGGAAGAGGCTTTGTAATACAAGCATACATAGGTCACTGCTGCTTGTGCTGATCAGTGTTGTTTCGTGCTTCCTTTGTATGCATTAATATTTGTCCTAAGTGTGGGTGTCTCAGGGTAGGGACCAAGTTTTTCTTCTGACTGAAAGGTAGGATCCAGCCACAGACAAGTTCAGTGACTTCTGGAAGTCACTGGGCTTGCTAGTTATGCCAGCAGTAATAATACTGATTTGCTGAACTGCTCTTTGAAGATATGGCTCTTAGGTGCTGGCAGACCTTGTTTTCATTGATCTGAGTAATGTCTAGAATAGAAGCCTGGCTTTGAAGGAAATGCCTGTTAAAAGAAGTTGAGGAAAAACATTTCCTACTTCTGCACTTGTGTGCCAAATGATCACAAAAACATCTGTTGCCTGTTGCTAGCGGAAAACCCTAGAGACATCCTGTTCTGTCAGCCACTACCTCTTCAGTTGGCTATAACCTAAGGATGAGCCTGGGATGTGTGTAGCTGGTCCCTGTGGAAAGAGTTCAGGTGTTTTAATTTCCTTCTCAGAGTTCTGCGGCAAGCTGTTAATGTTGAGCAGTTTTAGCCAGAAGCCTGAAGAATTTTGTGTGACTTAATTCTTCTGAATCTCAGGATTTTGTATTGGTGAAAGATAGCACTGAACTGGTGTTCCAGGTAGCAGCCAGGAAACAACCTTTAAAATAGGTATTAGTGATAGAGTAATAAACATCAACTGAATTTCAAACAATGTTAAGCTAAAGCAGTTATCCACATTTGAGCAATCAGGTGTTATGTACTATCCTTTGCAATGTGTGGAAAACAAAACATTTCAGATACAGACTACAGACTTCAAATCTAATGGTCACACTAAACCTCAGACTTCAACTGAATAAGGAGACAGCATGTTTCTCAGTAACTTCTGTAATACTTTTTACACTAGGTTTAATAACATAGTTACAATTTTTCTTTGTAGGATGGAAGAGCAGCTTCTGCTGTTGTAGTTTGTTCTTTTCTGTGTTTCTGTCGTCTCTTCACAACTGCTGAAGCTGCAGTTTATATGTTCAGTATGAAACGCTGTCCTCCTGGCATTTGGCCTTCTCATAAAAGGTATGGTATCAGTCTGGTTGTAGGATACTGTTGAAGCAAGTAGTGATGTAATTGTGAATATGCTGCTATTTTACAGGATGCTATTTGGAAAGATAAATTATTTCAGTAGTGGCTGTGCTTGAACAATAAAATACTTTAAAAGTTTGTGTCAGAGTAGAGAAAGTAGTTCTTATTTTTGAGATCACTTATTACTTGTGAAGTTCTTATCAGAAGTGAGTCAAGTGTGAGCTGCAGTGAAGAAAAGGTAGGAATGAAAACAAGGGTGTGTAGTGTTTCTGAATGAGTGTGCTCAATATAAAATCCTTTTCTGCAGATAGAAGACTTAATCCATGTTTAATAGTTTATTACATTACACTTCACTGTGTCTAAACACTGCAAGTCCTGTGAAAAGACCAATTATGATTTCTGTCAATCTTTTTAGGTTAAAATACTTTCTGCTCTTTAAAGTGCATGCAGAGGTGACTTTTGTATACTTTGACAAATGTTTTAAGCTGATTATGTGTTTTAAACTTATGACCTTATAACAATACTCAGTAGCATGTGACACTGATACTAAGGATGTTTCCTGCAAAAAGGATTAAATTTAGAAAGGTGAGAAGTAAGGATTAGTTAAGTATAAATGACAGATCGTGCTGTTGTACAGATTTACTTTGAATATATTTAATGGATCCTCTAGAAGATAACTTACATTAATGAGGATAAATTTAAAGCCTTTAGGAAGCTTTCAGTTACAAGCTTCAGAGTTGCTGTGCAATTTTGATCTGTTATGTTTAAGATACAAAATACACAGTTTTAGCTTGGTGTTTTAAGGCCTTTGAAAGAGTAGCTAGTTTGTTTTGCAAGTGAGTATGTGTAAAGCTACAGATGAAAGGTAATGTCTGGACTTGTCTGGAAGGCAGGACACAGGTGCAGATGAGTTCTGATGCAGTGCTGAATTCAGGTTTCTGTCCAGTATCTTTTATGTTGTAATGCAACTATGTTGCTGTCCATAAATTGAGGGGCTTGCTAGGGATCATGAATACTTCTCCATGTTTCTATTTCATTTTCGTATCATAAAATTCTATCAGATTTGAAAATCTGTGTGTTGGAATTGCTGTTAAATGTTGCCAGTATTTTATTGTTATCATCGTCACTGCTCAGTGGCTGGATAGGAATAGAAGTAACTTGCCTATGTGTTCACCTGCTTCCAGAATTTGGTTTTCTGGCTAAATGAGTATCTTTTGGTTTTGGCAGATACATTGAATACATGTGTGACATGATGGCTGAAGAACCCATTATTCCTCACAGCAAGCCCATCCTTATCAGGTCAATTGTCATGACTCCAGTTCCTCTTTTCAGCAAGCAGCGTAATGGCTGCAGGCCTTTTTGTGAGGTTTATGTGGGTGATGACAGAGTAACCACTACCTCACAGGAATATGACAAAATGAAGTAAGTACGGGTTATGATTTGCTCTTAAACAGCACATTGTATTTTTCTAGACTAACTTACATATGAAGTCCTTGCTGTGAACAGAATGTGTGAATTTGAATGGGCCATTTGAGTAGAAAGTTTCCTCAGTACATGGAACAGCTCCTCTATCCCGTATTAGCTGATCTTGAAAGGTAAATTGTGGGGAAGAGAGCGTGGTTATAAGAGCAGGTTGGATCTGTTCTTGCAAAACGTGGGATTGATGGTGGGGTGGCACAGTGCTAGAAGGCAGAGGTGAGCAAGACCCTCTGTCCTCTCCATGTGGTGTAAACTAGGAAGATTAGTCCCTGGTGTGCATGTACTGAACATCATGTCTCAGACATGGTAATGGTAAGGATCCCCCAGGTGAAGTGGCTGTGAGAGGAATGTGTATTAGTCCCTGTAGAGCTCTGATGCATGCTGTTGCAGTACAGCACATGAATTGCAAATGGTACTGGCAGTATTAGTTGTAGCTAGTCAGGGGAAAGATGAGAGAATGCTAGAAGGACTCTGGCTTTCCTGTAAATCCAAGCCCTGTAAGGAATTATTAAACTCCATATTTGAATTTGAAGACAGCTGTAACAGAGGGTTATGGGGTATTACAATATCACGCTCCCTTCTCCACCACTGTATCTCAGTGGGAGTCCTAAGATGCCACAGCAGTGTAGGTACAGTTTATCTCTGCACCTTCTTCGGATCACCTTTCTTCATAATATCCTGTTACTTGCATTGCCCAGGAACTCTTTGAAGACATGTTTCTTCCATACTTGATTTGAGCACTGTGGGGCTAAATATCTGTGTTGCTCTGCTGTAAGCAACTGTTAAAGTTGTTACTTTTAGAGCAGCTCTTAAGTTTTAATCATTTAGAGTGAATTTCTTCTCCATAACAAGAATTTGAAGCAGATTTTTATGGGTTGACATTGGAGACCTTGGAGAAACCAAATTAAACATGAGGATAGTACACTATTTTCAAACAAAATTAACTGTGTCTATGTTGTTTTTCTTCAGGGAGTTTAAAATTGAAGATGGGAAAGCAGTAATTCCACTAGGTATAACAGTTCAGGGAGATGTTCTCATTGTGATCTATCATGCCAGGTCAACACTGGGAGGCCGACTACAAGCCAAGGTAATGATAAATTTACCTACACAGAGGTTTGCTTTTTCTTGTTGCAGTTTTGTATTATGCTTGTATTTGTGATCTCATTATGTACATGGCTTTATTTGTTATTTAAATGTGTAAGGTTTTCATGCACTTGTGAATTCAGCCTTTTCAAGCCTAATGAGCTCGTCCCTTCTTAGTGCTTTGCATGTGGATGCTTCGGTAAGGGTTTCTGGATGTTACTTCAGTAGGGATAGCTCCTATATTTTCAAGCAAGACCTTTAGCCATATTTTTGAGATGGTGATGGTTATGCATTAAGTTGTACAACAAACCAGAAACTTCTGCACATGCAAACTGCAACCAAAGGGGGAAAAAAAAATCACTCAGGAAAAGTGGAATTCCAGGGATTGCCTGTATAAAAGAGGCTAGAAAAATCCATAAGGCTTTGTACCTTACTTCTAGAGCCAGGTTGACTTTTCATAGCCAGTTTTCCTACTGGTTTTTGTTCTAGGGAGAACGCATGTTTACTTTTTTAATTCAACTACAGAAGCAAATCTATTGCAAGACCACAGAAAACTTCTAATGAATCCTGTCTTCGAATTTCTAAAAAAGCATGTGTTCTTCTCCAGATGGGTAATGCAAATTAAACTTGGAGATCCATGTGAAAGATAGGAAAGGGGCCATGCAAAGTTTAAGATAACTTGAAGCATTGTGAAAATTGATCCAAAGGTTCTTCAGATTCCATACATTTGGGGCAAAGAAGCCTATTTATAAGTATCTACTATAACTGAAGTAGTTTTCCCTATACTTTTTCTGCTTTGTGTGTAGGAAAGTGAGTATCAAGTCTTCTCATGCTGCAGAAATGCTCTTAAAGTCTTAAGAATGTCCCCGGACTGATACGGGGCCAGATCTTCCAGTACATTCTAAAACTGAAAGCTCAGTGAAACAAGTCTTTAATGCACAGAAATAACTATTGTATTGTTCAAAGTCATTGGTGAAGAAGGCATACAGCTGGGGAAAATCAGCCACTGTTAGCTATACTCCTTGTGCAGTCTCTGTTTCACTGATGATGGGGTTTGTTTAATGTGGTTTCTCTGGCATTTATTCACTAATTGGAAAAGATTACAATTTTCTCATCAATCTGCTGTAACACAGGCATCAGTGTTTGTGCTGACACTGATTTGCAGCTTTGGTGGAACAATATTCAATATGTCCTTAGCTTTACAAACTGTTAATTGCCCCCTGAAGCCCTCTGCAGAACTCTTCCTGCCATGCTTTAATGTGCCTGGAGCAGGGTATGTCTTCCACTTGCTCACAGTTGATTTCAAGGATCAAAATTGAGGAATCAAGGAATTTTTAGTTATCTTCTAGGAAGTGTCTCACGTAGCAAGGGGATTAAGAAAAATGACTTAATAGAGTGATCAGGTTTTCATATGTAGTTCAGGGCAGGGATGGATGGATCATAGAAAATTTGTCCAGTGTGTCCATGTCTCTCTTGTACTGAGGGGCACAGCACTGGATACAGGATTTTAGAGGGGAAAGATCACCTCCCTTAACCTGCTGGCAGTGCTTCTTTGCCTATTACTTGACATCTGGTTACAGTGTTCAGTAAAAGTTCATATATCTAGTGTGACAGGAAAGCTGTCATCATTCAGTTTTGTTATATTTACTGGACTATTCCTGTATGACTTCCTTTGTAAGGATTGGCAAGACTCTTCAACGTGTATAGTAACTAAAGTCAGGGAACAAATAAATTGTGGACTTGCCAGTTTGCTGTAATTTGGATTTGTGCAAGACCAGGAGCTTTGAAACTTCTATAGCAGCATTTTCTGTGTTCTCACATGCTGATCAGGGGTGGGAGAGTAGTATTTCTGTCAGCAGAAGAAAGAATTAGGAAAATTTGAATTATTGTAATAATTCAGTTGGGAAAAGCCATGTATGTATTTCTGGTATGAATGGTTGTTTTAAGTTGCACAGGGAAATGAATTTATGTGTCTTATGATGGACTTTTATATATGATATGCTTGAGTAGTGTATTACACATCAAGTTTTTATGAGTATATGTTATTCAGAAAAGTAAGTTCCAGCCTCTAGAACAGGTTCTTGAAATATTTAACAGACTTTAGTTAGTCAGAGGATAGTGATGAGGGGTATCTCTTCAAGGTCTTTTGGTTTGTTTCTTGTCATAATAGAATCATCTGGGTTCTGTCTTAAACTGGACATAAATCTCTCAAAATATATGCAGAATTAACTGAAACTGTAGCAAAACAGCCACTTTAAATCTTTTAATGGTGAAACTACTTTGCATTATATTAAAAGCAGAATGGTGTGCATGCTGCTAATAGAGATTTATGCAGTTTCCTTGTATTTCCTGTTTTCAACAGATGGCTTCAATGAAGATGTTTCAGATACAGTTCCACACAGGTTTTGTGCCCCGAAATGCCACCACAGTGAAATTTGCCAAGTATGTTGACACTGTTTTGTAGGAGATGGAAGAAGTTTTCTTGGAAACTGTTTAATCTGCTAAACCAACATATGGTGGGGGGAGGAGATATGGTCAGCATAGAAAGAGGATGACTTCAATTGCAAGAAGATCATTGTTTTATTTTCTGACTTCAGGGAAACAAAAGTTTTGTTCATGATGAGAAAAAAAGGTTCTATATCAAAATACTACCTGTTTTAAATATGAAAAGTAAACACAGCCTGTTTTAAACCTCATGCTAATTGCTTCTGTCTTGGACTGCAGTGAGTTTAACCTAGTTAGCCATCAGTATCAAGAATCTACTTGTATGAATCTTTTCAGGTATGATCTGGATGCCTGTGACATACAAGAAAAATATCCTGATTTATTTCAAGTCAATCTGGAAGTAGAGGTGGAGCCCAGAGACAGACCTAGCTGTGAACAGCCACCATGGGATAACATGAATATAAAGGGACTGAATCCCAAGATACTGTTCTCCACCCGAGAGGAACAACAAGAGATTTTATCAAAATTTGGTAATGAATCTTTTGAAAAACTAGAGAATGTCGTAAAGTTTCTAATGTACTTAGTGTGTGAGGCTTTTGATTAATTTCTGGCATGTCTTGAAGGGAAAAAAGTTTAAGGGTGTTTTTTTGATAAATAGAACTGGATTTGCATTGCATGGAGGAGTATATTATCTTTGAATAATGGATTATAATTATCCTTGTCTTAACTCTGCTGTCATTACATTTGCTTGTTTTAAAGCTGTAAAAATGCTATTTGCGGGGATTTTAGCCAATGGAATTGTGACAGACAGGATTTGTAGGCAAAGTGTCTTAAAAGAACTGGATTTGGCTACACTGGCACCTCTATCATTTCACTTAGTCACCTGAGCATTCCTGACGAATGGTCTTAACTAAAAATATTTTCATCTTATGCATAGACAAGTAATGTTGTAATTCAATCTATCAATTTTTTTTTCTTAATGTTGTCTAGCAGTTGTTTAATTTTTTTAATACTATGTATGTACACTGTGCTTCATCTATAGATGCCTGCATTAATTCCAGCTAATACTGTTCGGAATCTTCTGGTATCAGTAATTAGCTTTGGCATCTTCATTAAGGCTCTTGAGCATTCTCTGTGCTTCCAGCACAAAAAGCATGATGGAGATTCTTAGTACACCATATGTGAGATCTTGCTCTCTATTCTTTATTTAGTACATTGCAGTTCCATTTCTCTTGATATGAGGTAGCTGCTGCTGCCTTGCCTTTTCTAGCAGGGTATGTTTTTGATTTGTATTAAGTTTTGGGTAATCATCTATTTAACATAGTTTATACAGTTTTAAAAGGTCCTACTGTGAATGCAACTCGCCTTGTAAAGTGATGGTGTTTCCTTGATAAAGAGAGTCTGTAAAAATTAGTTTTAAAGTCACTTTTCTGATTGATAAGTTGGGGTTTTAAATTCCATTAAAAACTTTTCTTAAAACTGGAGAGAAGGGAATAAGAGAAGAACAAGTGCTGTAAACTAGTTTTATAAAGCTTGTCTCATTAAAATTGAATTTGCACTGTTTCATTAATCATGATCTTTCATGTGTGTTTTCTGAGACAGAATTTTTCTGATCTCTGTAAGCTACAACTGAGTGTGTGGGTGGAGTATGAAAAAATGCTCTCCCATTTTGGTATTCAGATTTAGACAAATAGCTTTCTCCCTGGCATTCATCCCATTCTTTTCAAGCAGTCGATGAACCTGTATTTATTTAGGGAGTCGTCTTACTTGCCTCAAAGAAACCTCTTTCATGGGAGGTGGTACAGCAGTAGGTAACAGCCCTGTTCAGTGTTACACAAGAGTCACTTAATGTCTGATCTCAGTAAAATAAGAAGTGTAAGGAGTAGTTAAGTAATATACTCTGTGCTGTGATTAACTCCTTTGGGATATTGAACAGCTGTTTTCTTCTCTGGGTTTTTTCTGTAGCTGCATTTGCTCTTTTCTGATGGTCTGTTCCTTATTGCAGATGTTGCTCATGGTTCTTGACTATTTTAGGGGATAGTTTGTGAAAGTGAGGTGTTAATTTTGTTTCCCCATGCATGTAAATAGAATGCTCTAGTGTCTTGTCTTGCTCTAAGTCTGGTTTTAATTTAATGTTACAGTGGATCATAGGGTTCTACCAGCCTCTGTATTTGAAACAAAGTTAATAATGCTAGTTTCAGGAATTTGCCGTGGCAGAGTAATACATACTTTGAGACAGTTGTCTTGCTGTAGCAGTCAGCCTGCAAGTCAAATACCAACACTAAATAGAAGCTTCCATTTAAGAGTTCTGGTTTAAAATCTGTCTTACAGGGAAACCAGAGCTGCCTAGGCAACCAGGTTCAACTGCACAGTATGAAGCAGAAGCATCCCAGCTGGAGCAGTCTTCAGAAAGTGCACCTACTGAGACAGAATCCCCACACAGCTGTAGTACTGATGCAAATAACTTCTTTCATTCCTTGGATTGGAAAGGTACAGGTTTTCCTCTGAAGTAACTGCTTGTTACATTTATTGTCTTTTACCTCCTCCAGCAAGCGCTTAAACCTCATGTGACAATAGTCACTATTGCACCAGAACATGAGAAAAAGCCAATTAGTGTGAGCTCTGCAGGCTAACAAGCTTCCTTTTGATAAACAGCAAATAATGGTTTTTCATATTGTTTGTAACTTATATGCCAAGATAACTTTTCATTTTGCAGCAAAAATCTTAACTTTAAAGGTCTGCAAGGAAACCTTTGCATTCTCACAGCCCCACTTGGGTTAGCTGATGAACAGAGGAAACAGTAGACTAACCAGTGGGTCCAGATCAGTATGTGTGGGCTAACAAAACGTTACTTTGTAGTGCATGTCTAAGTCCTTTTTCTGGGTTCTGCTCTGTTAGCAAACGTGTCAGTAACTGCTTATGATGATCCTGAATGCTGTTACTGAGTGAGAAGCAGTTATTAAGTGATCTTCTAAGCTGTAAGTGGTAGGATGTGCTGAGGTGAATGTCCAAGTCAGTCTTGTTTTAAAAAAAATTATGATATCTACCCTTGTGCAATGGCAAGTGTGGTAGTGAGCTGCCCCTTTGTCTGCAGTGTACAAAGAGGCAGTGGGCAGCAGTTCTTTTTTATCAAAGCTCGCAGAAACTGATTAATTAATGACTGATTTCATATTATCTCACCATTTAAGTATGTCTTGTCTTAGAAGGATCCTGATAAACTGTTACTCTTTTTTTATTCAAGAAGGAAAAAGTCCAGAAAGTGGAATAGAGGAGACTTCATCTAAAAACGATTGTGTTCAACTATCTGATGACAGGGAGGACAGTGATCCTTCAGATGAGGAATTCCCTACATTTTCAGGTGAAGAAAGCGCAGTAAATGTTGATGAAAAAGACTTGACTCCAGAAAGAGAATTGCTTTTTGAAGCTGATTTTGAAACTCCATCTGCACCATTAGAGAAGTCCCTTCCTGAAGAGAACGTAGACTTACTGGGACTAGACTCTGATATTTCACCAGAACAGAAGCAGCCTGTCTCAGAAATTAACTCTTCATCAAGTAATGCGGACTTGTTGAACAATCTGTTTGTGGGTAATGCATCACAGATTTCAGAAGAGCCCACTGGAGATCTTCTTGGACAAGGAACAGATTTCTTTTTCAGCAGTCAGTCTCAGTGTCCAGCTGCTAGTCAGGGTACATCTTTAGCAGCAGCCATGTCTTCAGGTATGTGAATTTAACTGTTGGCCAAAGACTACTGATGTTAAAAACTACTGTTTGCAGCATGCTCAGAAAATAAGTACCATGTTTTGAGCTATACATGGAAGACATTGGTCTAGAGCAAGAACGTGCATTGAATACATGTTTTTATTGCACGAAGGACAGAAATCACTATGTATTTTCCAGGTATTTTATGTTGTCAATATCATACTAGCTTTAAAAGATGTAAGCAGAAAAGCATCAGATTTTTAAATTTAAAAGAGATTAAGTACTCTTAAGAGAATCGAGCTTTCCCATACAAATGTTACATGCCAGATCCTTTTCTAAATCCAGATGTAAATAGCTTGTCTTGCTAAAGCACGTAACTGTAATAACTTACAGTTTACAATAAAGTGCTTTATTGCACTTTATGTAAAGCAATAGCATTATGTGAAGTGCATAATGCTTAGATGTGGAACATAGTGCATAATGCATAGATGTGGTACAGAGCTTTGCTGCTCAGGTCAAATGCCTGTGTGGGATTGTTGAGGTTTTATCATGTAAGACCGCTAGGAAGCTGGAAATCCTGTAGGTTACTGTTCAAACCAGTAGGATAATGGTGCTGCTAAGCAATGTGCTGTTGTTTGTTTTATCAATTATGTTGGTAGGTTTGTGTCCTGCAGGACAGTGGAACACATTGATACCTGTCTGGTATTTAAAACAACATGTTTTTGTTTAAAGGTTCCATTACTCTTACCGTTGCAGAGTTAGCTCTTTGTCATATGACTATGTTTTTGGGAATAGCAATTATCTGCCTAAAGTTACAGTAAAATTTTGGGAAAAACTAGTCAATCTGGGAAAATATTACAGTGCTTAGATTATTTGCACAAAAAGAATTCATTTATGTCTTAACTGCATAGCTGCAATTTATTGAGTATTCAGGTGACTTCAGGTATTTATTTCTTTTGAAGCACTTCACTATGAAACTTTGTTACCGAGGTCAATGAGGAATTAATTACTTACCATTTTTACATAGGTGGAAGTCTATAAAAGGAAAGCTTTATTACATGTATTTCTTTAAACATGCTGTTTTTAGATCTACTCTGTAGAACACATGAGTAGGAGCTGAATGTGTCTCATTCTACCTTTGAATTGGATAAGAGAGGATAATTGCAGAAGTGAGAGTATTTGGCCACTGCTCTTATTTTGCTTTGCAGATCAGTTTTGTGCTTGACGTTTTTGTGTATGTTCAATGCTATAGTCTGACAGCATGATAACAAGCCAGGGTTTCTCTTTTTGAAATGCCATGTATGATGTGGTCATCACCTCAGGATGTGCCAAGGTACTGGCTGGATTATTCCTTCTCTTCAGCTTGAGTGAATCTGGCACGAGTCCCTTGGTTCTTGAGGATTTTGACCCTAGAGGGCAGTAGCAACAGGAAGCTCTTGAGCTGTGATTCCAGCTGACTGTCACGTTACGTGCTGACTATAAATACTCTTCCAGTTTTCCTTCACTGTGATCACTAGAGACCTGTTGAAAGCCGTGCTTCTCTTGCTTTTCGTTCTTGAGCTGCGTGCTTTCTGCCCCAGAGTCACCAATGCCTTCAAGTCAAAGCGGTAGTGTGAATGCTTTACTTGATATTCATTTAAGTAGTTTAATAGTCTGCGTTGTTTAAATTCTTTAGAGTTTTGGTGTTAGAGTATTTATCAAATGTAATTCTTCTGTTTGTATGCAGATGATGGCTCAAATTTAATGCCTTACATGGAAGAAATTAACAATGTTATTGCATGTGTGTAGTCTTGTCTAAGGATTTGTGTTGGAACACATAGCTGTTCATATTGTGTGTGTCTGAAATTTTTGTACCAACAGGAAGGTAGGGATGTCTAGAGGGAAAAGATACTAGAAAGTTACTAGAAAGATAGTAACTCTTTACCGTGAAGAAATTCGAAGGTGGCTGCTGCAGTTCCCGACACAAACTCTACTTTTTTGTCTGTGCCCCCACAGGAATAAGGGTTTTTCAACTGTGTTTATTCTAAATTTTTTCATAATTAGTTTGCTTTCTGCTTCTTTTTTAGCTGATCCTTTTGACCCATTCACAATGTCATCAAGTTCAGAGAATCAAGCCCTCTCTGGTCCAGACCTCTTTGGGGACTTCCTTAATCCAAGCTCAACATCTACAGCCAGCACATTTTCTTCCACACACAATTCGCTTCCACCTTCTTCCAGCTCAGATTTCTTAAATTTAGGTAAGTGTGCTGCTTGTTTCTCAACAGTTGCCGCTGTTCTGTACATTTGTCTTTCAGCTTAGTCAATGTGGATTAGTGTCTTAATAGATCCACTTGTTGTGACTGCTGTTTTAATTAGCCCCATGTTCTGGGAACCTAGATACAAATGCACTGAGCAGAAAGGGGTTCCTGTGTTTTGTCATGCTGATATTTATGATGCAAGAGGATTTGTAACATTGCTAACCTTCTGCTAGGACCTGGAGCATCCTCGGAGTTGTTGGAACTGAAAATACAGAGACAGCTGCAGAATTACTTTCTCGATGTCAAAATTCTTTAGAGATTTTTCTGGAAACCTTGGGGGGAAAAATAGGCAAGTCAAGTTATAGCACAGTCAGTTCTTAAAATGCAAGCTGAGGCTAGCTTGGACCTTCTTAACCTGAATGCATTCTGGTAATATACTTATGGAGACATTATGTAATACTCTAATCTCATTTATTTCATGTAACTTCTCTGATGTAATCTTGGTGAAGCCTTTTCCACATGCATTTATTTTAAAACCCATTCATCTTTAAAGAAGAAGCTTTGTGATGTGTTCTGTCTTCCTGAATCTCCATCCTAAGCATGTTATTTCCAAAGTGTTACTAAACAGAGCTTCTAAACATTCTCAGAGAAATGTACCCTTGCAAAAGTTGTGGTAGACCCAAAAGTGTTGCTTTTTAATCTGATTTTCAAAGAAAAGCATGGGTCCTTTCCATATCGATGGGAGTTGTGGTCAGTCTGTAACAGCTCTTTGCTCCTGCTCCTTCATCCTCACCCTGTTCCCCTGTTCCTCCTAGGTCCATCCCATGGGATAGTCTTCCAAGAGCATGGGTTTCTATAGGGAGCTAAGTACCACACAGCTGCTTGCTGACTTCCGCCTTCTAGGATGAGGGAGAGAATCAGTGAAGTAAAAGTGAAAAGACTTGTGAGTTGATATAAAGGCAGTGTAATAAGTAAAGCAAAAACAGTTTCTGCAGGCAAAACAAGGGAGTCATTCACCGTTTCCCATGGGCAGGCAGGTGTTCAGCTGTCTCTAGGAAAGCAGTACTACATCATGGTCAGTGATTACCTGGGAAGAAGCTTCATCACTCTGAAAGACCCTCCTCTCCTTCGTTTTCCCTAGCTATTCATATGTTGAGTGTGAGGTCTTCTGGTTTGGAATAACCCTTTTGTCAGTTGGGTCTGAACGGTCCTGGCTGTGTACCCTTACAACTCCCTTCTTGGGACACCCCCAGCTAATTGAGTGGTATGAGAAGCTGAAAAAGCCTTGGCTCTTTGTAAGCACTGCTCAGCAGTAACTAAAAGGTCCCTGTGTTAACAGTGTTTCCAGCATAAATCCAAACCACAGCCCAATACTAACAGCTGTGAATAAAATTAACAGTACAGTGTAGGTTATGTTACTCTGGAACAGGCTGCTCCCGTGTCTCCCCTATGGGCTGCACCTCCTACCAGGAGCCTGCTGCTTTGTGGGCTCCTTTCCGTGGGCTGCAGCTTCCTCCAGGCCATGTCCACCTGCATGGGGTCCTCCAGGCTGCCATGTGGGCATTTGCTGCACTGTGGTGTTCTCCACAGGCTGCAGGGGAATCTCTGCTCTGGCACCTGTAGCGCTTCCTTCACCTCCTTGCTGATGTTTGTGTTGGTGAAGCTGTTTCTCTCACTCTTCTCACTCCTCTCCCAGCTGCTGTGCAGTGTGTTTTACCCTTCCTTACATAACTTTTCCCAGAGGTGCCGTCATTTTGGCTTAGGGCTCAGCTATCCCCTGTGGTGGGTCTTCAGCTGGCTCTGTCCAGCATGGAGCAACCTAGACGACTTCTCACAGAGACCACATGCTTGCAACCCCCAATTTAGAAACTTAAGATACTCGGGAGTGTTGGCATCTTGTTCTTTACCTTGAGTCCAGGAGTGTTTTCTTCCTAGAGTTTACACTAGAGTGGTTTGGAGTTGCCCTTCCTTGTTGGACAGGTTTTTTTGTTGACCTTCAGTCTGGGTGATGCATTCTGAGTGACAGAGAAACTGAGTAAAAAAGATGGGATATTTGTCTAGCTTCAGATCAGGGCTTCTTCCTCGAAACAGAGTGCTAGCCAGCTGACCGCCCTCTACCGTGTATGTAGGTGTTATATTCCAGTCTGCTGAGATCATCCCACTTGCTGCTTCCTTTGCAACATTTTTATTCTGTGCTATAGATACAGTCACAGCTGTGTATTTTTGTTGTGTACTTGTATAGAATGGTAGAATGGTTTAGGTTGGGAGAGACCTTAAAGATCTAGGCCAAATCCCCTGCCAGGGACAACCTCCACTAGTTGCCAGTCATATGCCACTTAGTTATGACACTACTCCTGCTACTGCATGAGGTTACCAAACAGGTGATTTTTTTTTATTTTTTTTTTTTTCCCTTCAGTAGAAGGTTTGATTAATACTGATCTGTAGAGTATCATCTCAGCCAAAATCTATCTCACTCCAGCGGCTGTCTAGTTGACCTGCTCTCAAAGCAGACTGCTCAGGACCATGTCTTTGCTTTTTTTTTTTGTTATTTCTAATGATGCAGACTTCACAATCTTTATGGACTACCGGTGCCAGTGTTTGATTACTACAGAAAAACCTTCTGTTTAAATGAAGTTTTCCTGTGTTTCAGTTTACTCATTGCCTCTTGTCCTTCCAGTGGGCAACACTGACAAGAGTCTGTCTCACTTGCCTTTTTTTCTTCCCATTAAGTGTTTTTACACGCTGATGAAATTGCCTGTCCCCAGTCCTTTTCCAGGTTGAATAATACCAGCACCCTCAGCTGTTCCTCACACTAGAGTTGCACCAAACCCTATGTGAAAGATAACCCTTTTACGTACTAGATTTCAGTTGGAAAGATCCGTAAATGTGAATTTGTCCTTTCTTAAGAGTTTACCTGAAACCTCAAGATCACCATTCAGTGTTCAGCTGTTAGTATTGTTTGAGTAAGTACAGGAAAAAGAGAAAACATTTTGACATCTGACTTAAATGCTTAATGTTTTATGCTTGCTCTTCCTTATTTTGGTTGGTAACTTCTATCTTGGTAAATGCATTAGTGTACCTTGACTTTAATGTAATTTCTAGAGCTTTCTGTCAATGTAGAGAAACAATTCTTAAAATTTACTCATCATCTTCAGTCTACGTCTACAGTGATTTCCCAGTATTTCTCTGTTGCTATGCAGGCTTAAAAAACCCTATGGAACTAGAGGAATTAGGATAACATTTCATGCTCAGAAGTTTACCTTGCAGATGGCAGTTTTTCTATGTGTTTAGCTGGAATGAAGCATGTATTTGAGCCTTTAGCATTCCACCCAGCCGCAGGTATCAATTTTAGCAAGTGTTAGGAATATTAATAGCTCTAATGCTTTTAATATGAATGAGTGAATGTGAGTAAAAACACAAGTAGTAATTGGAGATGAAAGGACAAATGGGAGCATGTTCTGAAATGACATTTGGAAGAATTGTGTTGAGAGCCAAAAAAGGTGCATACAAGAGATCATTAAAATAAAAAACAAATTTAAACTCAGTAAAAATAAATTGGTAATGCCAGCACTCATTGAAAATAAGCTGCAGCAATGAGATGTGGTAAATCTACTGTTAGAGCACTATTAAGTGTGTCAAATTAATTTTTAGTGATGGATAAGCTTTCTTTGATAGTAAATGATTACTAAACCCCTATGGATACAGAAGAAAAACTGTTTCAGTGAACACAGGTTCAATCATCAGAAATGTAGCTTGTATTTTTCAGTGTGGCTTGAAATTTAATTAACTTGAATTTGTAGGAAAGCTGGTTCTTAAAGAATATCTAGTCTGTTAAGGTATTCTATCTTGTAATACGAAAACTCTGAGCGGTCACAGCTAAAATGGCAATACCTTAACAAGGTAACTTGATTTTCTGTGAAAAGCTGTAGTAATTTGGCAAAGAAGTTAGTAGGTGGGATGACTGTTCAGTTCAAAATTGATAACCTGCTCTTAAGTGGCCAGACTTGCAAAAACAATCCTTGTCAGTAGCTGGAAGAGTTTACGTTTTTCCTTAGTTCAGTGAGTGGTTTTGAGCTGAATTGGTTTGTCTGTGCAAGTAGCAGGTTCTCTCTAATGCAAGTCAAGTCAGGAGTGTATTTCCCTCTGTGAGGATGAACTGATCTGATCAAAAGATGGCAGCAGATGTGGAAGGTGATCAAAAGAAACCTGAGTGATCAGTGTAGTCTTCTCCTGAGTAGAAGTTAGTTTCTGTCATGACTGTGTTCTCAGTCAGGCTTTAGACAAGGTTAAAGAAACTCTTGCATCATACTAAACCGGCCTCGTGGTTCATGGAAAATCCGGTTGTCCCCTGTGATTAAAGGATTTCCGGTAGACACGGCAAGTTAAATAGAGAAAACCTGATGTGGAGTTGTGTGTAGGATACAGTAGAACTCCAGTCTCTTTATTTTGGGAAGGTGGAGACTGTGATCTAATTATTCTTACGTCTGAAACTTGGCTTGAGAAGTGTTGGTAAAGAACTGTGCCCTGACCTTTGGTGGTTGATGTATGGTGAAGGGTTATAAATATGTACAGTAAAGAGGAATTTAAGGGACAAGCAGATATGGATCTGCTTGCCCATGATCTCGGTTGCATCAAATTTCAGAATATTTAGCTATGCTCTGTGTTTTACCCTTTCTTTGGATATTTTCCTCCTTTACCTTAACATGTTTGTATGAACTGCAGCGTGCCAGGTTACAAAATTAAAGGATTGATCACGTGGTCTCATACCTCTTCAGAATATGTATCACATTGGTGATACTATTCAATGTAAAAAATCTGTTCTAATGCCGATGTTGTATGGCTAGCTCAAGAATAAACAGTCCCAGGAGAATTTTTCTATGGCGTGCATGGCATGCTTCAAATACAAATGAAGGGATTCCAGTGGTAAAGCCCTTCCGAGTCCTGTTTAAGACTGCATGACTATTAGGCAAAATTTAAGCCGTGTAGTTACCACATTGTCACCCTCAATGGCTGTACAGTTGGATTGGTAAAATACCCATTACTGTCATGCCTTTCTTAAAAGAATAACTGAAAGATTTTTTTTTTTTTCTTCTGTAGGGAATTTGGCACCAGAACCACCTAAAATATCATCATCTACAAGTCATCCGGATCTCTTAGGTGGATGGGATTCTTGGGCAGATTCCTCAGCAACCAGCAATGTAGCAGCACCACAGTTGAAGCCCCTTTTGGAAGGTATTATGAAATTAAGTTCTTCACTTACAGGGAATAATGGAATCTTCCAGACTTGGTTAGTTTAATCACTTGAAACTGCTAAACATGTCTTCATGCCTTTTTGCTTTTGTTACTTGTGCTTAAATGTCCCTTTAGTAAGGCACTTGTGTATTTATTCAGAATAAGTTCAAGGCAGAACCACCAAATAGTTTTAGTTGTCTGAAGTAACAGTGATTCTTGTCATCATAAAAGATATCATGGAGCAGAATGCGGAGGGGGCTTACATGAGGTGTTGTGAAAATAGACTTTTATTCTGTCAATTTCCAAATACAAAATACATTTTCTTATTACACAGGTCAAGCTTTTACCACAGGGAGCCAGTCCAGTGTGTCTTCAGGTCTGTCTTTCAGCCAGGCTAAACATCAGAACTTTGATCCTTTTGCTGATCTTGCCAATCTTGGATCTGGTCTTCCAGGTAAGATCGTTTAGGAGGCAATACTTAATGCCTCTATGGTTTGCTTCTTATACCAATAAATGTAACTAACTTAGATAAAGGAAAATACTTCCTTTTAACTGTTAAGGACCAGCTTGAGGCAGTTGCTGAGGACGAGGAACAAGGAAAGGTCGAATCTCTACAAGGGTTGTGTGAAACATTTAGAATAGTATTTCAGAAGACAACAGCTGTAATTTAGAAACAGTATAAATACTTAATGGTGGCTTGGTTTAGAATAAAAAAAAAATCTCAAGACTGTGAAACCGAAAACTGTATAATGAATTTAAAAGGTGGGAGCTTTATTCTGCTCAGATTGCTTGTAGTGAGTATTGTAGAGAAGGGGGAAAGGCCCTGTGTTCTTCCTAAAGTGGCAAGTGAAGTTCCTAAGTGGTGTTGTTTATATTAGTTGAACATATGGAAATGGGACACTAAAAATTGACTCAATATTGTGTAGACAGAGGGGTCACACCAGGGTGATTACAACAGCATCTCCTGCAGACTTCAGTAGTTTTTTTACTCATGTGCAACATTTCCTGCTAATGCTGTGGTAGAATAATCTTATCTCTTCAAAACTTTAGCTCAAGAAATCACTAGAGACTTTGAAAGCATTCACTTGAAAATATTTTCAATGTATTACATATTCTTGATCATATAATTAGATTTTTAGTGTCTTAGGCATATTGACAGACATTGAACTGTAATGAATTAGGAGGCAGAACTATTTTCTGGCCTTACACATACTTTGCCAATCAAACAAGAGCAAATGCTAAAGCTGACAGTTGAGAACTTGTGAGAGGTTGGAAGACTTTTGTTAGCAGCTCTATCTCCTGCCATCCAAGTTACTTGCTAATGAGACTCTTCATTTTACACACACTTAGAATAGACAATACTTTCTCCTGTGTAGTGGTATCACTGTAAACTGTGTAATTAGCTGTTGAGACCAAACTGTCTTATTAAGCAGTTCTCTGTCTTGGTACCTGTCATTTAACCAAGTGTGTTTTGCTAGGCTCTTCTAGTGGCAGCCTCTCGAGTAGTGGCTTTAGTCAGAAGACTGCTCCATCTCAGAAGTCAGGAAGCCAGTGGCAGAAATCCACAAAACCACAGACTACTTCATGGCAGTCCCAGGCTAAATCCAGCACGGCAACTAAACCAAATTACTCTGTGAACTTCAGTGTTATTGGCGGACGAGAAGAGAGAGGAGTCAGAACCCCAAGCTTTGGTAAGTCTTCTGAAGGCATGTACTGTATCTAGTAGAAATTTGAAAAGGGTTTGGCAAATCTAGTGTCCTGCTTTTGCAAAGCTTTACTAGAATATTGCAGAGACAAGCTGATGATGCCTCAGATATTTGCAAGTTTGGGCATAAAGGCTCAAGGCTATATTCACTCTCCCACATGGGTACTGATTTTGGATCACTGGGTTAAAAACATAAATTCGATCTGTCAAGGGATAGTTGCTAATATTCTTCATGCTATTCCACTTGCAATATATAGATAAAAGGATGCAGCATTTTTCCTATCTGAAGAATAGTAGCTATGAGGTTAAATTTTGTGGGGCTGGGGACTGGAGCAGATGCAGTATTTCTTGGAACCAGACTTGGAACGTTAGGATGTTCCAACTGAATAGGCAAATGTAGAGGTATAGGGATGGGTGTAGGTCCTTCTACATTAACCTTCTTGGAAAATTTTATTTTCCTGGTGTGTTGATACTAGCATTATGCCTCTCTTTAACTGGCATATAAGTGAACAGCAAGTACTTCTCTAAGTTGCTATGATTCTGTTGATCTGTATCTGGAAGGAGGTGGCAGGATGGGAGAGGAAGTGGGAATAAGTTGCAGCACAGGCAGGTCTGCTTGGAGAACAGGGAAAATTTCAGCTAACATTGAGGATAAAATGTTGCAACAGGGCCACAGGATCTTGATAATTCTCATGCTTGAAAGCATGTGTACTGTAACTGGACAAGGACCTGAGAAATTCATATAGTAGTCTCTGTTTTGAGTGGGGATTGAACTGGATGACATCCACAGGCCTCTTCAGAATTAAAAGTCTACAATTCCCTAGAATTTGTTGGTTCTATAACGACTATTCATGTTGATACTTTATTCCTTCATTATTCTGCATCAGTTTCAGCATAGTAAAATGCTGGCTGCATACTTTTGACTAGAGTATTGAGTATATGGCCACTTGTAAAATGGCTGCAAAGCAGTTGGAAGTACTCTGTAGTGGGAAAAATGGAATCACTTCCAAAATCATGAATACATAGATGTGTACTCCCTTGAATCTACTCCACTTTTTTCAGAAGACATGCAAGTATTTAGTCACATATGTACATGAGGTTATCATTCTGTTCACTGGATAGAGAGTGTGTCAGTGATCCTTTTTATTCCTATCCTTCTATTAGTCTTGTGAAGTTTATCAAGCTGCTGAGGTATATTTATCATGGCAGGGAGAAATGTCGTGCAGGTGTATCGAAGTGCAGTATATTTCTCCTGTGTAACTTGTCATTTAACATTTTTCTCTTCACAGGTCAAAAGCCAAAAGTTTCAGAAAATGACTTTGAGGATCTCTTGTCTAAGCAAGGCTTTTCAGCTAAATCTGACAAAAAGGGACCAAAGACCATTGCTGAGATGAGAAAACAAGAAATGTCTAAAGATATGGACCCACTGAAACTCAAGGTTGGTTGAACAGTGATTTTGGTATCAGTGTAAATCTGAGCTGATGCCTGGAACTGCTGAAAACACAGCAGAAAGATGCAACGACCAACAGTGCAAACTTAGAAAGCAGAACGAAAATTTAATCTGTGTTGAGGTCATATGGCTTTATAAATTAATTAGCATGAATAAGAGTCAGCAATGAAGCAGCAGTGGCAACAGCATAGGAGGTATGTGGATAGAATGCAAGATCCTGCTTTTTTCAGCTGAGCTTGGAGAACTTAAGAAGCTGATTTCTTGTCAGAATCCATTTCTTGAAGCCAGAACAGCTTTGTATCTCTGGTGTTCTCAAAGGTCTCATTAGAAGAGATGGATTTGGCAGATAATATGAAACTATGCTTTAAAAAAGTAGGCTGGTGACAATAAATTTCCAGGGGGTCCAGTTACTTGCGTTTTCTAGTTAGTAAGTGCTACTGCTGTCTTGAGAAGTGACTAAGATGCAGGTCTAAAGATGGGCTACGGAACTAATTTATTGGGTGTTACCTGAAACTCTTTAAACATTTTTATGTATTATTCATTGATAACACCACATGTTAATGGCCTTTCAGCTTTGTAGTCTTTATGGTGCTTTAGAAAAGCTTATAGAAAACTTGAAAGGGGTGCTGAAACTTGTGTTCAGACTTACCTGAAGAGAGTGTGCATGGCTTTCATGGGTAGTTTTTGAAAGAAATCACTGTATATGGAAATAAATGCAGTTTTTATTTAGCATACCTGATGATAGAGGGTAGAAATAATAGTGTTTAATGAAGACACTGTATCACGATGTCATAGGGGCTTGAACATTGCTGTTCTAGTGAACTTTTGTGGGGATATCTGAGCACTTCAGTTAAAGCACCCCTGCAGGTTCTTAGTAAACATCAACTATAAACATGTGATCCAAAACTTTTGTACATATCAAGAATTGTAGTAAATTAATGTTGTGCCCTGACAGGAAGTTCATGTTAATTATAACAGAAGTTTTTAATTGTTCCTGTAAGGTATTTTGTCATTAATTATACAGTGTTACATAACATGTAACTATCTCAGTAACTTTTCTTTCAGTGACTGAATTTCTGCAATAAACTAGCAAAAATTAGGAACTCCCTAGTGGCAGATGCACTTTTGGGTGGCTGGTGATCTGGGTGCTGGGAAGAAGAATGTAGTAAGAGTTGGATTTGGGGGATGAATGCAGCCAGACTTCAGTACTTGAGTTGTGGTCTCCTACAGAGTGAAGTTTATGTCTCTGGGTAGAGGGAGAATGCTTACAGTGATACATTATTTCTCTGTTCTGTTTTCCCCAGATTCTTGAATGGATTGAAGGAAAGGAACGAAATATCAGAGCATTAATATCCACTCTTCATACAGTGCTTTGGGAAGGGGAAAACAAGTGGAAACCAGTCAGCATGGCAGATCTAGTAACTGCTGAACAAGTAAAGAAGTACTACAGGAAAGCAGTACTTGTAGTTCATCCAGATAAGGTGAATGTGTTCCTCTGATCATCTTTCCTTTTAGAAAGAATACAAACTGCTATTCCCACTCCACAATAGTCGCTGACAGATGCTGCAGCTTTGGTTCTTGATAATCACCCTAGGTGCTCTTCACTTTGCTTCCTTCAGATAGTACAGGATTTTTTGTCATGCTGACACAGCAGAGGATCCAGCAGAAATGTTAACAAATGAAAGACCCCACAGAAGCTTCTGCCAGGCTTTGTTGCTGGTTAATGGAATCTGCTCTCTTTAACCAGCTGACATGTCAGGTCTTTTAAGCCTCTTCACCAGTATGAGGACTCAGACTGCCACAGCGAAACTGGTGGGGAAAACTTGCTGAACCTCCTTTACTAAACAACTTCTTTAGGAGCTAGAAGAAGGAAACTTTACTGGGTAAACTAATTAGCAGTTGAAAACTACTTGATGAGTATGACATTCCAGATGTATTTTAAAAATACATTTCATTACTGTTTGATAGTCTCCCAGCAAACGAAGGTAGTTTCTTGTTCTGAGTCATTGCTCTAGGCTGTGTGTTAAAGGCAAGCATACCTGGTTTGGATTTTCAGGCTTGCTTTTACTGGTGGTTCAGTGTGCAGTAGTCTAACTCCTGAGAAACAAGATTCTGTTCTTTTCTTCCCCCCTGTCCTTTGCTGTTCTCATGTGGTTTCTTCCACCTGTCAGGTAGTTTCGTGGTGCTTTCCATAAACCCTTTAACACGTCAGTATCGAACACAGGTCTCTTCTGACTCATATTCTTCTTCCTTGGTATCTTTTCTGCCACTTTAACTTAAAGCAGTCCCTAAAAGGATCTATAAAATACTGTAGCTGGCAGAAGCCTAATAGTGGGGGAAGAATACTGGAGAAGGCTCTGGGGGTTCCCTTTTTTGTATTGAAAGAACCTCTTAGAATGACTCACCTTGTGGGACTGGATCAGTGCCACCCACCAGCTTTGGGCTGACTCAGCGGCACGGCATCAGGTGCACACTGTGCCCATCTGAGTTGGGAGGCAGGCACAGAGGAAGTGATGTGTCATTAGTGTCGAATGGTCACAAGCTCAATAGATGGGTTTTTTTACTCCATTACTTAATACTCAACTTTTTTTCTGGTACATTAACTTCACAGGTTGTCTGCAGCAATGCCAAAAATGACTGGGTTTGGTTGCTGGCTGCTACTAACCAAAACTGAAAAACAGCTTTGAAAACTGTTTTTAGCTGTGTTTCAGTTACTTGTAAACTGCACTGGAAGTCTGAAGTAATGCAAGGAAACCAAGGATTTGTTTAAAATACTCATGGTAAACTTTGGGTAAGATCAGAGGGAGCGGTGTATCTGCAAAATTATATTCACACAACAGGCAAAGGTTGTTCAGTAAGATAGAGAAAATATAAAGTGGATGAGAGATTCCCCAAGTCACATAATTCCTAATGATTTTATGTTTCTAATATGTTTGTTTTCAGGCCACAGGACAACCTTATGAGCAGTATGCCAAAATGATCTTCATGGAACTGAATGATGCATGGTCAGAGTTTGAAAACCAGGGATCCAAGTCCCTTTTCTAAAACTTCACTTTTCACAGAACTACTTCTAAAAACTGTACCTGAGCATTGGTGTGACTTCATTGCACCCATGGTTTATGAAGCGCTGTTCCATGTTTTCAAGTCAGTTTCTAATCATGCACTTCAATATGGTGATACATTTTGTAAAATGCAGATTACAAAGCATTACATAGATGCATTAATAAAACAGCTGCTCAGTACTTGAAGAAATTACAGTCTGGAAGCAAAGATGTCATTTCAGTTTTATAGATAGTAAACCAGAATTTTAATGAAGCTCCATGATTCCTGGAATACTAAGTATTAATTATAAGTCATTCCAATTCATTGATCTTTGCTTTCCCCTACCTTCCTTAACTTGTCTGTTACTTTCAGTAGTTTTGTGAATCAGTTTTGATGTTTAGTGCCTGTCATCTTGCTCAAGGTTCTTTAGTTACCAGCAGTGAATTTGCTTGGCTTATCTCAAACCTGAAGGTGTATATTTTCATCTGTATTTTATGTAATCCATCTGATAATCATTCTGTAAATAATGTTTTGTGACAATACCTGTGTTCCTTACAATAAATTAACAGTTGTTTAGCCAAAAAGACCCTAAATATGGGAAAGTCAGCCAGGGTTGTTCTTGATTTTTAACTTTTTTACTTACCACAAATCTAGAAACATATCCTGACTTTAAGGTCTGCATGTTCCTGCTGTTTTGTTATTTATTATGAACCTGTGGAAGGCAGTGCTCTGACCAGCGTTGATTTTCCTAGTACTTTAAATGTTGTCTTTCTGCTTCTAGTTTCAGTGAAACATTCCTTCCATTTCTCCTCTGATAGAAACAGTGGTATTCTGAAACTTGAAGTGTAAGCACAAAACATGTGGCGCTGCTTTGAGGTGCCCGAGTAGACGCGGCATTGCTCGCGCTCACCTGGAGAGCAGTGAGAAAGCTCCAGCACACCTGCTGCGTGCCTGAGCCTCTGTGTTTGATAGGCATGGCATCGGTGTGTGTGACAGCCTGGGGCACGCTGCGGGGCTGCTGCAGTGCTGCTCACCTGCCCTGGGCGAGTGCCAGGTGAGCAGGTACCCAGCTCGGTAACAGAACTCGGGGTGTTTCTCTCCCCGGCCAGGCGGCTTTTTGTTGGCGCTGGGGGGAGCGGCTGCCAATGGCCAGTGACTGTGCCACTCAGTGGCAGGGAAGCTGTGTTTTGGTACAGAGTTTGAAAAGGTTGAAAGTTAGTGTTGTGGTATTAGAGCTTTGGCAGCAGCCTGGAAACAGCACAGTTCAGCATTCAAGGGGATATTTTGATCATTTTGCCATTTCATACATTTTGCATGCTTTAACTGAGGGGATACTGTACCATTATCAGAGGTAACTGTTCAGCTGAGCAACATGTGAGCAGGAAACATGAGGTTCTAATGCCACCAGAACAGCGTTGGATGAGGTTTTTCCACTGCAATGTCAGCCTGTGAGCTGATGGCTTTAGAGACTTGTGTGAACACAGGTTGCGGTGTATAGTCTGTAAGCTCAGAGCTAACACAGTTACTTATTAACCTCTGATAAAAGGTTCTTCTGTGTATATATTTACATATATTAAGCTACTGTGATTTTTTTTTAAAGATGGAAGCCAGGATCAGGTATGGATCGGGGAGATTATCTGTTATTCATAGCTGCTGTTGTATTTCAGTTACTGCTTTGAAGCCTTTTTAAATACCAGTAAAATCATAAAAACAGGTACCCTGCTGTCTGATTTCAAGTAAGAGCTAATTTTTTTCTTTTCCTGTGGGACACTTTCTAATTCATTGCATGTATCTGTAGTCTGCATCCATGGAAATTAAAGGTTTCTGCTGGTAGAACTGGTTTGCTGGCGATCTGCGTGTGTCTTGGGTTTTTTTTCTACAGTTCCAGGGCAAATGACATCTAGTGATAGGTTTAAAAAGGTGCATTCATAATGACTGATCTACCACACGCCTGTATAAAGCTGAGAGAATGAGAATTCTGAGCGAGCTAGTTTTAGTGAGGAAGGACTAATTAAAAAACCCATGTTTCTTTCACCACATACAGGCAACTTAATTTTGAAGGACACATTTTTAACTGCTCTTTTTCTTGACATAGGTGCATAAAAAAAATTTAAACTGAATACAGAGGAAAATACCTTCCTCTCTACTTGATATGTTTGGTAGCATTTTCTGGATGACTTCTACATTTCTCTTTTTGTCTAGTCCTGTTTGCAAAAATTAACAGTGGAGGAGAACTTTTGATGTGCTTTTAAGTGAGCAGGGAAACAGGAGTGCAGGTGTGTTATCTGGAACTGAAGATCTGTTAAAATGGACTCGCCCCTTTTAAAACTGTAGAAAGCCATGAAGTTTGACTGTGGATTCTTCCAAAGCCATTTAAAAAGTATGGAAACTTCAGTCAGGTTGGTGAGAGCCCTCAACTTATTTTCCGGCTTAATCAGCTCTGGTATGAAGTGTGGGATCTGGCTGACTCACCCATCCTGCTTCTTCCTGTGTAGTTCAGTTTTGGTGCTAGCAATCTGGGAGAGGTGTGAGTTTGGGAAGCTTTCAGATCTTGACAGTTAAACTGGTTTGTTTGCTGTTTAGCTGTGTTGCATACAGGAGTGTGCAAAAGTTGGATTTTGGTAAGGCTCTGTAAGGAAACCTTAAAAATTCCAGTGATATACATAATAAACTGAAGTTTTGTTCTCTTAGCAGATAAAGCAGCATGAGGACCATTAAAGGTGTTTCACTGTAATGCTTTGGTAGTGAATTTCTTAGTTACAGGCAACTGGGAAGAAGGAAGTTAAGGTAAATTGTATATAAGCATACATCAGGTCTTAATGTTGCTTTTAAAGGAGAGTGTCTCTTGGAAGGAAAAGTCCAGAAGTTCTGTTTTAATTAATGATAAAAACCAGTAATAAACATGGTAAACCCCCCACCTTTCTCATGCTCTACTTGATTGTTAATTGGCTGTCTGCTGCGTGGGTAGGGCTGCACTCAAACTACTCCTGTAGCTATATTCTCATTGTCAACAAGCTGGAAAGGTTTTAGAATTGGCTACAGAAGAATTGATTAACCTTAAATTTTATTAGCTAACTGTGAATTATCTCAGGGCTTAGAATGTGTATTTTCCAGTCATGCTTATTATTCATTGCAGTTAAATTTTGAAATCTTGAAGTGAAAGCACATCCTGAAAGTTAAGCTTCAAATCTGCTTCTGTTGTCTGCAAAGGTTGAGGTGATCAAGCGTTGCCATTAAGGTGGTGCTGTGTTCACCTGTGGCACTGGCAAGTCCTGTTGTGACCCTTGCCATGAATCACTGTGCCTTCTGGCAATGTTTGTGGCTTCTTTGCCTGTTGGTGACAGCTAATACCACGCTGCCATTGCAGCCTGCTAGGATCCAGCTCTTACAAGTGAGTAGCTTGACATGGTTATTGCAAGAGCAAAGAAAAATGTTGCAACATAGATTAAGGGAAGAGTAGAGAAGGACATCCAGGCTGTAACCCACATCTCTAATTTGTTTTTAAGTTCTCTCTCCATTTACCTACTCCTCCCTACCTCTGCTAAAACCCAGCCTAGATTGGCTTGTAGCCAGCTCTTCCAGCCCTTTTAGAAGTGCTGTTGAGGGGCTACAGACAAGCAGCAGTACCCAGAGCTTGGCTTTTCTTGCAGAAGTTGCTGTGAGGCAGGGCATAAAATGACAGGGCAGGTTTCCACTAGTTATTTCTGAATTAAGTTGCTTATGTTATGTTGCTGTTAGATCTGGAGATTTAGGCAAATCAACTTTTAAAATAGAGACTTGTGAAGAACCAGTGTTAGGAGTGCATGTGGCTATAACCTGCTAAATGGAGAAGAGTCGATGTGTGTTGACCGTGTTGGGGGAAGTCAGTTATAGCTGTCTTTAACCTTGACTGTGCCTGTTTGGTGTTTCCTAGTGCTGCCTGATTTCCTTGAACTTTAAAGGAGGGAAGAGAAAGGAAATGAGCAGTTAAGCACATGCATGCCTTTTAAATTATTAGGGTTATGTTCAGTACTGTATGTGAGTAGCAGTTACCAGACATCAGAGGAGCTCTTCCTCTATGTTGTCACTTGGTTAAAGTTCAGATAGTTTGCTAATCAGTGGTAGCTTCTTTCAGCAAATACAGAATGGAAAACCAACAGCAGTGCCAATGAAACACATTTCCTTGGGACAGTGGTGAAGTCCTTGCCATTGCACCTGTGGGGGTAACTAGTGCTTGTGAAAAATGCCTTGTTCACCCCTCTTCTTGTGAACAGCAAGCACACAGCAACAGCTCCTTCCTGAATGCAGACTGCATCTGCAGGCACAGCATTCATGATGGGCACACACCAAAGCAGAGTTTGAGTGCAGCTGAGATGCTTGCTGCTGTTGGGGCTGTGTGTGCCACGCACCTCCCAAGGCCACACTGCGGTGTCCCCAGCAGCCCCCGTGGGTCAGCATGGTCACTGACCTCTGTGTTCTCTGCTGGAACGCAGGGGCCTTTCAGGGGCTGCATAAATGTGGAAACCTTGTTGTTCCTTAAGCCCTGTCCTTAACTGTCCAGCAATTGCAATGTAACGAGAGCTTTGTAAATGACTTCAAATTAGTCTTGTGCAGTTGCCAGTGTCTTAAGTCATTTGACACTTTCTGTGAGGAACTTGCAGGCGATTGACCTGCAAAAGCTGTAGAAGGAATGTACCATTTCCCACCCCTTGAGTCTGTCCCTGGTGCACAGAGCCCCTGGCTACCAGGTGCCCAGTGACTAGGGTCTTGTTTCTGATCCTGATGAATCTTGCAATGCTTGCTTGCTCTCTGTTTGGGTGAGCTTATTGTAGACTGCAGTTTAGACTGCATTAAACTTCCAACCTACGCTCCAGAAATACAAATCCAGTAATTTTTTGAAGGATACATGTTGTTATAAAAACTTTTATTACCAAAAGGGGATTAAGAGGCATTGTGAGAACTCCCAAAACAGTCTTTATTGGAATGTACTGTATATTTGCAATGTAGACTTCTAGAAGTGATTGTCATCTCTGATAAGGACTTGGCTTGTTCTGGGGTCCTTAATATATTTACGTGTGGTTGTGATTAGACTTTCTATACCTGTGATTTTTCTGGTTTGGGGTGGGTGGAAGGGCAGGACAGATGTTCAAGTCCTATTTTTTGCCATCTTCCAGGAAATGTAATGTACTGAGTGATTTTGCTACAAGTGAATTGAAAATTATACCTGTATGTATATAAAGGTAATACAGTCAAAATAAGCCTTGTGTAAAAGTAGATTTAATGTTTGGCACAATGTCCTTGAACAGAATATTTTGCTTTGAAATGTACCACAACTTAACCAGTGATCAATTAAAACAATCAAAAAGACTTTGCATGTTTCTTTATTTAGCAATGGAGAAACGACCTGGATGCCCAGAGGGTTTCCCCGGCCGCTTTCAGAACAGCACTCAGCTGTGTGGCTCTCATCAGCGTGTGGAGGTTGACCAGACCTCTTAGAAACCCTGTGTCTCTTCAGAGAGTCTCTGCTGCTGCTGGGGAAGGGTCCCCGCAGTACACGCTCCGGGTGCGCAGCTGGGTTTGAGAGTGCTGAGGGGCATCCTCGTGCCATGGCACAGTGCTGTCCTGTCCTCTGGGCGAGGCTCCTGTGCAGGTGCATGGCAGGAATCAAAGAGAAGCAGAGCAGGAACAGGTGGACGAGAGTGAGGTGGGAGGGAGGAATAAGCACCTTGTAGGGAGGGTGGGGGAGTGGGACATCAGGTGGAGGACTGCAGATGTGGGGAGTGCCTGAGGGAATCACAGAATCGTAGGGGTTGGAAGGGACCTCGAGAGATCATCAGGTCCAACCCCCCTGACAAAGCAGCTCCCTAGCTCATATTGCACAGAGAGGCGTCCAGACGAGTCTTGAATGTATCCAGAGAAGGAGACTCCACCACCTCCCTGGGCAGCCTGTCCCAGGGCTCTGTCACCCTCACTGTGTAAAAGTTCTTCCCCATGTTGGTGCGGAACTTCCTGTGCTCCAGTTTACAGCCATTGCCCCTTGTCCTGTCCCCACAGACCACTGAAAAGGGGTTGGCCAATTCCCCCTGCATCCCATACTTAAGATATTTATAAACATTAATTAGGTCCCCCCTCAGTCGTCTTTTCTCCAGGCTGAACAGTCCCAGCTCACTCAGCCTGCTGAGTTGCTGCTGAGTACTAACTAGGTGCCCAGAAGCATCTTTTGACTCCATGCTCTCAAAACAGGAATGGGGGGGATGTAGGGTCTTCTGTAGTTGGGAATAAGCCACTTGGTTTCACAGAGAAAGTTTCCTTTAAAAAAAAAAGCAAGCAAGCACAGCAGTGTAGGATTGCCAGAGGGGATCCCTAAGGAGAAGACAGAAAACAGGGAGAGCATGGGGGAATGCATGGGCATAACCAAAGGAGGGTGGGTGGGATAAGCAGGGCAAAGAAGCATTAGCAAGTTGAGAAGCAAGAAGAGCCTAAGTGCTGATGGGGAAGGGCCATAGCCACTGGTAGAGTTTCTTATGTTCTGCTTACTACTACAATCCATCTGATGGGTTTAATCTGAACTATAATTTTTCTGACCAAGCTATCTTGCTGCCTGCATCCCATACAGAACATGCTGCTCATTCTGCTGCTAGCTTGCTTACTCCTGACATGCAAAGCTGTAGTGGTACCTACTTCCAGTCCCAGCTGCAGCAAAAAAAGATGCTGTTGGTGAGCTCCATCTTCCCTTGCCCTGTACAAAGCCTGGCTACCCTGACAGGTTTTTAGGAAGAGTGAGCTTGGAGCATGATCCTCAGCAGGTGGAAAACCTACACTGGCAGGTGTCTGTAAGCAATTGCACCAGGCAGGCAGCATGTGTTACAAAGAGAGCATGGCCTCACCTTGAGTACCAGGGAGAGCAAACAAACCAAAGTGTAATCAGGGGATAAAAAAGGCAGCAGAAACATTGTGCAGAACACTGTGACCTCATCAGCTTCTGCACTCACCTGCAGCAGCTTCCCCACACATGCAAGGCCTGGGCTGCTTCCAGACCACTGTTTTATCTCTCTGGCGTGTCATGAGGAGCACATGCCCCATGGAGAGTTGAGCTGCAATTGGTTGCCATCTCCAGAGTTTAAAAGGGTGTTTTGGGGCTTCCTAGGTCTCCCAAATTTTTCCTAGGAAATCTGAGGAGGGGATGGGTCTCTGTTCTGTGCTCTGCTTTTCCTGATGAGGCAGCTTCTTTCAGCCTGTCCTTGGCCTTGTGGTGATGTTGGCATCTTGCCAGGAGAGGAGGAAGAGGGGAAGTGGCTGCCTGGATCCAGCCCTTGGCAGGCAGGGCTGTGGCTGGCACAGCTCTGCCAGGAGGATCACAGAATGATAGGGGTTGGAAGGGACCTCTGGGGATCCCCTTCCAGAACAGGATCACCTACAGCAAGTTGCACAGGACAGCATCCAGGTGAGTTTTGAGTGTCTCCAGAGATGGAGAACCCCACAACCTTTCTGGGCAGCCTGTTCATTGCTCACAGTAAAGTTCCTCCTCACATTGAGGTGGAACTTCCTATATTCAAGTTTATGCCCGTTGCCTCTTGTCCTGTCACTGGGTGCTACTGAAAAAAAGACTGGCCCCATCCTCCTGACACCTCACCCCTCAACAGCATTGGTAAAGTCCCCCCTCAGTCTTCTCTAGACTAAAAGGTCCGAAGTCCCTCAGCCTCCCTTTGTAAGAGAGATGTTCTGGTTCCCTAACCATCTTTGTGGCACTTTTTATACCCTCTCCAGTAGTTCCCTGTCCTTGAACTGGGAAGCCCACAGCTGTGCACACTATTCCAAATAAGGCCTCACCAGGGCAGAGCAGAAGGAAGGGGAACCTCCCTCAACCTGCTGGCCACCGTATTCTTGACACACCCCAGGATGCCATTGGCTTTCTTGGCCAGGAGGGCACACTGCTGGCTTGTGGCCAACCTGTTGTCCACCAACACCCCCAGGTCATTTTCTGGAGCTGCTTCCCAGCAGGTGGGCCCCTAACCTGTGCTGGTGACTGGGGTTATATACAGCCTACTGTGCACCTAGTAGGACCCTACACTTGGTTGTGTTGAATTTTGTAAGATTGCTCCCAGCTCTCCAGCCTGCCCAGGCCTCACTGGATGGCAGCACAGCCTCCCAGCTTTCCATCATCAGCAAACTGGCTGAGGGTACACTCTGTCCCTTCATCCAAGTCGTTGATGAATATACCGAACAGGGCCGGACCCAGGACTGACCCCTGAGGAGCACCACTTATTACAGGCCTCCAACTGGACTCTGCCACTGATCACAACCCTCCGGGCTCTGCCTTTCAGCCAATTGTCAGTCCACCATCAAAGCAGAGACAGCTTCCCTTCCTGCTGGAAGGGGCAGGAGCTGGGGGGTGAGGGGCACCAACCCTCTCTCGTGCCACCTTGGGGTGGGTGACAGCTGCATCACTTGCTTGAATGAAGTGCACCCAACTGCAAGTGGAGTTATTTATCAGCAGTAATTATGTTTCTTTGTTTTGATTGCCATCTGCTGGCAGAAGGACATGTTCATAACCACTTCACACTTGGACCACGCTGGGTTTTTTAACTGTCCCACACTAATAATTTTGCATCTTTCTGTGCATTTTTTAAAAATGTGAATGCTGCAGAAAAGGTGCTGCTTTTGGGTGTCTGAGTTCATAGAGCTGATGATGCCTGAGAGAGGGCTCACCCCTGTCTGTGGGGCTGAGGCTGGAAGAGCAGCAGAGGCACCAGGCTTGTCTCCCCAGCTCTGCTGGGAAGGTGCTGCACAGCTGCTCCTCTTTCAAACTGGGGCGCTGCTGCCTGCTTTCCTGCTGCCTGCTTTCCTCCTGAGAAGCCCACTGCCTCTGCCTGTTGCTTTTGAACTGCTACTCCAAGATGGCGAGTGATCTGTGACTTGCAGCAGGAGCAGGTAATCGTACTTTGCTGCTGTCTTGAAGCTCAAGAGAAGGGGGAAGAGGAGATGTGCACCACGGGAGTGTGTACACTGTGTCTGTGTGAAAACAACACAGAAAAGCAACAGGCTGAGGAGTAATTAGAGCACAGGCCTGTGCATTGTGTGTGCCCAAGCTGTGACATGTAGGTGTGACCTCAGCATAGACATGCAGGTATTTTGAGTGCAAATACTTGGACACAGTTGCCTGCACTGGGAGGTGGAAGAGTAGGTCATCAGCCAAAACTTGGGGTAGTGCAGTCTGCTACCCAATCCCTGCCCTGAGCCCCCGGTTTGCAAGAGTATACTGACTGTTCAGCTCAGGCTGCTGCACCCGTGCTGAGGCTGCTGAGCCATCATTGCCCCTGGGTGGCTGGCTGCAAGCAGTGCTGGTTTGCACTGTCAAGCACGTCTCATCCTTAACACCTGCTCTCACAGAGAAGACCAATCCTGCTCCAGCATTCCTGTGCCCCACTGCCATGGCCACAGAATTAATCTGGTCAGGAAGTTAAACACTTCAAACTTGCGTACTGAATTAAGTCCTGCCCTGGGAGGCTTCCTGTCTGAAGCAAGATGCCAGCAGGTTCAAAGAAAATTTGTTCTGCATTAATTTACTTCCATGAATGAAGGTGCAGCCATCACACTAAGTGACAGCAATTCACAAATAATTGATACCAACAAGACCTTAAAAGTGAAGTTTGAGTTTTACCTGAAGGAATGGCTGGAAACTGCATCTTTAATCCGATCAAGCATCTTGTATATGGTAAATAAAATCAGACAAAATTCAGCTTCTAATTCTGTTGCTGTCAAGTGTAGTGTCTGCTTCAACTGAGAAATGATGAATAATTAATTTTGGTGCTGCACTAATAGTATTAGAAGATTACTCCTGATGCTGGAAGATCGGCTTCTGCTGGAAGATTAGCATAGGCTTGAAAACCTATTGCTGTGGTCCATGGTGGCATTTAATAATCCTTATTCTTTTCTATAGACAGACTGAAATGCAAATATATTTTCTAAAGGCAGTTTTCTGAGCAGAAGTGTTTGTTGTTTGTGTGGAAGCATAAAAGGAAGGAGATGGTAGAAGACCATACACCCAGGAATGTGAAATTAAGCTCCAGGTCTACAGAATGCTGGGAAAACTTTGCACCCCTTAACTGGACAAAGGCTGCATCACTTTTAATGATCTACACAGAGTAATGTGAAGGGGAAGGCACACATCCACCTGCTGCCTCCACCTCCGTCCTGCTGAGGTTAGGACAAGCTAGACAGTATGTGTCTAATCCTGTGGTATGTTTCAGGTAATTTTGCAGAGATGGATGTAGTCAAGCCAAGACAGATTAAAGGCCTGACAAGACTTGAGGTCTAGTGTAGTGAATTGATGTTATAATGCTTGAGGTCTGTTATGAGCATGGCTGTGCTACAAAGCCACAATTTCTAGGTGTGGAAAGGCAAGTTCAAGGCTTCTTAAGACCTGAAATTTCAGAAATTCTCATGTGCTGGTCATACATTTCTGGCAGACAAACTCCCAGGTAGGTAATTCCTGTAAGGAATTTCCAAGAGTTAGGAAGAATTAAGTCCGTGAAACAACCAATAATACTAAGAGCTTCGCAATGGGAAGTCAGCACTTCCCATTATTCTAGTAGCTCCTAGAACATCTCAGGTTTGGTGACTTTCATATGGGTCCTCCAGGCCTGTGTGTTTCTTACACTCAGGTATTTGGTGGGGTCTGAGATAATGTTCGCCCTTCCTCACACATCCAGTTTTTGCTGAGGCCAGTTTTGGAGCAATGAACAGCAGCAAGAAAGCAGCCTGGTGCTCTGGGCAGATGTCTGCTGAGGCAGAGCCTTCTTCTCAGGTATGCAGCTTTCACAGAATTACTTGCTTACCAACCTTTCCACAACCCCAGTGTTAGTCCCCTGAAATAGAATCAGAGAATGTGTCAGGTTGGAAGGGACCTTTAGAGATCATCTAGCCCAACCCCCCTGCAGTAAGCAGGGACATCTGCACTAGATCAGGTCGCTCAGAGCTTTGTCAAGCCTGACCTTGAATGTCTCCAGGGATGGGGCCTCCACTACATCTCTGGGCAACCTGTGCAGTGCCTCATTGCCCTCACAGTGAAGAACTTCCTAATGTCTAATCTAAACATCGCCCTTGCAGACTGTCCCTCTCCATCTTTCCTCTGGGTCCCCTTCAGGTACTGGAAGGCCAGGCTGAAAAAGCCCAACATTCTCAGCCTGTCTTCACAGGAGAGGTCCTCCAGCCCTCTGGTTATCCTCATGTCCATCCCCTGGACCCACTTCCAAGAGATATGTGTCCTTCTTATTCCAGGTGAGGTCTCACCAGAGCAGAGAGGTGGAATCACCTGTCTCAATCTGCTGGCCGCACTTCTTTTGTTGCCAGGATGTTGGTGGCCTTCTGGGCTGCAAATGCACACAGTGGTGATAGTGGTGATTTTGCTATTGTTCTCAGTAGGGCATTTTTGGAAAGCTAAAGTGGTTCCCCTGGTGTTATGTATAACTGCAGTCATACCTCCACATGGCTTCTTAGCTGCAACTCAGGTCTCCACAGTGAAGACCAATCTGTGCAGCTGGGTACCTGGCTTGGGCAGATGTGCCTCCTTGGTGATATGAGGGCACTGGGCTGGGCCCCGGAGCCAGGAGCAGGGATGGGAATGTGGGAGACCATAACCCTTCACGGAGGAGAGAGGGAGGATTGCTGTGGCGTTAGCAGCGTGCTGTCTTCCCAGCAGGAGAGTTTAGTAAGGAAATGATGCTTTGGAGCTCTGCTGCTTGCTAAAGGGCAGAATAAATATTGAAGTGCTAGTAAGATCCAGCTGAGTTGTCTGAATAATCCTTTAATAAATTGCATAATAAAGAAGCTAATTCAGTAGGAGATCAGCTGTTTACACTGGTTTATAAGTGATCTCTAGCAAATAACACATCCACTTAGCGTCTTTTCTGCCTCCAGCCCTAGGGCCGTGGAGGATGAGCTGGTATGAGCTGATTCCCTCTTCTCTGCTGGCTCCACCCTGGTCTGCACAGTCACAGGGATGAGGTGCATCCCATGAGGTGGGAGCTGCTGCTGGACAGCTGAACCACGGTGCTTTGCATGAGCCACTCGCTGCACCCTGATGGGTGCTACCTGGCTGGCAGGAATACCTCCCTAGCAGCCACCCTGATGGGTGCTTGTGGGTGCTGCCTGTCAGGAATACCTCGCTATGCAGAGCTGAGGCTGCTGCTCCAGTCTCAGCACCAAAATCTGGTGAGGGAGCTGGCTCAGCATCGCTGTGGCAAGGACTGTTTTCAGGGGCTGTTGCAGGGAGCGGGGTGGGTCTGGGCTGCTGGGTGCCTGACTGGCCTTGGACTGCTGATTTCAGGGTAGAGGCTTTGGAAACATAGCATATGACACCTGGGAATCTTCATGGTGCTTCCACAAGAAAGAGCCCCCTCCTAGATCCACCTGCCTCATGGTATCTGGGTCCCTGGTGCATTTTCTGTTCTGGTTTCAAGGCAGCTCAGACCTTGGGGTTTCTGGAAGTATCCCTGATAGGCTGTCCGTGCTGGTGGGAGACAGTCAACCATGCAAACTCAGGTCTAATTGTTCAGCATCACAACAGGGATCTGCCCTTCTCCAATGGGTCCTGCCATGGCACCAACCCCTTCTAGGCCACGGAACAAGGCACTGAGTAAAAGGAATTGGGTGCCCTCAGCCAGCCCTCTGGAGACACACACTCTCCTGCTCCTGCTGCTTGTCCCTGCCATGCTTTGTGCTTGGGCAGGAGACCAGCGAAACCAGCCCACTGCTGTCCTAAATGTCTTGGAGAAGGAAACGATCCCTACTTGGCCTCACTGAACTTCGTGAGGTTCACACTTAAGTATTCTACGTGATGCCCCTCTGCAACAGACACATTGCTACCTAATACAACAGTGCAGGAGGCTCTGCTGTTCAGCCCAGTCCTTCCTCAGAGCTGCACAAGGGACAGTGCTCCCACAGTGCTCCCCTGCACCTGAGGATTGCTCTGAGCTGCAGGGCATGGCACTTAAAGCTTCCCACCCTCTGCCTGAGCAGCTGTCTGGCAGCTGGGCCTGAGATCATAAGGTCCACACCTTGCACTGAGTGTGCTTTGGCCCCAGAACAGGTTTTACCTACATGTTTTGGAGTTCTGCTGCACATCTGGGTGCAAGGCTTATTGGGCTACAGGTCATAGAATCATACAATGCGTTAGGTTGGAAGGGACATTTAAAGTCACGTAGTCCAACCCCCCTGCAGTAATCAGGGACCTCTTCACTAGATCAGGTTGATCAGATTACTTGTCAAGGCTGACCTTGAATGTGTCCAGGAATGGTGCCTCCACCACCCCTCTGGACAACCTGTTCAGTGCCTCACCACTCTCATAGTGAGGAACTTCTTCCTAATGTCTGATCTAAACCTGCCCTCATCCTGTTGCTACTGGCCCTTGCGAACTGTCCTTCCCCAGCTTTCCTATAGGCACTTTTCTGGTGCTGGAAGGCTGCTGTAAGGTCCCCCCAGAGCCCTCTCTTCTCCAGGCTGAACAAGTCCAGATGATGCAGAGCCCTGGGGTGATGCACCCCATCAACCAGGGGGGTCTGGGCAGTGGGAATTGGCTGGTGGCATCTCCTGTCTGTCACCTGCACAGCACAATCTGCTGCTTCCTTGCTTGCCATCTGCATGCCAGAGCACACAGAGACCAGATGTGTTGGATATGCAGAGCACGTTGCTGTAGGCATCACCATCTTGACTGCTGGGGAGGCTTTAGTGGCTGTGACATGAGATAAGCTGAAGGGTGTCACGTTGTATCAGTGGACAAAAGAATTGAAAGTGAGGGTTCTGCATAACCACCAGAGAAAAGGGTGTTGTAAGTTTGATGTTAGATGGTTCATGAAATAATTAGCGTTTCCAAGTGTGTCCCAATTTCAGACAAAAGTGAAAATACAACAAGATGAACAGAAAATGATGGGTTATGCTTTTGGAACAAGGCACTTTAATTGAGCCAGATGGGGCCAGATGTTTCCTCCCACTCTGACTGAAATGATCACCTATTCAGAGAAAAATGTTGTGGGAGAAACTGTAACAAAGATGCAAGAGGAAATTTTCTGCAAGCAATGATTACATTGAGGGGACTTCAGGCAGCTCTTACTGCTCTGGTGAGGCTAATTGTGTATGAAAATGGGAACATTTGAAGGCCGAATTAAAGAGGTACTTACTGCTGTTCACACTTCAGTTTGCATCTCATCCAACATCGTGGTTTAAGCCCCAGACAGCAGCTAAGCACCACGAGGCCACTCACTCTCTCTCCCCTCTACCCCCCTTATATACTGAGCATGACATCATGGGTTCAACACCCCCTGGCTAGTTTGGGTCACCTCTCCTGGCTGTCCCCTCCCAGTTTCTGGAGCACAAGCCTTGTGAGGAACAGCTGAGGGAACTGGGGCTTTTTAGTCTTGAGAAAAGGAGGCTGAGACTCTATCCCTCTCTACAACTACCTGCAAGGCAGTTGCAGAGATGTTTGGGTTAGTCTCTTCTCTTGGGTGACAAGTGACAGGACGAGAAGAAATGGCTTAAAATTGCACCAGGGGAGATTTAGGTCAGGTATCAGGAAGAATTTCTTTACTGAAAGGGTTGTCAGCCATTAAAACAGGCTGCACAGGGGAGATGGTGGAGTCACCATCCCTGGAGGTGTTTAAAAGGCATGTAGATGAAGTCCTTAAGGACATGGTCTGGAGGTGCACTAGTCAGGGCTAGGCTGTGGTTGGACTTGATGATCTAAATGGTCATTCCCAACCCAGGTGATTCTATGATTCTATGTTGAAAATCAAATCTATCTCAGCCAAAACCAGAACAGCCAAGAAAGCCTTTATAATCAGTCTCCTCTCTCATCAACTGGCTTCAGGTCCAGGTTGTGTGTTGTCCACCTGCTCTTTCTGTTCCTGGTTAAGCCCCACAGACCTCATCTCTCTGTGTTTCAGCTCTCCTGAGGAGTTTGATAACAGCCACTATTTTTCTTCTAATCCATTTTTAGAGTTTCAGTTTGAAGTTGCACTTGAGAGGAATGGTTTTACATCACTGCAACATTTGACATGATCAACCTAACCCAAGATCTTTGAAGAGTGTCTCACATGACAAGGGTCTTTCTGCTTCCCTACATGTGCATTTGAAGCTGCCAAGGGGTTAGGCATGCTTGGGGATGTAGGAAGCACACATGCACTCATGTTGTGCAGGCATGTGGAGGGGCCTCAGTGTACCCTTCCTCTATGAGTTGCATCTCAATCCAGCTCAGCTGGAGGACAAGGGGATCACTGGTGAGTATTAGCTAATTAACACTGCAGAGCAGCATTTCTCTCTGGTGCTGTGACCCTGCTCGTCCACCCCTGGGATTGGGTTCTTGATAAAGAGGGTTTTTTCCCAGGCTGGTGGAGCAAAAACTTCTGGGGAAACCCACTGCTTCCTTCTTTTCCCCATCAAACTGCTCTATGTGAGTGTTTGACCCAGAGATTTGGCTTTGCCTTACAGCCAAACAGGAGACTGTTTCCTTGGCTAACCCAGGGCAGTGTGGTTCTCCCCACATACCTACAGTGCAGTTGCAAAATGGCAGTGGAGCAGTCACACACGCAGCATCCCAGCTGCTGTTTGAGGTGTGAGAAGCTGCTGCATCCATCAAACACACCCAGGTTCTTACTGCAAAGGGATTCTCTAAGTGAGAGCAATGGAGACCTGGACAGCATGGACCAACAGGCATACCTGCAGAGGCTTGCTCCTTTTCAGCTTGGCAGCTCTCCTCCAGGCTCTTGTTAAGCACTGCAGCCAGCTGATGTTCCTGGTGCTTTCTGTGGGGGCCTGTTCCTAGGTCTCAAATGGTCTAGAGCTGTACTGACAGCATAACAGTCCCTGAGATGAACTGCCTTGTAGTTCCTATTCATCATATGAGAAAAGCTTAAAGCTGCTAGACAAGTCTTTAGCTCTGCTTTGAATCCCTGTATATGGATTAATCACTGGGAGCCCCAGGGAGCAGAGCTAAAACTCATGTTCAGTTGTTCCAAGCAACACTGCAAGCCAAGCAGCCGTTACAAAGAAGTCTTATGAAGGCAGCAACTCCTCACCAACCCCCCACACCTGTTACCTAGTAGCTTACAAAATCTTCCTGCTGATGGGAATAAAGAGGGGTGTTTTCTTCAGTAGGTGTCTGGGTAGGAGCTGGTTGCACAGAAAGAAAAATCACACAAGTGCTTGGCCTAATCTTGGTGTAGGAAGACAGCACTGCACACAGCAGGCTCCCAGCCCGGGTGCTCCTGCATTGGTGCTGATCAGCAAACAGCAGTCGGGAGGGAGGGAGAGGCAAAGGCTCCCTGCGTGTCCGCAGGCACCACAGCTGCAGGAAATATGTTGGCCCTGAAATATGCCTTGGTGGCTGATAACCTGCAGGTATTGCTATGAAACTGACCTCCACCAGTCAGTCCAGCCTTAAGCACCTCTGTTACCATGCACAGAAGTGCACGAACCCCAACTCTGGAAGGGAGAGTGCTCCTTGCACACACCCTGGGATGTGGGAAAGCCGTTCCCTTGGCCCTGGCAAGCCGAGTGCAGCACTACTGATGAGCTGGGCAGCTTTTCCCTTGTGACTGCACCACAGGTTTTCTTTGGTTTAGTGTAGTTTAGTTCTCTTTTTTCCTTGAAAATACAAGGTGTCGAGAAGATGAGATAAGCTGCAGTGCTGTGAGACACAGCAGCTCCTCAGCAGACTCATGGAAACTGCCTTAGCAGTGTGAACATCACTGTCATATCTCTGGTCTGTATGACACACTGCAAGGGTCACTGAACCCTAATCACACAAAGCACCTTTCAAAAAAGAGATGAACTGCCTGACAATGAATTTGGAAACCCCGATATAGAGGTTATGGCATTTTGAACCCTGGCATTTGGCAGCTGTCACGGGGGGGGACCCCTCTGGGGGCTCCCCTAAGTACTTCAGAAAACCTCCTTCAAAGCAGGTGTCAGTTGCAAAACTAGGCACAGGTACAGTTAGCCTTAGCTCTGCTCCTGTGGGCACAACACAGCAGCTTCCCATCCTGAACACCTCTCTGCTCTCAAGTCAGCAGGGCTGTGGTTTGAACTTGTTCACAGGAGCCCTAGGAAGCAGCTGCTTCTGTGCTGGAGACACGTGCTCTGCTTCCTGATAGCCTAGAAATGGGCAGGGGGATATCTGCCAGCATCTGCACGTTCTAGCCTTTCCCAGTGGAAATATGTCCCACCTCTGTTGGTACAGGAATCTGTCTGTCTCACTGGGTATAAACAGAAGGGTTGGGGGGGGGGAGGGAAGGGGGTTGTTTGGGTGGGGTTTTTTGGCAGCAGAAACAAAACTTCTTCATCAGTCCTTAATTTCCAGAATAATTTTAATTCTTCATTAAATGTAGGTGGTCAAAGCTTCCTGTGAAGGTAGCTGATCTTTATTTTTGGTGTCCCAGCGTGTCCAAGACAAGTCTTCTCACAGGGAACAGGTGACAGGTAAAGGCAAAAGAAAATTTTTTTTTTGAAAAATCACAAGTCTCTTCATTGATGTCACCTGGTTATGAGCAACAGAGCGTGGAGTGAAGAGAAACTGCATATAAATAAATGATGGCTAGCTCTTGGCTTGTGAAAGGAAACACCAGCCTTATCCCTGCAGTTGCTCACAGTAACAGCTTCAGCTCAGCCCTGGGAGGAAACTCAGTGTCAGCGTGTGGGATGCTTTCAAAATCAAGAGGGCACAGGTCCTCATCTCCACAAGTGGCTGCACCCTGGTGGGCCCCCCCGCACTCAGCAGAGAGCCACAGCTGTGACTGTTTGCTGAGGAAGAGCACCTGCCCTGTCCTTGGTGCTCCCAGTGTCCTGGTAAATCAGGCAGGCAGCTGCAAACTGGAAAAACTCGTAGGTGCTTGTACAGCCTGTCCTGGACTCCACACTACCAGGTGGCATGTGGCTCAGAGGTGTCTGCTTGGTTTTCAGCTGTAGTCCTGCCATCTAGTCACTAGTGCGTGGAGCTACCAGCTTGAATGTGCAGTCACCTTAGCAATGGGATCCCAAAAATGCTGCCTTCTCCTCAGCTTTCCTCCCACATTTCCCTTCACTGTAGAAGCTGATGCATGGGCCTCTGAAGAGTCTCATCACCTTGTATATTTGGTCATCAAACCAACTTCTACCACCATTTTCTTCTGTACACCCTGTGCAGAAACCTGGAACCTCCAGCAGGTGATCCCTGGCCTGGCACCAAGTCCCACCAGGGAACCATGAGGTTGGGTTCCAGGCTAAGGCAGCCACCAACAATCCCACCAGGGATGTTCTTGTACCACCTGAAATCCAGGCATGGACCGAGCTTTCTGACCTCTGAAGGCCCTGGAGAGGAAACTGGCTTTAGATGAATGATGAAAGGCTGCCAGGCAGTTAGCACAGAGTCCTCAAGCAGTGCCCCACCACAGCCTTTCCTGAGCAGTGGGGTGGTGAGTGGGACCTGCAGGTGTGTCATCATGGGGAGTCTGTACACCTGCTATGAATCAGGGTGGGGTGGGGTAGGTTTCTAAGTGCTCTTTTGAGGGGCTTTTTGGTGGTCAGAGGAAGCCCCTTGCAGGTGAGGGTCTCTGCAATGTCTGCCCTGGAGCTGAGGGAGTTCCCTGGGACAAACCCCTCTGGCAGCAGTGTATGTGCCACTTGGCATCCCACCACCATACGGACTGCCAGTGCCCAGGAGAAACCATGGTATGCCTGCATGCCCACCCCTGGGAAACATGTTTCTTCATTTCCAGCCTGTGGCTCCCTGCCTTTCACAAACAGCCTTGGTGAGGATGTGACTTGTTTAATGCACCATGCAGAAATAAGTCAAACGCCTCATGAAAAGCCAGAGAAACCCGTGCCAGTCTGGATCCTCTGTGCAGCCACCCCCCACTGCTCCAAACAGGTCCTTCTGCAAACAGCAGCATCCTACCTTCCTGCCTCTCCACAGCTAGTGTCAGGCCTAACAGTAACTGGATTTGGGAGTTATGCTGCTTCAGTGATATGATAATCCCTCTGCCCTACTTCTAGGCTCTCTGGCATTCAAAAAACCTCAATGGCTGAATCCCTAAGGGAACTGAATATGTATCTCTTTTGCATCAAGAACTGAAAGCAAGAAATTTATATATTTGATGGTCTATATTGGGCCCCACATAAAACATTCCTGATAGTTTCCCTGGTACACATGCATTGCATGGACTTCACAGCTCCAGCAAAAGCAGTCTTTGCCATTGCTGCTCAGCACTTGTCTGGGCTGAGGTAACACACCTTGTAAAGACCACTGTTTTGTGAAACACTGAGATTGCAACACCTATGCTGCAACAGCCAAAGGCATGGGGAAGGGGAAGGGAGCCAAGCCGTCCAGGCAGCTGGGTGCAAGGGCCAGCAACAGGCTGTAGGAGGGAGCTCAGGCCTGTGAGCAGCGCCTGTGAACAGACCAGCTGCTGTGCCTATGAGAGGATGCAGAGAGGACTTTCCCCAGGGACCTAGGCAGGCTCTGACTGCTGCTGTGGGCAGTTCCAGCTGTACCTGAAAAGTGCTGCGAGCTGCAGGGAGTTCATTTACTTTGTATCTGTTCCTTTATATCTGTTTCACTGATGGTGACCTGCCTTGCAAGGAGGTTGTCTAGTGCCTGTTGTAACAAAAAGGCTCATGTTATCTTCAGAGCTGCACCATGACCAGAGTGGCCGCAAGAGAAAGATGGCCAAAACACCTGTTACGTTTGTTCAGACTGAGTGGGAAGGTGGAGAAATGGGGCCTGTGCAAGCCATAGTGGCTGGGTGACTTGTTCTGCTCTCCTAGCATGGGTAAGAGGGAAGGAGGCTGGTATTATTGTTCTCACTCCAGATTCAGCAGGCATCACATCAGCTTGGTGGTGACCCTACCTGTCAGGCAGGTTCATGAGGACATGCTGTCATTTTAGCAGATTTCCCAGCCCCTTGTCTCTAGATGAGAAATGAGTTCCTAGGGTGTCCTGGTTTCAGCTAGGATAGAGTTAATTTTCTTTCTAGCAGCTGGTGTGCTGCTGTGTCTGGGAGTTAGGATGAGATCAATGTTGATAACACACTGATGGGTTTAGGTGCTGCCAAGCAGCCAGGGACTTTTCAGCATCTCACACTGCCCTGCTAACCAGAAGGCAGGGGTTGCCCAGGAGGCTGGTAGGGGACACAGCCAGGAGAGATGACCCAATGCCTAAAGAGGATTTTCCATGGCAATGGTGTCATGCTCTGCATAAAGGGGGGCTGGTGGGGGAGGGACATGCAGCTCCAGGGTGTCTGGCTTGGGGACAGTCCAGCTTGAGGACAAATCTGAGCTGTGTGGTCTGAGTTGAGCAGTTTAGTGAGAAACTGCTTTGTGGCTCACCAGTCCTGCATATGTTGCTACAAGTCCTGTTGTTGTTATTCTCCCTCCCTTTACTGTCCTGGTAAAACTGCCCTTATCCCAAACCATGAGGTTTCCCTTTGTCTTTCCTGGGTTTTTTCCTCTTCTCCCCCACTGCCCCCCACCCGCTGTGGAGGGGGGGCTGGGAAACAAGTGAGCTGCTGTGTGGTGCTCAGCTGCTGGCAGGGGCCAGACCATGGCAAGGGTTAGCTCAAGGCAGACTTTGCAAAGGAGTGATCCTAGAAGTAATGTATTGAACATGAACCATGTATTGTGGCAGGTGATTGAAATGGATGCAGTATAAATATTAAACAGAACAAATAGCATGTGATATAAATTCTATAAATATAGCAGAAGGAAATACTTGTTCTGAACATTTTGAAAGCTTGAAGATGTTAAGATGCCACAGATGGGTAGCCAAACATTACACAGACTTCTGAGGCAGCCTAGATTCGTTACTTGGGTTTTACAAGGAGTAGCCTGGCCCCCTATCTCCTAGTCAGTTTTGAACCACAAGAAAGTACATCAACCACAACAAAAAAAGCCTATGCTACTTCTATAGCCATATTATATAGACCATATTCTCTGGTTCTTTTTTCTTTGATCCAGCTTAAGGTGGAAGTCTTAACATAATAGAATCACAGAATCATTCAGATTAGAAAAGACCTTTAAGATCATTGATTCCAGCTCATAATCCTTGAAAGAAAAGTCAGGCCTCTGAAAGAAATGAAAAAATATTATTGCCCTTGTTACTTTCCTACTTCTTTTTATATATACAAACTTTGGGTTAAAAGCAGCCACTCTGCGTTGTGTTTGCACAACACCCACCTCAGCAGATCTGGTCCATCTCTGGGGTTTCTACATTCTGATGAGAAGTCTGCACATCTTCTCTTCATTGTCCAGGCAGCCTCCTGCACTCCTACAAGAGCCCAGACTGGATTTGAAGCTGACTGAAGGCTCTACCAGGTGCTTTGCTCCTGCACCCCCACTTTGCTCCATGCCAGTTCTGAAATCAAACAACTGTCCTTCCAAGAGACCTCTGTCCCTACGTGCATCAGCTGCACCAGCCTGGAAAACAAGGACATTCCCACTGCTTGTATGAGCAGCTACATGGTGGTGCTTGCTGTGTCCCAGCTCTATGTGGCATGAGAAAATGATGTAAACACCTGTGCCTTGTCCAAGAAGCAGAAAACTTTCTCTACAGTGACTCCCAGCAGCGATACAATAGTGCAGGGTTTCCAGCAGAATCTTGGTCTCATTGGGAAAGGTTCCTGTTGGCTGCTGCTCTCTCACTGCAGTCTGCAAGCAAAATCTCAGGGACTCACTTGAAAATATTGGGTTCAAATGGGGGAACACTGTACTCTGGAGGCTTTGTAAAACAAACTCCTGTTCTGCAGGGAAGGTCTGAAAGCATTTCTCTCTTGGTGCTATGTCATATTGTCCTTGGTTTCCATGTAGCCTCCTGTTCCCCACAAACTGCAGATGAAAAAAAATTCTTTGCATTGAGAAGAGAGCTGTTGCTTGACTACTGCTCTGGCATTAGAGGTGCGTTGTGGCTGTTCCTTTCCTGGTGCAGTCCTGGCTGTTAATGCAGCAGTATGTGCTTGTCAGTGCCTGACCCCAAGACTGGCCCCATAAAAACAATCAAACCTCCTACAGAATAAAGTGTTGCTCATTCTGAGTGGGAAAAATAGGTCCTGGGTTAACTTCAATGCCTTTTGCTCAGCCTATTCTTACAGCAGCAGTCCCCAGATGGCACTGTTTGGCCATTTTATGTGGGGTTTTTTTTCTTGATTGCTTTTTTTAAATTTTTTTTTTAAGTTATAGGCAGTGCACAGTCTTTGAAGAAATGCTATATTCTTCCATATAGTATGAAAGGCTGCTTCCTAGGAATGATGGCTTGGTGAAGGGATTATTTCTTCATGTTTTTGGAGCCTCCCCCGTAGAAATGGCTTTGTTCTTTTTGACTGTCAGTGTTTGACAATGCTCTGCTCTCCCCAAACCCCTTCCTCCCATGACATCTTCTCCTGTCTCACCTCTGAGTGTTCTTTAAGTATTGCAGGCAGCAAGAAGCTGATAGCAAGATGCTACTGTATATGGATAGATGGTATATCCTGAATCATCACACACTCAGCCTGGCATCTTTCTTTGCAGCTCTGAATTTCCATATTTATACTGTCCATGGTGTTTGTGCTTCTTTCCCTTTTTTTCCATGTCTTTTTTATGACTGCTGCCATTGTTAACTCATACTTCAACTACTGAAAGAAAACCAAAAAGACTTCAACACGTTTTTCTCCAGATCGAGCTGCAAATTAATGAAGTACCTCTCAGCTGTTAATAATGACTAAGACAGCTACTGCTATAGTTTGAGGAAAAGCCAAAGAATAATTTTTGCTGTTGCATTTGGTACACAGGAAGGGGATATAGGACCAGATAAAACCAGGGAAACATAATGGACTTCTGTTGGAGAGAGAGGCACCTTGGCAGTGAAACTTGTTCTCAGGTGGAGAGGACTACACTCCTCATCTAGTAAGGGCAGAAAGGTGAGGTTCAGAAAGAAAGATGTAAATTCAATAAAGTCATGTTAAGCCAACAAAATGAGAAACTCAGATTTAATGTTACCTGGTTTGGGATGCAGAGGAGTAACGGATTTAGAGAAGGAAGGACAGAGGCAGTAGGTCCTGACTGCAATAGCCCATTCAGAGACAGGACCGATCTGTGACATCCTATAGGTCATAACTTGTTTACATTCTCACTAATGATTTCTGGCACAAGATTTGCAACTGGAATATTTAAGGAGATGAGAGTGATGAAAGAACATGAGTTCCACCTACCCGAAGTGGTAAGATTATGCTCTGGAGAACCGGCAGCCAGAATCTTTGTTATTGCCTGTTATACATATGAGGTGGTGTGGGAAAAGCCAAGTACGTAAGGGCACATGCCAGTTACAAGGTGGTCAGGCTATTGCTGGGGCACAACTGTGGAGAACCTCTGCAGTGACATCATGGCCGTTGCCAGCAGAAAGGAAAGAGACCCTCAGAGTCACAAGGGCACAAGTGTTGAGGCCTCCTTTGAAGCACTGTGTGCAGCGTTGGTCACTGGCAGTGTAGGAATGAGGCCTGGTGTAACAGGTGATAATCTTGGTGGGTGCAGCACAGCCAAAAGAGGCTGAGGTGCAATGACAGGGTCCTCTACAAAGTCATCAGTGCAGGGGGATGGAAAACCAGCCGTGAGTGAAAGGAGCTAAGCTGGATGACACACAGTGCTGGCACATGAACAAGGGATCACCAGTAGGTTCAGGGTAGAAATTAGTGACTTTCTAGTGGTTGTAAGCCATCTTCTTGGAGCAGCCCAAGAAGCTTGAATAACAGCAGGATGATGTTTCACTGGTTTATGGAAGACAGCATATAAGATGTTGGGAAAAGGATGGTTGCCATGGCTGAGGGGTGCCCTCTTCATATACTTTCCTGTGCCATTTTTCCTGAACAAAAAGAGATGCGATTTGTCATAATCAATTCTTCCTTGTAGAGTTATATCAGACAGCTTTTGGGGACTAAGCTTAATCACTGTTACAAGTTAAAACCCACACAACACAGAGAGAAAACCGAAGATAAAAAATCATGACCTCCTGTTGTAGCTATTATACTCTGTGGTTTTGGTGTTCTGGATATGCTGATACTTAAACTCGCAGTTCAGTCTCCTGCAGTTTTAAATGGAGTTGGTAACAGATTTGTTTCCATAAAAGAGAATACTCAGCTACCTGTATTAACAGTAGAGCCATCCAAGGATGGAAAACCATTGTTACTAAGGGCTACATAGAAATCTCATCTTGTTGATGGTTCTTGATTCTTACAGTAATTCTTGTGCTCATTGAGGGTTTTCGAAAGTTGTTGACATAGGCAGAAAATAATCTTAACATTTTTTTCCCCTGCTATCAGGAACACTGTTGGCATTTGAAAATCTTCCAGAAACTCAGCCAACTTCAGTGTTGCTGTGACCCAAGCCTCATTTTCCATCTATGCTTTGAGAAAAAAGGCACTGAGAATAGCTAAAATAAGGGAGAGATCTTGCTTAAGCCTCATTTCACTTGATGGATGTGCCAGAAGTTGTTCTGGAAACTAAAAGAAAGTTCAGACAATGAAACTTGTCAGTTTACTAGTGCAGATAAGCTTAACAGGCTGCAATTGGATGAAAGGACTCCTTGCCTGATTTCCTCTAAAAATAGGACTCACAGGCTCATAGTGTGTTTACATCTAGCGTCAGTCCATTGTAATGCTTTAATCCCCTTGTCAAGTAGACACAAACATGGTACAGATGAAACAACACCGCATGACTTGAGGAAACAGGTGGCTGAGTAAAGTGAGGAGGGCCTATGAAAGGCTGGAAGCAGTAAAGCAAAGTTCTGTCTTACTAGACCATAGAAATCGAAGACACTTCATAAATGATTCAGTGGCAGGGGAAGCAAGAGGTCCAGCCATCTCAAGAAATGAAACTGTAGAAAACTTAGATGGTTTTGTTTTTCTGCTTGGCAAGTCATTCTTTTCTTGGCCTGGCTGCAGTGGTCAGGTGCAGGAATATCCACGCTGACATGCATGCCCCCCACTCCCCCCCACCCCCCTCTGGGCCTCGGTTGCAGACACTGACACATTGCCCCTGGAGGTAAGCAGCTAACTGCTGCAGTGATGCAGTTAGTCTGTTTTGAGAACCAGTTTCTGTTGTGTGATGCTGCACCAGCCTTGGCTCCCTGTGAGCATCCAGGCAGGCTGAGTTCCCTCTGCTACTCTATGCTTCTTCCCAGGGCACACAACAACTGACTCTCAGCTTCACTCCACAAAAGACACAGCGCTCTGCCACTGCTAAATCAACCCAGGAAAACCCCCACAGCAATGGTCTTGGAGCTCTAGTGGATTTGGGGCATGGGGGAGAGCAGGCCCAGGTACAACGCAGAATGCCTCTGCTCGTGTAGAAGCAGCTAGCTCTTCCCCACAGGGGAAGAAATGGGTATGTCTGCCTGGCAGGCTGTTAACTGGTGATGAAGCTACTGAAGCAAGAATTTCTAGCTAGAGGCCATCAGCAAGAGATTAATCCTGAAAATACAAGCACTTGAAAACTTCTTTGAGAATTTTCTGATGCCACAGTTTAATGATGCTGATTCATTACCTCAGGTGACTAAAGACAGCTAAGTTACTGCTTCTTCCCCCCTGAAAAACACCTTTGCTTTTAATAATCTGCCCCCTACATGTTCTTATTTCCAGTGCCTGCACAGTAACAAGCAGCATTTCCTGACCTCTCCACAGCCACTGACTCATCTTATTAAGGACCCTTGCACAGGTTCAGCTTCTCCCTTGGTGATGGCTTGGCTATTCAGCAGCAGATTTGACAAAGTGCACACTTCAATTAGCAAATGGGCGAACAGACTGCACCCCTGTAAGGCTTGCTAGCCTTTCTCATTTTCTTCTTCCTTAAGCTACACAGCTGAATAGCACCCAAGCATTAAGGAAAACAGGTTTACACTACTGACTTGGTACAGCGTGGCATTTGCCAGCAGTGAAAAGCAACATATAAAGACCTCTCTCCTGAAAACAAGCATTTGTGGCAAGAAGTGTCAAAGAAGCTGGTTTCTAAAAGAAGAAGTGCTTACATTACACATTGGTATTTTTTAGCATAAAGCATGGGGTGTTTAGCTGGTAATAAAGTATTGAAGTAAAATGAAGACTGTTACTGAACATCTGTCAGCTGCAGGTGAATTTTGAAGTTAGTTCATTTTGAAGCAAAGACTTGGGCTCAGAGAAAGGAGAGATGTGGGGCAAGAAGGCCACAAAGATTTAGAAAAAGCTTGGCTAGGATTGCTTATTTTCAGCAAATCCATATGCCATGGAAGAAGGTAACTACTTTTCCTACTTCTACATTGTAATTGTTTATCACCTTTGTTCACAGGGACCCAGGAAAAGAATATTTCTGTGCCGTGAGAAACTCTCAGTAGGACAAAAACCATGTGGCTAAAGAAAGCCCTATAGCAGCAGGCAGATCAGGCAAACAAGGAGGGCTAGATGGGGCTGAAATCGTCACTTGCATGGTGGGGACAAACACACTAATGTCATTGAGAGGGAGTAGCTAAGCAGGAAAAGGGGTAGTCCTGTTCCTGGCAGCTGTGGGGGCACCCTGGTGACCAAGATGCAAACATGATTGTTGCAGATGTTGTTGCTGGGATGTTAACTCATGCCCGTTTTCTCTCACTGCCACGTGGACTCTTTGGGACACGTTCAAAGGGTCAATTTACACCCCAGAGGGTTTTCTTGGTGGTGGCACTAGTAGAATCTATTTGCTGTTTACAAGTTTTAATTAAATTTGCTAGAACCTTGCATCTCCAGGACCCCTGCTGATTGCCTCTCTAGAAACAAACTAAGGTTGTCAGAGCACAAGAGAGAATGTCAACCATAAAGCATAGCTACACAAGCTTCTTCCTTAGGAATAGGGAGCAGAGTAGGAAAGGAAATGGGATCAAAGGAAGAGACAGTAAGATAAAGAGGCAAAATTAGAGTGAAGAGGTATTCTGCTCATTTTTTGTATGTAAAGCAAAGCTGCTGTTTCAGCTGTGCCTTGATTTGGGTTCTCTCAGTGCCTACCTTGAAGGCTAGATGGCTGGCATTACTCTAGCTGGTGGAGCCTGCGGATGTTTGGGTGGAGGGGGTTCAAACATTTATACCGCCAGTTTTCCTTGAAGACTTATTCTTTTTAATTCGTGTTTTATCCAGATCATTTAGACTGATGAAAAACTAACACTGGGTTAGAGAAACTCAAGATCTGTTGTAAACAGCAATACACGAGCGGATCAGGCTTGGCAATCCCATCCTATGCTTGCAGCTCTCAGACAACCAGCCTGGACGGGAGCACAAATACAGCTCAAAAGCCAGAGCTTTCTTAAGCAAGAATGACTGTTTTCATCTCTGTACATCCCTGTGTAGAGAAAGGGGGATAGAGCAGTATAAGCTTTGAGTGCAGGGCTCTGGGGCAGCCTCTTCAATGAGTACTTGCTCTGCAGCTTTGCCTTCCCCTTGAAAGCAAGTAATTTTATACTGCAGCAAGGAGCAAGTCTGCAGTCTATAGAAACAAAACAGAATTTGACTTCCTAGAGCTCACCACCTCAGGGGTTATCAAGGGTTATCTTCCTCAGTGATCCCTGGCTGCCTCAATCTCAAATCCCATAAACTCTGCAATGGTCTCCAAAGTATGTAAATCTGAAGTTAAGTCTTGTGTGTGTGTAAAGATAGACACACAATTATTTGATGAGGATAAAGCTATCAAATTATTTTTAAATGTATTTTTGATGTTTAATTCTCCTGTATGTGCAGAAATTCCCATTTGGTCTCAGACTTGAGAAGCAGGGTTTACAATGACAGTGCTTCTGCATTGTCTTTTGCCTCAGCAACTGCAAGTCTCTGGAGACTTTGCAGTGCACCAGAATGGAGGAGAGAGATTCACACTTCAGTAGACAGTCTTTGATAACCTTTTTTGATGTTTTACCATGGCTTAAAACCAGCAGAGACCTGACATACGTTCAAATTGTCAGGTACTGAAGAACGGAGAATTGATAGGAGAGAAAAAATTACTTCACGTCCTTCTCAATTTCTAACTACATAGTAGTGCTTTCAAAGTGTCAGATCGCCTTGGGAAGTTGGTTTTTAATTTTTTTTTTTTTAATTACAGATTCGCTTAGCTGATGTATTAGGAACAAGTTTAAGGAGTATCACTCTGATTACAGAAAAAGGATGTTTGTTTAAGCCACCAGCATGAGATGTTCATACACCTGACCTTGTCAAGTTGGAAGAAATGTGCAGGTTTCACATAAACACAGACAGATGCTCACATGTGAAATCTTGTTAAACTGGGACCAGAGAGGGTGAATAATACCTGAGGGGATTCAAAGAGCAAGGCAGTAACCTGTAGATCCCCAGAAATCATTAACAGCAGGTAGAGACCTGAGAGCAAGACTACAAGCAAATCAGTCAAAATAAGGTTAAGTAAAAGAAAGGGAAAGAGTGGAAGCAGAGTCGGATAATGAGAAGTGCAACCAGATCCTCAAGCACCTTCCCCTCACCTCTCCCTTCTTAGCAGATTTAACTTTAGTCATGATTTCGCTCCCTTCTTTTTCCCCCCTAGTGGCACTGGGAGGGGCAGGGACTGGGGGAATGGAGGTTTTGGTCAGTTCGTCATGAGTTGGTTTTGTTCCTTGGCTGGGGGGCAGTCATTCCTCACACCCTTCCCCTGCTGCACAGTGGGGTCCCACCCACGGGACACAGTCCTTCACAAACTTCTCCAACCTGAGTCCTTTCCCACAGGGCTTCAGCTCTTCACCAACTGCACCAGCGTGGGTCACTGCTGTGGTGCAGAGTCATAAAATGTCTCTCATTCTCTCAGGCCCAGACTACTCCAGCTGGGTCCCCCACGGAGTCACAAGTACCCCCAGAAAACCTGCTCTGGTGTGGATCTCTCATCTCTGTGTCTCCGCCTCTCTCCATGGGCTGCAAGTGGTGGCAGGGGCTTGCTCCAACACAGGTCACAGCATCTCCTGCATATCTCCATCTGCTCCATCCAGCGTGGGGCCTCTCCACAGGCTGCAGGTGGGGTCTCAGCCTTTTCCATGGGCTGCGGGGGGACACCCACTCCACCATGGGTTTCTCCACGGGCTGCTGGGGCATCTTTCTCTCCGGCACCTGGGGTGCCTCCTCCCTCCCCCTTCACAGGCCTTGGTGTCTACACAGTTTCTTACACCTTCTCACTCCCTTCTCTGGTGGCAACAAGCATCTGCTTGAGGGTTTTTTCCCTCATAAACGTGATTCCCAGGGGCGCTGTGACCATCGCTGATGGGCTCGGCCTTGGTCAACAATGACTCTGGCCTTGAGCTGGCTGGTGTTTACTCTGTTGGGCCTGCAGAGAGCTTCTAGCTGCTTCTTGCAGAAGCCACCCCTGCAGCCCCCTCCCCTCGCCCCGAACCCAGGCATGCAAAACCACAACATATAAGTGAAAAGATAGAGAAAAAAGGAGCTGGGGGAGCAGATATGCTGGGTACTAGGAGGTGTAACATTTCATTACATGCCAGCAGAGGACATAGAGACTGTTGGAAGCTGGTGTGCTCATCCCCATGTGACACACCAACTTTTTGTCTTACGTGCTTTTTGTTACCCTAGTAAAGGAAAGCCTTATGGGATGCCAGAGAGATTAACAACATCAACTGGCTGTGTTAACTGCTAGTTAGAAAGACAAGGCTTGGTTTCTGCCTGCTGGTTTCTCAGCAGTTTTGGGGCAATGTCTCTTGTGAGGTGTGGGCACAGCACCTTAAATTCTCTTTTCTTCCTTAGGACACAGAGAGGTGAGTCTGATTGAGCAGGCTCTTCACAACAGTGGCAGCAGCAACATGTTGCTCCTGCAGAGAAAGGTGCAGATTAATCTCCCCCAGGTGGGTGAGTTGCATTGCTCAAAAAACTCTTGCTGGTGCTGATGAAACGACACCCCTCTGCCATGGGTTGCACTTTGCTGCACAGCCTTTCCTGACACTCTGACGTGAATATTTAACCTCCTAAGTTAAACTTCTTAAGTTAGTCAGCACCCTTAGGTATGAATTGGTGCACATGTTGGTTGTATGCTTACAAACTGGGGACTGCACAAACCATTCCTCTGAATTCTCATGAAACGACCTATTCTCACAGGGCATAAATCTCCTACTCACCCAAAACCTTGTAAAATGGCTGCAGAGATGTGCAGCAGAGATTGTGAGGGTATTATGCTACACTGTACTCCTAGACTCATAGGTGATGATTCGGTTTTAAAGTCTTGTGCAGCAGCACATAGGTGTTTTCCCTTGATATTTGGTGCCTGCAGTTAAATGCAATAATGATGACTTGAAAGCAGGTTGCTACTGGAACTTGCCAAGTGGTGATGGGGGGTGAAATGATGATGCAACTCAGAAAATGGCCAGAGATGGGTCCTGGGGAGTGTGACCCACATGCCAGCTGGTGTAGTTATGCCTGTGGAAAAATCCTTTTTTATGAACACAGAAATTACAATCTTCTGTGGGCACTTAAAAGTATGAACCACAGAGAAATTTGCAGTGTTTGGGGAATTCCCACCTTGTTCCTGAAAGTGCTGTAATATTTGCCCAGGAAATAAAAGAAGACAGACATTTCTTAGTTGCTGTTTTGTGATTTATAAACACTGCCTCCATTAGGGTGCTTTATATTTGTTAATGGAGATCCATCTTTCCTATTTTCTGCTCGGATAGTCTCACTCACTAGTTCAGGGTTTAAAGGACAGCAGAAAATGCCCACAAAAGTATCAGAGTTTTCCCGGATATCACAGAATCACAGAATCGTAGGGGTTGGAAGGGACCTCGAGAGATCATTGGGTCCAACCCCCCTGCCAAAGCAGCTCCCTAGCTCATATTGCACAGATAGGCGTCCAGACGAGTCTTGAATATCTCCAGAGAAGGAGACTCCACCACCTCCCTGGGCAGCCTGTCCCAGGGCTCTGTCACCCTCACTGTGTAAAAGTTCTTCCCCATGTTGGTGCGGAACTTCCTGTGCTCCAGTTTACAGCCATTGCCCCTTGTCCTGTCTCCACAGACGGCTGAAAAGGGGTTGGCCAATTCCCCCTGCATCCCATACTTAAGATATTTATAAACATTAATTAGGTGCCCCCTTAGTCTTCTTTTCCCTAGACTGAACAGTCCCAGCTCACTCAGCCTGTCCTCATACAAATAATATAACTTTGAGGCATATTACCGAACGACACTTTAGCACTTGAAGCACTCATAACATACTGGCCTGGAGTAAATGCCAGAATTTCCTTTTTGCCCTTTCCTAGGGATTGAAAGCCTGAATGTGTTCTCTGAATTTCAATGCACCGTCCATAGTGAGTTGCTGGTAATTACCAGGTATCAACTGATGTGGGCCTTGAAACCCGTGTTTCTGGAAAGAAACAACCAAACTTTATCAACAAAAAATGCAATTTTCTTTTTAACATAACAGCCTTGCATTTTCTTAGGAAATGGAAATGTTAGCAGCAGTCTGAGCAGCAGGAGGTAACTAAGAGGGACCAGAAAACCTGCTTACTACATGGCCTTACCAGCACAGTGCTCAGGGGTGTATTACCTGATCTGTCATGTAAGCAGCATGAGCCCACAGGGCAGGTACTGCCTCCTTGATTTCTTCTCTGTATTTGGAGGTGCTAGGAAAGACTAGGAGCGATATGAAGTTCTACAAAGCTTTTATCCCAAACCCACTCACACATGCCTTTCACATCAAAGCAGGTTTGCCTAGTGGCAGCTGTTGCAAAGACCAGTACGAACTGCTGGCTAGTAAAAACTGGCAGTAAAAGCAGGAACTGATCAATCTAAGTGGAAAGACACTGTTACAAGTATGTTGCAAGGCACTTGGCCTGTCTTTCAACAAAACCACATCTTACTTTGTGTCAAGGAAAATAGCCGAACAAGAATACTACTCTAAAGCATAGTTCTATGGGGCTTGTAAAGTCACATCAACATATACATATGCATAGGTATGGAAGGATGTCTGCAAACAGGTGAGATGCCACATGGTGCAGTTCTGCCCAGTAGCAGACCACAATAAACTAAGCCCAGAATGGCAATCGTCAAGAGTGTGTGGCTAGGGGGGCACTGTACTTGTTAGATTAAGTAAAACATGCTGCCCACAGGTGAATCTAAGTTCTTACATATGCTGCAAAAAACCTCTATCACTTCTAGCAGAGAGGTGGGACATCTAAGTAGCACATTTGTTTGGGGACATTACATTTTGAACTTTGGGGCTTTCTTCCTGAGTGGGCATAGCAAGACCGCGATCTACTCTGCTTCACTTTGCACAAAACCCTTTTATTTCCTTTTTCAGAAAATAAAGCCTTTTAAAATCTCATTTCTCTTCATCTGCCACAACCCACCTGCTACTGTCTGTTTCCTTTCCAATGGAAAGGCTATTATCAGGGGAGAAAGAAGGTTCTGCACTTTGGGCAACTGCAAGAGTCACTGCCTGTTTCCCTCCACACCTGCCCTGTGCCTCTTGTTGCAATGTGACGTAAAAACTCCCCGTTACGACAGCTCAGGCTCCAGAGCTGTGCATGAGAGGAAGCAGGGCACAGCAGTGCGTTTCTGGAGCAGACACCAGCTCTCTGCACAGGCTGCACCAGCAAGCGGACGCAGAGCGGGTTATTCTTGGGAGGCCGAGGCCCTAACAAGCTGAGGACCTGACACCTCGGCTCCCTCGGGCTCGCAGCTCCGAGGCCGCGCGGCCTGGCCTGGCTTGACCCCGCCCCCGCAGGGCCTAAGGAGGCCGCACAGCAGGGGCGGGCAAAGCCTCGCCGCCCCGACACAGCCCTCTGATGCCATCCCTTCACGCTGCGGCCTTCCACCTCCCGCTTCAGTAGCTGCCCCACCGCCGGGGGCGGCGATGCTCGGCCACCGGCACACAGGACACTCAGCTACTCCCCCTCCGCGGGCTTCCCATTGGTGCGAGTGCGGAGGCCTGCTTCCGGTTCGGGGTCACACCTCTCGGCGAAGGGTTGGCTGGCCGCTAGCCAATAGTAGGGCCAGGCGGACAGGTACGCTGTCTGCTGGTTGGCCTGCGGACGGGCAGGGGCGGGGAAAGGGGGAAGGGGCGGAGCGCCGCGGGTGCCGCTCCGGAGAGCCGGAGGAGTGGGGCCTGGCGGAGGTCGGCGCCGCCGTGAGAGGATGCGGCTGCGCTCGGGTGTCTTCGCCTCCTCCTGTCTCCTGGTGGAGGCCCTGGGGGTCGCGCTGTTCCTCCGCGGCTTCTTCCCGGTGCCCGTCAGGTCCCTGCCCCGCAGAGAGGCCCGCGGGGATCCTCCCGCCGAACCGGCCCCGCCCAGCCCAGGTAACCCGAGCGGCCCGCCCCCTCCCCTGGTTGCCGTGGCAACCGTGCTCCCCCCGCGGCCCGGCTCGGGCGGCTGCTGGTCACCCGGGCAACCGCGTTTCCCTCCCCGCGCCCCTTCCCGTTTGGCTCGCAGCCTCGAGCGACGGTTGCCGCGGTAACCTCCCGCCCGGAGGTGACCTCGCGTCCGGCCGTGCTGGCTCCGGCTGTGCCCCGCTCTAGGCCAGAGCGCAGCGCGGCGGGGGACCGGGCGGCGGAACCCCGGCGGGGCTGGGCGTCTCGCCGCTCACGGTTACGCCTTCCGCCGTCTGTCCGTGTGGTGTCTCGTGGTTCAGGGGTGGCAGAGGCAGGGGAAGACGCTGCTCCGTGGCTCCTCGGCGCCGCAGGACAGCTTTCTGTAGCGCCGTCGTGTTTCCAGACCTGTGTACGATACGGTTTGGAACTGAGCTAATTTCTGCATGTAGTTGTCTATCACTGCCAGCGTTACCTGCTCATGGTCGCAAAAAGCTTTAAGCATCAGCTGCCACATTTTTGAGGGCGTGCTTTTGTATTGTTTTACTCCTTTCCCTATCTCTGATGATGCTCTTTATTGGTGAGTTGTTTGGATGAAATAATGCCACCTCAGTTACAACGCTTCACGCGCTTGCTCTGTTAACTCACTGCTTCTTCTGTGCTTGAGAATCATCATTTCTGTGATGCACACAGCGTTATGGGAGAGTCCTAGTCCTTCAGTGAGACCTGAACACTTAAGTAGTGAGGAAATCAACAGCAGTAATACGGGTTTCCTTCACAGTCTGGTTGGATTGCAAAATGCATGTGAAATGCATGGTATTGCTGTCCACTACTGTTTCTCTGAAACGGCCCTGCTATATTCCTGTGCTGAGACTGTGAAAGCAAAGTTTCCAGTGAAGAGTTGATAGAGTGTGTGCTGGTACATAGCAGTCTTGTATGTCCAGTCACAAATTGTATTAAAAATAATGTGAATAAAAGGAGTGTTTACTTGAAGGAGTGTTCTTTGCCAGTGCTTGGAGCATGTGGGCTGAAACTTCAGGTTCAGTGGACAGCTACATTGAGTAGCCCCTCCTGCTAAGGACTTATGGTGAACTAGGTGGAACTGGACTGTCATTGCCAAATTGGGTCTTCAGCTGTGTGTTATTGATAAGTTTTCTAAAGTATGTGACATTATGTATGTTGGGACAGGCTTATGTAAATTGCAAGAAACAGCAGAGGGAAGAGAATCTGCCACAATGGCATGCAGTTTAGAATGTGGTGTACTGGTATCAGTTAAGCAGGAACACTGACAGAATCTAATCTGGTAATGGACCTGAGTGGATGCTGCCAAATGGCAGGTTGCTTTTTAGCTGGAGATAACTCAGACTGTCAGAGAGGTGTGATAGGCCTCTGTGAGTGAAATGTTGCATTCACATGTGATTATCAGCAGGAGGTTAACATGGAGGGGAACTGTTGGGGTGGGAGGGAAGTGTCAGACAATTGGGTTTTGAAAAGGTTGGTTGAGTTGAAAGAATAAATGGGTTTCACAGGGCTCTAAAACCCGTTTAAATTTAGGCATGTCACTGGTAATCCTAGGTATAAGTAGTCAAAAATTGTAGTTCTGGTGTTACAGTTAGCTTGTAGAGCAATCTCTTGGTCTGGATGATAAGCTCTGAAGCAGGGGAACTGCTTACTAAACCGTGATACAGAAGATTTTCAGCCTGCTTTAGATCTGTTCAGAATAGAGTATTTCTTCAGGGCTTCTGTATTTCCTGAATGCTTCATTTTGTGAGCCCTGACTGCCATTGAATCCACGCTGTCTTACCTGTGGGATGACTGATAAAATTGTGCAGTTGCTTGTATAATAGCAGATCCTTGCAGCACGACATTATGGCAAGTTTTTGGTAGAACCTGTGGTTTTGAAGCTTACAGAAGTACAGCTTCATTTAAAGTAACTGTCTTCTAAATAACAATAGTGGAGATGAATAAGCAAGCTGCTTGCCAGAAGTTGCACAAGCTGTTGCTTTACATATCTTATAATAAGTATTTACAATTGACTTGGAATTGACACCCAATTCCTTTGTACATCTCATTATTTTGCCTTATTGATGATTAACACTGTAGGAGGGAGTTTGGAGTAGGGTGTATTTGTGATCTGAACGTTTTTGGTGTCCAGCAAATTTTGATTCCCTGAGCAAATGGGTAGGAGTAAATTATAAAAAAGATTTAATTAACAGTACCATACATCCAGTTGTGCTGGGATGAATTCAGGGATGAATTAAGTTGTGTGGACATCCATAAATCCATGGGTCCTGCTGGGATGTATCTGAGGGTGCTGAGTGAGCTGGTGGAAGTCATTGCTAGGCCACCATCCATCATCTTTGCTAAATCCTGGGAAACAGGAGAGGTGCCTAAGGCCTGGAGGAAAGCAAATGTTATTCCAGTCTTCAAAAAGGGCAAGAGGGAGGACCTGGGTAACTACAGACCGATCAGCCTCACTTCCATCCCTGGAAGGGTGATGGAAAGACTTATCCTTGGTGCTCTCTCTAGGCACATCAAGGGTAAGAGAGGCAGTCAACATGGTTTTACCAAGGATAAGTCCTGTTTGACTAATCTGATAGCCTTTTATGAGGATATAACCAGGTGGATAGATGATGGTAGGGCAGTAAATGTGGTCTACCTTGACCGCAGTAAAGCATCTGACACCATCTCCCACAGCATCCTCGTGGCTAAAGTGAGGAAATGTGCTCAAGTAGTGAGGTGGATTGAGGTTGGTTGAAGAGAGGAAGCCAGTGAGTTTTGATCAATGGGACAGAGTCTGGCTGGAGGCCTGTATGTGGAGTGGAGTCCCTCAGGGGTTGGTACTGGGACCTGTACTGTTCAATGTATTTATTGATGACCTGGATGAGGGAATAGAGTGTACAAGTTTGGTGATGACACAAAAGTGGGAGGGGTGGCTGACACACCAGAGGGCTGTGCTGCCATTCAGCAAGACAGACAGGCTGGAGAGCCAGGCAGGGAGAAGTTTAATGAGATTTAACAAGAGCAAGTGTAGGGTCTTTTATCTATGGAAGAGCATCCCCAGGTACCATTTTAGTTTGGGGACTGGCCTGTTGGAGAGCAGCGTAGGTGAGAGGGACCTGGGGGTCCTGGTGGACAGCAGGGTGACCATGAGCCAGCAATGTGCCCTTGTGGCTAAGAAGGCCAATGACATCCTGGGGTGCATTGGAAGGGGTGTGGTTAGTAGATCAAGAGAAGGTCCTTCTTCCCCTCTACTCTGCCCTGGTGAGACCACACTTGGAATATTGTGTCCAGTTCTGGGCCCCTCATTTCAAGAAGGACATAGAACTCCTTGGAAAAGTCAAGTGCAGGACCACCAAGCTGATTAAGGGAGTGGAACACCTTCCTTATGAGAAAAGGCTAAAGGACCTGAGTCTCTTTAGCCTTGAGGAGACTGAGGGGTGACTTCATTAATGTCTATAAATATGTAAAATGTGTGAGTCAGGAGGATGGAGCCAGGCTCTTCTCAGTGATGGCCAGCAACAGGACAAGGGACAGTGGGTGGGACAGTGGGTGCAAGCCAGAGCATAGAAGTTCCATGTGAATATAAGGAGGAAATTTCTCACTGTGAGGGTGACAGAGCACTGGCACAGGCTGCCCAGGGAGGCTGAGTCGTCTCCTTCTCTGGAGACATTCAAATCCACCTGGATGGGTTCCTGTGGGATTTAGTCTAGGTGATCCTGCTCTGGCAGGGGGTTGGACTAGATGATCTTTTGAGGTGTTCTCCTAATGTTCTGTGATTCTGTGATTCTGTCCCTTCTTGTTTTTCATTGAGAGCCAAAGCATGCCTGCTAAGTTGATAATTCAAGTCCTAGAAAAACAACATTGTCATTTCAGTCAGGCTTGCTGGCAGTTAGCATTTTGTTATTGTTGAGATTTCTTCCTTCCCCCCTGCTGAGCCCCCCTCCCTAATTGCCTTATCTGGAAAAATCACTAGCGGTAATGAGCTGTGAACATCAGTTTATTGATAGTTATGTATGTTCTCAAAAATACAGTTTCTGATGTTGTTTTCTGAGGTTCTTTTGTTGGACATAATATCTGTGGCCCTTCCAAATTGTCAACCACTTACTCAGAAATGCATTTTACTCTAAAGGAATGTAAAACCCTTAACTTTATGTAGTGCATGTGCTGAGAAATGGATTTACCACAGTGCTGTGGAAAGAGAGATCTGTGAGTAGGATCCATGCTGCTTTCATTCTGTCCTTCTGTGTATTTTGCTGGTAGAGATGCGGGACCTGTAGAGGTTGGGCCAAAACCTGCTGCTTTAAAAGCTAAATACCACCATGGTGGAGCAAGTAAAATACAAATAGCAAGTTGCTATGGCCAGCTTTAAGTCTCTACAAGGGAAAGAGGTGGGTTTGAAGGCATGACCCTGCCTGCTTCCTGATGCACAAGAACATTTTGCTGTGCTTGCCCAGGTAGCATGTTCAGGGGATTCTGGAATTGGATTTTGGCCCTGCAGCTGTCCTGGCATGCTGTCTTCTACTGTGAAGGGCGCAGGTGGGAACAATGGTTTTTTTTCCTTCAAGTTTCAGTGAAACTGTCTGTGTCTTTGTGACTTTCCTGTCCTCTTATGGTGGGATTTTATTGAAAGGCATTGTTTGAGACATGATCTGATGTGCAAAATGGGGTATTAGCACAGGTGAATGCTGCATCTTTTTTCTAACAGAAGTTATTTGTCAGATATATGTAGTTCAGCTTTCCTAAATTAAGCAGAGAGAATGTAGCAGCTATCCATTCTTACTCATTTGAAGATTCTCCATTTAACAGCTTTTCCTTAGTTCTCCCAATTTCACATCGTGCATTCCACTCACATTTTGCTTTCCTCCCTAAGTGCTGTATTGGATTTTTTCTCATGATGTTGTCCCATTCCCATGCAGGGTGGCTCAAACGTCAGGCTGAGGCTGATGACCTCAGCTTCCTCCAATTACTTCTTATGTTTGCTGCTGTTTGCAACTTCTTGCTTCTGAATGTAAAGTTACTAAAGAAATTGGAAACACTTATTTCTGTGGTAAAGTTGTCCTTTAACTTCTGTCCAGCTGCTGCTAGACTTTTACATCCCCTTTTTTTTGTTGCTTAGGAATGGTTTCTAACTGGACCAAAATTCCACCACCACTTTTCAGAAAAGTTGTCATTGTGCTGATAGATGCTTTGAGAGATGACTTTGTGTTTGGATCCAAAGGTAAACAATTCATGCCATATACTACACAAGTTGTTGAAAAAGGGACATCCTTCAGTTTCATTGCTGAAGCAAAGCCACCCACTGTGACTATGCCTCGAATTAAGGTGAGTGGATATTTTTACCACTTTCATTTGAGAAAGTTTTGAAGGCTGTATTATTTCATATACTCAGAGTTGGCATAAAGGGCAGGTTTGCTGTGTTACTGCAATCTGTGGCTGAAACTTGCTTTGTGGTAAGAGTTCTGATTTGCCACCATCCTGAAGAGCTTCCTGCACTAAAGGGCATGTCAGGGATCAATGGTAGGCAGAGAGGCTGAGTAAGAGGACAAGGTGTCAGCTTCCACTTAAGTCACTTAACCTTGTTTTGCTCCTTAATTTGGTAGCTCTGTGGTGGGAAGGCCTGTGAGTGTCATTTAAGGGCAGTTATGGCCCTAGTGCAGGCTTAAATGATCAACATAATCTTTTATTTTGTAATCAAGAGAAGGCAGTAGCCTCTAAGTTTTCATATTTTCCAGTTGTCTTCTATCCAAGAACATTTTTGTTGGCGTTTCTCTGTGTTCTTGTAAATTCTGGTGGGAAACCCAGTTTAGTGTAAAATATGTTTTACCATAGGGATGTTTTTACAGAGCTTGAAAAGAAAATTGTGCAAGTTCCAGGTAACTAAAAGATGAATTGTGGTTGTGTCATCAAAATACTTGATCATCAAGTTCTTAGTGGTGGGTCTGAGTGATATGTCATGCACGGAAGTGAGCAAGCAAGCTTTGGTGGGTCAGCAGGAAGGCCAGTGAGAGAGTGAGATAACCTGGTTACTTCTCATAGGTAGATCTCATCGTATTTTCCAGAAGTTTCTTAGATACTGATTTGAATTTGGTACCATTGCTATTTTTTTGTTAAGTCACTTCTGACTTTTTTGTGATTTAATGAGTATATGAAGCCAATTTCAGCTGTCATGCGATACCATTTTGCCTTTCTGTAAAGTAGTTATTATCTCCAGTGTTATGGCAGGGGATGTGGCATGGTAGCTTATGTATTTTTTTACTTTATTTTCTTTCTTTATTGAAAGTGTTATTTCTCTGCCCTCTGGTTGATTGCTTCCTTTACACTGATACTGTCTTCTCAGTACCAGAAACCTTTTGTTTTCTGTTAATATGTCTCTTTTTTTTTTTATTATTTATATAGGCTTTGATGACAGGTAGCATACCTGGTTTCATTGATGTTATTGTGAACCTCAATTCTCCAGCTCTGTTAGATGACAATCTGATATGGCAGGCAAAATCTGCTGGGAAAAGAATAATCTTCTATGGTGATGATACTTGGGTTAAATTGTTTCCAAAGCATTTTGTGGAATATGATGGAACAACATCGTTTTTTGTGTCAGACTTTAAAGAGGTGAGAGGCTTTGTATAATCCAAAGTTAAATGATGTGAGTACAAACACATGGTGGCAACTTCTAAGAATGAATTTGTTATAAAATACAAACCTAGCAATTAAATAGAAATTGGATTTATATGTGTTTTCAGTGTTCTCAGTGTGGAGCTAAGTGTTTCAGTCTGTCATGCATACGCTATGGAAAGTGTTCAGATGATACAGCAACAAGCAGTGTCTTACTGTATAATTATCTTAAATATATGATATTCTCACAAAGTATTGCAGTAGGAAGTTAGACCACTTGCTTTGTTAAAAAATTCCACTATCCGTATTTCTAGTTTGCTACTATCACATTTATATTAGTATGTGCCACCTTTAAATGGCCCATTAATCTTCCTCTCTTAGAATCATACTTGCTGTAGTATTGTATCTCCTTTGTAGTTGGAGTATGAGTTGTATTTCAGGATGTTATCAAAGAGGGAGCAGAGAAAGTAAACGAAACAGACTGAGAAAATTCTTACTCGGGGCACACTCAAAAGAGTAAATGGTTTGGCAATTTTAGCTCATACTTTGAACCTTTATGAATTGTAAAAGCTCAGCCCTCTGACCTGCTGCTACAGACAAGGAGGTAAGATAGGTGTAATGTGTGAATTGAAAGACACTTTTAATTGGTTACTCTGACAGGGCTTGCAGAAATTTCAGCATGGGGTGGAAAAACTGAAACATGCTTCTGGATCTGCAATTATAAAGTTCTCAAGGTCTTTATGAAGGCTGTGTACTTTATGAATATAGTCCATCAAACTGAAAGCTTTTTATAATTTTTAGTTAATTACATCCAGAGTCAACAAAGTGATATTGCATGTGATATTTTTTAAGGATCTTTAATATCCGTGAAGAACTTTATGCAACTAAAAATACATTGTCTTCCTAAGCAGGAGAACATATGAGTTAGGCCCCAAATAGCCCTTTTCAAATATTTTTAATTTCTGTTATGTTTTCTGTTCTTTTTCTCACAGCAAGTACAGTCTTTTTTTGTTTGTACTGTAGCAAAAATTGAGTTGAAAGCACATAAGTGGGTTTTTCCCCCATGCTTCCAAGCAGCAAAGAGAGTCTTCTCCCTGTACCTACTTCTTGTGAAGTGACAAATCAAGAGTGTGAAGGATGAAAGTGACTGAAAATTTATTGAAACCATTTTTAAAAGTATCTGTGGAAGCATGGCAACCCATTTTCTCTGCTTGTATGTAATCTGATGTCTCATAACCAGAAAAGAGTGAAATGGGGTGAGGAATCTGTTTCATAAGATACATTTTTTTTACTTCTCTGGCATTGAACTAATCAATCTGATTTTTTTTTTCTTTTTTTCTCATTAACACTGTAAGTTTAATTCTTACAAGTTTCTGCAGATTTTTTTTCTATACTTTTACCTTTTAACTGTTTTCCTTTTATTTCTGAGGTCGATGATAATGTTACCAGGCACTTGGATAGAGTGTTAAAGAGAGAAGACTGGGATATTCTAATACTTCATTATCTGGGGTTGGACCATATTGGGCATGTGTCTGGGCCAAACAGCCCACTAGTGGGACCAAAACTTCGTGAAATGGATAACATCCTGAAGAAGATTCATATTTCTCTTCTTTCAAAGGTAGCGTAGTTCCCTCTTGGATCGGTGTCTGTCAGTTGTAGACCAACTTCAAAATGGTTGGTTGTTTGGGGGTGGTAGCTTGTTTATTCCTAGACCCAAGAGGTTATTCATCTGTTTTTTTCCTTTCCCGGCCATTCCCCAGTTAACAATACAGCGTAAGGCTTTTAAGGGTTTACTGGCTGACCTTAGTAACATCTGTTAACAGTCTCTCCTGGACAGCTGTGGGAAATAACTCACCCCTTGGTCCATGGGAAGAGGAGGGGAATGCATGCCAAAATTCCCTTCTCTCTCATGAATTAAAATGGTGGTTGGTGTGTTTTCTAGTAATGGTATTCAGCAGCAGGAATAATAGGTGTATATAGCTAATGGCTCTGGTTTCTGCAATTGCAAAGTCATACCTAATTCTTTGATTTTGAAAACATTCAGATGGTGGAAATGGTAGTTGTAAACAGCTTTTATTCTTGTGCTAGATGTAAGCACATAAATTACCAAATCTGAATCTGTTTTTAGATTTGGAAATACAGGATGTCATTTATATAAGTAGTCTCCATGTTGAAATATCAAGTCCTAATTCCGAGTGGCCTGAAGCTATTTTCTTGTTTGCTTTTGGCAACTGCAATTCAGAGGAGCTGCACATAAAATTTCAATAGTATTTTTAGACAAATGGATATTGTTGTATGAAAAAAGAGGTCAAATCTTGCTTTTGGAAGTGGTTTTGCTGCAGTTCGTTAGTCTGTTTTACTTTAGCCAACTATATGCAAGCCTTTATCTCAGTCTTAGAATACAGAAATAATGAAAGCACTTTACTTTTGGATACAACAGGTACTGGTAATAACTAGAGATAACAAAAAGCTGCTTTGTTATGGAATGACAATATTTATTTTCTGCCATCTTGCTAGCTCAAAATTATTGGACAGGCCTCACTTATGCCTGTTTCTTTTTCTTCAGAAAAACATAGTATGTTATCAGGCATGTCATATTTCTATCCCAAAAGCACTTGAGAGACTAGTCTACTAGAAATAGGATTATCTTTTTATATTATTTTTCTATTACATTGGTATTTACAATATTAATAATTCAACATTAATATTAAAAGCTCAATGAAACTGAAGAAATGGAGGGGAGAATAATTCTCTGTTAGTGCTCCTGGACTTCTGAATTTCTCCCCACAATATGATGACCTTCATTTAATCCTTCAGTCAATTTCTTGTGACTTTGTAGGTGACAGTTCCTTTTAATGATTTTTTTTTTGTGGTGTGTTTTTTTTTTCAACATACTGACAAATATGTTAGATACATAATTGTACCTTAACTGTTAAAAGTTAAGTATTACTCTGTAACACTTAGTTGAAGACCTCTCTTGTAATCCACTGCAGGTGCTGTGAGCCAGTTTAAAAAATTGACTTTATTTTGGGAAATACTCCTGTGAAAGTGATAAGGGTAGTGAACCATTATATATATATAATTCAATGTATTTTATATATATATATAATTATGTAATTTTTTATATATACACATCTTGTATATACTGTGAAAAAATTTATTTCTGTGACTTGCAGGAAGAAGCTTCTCTGCCCAATTTGCTAGTTGTTTGTGGTGATCATGGAATGTCTGAAACAGGTAGTCATGGTGGCTCTTCAGAAGGAGAAGTACACACACCACTGCTATTTATCAGCTCTGCATTTGAAAAGAGAAGTGGTAAGTGTCAAAAAAAAGTGTCTATAAAACCTTTTCTAGAACGGATGTCCATCTCTAATTTATATTAACTCTACATTTCCTGGGAAGTACTTTGTTTTTTTCTAGAGGTATCTGGCAAGGGCCTGTGAGAGCTAAAACTGGTTCTAGCTACAGCTTTTTCTGTGTCATGGTGAAACCATAACTTAAGCTTTGTAACCACTGAGAGAATTGGGTATTTCTGAGATTATAACCTTTTACAGCACTGACCTACTTGAGTGTTGTGAGCTAATGAGATCTGCTGTTGGGATCCTGGGATACTGGTAAATGAATAGGATGAGAAGTAAAATCCTGTTTGAAGTGAGTTTTAAAGTTTTGTCTTCCTTGGACAGATTATTTCCCTGCCCTTCATTCTTCCCTCTCAGACAGCCAGAGTAGAGGAATCAGTGATGGCTTCTCATGCTGAGAGTAAGAAGAGGAAGAATTGCCCTTGAGAAAAGGGTGAGACGTGACAGCAGTGAAAAAACACTATTGGTTACCAAGTGTTAAGGAAAGAATATGGAGGGTATTTAATGCATTGGCCAGGCAGTTAATTTTAAGTCACAAATGTGAGTTTGTTTCTGAAACTCATTCTCTACTTGTGTAGTATAGGTTAACGTAAGATGCAAGAAGGGAAGTGTGGTAGAGAATCTGTAGTCTGATCAGTAGAGTCTTGCTTAAATAAACCTCTTGACTGAGTGAATCTGTGAAATGTAGTTATACCTGGACTGAATATTTTCTTCAAAATAATACTTTCCTCTGCCTTTCATTCTGCCTCTTGCTCATTTCCATCTGATTTCCTTGCTTTTAAAGCCTGTTTGCAGAACCTTGCCTTTTTTTATCTTGCTGGAGGTTCCTGCAGCACACTGGAAGCACATTTGTCTGTCATTTCTAAAGCTATTATCCAGTTGCAATAGAAAGCATTGCATGAGGAGTCATTGAGCTCTTCAGTTTTATATAAAACCAAAGTCAGGAGCTCAGGTAAGTTTTTGCTTTATAAATGTCACTGGCATGTGGTGACAACCAGGCTCTGTGAGTGTAGATTCTGTAAATGCAATCTCTTGTTCATCAGGATTAGTTTCTGTTAGGTTTAAACTGAGCATGAAGTTTTTACAATCCAATGAAATGTAGATACATTCACCTGTCATGTCTTTTGGGAACAAATTTGTGATTTCTAATGATGCCCATGTAAATATCCAGGAACTCGTGTCTCATTGCTACAGTAATCAGAATTCTATTGACTGCTCCTTATGATCCAACTGTAAACAAAATGTACTGTGGTTAATTTGGTGGACCTTAAAATAGTAATCTTGTGGGCTTTTGCATTTAGTATGCTGTCAGAATATTACTTGTGTAGCCTTCTAAAGAGATGTGTCACCCATGATTGGCTAAATGCATTTGGTAATTTGGCTTTTTTAACCATTTAAGAACTTGACATTAAAGATGAAATCTGAAAACTGCTGACATGCAGGCACTCATGCAAAGAGGCTTTAGGGATTATAGATGGCATTCTGTACAAGTGTGGGATTAATCAGAGCTAGATGAGAAATGAGAGAAGTTTTAATGCTCTTAAAGGGAGCCTTGAGAATAATAAACACTGTATACAGTATTGTTTTTGTACTGCACTTAAGTCAAAACACTCAATGCCTGGAGTTAAAAACAGAATGAAGTAATAACATAATAGAAAAGACACTGTTATGTAGCTAATAAAGCACACAAAGAAACAATTGGCAAGACAATCTTAAACAAAAGGTTATTTATGTTAGTGAAATCATCCATGCCTGTGGATGTCAGTGGTACTGGAGGGTAATCGTGGTAACTGCTGTAAGGTTATGGGATCCCACAGAGAACCCTTTAAAAGTCACTGGGTTTGCCTGCGTGGAACCATGGATTTGGGCCTCGACACTCTTTACTTGACCTTTAATTCTCTTTGCCTAGCAACCTGATATTAATTAAATCTTGAGCTGTTGTCATTATATTGAGAAGCTTGTAGAATGCTGTCAGCTTCTGCATTCATGCATTAAATCAGTCTATTGTACTGCTTTCTATTCTTTCTAAGGTAAAAGCAAACCCTCCTAGGATGTAGGCTGTGACTTGCTACTTAGGTGATCTCCTGGACTGTCTCTTTTCTTACTTGTATAACATTCATGTTTTAGATGACTTGAAATAGCTGACCTAGCATCAGTGAAAACATCTTGAAATTACCAAGATACCAGCTGTCTCTGAGAAAATAGAATGGTCCTGTTATTGAATTTTTTTTCCTTCCTCTCATTTTTGTCTTTTTTTTCTTTTTCCCTTTCTTACTGATTCCAGGTCCTTTAACCCAGCCTGAACGTGTGCAACAAACTGATTTAGCTAGCACGCTGGCAGTAGGTCTTGGTCTACCAATTTCGAGAAACAGTGTTGGGAATCTTATAATGCCAGTTCTGGGAGGCAAGACAATGAGAGAACAACTACGTTTTCTACACTTGAACGGGTTCCAGCTTAGCAGACTGCTGCAAGAGAATACACCAGCATATGAAAAAGGTAAATCAGATGAAAAAAAAAAAGTGGAGATTGATTGTAACAGAGCTTGGGCTTTTAGGTTCAAGAGTATAGCATGGCACTGCAAATCACTATTCTGCTGAGAGCAATGTTCAGACACACTATACTGAATTTAGTCTTTACTGTAACCTACTCTGGCACACTTGCTTTAAATAAAGTTTTTAAATGACTAGTACGATTCCTAGTAGGCTAAAGACCAGAAATAATGATGAAAGAGAAAGATTAAAGTAACTATGCCAGTGTAGTTAAATCTCAGTGGTTTCATATCTGTTGTTTATAAGCTATCCTACATAGGTATTGATTCAGAGTTATTTGGAGGAAGAGCACAATGGAATGAATTTTCACATTTAGATAAAAAGATGGGAAATAATTTAAGGGAAGTTATCTTTTTATTTCTTTCTAATGTGTGAATTTGAAATTACTTGGAATGAGGACCTAGACAACTGCAAAGGTGCCTTTTAAAAGCACAAATAGATGTCCATATATATGTGTGTGTGTATTGGGAAAAGAATAAAAAAAAGTGGAAAAAATAAAGCAAACCTAGCAAAGTGTAGTATTTTCTTAGGAAGAGTGACATGAACTGCAAGATAAACAAGCAGGTTAATTATGTGAAAAAAATTGAGTCAGAGGATGAAGGGGAATATTTTACCATGAACATTAGAAGATGTTGTCTTAAAGTGACTGTGAAGCTTGGAGCCCTTGTCATTTGATTTATAAACTGTTGAATCATTAAAATAACTGGATGATAATGCAGAGCTGTGTTATAGCTATGAATAATTAAGGTGGATAACAACGTAAAATGTAGTGAGATGATCACTGTAGGTCAAGAATAAATTTTCTCTCAACATCGTGGCTTCTAATCACAAGTAAACCCTGTTCAGGAATCTAGGAAAACAAATGCTACTTATGGTAGCAACATACCAATACCAGGATCCATGCTCCATCTATTCTGATATTCTATTCTGCACAGGTTTCCTCACTTAACCCATTTGAGTCAAGTGAGGAAGCTTGCCTTGTTGGTGGAATTCAGGATATGGCTGTGTTACTGAAAATTCCAATACAAAGTTCCATCTGGCAGTATTTCTGCAAGTACTGGTGAAGATGACTGAAATTTCTACCAGCTTCTGGTTTGTATCTTCACTTTCATTTTTTTGTCCAGGAGAAGCTTAATTTAGTAACTTTAATTTGAGAAGTGAAATCAAAATTTCTGAGAATGGAAGCATGAATAATTTTTATGCTACTTCCATGTGACTGCAAACTGTTATTAGAGGTGCTACCCTACTGGGAAGGAGTTGGGAGGCAAAAGCACCCACGATGAGCTTCTCTTCTTTTGCTAATAGAAAGTATCAGTAACATGGAACTAGATCCAAGTAATGGTAGCTCTTTTTTACAGAGTCTTAATGTGAATTCCCTCAGTTGCTGTAAACCTCCTAGAGGGTCTCATTTTTCATAGAGTGTCCTAGATGTGCAAGGCTGTAGCTTAGTGCTTTGGTCAGGTTGATTAAAGTTGGCAGGGAAAAGAGATGCACTGCTTAGTGTTGTTTGATTGATACGGATACTTCAGACCCTAGAAATAGTAAAGAGGATGTCACTAACTTGATGACTAATGCTGCATGTAGTTTCAAAGCATGTGTGAATGGCCCTTTTTTGGGGGTGGCTTCTAAGTGAAGAAAAATACCATCCCATCTATCTCACTACAGGCACATACATATGTATGCATATCTGTCATGATTTATATAGGAAAAATCTTGGAAAGAGGTCATTATATTCAGTAGTCAGATTCATCTTCAAGAAGAATGGCCATTTTTAAAAGTGTAGAAGAGACGACCCTGAGAAGTTCTGACCAGTCAGCCTCACCACTATGCCTGGTAAGAAGAGATCCTCCTGAAAGACAAATCACAGGGAGGATAGGGAGGTGATTAGAGACACCCAACATTGCCTCGCCACAAATTGTCACTGACTAAACTAGCAGCTCTTTACAATGGAGCAACTGCCTCAGTGGAATGAGGGAAAAGCTGCAAGTGTCATGTACCTAGCCTTCTGGAAGGTCTTTGTGTCCAAGGACTTATAGTCCATAGCACAACGTCCAAGTGGAAAGCAGTAATGAAGGTAATCTAGTGAAAGATGTCCCTGCCCATGGTGGCAGGGGTTGGACTACCTGATCTTTAAAGGTACCTTCCCTTCCAACCTGAAGCATTGTATGTTGGTATGGTAAGGAGGCAGAGAGAGTTGCCCAGTGTGTGAGAGCGCTGTGCCAGTGCAACGGAGCCCTGCCTGAGGGAGGATGATGAAACAGTTGAGAACTTCTGGCTTAGAACGAGTGGACGGACCAAGATGAGCAATATTGTTATGGGTGTCTGCTATAGACAGTCTGATTGGGAATAATTAGTAGGTCTTCAGACAACTTGAGGAAGTCCCATGTTCACCATTTGTGGTGCTTATATGGTGCTTCAACCATCCTGTTGCAGTTCAAGCAAGACAACTGGACAGTGAGGTAGACTGAAAAGTGGCTCAGCTGCTGGTCTGACATGGCTGTAGTTAGCAGCACATGGTCCACTTATAGGCCACTCACTTGTGATCGACCCTATAGCTCAACACAGACCAATTCTGTTTAACATCTTCAGTTATTGTAGAGTCACAGACTGGCTTGGATTGGAAGGGGCTTCAAGGACTGTGTAGTTCCAGCCCCCTGGTACAGGCAGGGACAAGCTGGAGAAAGGGGCTGACAGGAACCTCGAGATTCAGCAAGGGCACATGCTGAATCCTACACCTGGGAAGAAACAATGCACCAGTGCAGATCGGATACTGATTGGAAAGCAGCTTGGTGGAGAAGAGCAAGGAGTCCTTGGGGACACCAAGCTGAACATCAGCCAGCAATACACCCTTGTGGAGGGAACACAGAAAGTGTGCAAGACTGCCTTAGAAGGACAGTAATCAGCAGGGCAATCCTTGCTCTTTCCTTAGCTGTGGTGAAACTGTATCTGAGGTCCTGAGCCCAGTTCTGGTCTGCCTACTAAAAGAAATGCATGGATATAATGTAGTGAGTGCAGAAAATGCCCATGAATGTGAAGAAAGGATCAGAACATCTGTCATGCAAGGAAAGGCTGAGGATACTAGGACTGTTCAGTTTGAGTAGGAGAAAACTCAGCAGGGATTTTATCAATATAGGTAATACATGATGGGGGCCAGTAAAGAAGATTGAAACAGGACCTACTTGCTGGTACCCAGTGAATAGACAAGAAGCAGTGGGCATAAATTGATATTCAGGAATTTTTTTTTTGTTTGTTTTTTAATGTAAGGGTTGTCAAACACTGGAATAAGTTACATGGAGATATTGTGGAGTCTCTGTGCCTGGAGACATTCAAGACCTGTGCTCATCTTGTTCTGTATCTTTGGTTTTTTTATTTGTGGATCATCTGGACACCCATGAAAGTTGTGGTGACAAATTTTGGGTCATATAATTCCTAAATTCAACAGACAGTGTGTGCTGACAGGTTTTTTGAGGGAAAGGAACATACAATTAGACACTTCATTTGCTGCTGCAGGCTTGAGCTTTACAATGCAGATTCTCAGTAACACCTGTAGATCATAAAATTTCACTTGAACACTAGGAGAAATACCTCTGCCTGGAGCTTCAGTCTAAAGTGAAATATACTTGCAGGCATAGCCTGAGTCTTGCTGCTTGGCTTTTTGAAATTATTATTATTTTCAGCTCTTCAACTCAAAAATAGTAGGTTCTTCTGGATGGGAAGACATGGAATTCTGTGGAAAGTACTGTAATTTGCAGCACAGAGACAGGGCACTAGCTGTTGGTACCTTGGATATAATAACTGAGTCATGGTAGAAAGAGTTTCACCCATTGTAAGCTATGACATAATGTATACATTCATTTTTGCTCAATGCTAATTTCCTTTGTAATGCAAAAAGATGAAGTCAGATGTCAGTTGAGATGAATCACAGACTCACAGTCAGATGGAAGGGCAGAATGACTTTTACGTGCTGTTTCATGAAGAAGCCATGGAGTTGCATGGATTCAGCCACTTCAATGCTAAGAACAAACTGGAACAGTACACAAAAATGCTCTTAATAAAGAGCAGAATGGAGTTGGCTCAGTAACTTTTTCCCCTCCATGTCTGTTCATACAAACATGCATTTTCAAACCGAGATGTGGTACAGCATTTCGTGGGACTTGGGTTTTGTTTTATTGAGGAGCAAAGGAATCTTCATGCTTAGTATTATCTTCAAGTAAACTGTATTTTAAATGAGAAACTTGAAGCTTGACTGAGATCTTGATTATTTTGAAGAAGACTTTTTGAAACATGCAAATTAATGCTAACGTGAGGCATTAGGTTTTATTTTGATAGAGATGGTCATATGCAGCTAAAAAAATCTGGAAAAGCAAAGTAAAAACAGCTGGCAAAAATGAAGCAGCTGAAAGGCAGAGTGTCTAGAAACATTCAGAGCAAGTACATATCTCAGTGTAAGGTAGGCAGCTGTTGGTATCTAGTAATGATTTCCACATGTTCTGAACTTATGAACATTCATCTGAATGATGAACTAGAATTGTTTCTTTGAGAGGCACTTCACAGTGGAATGAAGAATGCTTGAGATCAAGTTGGATATTGTTAAAACAAGTATCCTCTTTTCACTTTGGAATTAATCCTGAACTTGTATTAGAGGCATGTGTTGATTGAAATAATTTGATTGTTATTGATAAGCTTACATAGTGAAACTGGAGAAAAAACATTTATGTTATCTTCTTTTTCCCCCTTATTTTTATATATATTTTTTGAAAATGATTGCTGCCTGTGTCTGGAACTAAGTGAAACTGTTATCAGACAGATGCTTGGGAAGCATAGCCATTTGCTTGTGATAACGTTGGAGGGAGGCTGAAGCAGAAAATGCTAATGTAATGCTGTGCAAGTAAAACACTGCCAGTTCTGTGGAAAACCTGTAACTGTGCAAGCTTGTCTTGAATTTTGCAAGTTTAACTTGTCTTGTGAGTATCCCATGCAGGAGTGACTCACAAAAGTTACCCACCAGTTACCAAAATGCTTCTTTGACCAAGAGTCTATTACCCCTCTCGTTTTCTAATTAGTGCATACAAATGTGCCATTGAGTGCACATTATTGGACTTCTCAAAGGAAATTTGGTAACCATGGTCCTTTATTCCTTTTTGCAAGACCCTAATATCATTCACTTAATAGATATCAAAGATATGTTGTATGACTAGAACAAGCATCTTTCACAAAGATGGAATGGGTCTGGTTGGTAGTAGAATGCAAAGAGGTAGATGAGAGTGAAATAAAAATACTAAAAGGAATGAAGAGGGAGACTGAGAAAAAAAGTGTGAAAAGGGAATAGAACAGCAGCAGCAGATGTGGAGGGAATTTATTGAGATTCCAGAATACAACTTGAATTCATTTCAATGTTCTGTTTAATGAAATAGTGTCATGTCAAATCTCAGTTTGATTAAAACTCATTTTAGATGATCCTTTTTGGATTTCTGGATTTCCTCAGAAGTATGAATATTTAACTCTTATTTCAAATATACTGGAAGAGGAACTTTCTAGGGAATTCACTGTTCAGAGTGCTACAGCAGAGAAATTACAGTCTCCATGCACACTGGCAACTATCTTGATACACAAGTGTTTGCTGCTGGCTGTATTGTACTGTCTAGCAGATACCTGCAAGCCTCCTGAATAGTAGGATCAGCATGCTTTGGAGTCTGCTAGAGGTCTTGGGAGACCAGACTGGACATTCTGAGTTAAACATTGCTTTCTGATATTCTCACTTTGAATTAAACTTGTAGTAGATCACCACATGCCTTGTAGTGATAAGAGACTTATAAACGGATAAATGGTAAGCAAAGTTGTTTCATAACTGTACAAGAACTGTGAGTAGAAATACTTCATTCATCCTCTTTCACTTGAAATAAAATTAAAAAGGTTTCTCAGTTTAATAATGCATTTCTGCTAAAAAGTCGTAACAGAGAGTTTGGTACAGTGTTGATATACAATGAGTAAAAATGAGCTATAGATTACGTCTTTATGACACGAGACTTACTTTGGTCACTGCTTTAACCCTTGTCCTCACTGTACAGTGGATGCTTTGTCCTACTTTTAGCTAAGAAGGTAAAAACTACAAGATGGGACAATAATGATAGGCTCATTATAAAAAAAAAAAAAATCCAAATTGGCCTTTTGGCCCTTATATTATAATTAATTTTCAAGTGAAATAGCAAGGATTATTAATGTGAAGTGAAACTAGATATTTATTTCTTGCAAAAAATATAAAGCCTATGTGAATGTTTACACATAGCATAATATCCAGTGAGACAGAAGTTTCTGCAAATTATGCCCTTCCTTGGCTGAATTTATATTGTGATTGCATACTAAATGATGAATATGTGAAATATATGACTTGTTAGAATGTAGGGTGCTACACCTATAAAATGGAGAGGGGAAAATATGTCTTTAAGTCCTTTCAGGAAAAACAGCATTTTCCACATTTACAGTAAAGCACAGAAACTGACCTATTGATCTGTTTTAAATAAACGCTCTTGAAATTATACTTGTGTGAAGTGAATAGAATGCTCTAAAATAATAATTTTTGCCAAAACTGTTTTAATTTCTTTAACCTTTATGCTTCTAGTGAGTGTTTACTTTTTTTTTTAAATGTGTGAACAAAATGATGCTCATCTCTTTTTGCCTGCAGGATCTGGTTATTGTCACTGCTGAACATATCTTTTTGGGAAGTAAAAGGGCTGTCAAGACTCAGCTTTTCATACTGCAGCTTTTTGTGTAAATGTTTACTCATGGGAAAGTTGATGATGAAAATCAACAGTAGTTGATGAAAGAATAAAATAATAGAGTACTTTCATGCGTCCTTTGAATCAACTTGAGTCATTGTCTCCCCACACCTACCCTTTGGCATGTATCAACTAGAACAGTTGGTGTAAAGTAAGGATTCTGTGAAATAACCAGTAAAGGGAAATTACATGTAGGAGAAAAGCTTCTGCTGCTGTATTTGCATAAGAACTTCTAAAATGTAGGATTTAGCTGTTTGCTTCTCTCCTGTGTCTCCTGGTGCCTTCAGTCAAGCTTTTTAAATAAATTCAGAGAGAACAGAGTAATGCAGATGTGTTTCTACAGTGTAAGAGAGAAAGAAAAGCAATAGTGATGTCCCTGTGCCTATCTTAGGAAGTATACTCACATTAAAAACTGAAACCGCAGAATTCAGTGGTTCCTTATTTATGAAGTATAAGGAGTTGATTTAAAATTATTCCTTCAGGGACATAGTCTTGTCCTCATCCTGTTTTGAAAGCAGACCAGAGTCTTCATATATGTTGTCAGTGTTCACCTGCAGTCCTGTTTCTGCATATATTAATTAAAACTACATTTCTACAAGAAAATATTACATAGGTATAGACAACAGGTCTGTGTCCTGGTGGTTGGGTTTTTTTCCTGATTTTTTTCTTAATTAATTATTTGTTTGGTTTTATTTTTGGGTTTTGTTTATTTTTCTGCAGGTCAGGTTTTTTTTAGATGTAGCTGGGTCATCAAGAGTCTTGTTTCCATTGGCTGGTGGCAGCATCAGGTTTTCTTTTTTTACAGTCAAGTTGGACCATGTGCCATCCTTATACTGGAACTAAATTTCACTGCTAAGCATTGCATAGTCCAAATCACTGTTTCCTTCAGCTGTTAACTTTTCTATTATTGCTTCAGAATCTTGCAACCTATGTGCTTAACTTCATTTTACCAACTGATATTCATTAGTTTTGCAGCAAAATCGAGGCCCCTAATACGGAGTGTGTGTGTGTGTGTCCTTTGATAGTTCCTCCAGAGATCAGCTATCAGATAATTTCCTGCTTGGGTTGTACAGTAAGGCCTGGATAATGAGTGGCTCCAGTGGAAAGACTTTTTCCAGGATTTAAAGTGTTTGAATAAGTTCATTCTAGAAACCTTTTGTAAGAGTAAATGTATGTTATAGTATGTTTGTCATGTTTAGAGGTTTTTGCTTCTTGATAGGTTAAGGATTAATTGCTTTTATTCTGAGTAATTGTCTCATTATGGTCTTGCTGTTGGAAGATGATGTAACTTTCTAGGTATGAAAAAAGTTTCAACTGCTGTAGCATTTTTTTTAAAGATTATACAAGCAAATATCACATCTCAAATTTATCCTCCTTTGTTTTTGGATCCTCTTATCTATTTTTTTTTCTCCTTAGATCCTGGATATGAACATTTTAAGATTGCAGAAAAGTCCCATGGTAATTGGATCAAACTGTATTTGGAAGGGAATAATTCAGAAATACTCTTAAACCTTGGCAAAAAGGTCCTGAAGCAATATTTGGAGGCCCTGAAGACTCTGAGTTCTTCACTAAGCAAACAAGTGGCACAATATGATATGTATTCAATGACAGTGGGGACTGTGATCATTATGGAGGTACAAAAATACATTTTTCTGTGAAAAAGCTAAGTGCACAAACATAGAATTTTCTGGTTTTACTACTTACTGTATCTACTCTTACTGGTCTTTAGAATTGGTGTGAACAGTTAGAGTTGGCTGACTTTCTTCTTGGATGAGGTCAATTGTTTTCTTAAATTATAACTTAGCATTTAAAATGTTTCAAGAGAGGTTTTGATATAAACTTCTTACATTTTGGTGTAACTAGTTACAATAAATGTGCAGATGTGCTACAACTTAAACTACTCCCATATTAATTGTTTCTACTTTTTGAGTAGCCTTGCTACATTAAAAAAAAAAAAGAAGTCTGGCAAATAAGTAACAGTGAGCATGGCTGCTCAGGGCAGTACCTTCTGTGGGCAATTTTCACCATTCCAAGAGTTATTCTTTGTACTGATAGGTGTAAACTGCTGGAATAAACAGTAATCACAGAATCACAGAATCACAGAATTGTAGGGGTTGGAAGGGACCTCGAGAGATCATCGGGTCCAACCCCCCTGCCAAAGCAGCTCCCTAGCACATATTGCACAGATAGACGTCCAGACGAGTCTTGAATATCTCCAGAGAAGGAGACTCCACCACCTCCCTGGGCAGCCTGTCCCAGGGCTCTGTCACCCTCACTGTGTAAAAGTTCCTCCCCATGTTGGTGCGGAACTTCCTGTGCTCCAGTTTACAGCCATTGCCCCTTGTCCTATCTCCACAGACCACTGAAAAGGGGCTGGCCAATTCCCCCTGCATCCCATACTTAAGATATTTATAAACATTAATTAGGGCCCCCCTCAGCCTTCTTTTCCCCAGACTGAACAATCCCAGCTCACTCAGCCTGTCCTCATACAGGAGATGTTCCAGGCCCTTAATCATCGTCGTAGCCCTTCTTTGGACTTTCTCCAGGAGATACCTGTCCTTTTTATACCAGGGAGCCCAGAACTGGACACAATACTCCAGGTGGGGCCTGACCAGGGCAGAGTAGAGAGGGAGGATCACCTCCTTAGACCTGCTGGCCACACTCTTCCTGATGCATCCCAGGATCCCATTGGCCTTCTTAGCCACCGAGGCACACTGCTGGTTCATAGCCAACCTGTCATCAACCAGGACCCCCGGGTCCTTCTCCACAGAGCTCTTCTCCAGCAGGTCATCCCCCAGCCTGTACTGATACAGATGGTTATTCCTCCCCAGGTGCAAGACTTTACACTTGCTTTTATTAAACCCCATCTGGTTTCTCCCTGCCCAGCTCTCCAGCCTGTCCAGGTCTGGCTGGATGGCAGGGCAGTGTTCCTGCGTGTCAGCCACCCCTCCCAGCTTTGTATCATCGGGTACTTGCTGAGGGTGGATGCTATTCCCTCATCAAGGTCGTCAATGAAGATATTAAACAGGACTGGACCCAACACCGAGCCCTGGGGAGCACCGCTAGTCACAGGTCTCCATTCAGATTTTGTTCCACTGATCACGACCCTCTGAGCCCGGTCCGACAGGCAGTTCTCAACCCACCTCACTGTCCACTCATCTATCCCATGATCTCTTAGCTTTTCTATCAGGATGTCATGGGAGACAGTATCGAAAGCCTTGCTGAAGTCAAGGTAGATGACATCCACTGCTCTCCCTCCATCCACCCAGCCGGTGATGAGATCATAGAAGGCTATGAGATTGGTTGAGCACGATCTCCCCTTGGTGAATCCATGCTGACTACTCCTCACGACCTTCTTCTCTTCCAGTTGCTTGGTAATGGCATCCAGAACAAGCTGTTCCATAACCTTTCCAGGGACAGAAGTGAGGCTGACTGGCCTATAATTGTTAGGGTCCTCCTTCTTGCCCTTTTTGAAGACCAGAGTGATATTGGCTATCCTCCAATCCTCAGGTACTTCTCCTGTTCTCCAAGAGCTGTCGAAGATGACAGCAAGCGGCTCCGCAATCACCTCCGCCAGCTCCCTCAGCACATGTGGATGTATCCCATCCGGGCCCATGGATTTGTGTGCATTAATCCCTTTGAGCCGCTCCTGGACCACCCCTACCTCAACTAGAGGGAAGCTTTTCATTCCCCAAACACTCCTACTTTCATCCAGGATCTGTGGGTCCCGAGGGGCCTTTGGAGTGAAGACTGAGGCAAAGAAGGCATTCAGTATTTCCACCTTCTCAGCATCACCCAATACCAGGACACCCGCCTCATTCAGCAAGGGACCTACATTATCCCTGGTCACCCTCTTACTATTCACGTATCTGAAAAAACTCTTTTTATTATCCTTTATATCCCTTGCCAATTTCATCTCCAAGCGGGCTTTAGCCTTTCTAGTCGCGTCCCTACAGGCCCTGACAACATCCCTATAATCCTCCCAGGTGCACAGACCTAGTTTCCATAGTTCATAAACCCTCTGCTTCCCTTTGAGTTTACACATTAGCTCCCTGGTCATCCACGCAGGTCTTCTGCCTCTCTTTCCCGATTTCTTACTCAAAGGGATGCATCGTTCCTGTGCTTGGAAGAAGTGCTGTTTGAATGCTAGCCAGCTCTCACAGGCTCCCTTGCCTTCTAACAGTGTAGCCCACGGGATAGCTCCTAAAAGGTTGCGGAAGAGATCAAAGTTAGCTCTTCCAAAATTCAGGGTAGCTATCCTGCTTTTTGGCTTGCTTCTTCCACTCAGGATCTTGAACTGGATCATTTCGTGGTCGCTTTGTCCTAAGCTACCCCCGACCTTCACCTCCCTGATGAGCCCGTCCTTGTTAGTAAGAACAAGGTCCAGGACCCGCCCTCCCCTTGTAGGTTCCTGCACCATCTGTAGCAGGAAATTGTCCTCAACACACTGCAGAAATTGTCTGGACTGCATACGACTGGCCGTATTGCTTGCCCAGCAAATATCTGGGTAGTTGAAGTCCCCCATAAGGACCAGGGCCTGGGATCTCGAGGCTACTTGTAGCTGGTCATAGAAAGCACTCTCAGCCCGCTCCTCTTGATCAGGGGGCCTATAGCACACACCCACAACAGTGTCACTCATACTTGCGTGACCCTTGATTCTTACCCACAAGCACTCGACTGATGGGTCATCTTTCCCCAGGTGGAGCTCAATACATTCAAGCTGCTCTCTAACATAAAGAGCAACTCCTCCACCTCGCCTCCCTAGCCTCTCTTTCCTGAAAAGCACATAGCCATCCATGACAGCGTGCCAGTCATCCAGGCTGTCCCACCACGTCTCTGTGATCGCAATGAGATCGTGGCCCTGTGACCGCACAAAGATCTCTAATTCTTCCTGCTTGTTTCCCATGCTGCGTGCATTTGTATAAAGGCATTTTAGTGGGGCAGCAGGTGCAGGTATCCTCAGCAGATCACAGCGAGATTTCCAACAGGGGATGGGCAATAGTGGCTCCACTGAGGAGTCCTCAGGGCAATCCCCAGAATTTTCCCCACTGTCACATGGAACAACATCCCCAAGTCTGTCACTGTGCTGCTGGCATTTACCTTCTTCCACCGCCAACTCATGTTGTGTCTCCCAAAGCCCATGCCTAACCCCAAGAGCCATCACAATATCCCCTCCCCCCTTCCTAACTAGTTTAAAGCACGCTCAATGAGCCCTGCCATCTCCTGGGCAATGATTTGCTTACCCCTATGGGACAGGTGAGCCCCATCAGCAGTCATCATGCCAGGAGCAGAGTACACCTTCCCTTGGTCAAAAAACCCGAAGTTCCTATGCTGGCACCAGCCTTTCAGCCACTCATTCAATAGATGGGTTCTCCTGACCTGCTCCGAACCTCTCCTCCCACTAGTAGGAATAGATGAGAATATTATTTGAGCTCCGCCCCCCTCAACAAATCGCCCTAGATCACGAAACCCCTTCTTGATAGCACGCAGGCTACACTTCATGATTGCATCCCTGCCTGCTTGAACAATCAGTAGAGGATAATAGTCAGAGGGTCTTACCAGCCCTGGGAGCCTTCTGGTAATATCACGGACCCTGGCTCCAGGGAGGCAGCACACCTCCCTTCGTGTAGGGTCTGGTCTACAAATGGGGCCCTCCGTCCCTCTGAGGAGGGAATCCCCGACCACAATTACCCTTCTCTCTTGCCTAACAGAGGCAGTCTCAAGGCGTGCAGACTTCTGCCTCACTCTAGGCTTTTGCTTCCTCTGAGGCAGAGGGGCTGCACTCATCCCTTCACATACCTCCTCCTCAACTTCCAGGGCCCCAAACCTGTTGCTTAGGGAAACCTGGGGGAGCGGGGTAGGTAGGCAGGGGGAGTGCCTACGATGGCAAGACTGGACTGTCTTCCAGCCCTCCTCAGGGTTCGGGTCACTCCCATTTACCTCATTAGGACAGGACAGGTGCTGTGTTGCTACTTCATATCTCATGTAGGAATAAAGATAAGATATCCTATGTCTGGAATTTTAAGTGGTTCTCTGCAATTGACATTTGGGCAAATCTCAAATGGTGGAAATACTGCTTGGTAATGATTTGAGAACTGTACTGAGAGGATACCATGCCTGGACACTGAACTTTTATGTACAGAAGCTTGCACTAGCCTTTTAGATGACATAAGTGTCAACTTTTGTAAGAATAAGCATTGCTCCCTAGGGTGAACATAGCTACTACAAGCTTAATTTATTCCTTTCACACATGTGGTTCTGTATAAGACTGTTTTCTGTGTTCAGGGTAGGTCTGAAATGGACTTCACAGGAATTAGTTCCACAGTACCTTTGGGAGATGAAGTGGTAGGTTCTGTTAGTGCTCTACAGGTGGCAAATCAGGAGGTGAATGAAGCTCAGCACAGAGCTGAAGCACTTACATTTCTTTTTTGTTCTGTTGTTTTGGGAAGCTATGCATTCAAGCTCTTGACAGTTACTTTGGATGTGAAGCACTGGATTTTTTTTTCTGAAATGCAGTTGTAGATGCTTATTGTTTCTAAAACAGCTCTCAGGTATTTTACTCAATGGGCCTTCATCAAAAGAAACAGGCAGCTATTAACCATGAAGATTTTGTTTGACAAGATCTTGCTCACCATCACTGTATGACAGTGCAAAACTGCTGGAGTCTTTTCTTTTCTGTGGGGTAGTACTCCAGAATCTGCCTGGCTTTCCAAAGTCTTTTTATCTTCATACGTATTTTCCACCTTCACTGAATAAAAAAGGGTAGGGGAACTCACAGGTTATTTTAAACTACACCATACTATAAATGCTATTTATCTTGTATTACAGATGAGGAGGATACCTCTGGGACATGAATTTGATAACAGTGCATTTGCTCAAAAGAGCTAAATTTGGATTTGTAGCTAGGAAAATGCTTGAATTGTAGTTTTTATAAGTGCTGTCTTTGCTTTAATTGTAAGTGTTGTGTTAAAAGGTATGACCTAAGCCAGTTTGATGTTGTGAAATCACATGTTTTCATAACCAAGTGAACTATGTGAAGTAGAATAGGTAGAAGGAAGACCAGCATTGGATTTTTTTGTTGGTCTTCTTTACTGTACCTCACTGTATTGTGGGAAAAATTTTAGGCAAAGGTCTTTACAAATGACAGTGCAAGATTACAGGTTGGCAATAGCCTGATACAGTTGGTTTTGTCTTGATTTATTTTAGTCTTGCCCTAGCTCAACCCAATTGAACTCAGACTAGTTCTAGCCCCACCTGTGCCCCTTACAAAGCATTTTAGGTTGTGGCTGAATTTTTCCTTTACTTGTGAAGGTTTGTACCTGTGTAGTAGAAATTATCAGTGGTATTATTAAGCTCTGTTGCTACAGTTACCTTAGAGGAAACTTGCAATTCGGCCTGATTTGTTTGCAGGTTAGAGCAAAGCAAAAGTAAACCAAAGAAGTCAAATTGAGGTGAGGAGAGATACAAAAAGTAAACACTGAGAGAATTCATAAGCTTGAAATGCAGTGAAGCGGGGAACATGATAAATATTAGTTGGTCAGCAAGAAACCATGTAAAGGAACATGGGCAAAGTTCTGCCTAAAGGACTACAAGGTTAGCACATGGTGTGCATTGTGACACCTCAGGAGAGGGAGAAGGAATAGGAGGGTGTCTCAAGTCTGCAGAACCAGCTCCATTGCTTTGTTAGCAAGTCAAAAGCTCACGCTTACCAAAAGGACCTGCAATGAAGAGGAGTAAATTAAACAAACGGCCCTCAAATGTCTTTGAAGCCCACCAAGAGATGATCGGGAGTGGGGTAGGTGGGTGGGTGATTATGAGCTCTCATAATTGGAAAATTAACCATTCCGTGGAAACCTTATGAATATACATATATGTCGTGTGTAAAAGCTGTGTAACTGACCCTTTACACATTAGGAGGCTGTGCTGCCCAGCGCTGCAATAAACAGTACCTGCTCAGTAGTCACCAAGGCCATTCAGTTATGATTTCAGCTTTTCACAGCATCAGCAGCATCCACTTGTGTGATAGTATGAGAACCTTCTCTGGTCTGGGAAGCAGTTTAACTCAACAGGACCTCTGTGGACACGTATACCACACATTCTGAGACAAATGGCCTTTGGCAGAGTGCATATGCAGCTTTAGGCATGTACAGGTGACGAATACTAGGCCAAGTTTGTTTGCTTAGGAACTTTTTGATCTTGGGAGTTAAAATTCTTACTTTCACAGGGAATTAAGGTCATGCATGTGATCAGTTACCACAGTTGAGGAGGTGCATGGTAATTTATTAAACTGGTGAGTTGTGCGCCCAAGCCCTGAATAAATGAAAACACAATCTTTGAATCTCCTAGTAAGATATATTAAGTGGTAATATCTTACTAGAGTAAAAAAAAGTCCAGCATAGATTTTTTTTTTATGATAACAGAGTAATTTTTTTTGTGTGTGTGTGAATTCTCTCTGTATGTTTTAGCTAATCCAGATTCTTTTTAGTATTAATTATCTGGTTTTTTTTCTAGGTTTTGCTGCTGCTTTTGCTTAGTGTTCCAAAAGCCCTGAGCAGCCGGGCAGAATTTGAAGTGCCCCTCTCCCCTCCACTATTCTCTCTGCTGTTTTACTTGATGTGTCTGATGCTGTGTGCAGTTCATGTCATCGTATGCACATCAGCAGAAAGTCTATGCTATTTCTGCAGTATGTCCTGGTTAACAGCAGTTGGAGTAATGATGCTGATTTCTGCACTCATGTGTGGTATTTTATCTGCTATTGCAAAGATCTTTGAGAATTCAAGAGTTCGACTCAAGGTGAGAGCATGTATTAATTATGGTTCAAAATGTTTTGGTCTTTATAGCATACTTTAAGTGGAAGTTTTATAAAAGTTTTCTGTGTGTATACTTGGAAGAAATAATTTATAATGTCATTTGAATAATTTAAAATTGTAATTAAAATGTGGTGTGTTCACTGTAGCTTAATACCAATTGTTATAATGAAGCTCATAGAGGTGCTTATTTTCACATTACTTTAAGAAATGTTCTAATTAGTGTAAATTATTTTGCAGTTGATTTTATGAGATCAGAAGCAGTTACACTGTGTGCTAATTTTATGTTGTTACACAGTGATGTTTCACTATTGCAATTAAAGGAGGATGAATGATACTTTGCAACAGCATGCACTGGTATTGACCTGTCCTTTCCCAAATACCACAGATATTAGTGCCTTAAGAACGAACGAGAAAATACTTTGCCAGTATCCTTTCTTATATTAGTATTCTTAATGCTTTTTTAAAGGTAGTTTTGAAACTGTAACTAAACAAAATCAATCTGTCTCTCCTGCCTTTCAAGGTAAACTTTTTAAGTTTAAGAAATTGAGTTTGCCACAATCTTTTGAATGCTCAGAAATATTCTTAGTTGTGGCAGTAGTTACCAAGTAGTAACGTGATGAGTTTCATTTTGTGTGTTCAATAGAATTCAGGTAATTCCAAGGAAATAGAATTTGCAATGTCTTACTCTTCTATCACTGTGAAACTTGGTATGCCAAGAACTGTCAGTCACATGCACAAAATCAGATTCTAGCTGTTTTTTCTGATGCTTGTTAGTCATATCTTTCAAGGGTCTCTGAAATTTGGTAACTTTAATGCTCATAGTACTCTATTCAGTGGTGCAGCCTCTGTGCAGTACAGAAAACTTTGTCAGTCTGTTTTTCTTTTAAGTCATGTTTGGGATTTTAGTACTTTAATTTTTTTAAAGTATGGGACAGTGTGTGGCTGGTACATTGCCTTATATGATATGGTAACATATTCCTCAGAGCTAAAAAGCAAACTTGCTGACTTAGAGAAAATTTTAATATTGCTATATTTCTAAGTCAGGAAATTCACTACTCCTGAGTGGAGTGGAGATTAATATTTCACTTTATGCAGCTATATGCACTAATTCCTGCCCTTAATTATAAAGTTAAATTCTACCTAAGACTGCTGATTTTTCTTATTCAAACTATACTAGTTTGTAATTCTGTTTCCATAATTTCTACAAATGGTATTATTTACTCTTGGAAATGAAGCTTTTCTGAGAGAAGCCTTGGACTAAATTAATGCCCTTCTATTCTCAAGACAGCTTCCCCCCTCTCTCCCCACTTGAAATTTTCTTCAGTTAAGAAGAATTTACATTTGTTTAAGTGTAGTGAAAGTGACTAAAAAAGAAATTGTTAATAGAATATGTTGTTTTGGTTTTATGTTTATATTTATCAAGCACAAAAGATGTAGGTATATTTGTTGATCAACTAGGTAGAGTAAAATAGGTAACAAGTCAGATAACAATGTGTGCTTAATGAAATCAGGGAAAGAAGTTTCATTGTGGGTATAGCTGCTAGCAGAACAGCCTTTGTTAAGGGTAAATCACTTTGCTTTCGGTACTGAAAATTTTTGTATCAAAGTCATGTAATAACTTTGCTGCCAAAGCTAGTGTTGCCTGTGTGCTTTTAAAACTTTTAAATGTTTTTTTTTAAAATGGCAAATAGAAGAAGAAAGTAAAATTACTCAATATGAATGGAGAAATCTGCTGAGTGAAGTGTCTAGTTTGTACAGTTTGTTAACACTGTTGGTACTTAGGGGCATGCTGGAGTTTAAATGGACTTAGTTTCCTTCTGACACTTCTGAGTTCTTCTACTTAGCTTATTTTATTCTAAATGAGATAGAAATTATTCTTAGAAAAAGTAAAATAATACGGTCTCGAAATAATAATTAACAATCCAGTGTGTTCAGTAGATATTTAACATTTACTTGCTGTGCAGTGATAAACAAATACAACTGTGGAAGACAAGCTCATTTTTCATCTTAATTGCTACCAGTTTTTCTAATTCTAGCAAACAGTAGGAATACAAAATGTCAGTCTAGACCTGCATAAAATTTACAGACATTCTACTTCAATAGAGTTGAGAGCAATGACGGGGGGGATTACAGCTTTCACCTCCAGGTTTAAAGTCTCAAAGCAATTCAGCCTGTCTTTGTCCAGAAATCTTTGTCGTATGGCTGGAGATGAGTTCATTCCTTCTGACACTGCAGGAATCTAGGAAGATGCATCTATTCCGTGGCTACTCCTAAATTTAGAACAGGCTGTTGCCAAGTGTTGTTTGACAGGTACAAACTCTGCCTTTTTAGTTTGGCCTGGGTCTTAAGGTTTCGTTCCCATCTGGTTTTGGCCTGTTTTCCTCCTTGTTGGTGAGAGACAGCTGCTGGTGTGATCAGCTTCCTGCAGATGGCTTATACGTTGCTAATACTGCTGCTCTGTCAGTGATCGCAGCAGAAATTGCAAAATGTGTCCTGGTATTCAAAACTTGAGTTGGGTGGGAAGGCTTGTCTTATGAAAGGAATTAACAGGTCCCTGACAGAGGCAAGTAATTCCTCAAGGAACACATAAAAAGAAGCACCCATATAATCCACACTGTTCCATTTTTAGAATGAATCTTTCTGAGGAAATTCAGAGGAGGGAGTGCCATTTCCATGCCCATAATATTTAGGCCATTTCTGATGATACCAACTCATCATTTATGCCTAAGGAGCATGGACAGGCATACATGTGAGAAGTCTTTATCTATCTCTCCTATTTCAGTTGTCTTTCTTTGCTACTCCCGCTTTGTACATCTGCCTCTGAGGAGAAACTGAGCAAAACCAGACAAATTGAATCTAAGATACTGTATCCAGTTTCATATTTTTGCCTCCAGCACCCCACATTCTGCAGATGAGAGGCCACAACAGCTGGAGCTTTCTCCCTGGTAGATGATGGGGTTTTAGATTCAGTCCCCTGTTGCTTGAAGGATGCTTCAGCAACAACTTGTATCCTTTTCCTCTGGTACCAATTATGAGACCATCTGGAATTCAAGAAGTAGAAAACCTTTTTATTCACAAATGAAATTTGGTGTCTCTGACAGTAACACTTGTGTCATTTTAGGACAGGGATCAGTTAGTGTCTCTTGGACGAGAAAATGCTTATTTTCATGTTACCTTTAAAAATGCCTCCATTTGGCTGTAAAGAAACAGTTACCAATTTAAGTATTTCCTGTTTGAACTAAAAAAGTGGGGAGGAGTATCTGAAATTTGTGGATACCTGTTTTCTGTATTTTTACCTAGCTGAGACCTCAGGACATATCAGCAGATGATCAGATCATCTGCTTCAAGTTGATAATGAGGAGGTTTTCAGCATTATCTTACAGAAGGCTTGTGTATGTTTTTTCCAAGAGTGAGGCAGATAGAAATAAAAAATACTGGTTTCTCCACCCCAGGTCTGTCTGTGATCATATACCTAGCTGAGACATACCTGAAAAACTGGAAAGCTGAAGTTTGTTTTGTGAAGTGTAGGCAAGAGTAATTCTGGTTGAGGCAGGTGTGACTTTATATCTAGATCTGTAGAAACCTATTCTCATCATCCCATCTTTATTCCTATTCCACAGGTGACTGGGTTGCTGGATATATATCTCATCAGTCAGATGGGCTTTGCTACCTCTGTCAAGTTCCAAAGCAAACTTGAAATATTTTGTGACTTTAGTTAGTCAGTTCCTTCATTCCAGACGTATAAAAAAAGTGATCTGGATTTGATTTACATTTTTATCAGTCTCAGAGCTGTTTCAGAACTGTATGGTAGGGTATTTTTTGCAGGTAGCTGCTTGCTTATACAGAGATAGAGCCTGGAGAATGTGGAAGTGGATAATCTGGCATTGCTTGCATTGTGTTATTTACTGGTAACTGGGGCACAAACACTGTAATTGGCAAATATTCGTGTCCTACCCTCCATCCCCTTTTCCAATTGAATATATAGACTTTGAGGGAGAAAGGTTGTCTGTATGTGCTCTGTGTTGGTCCTGAAGGGCCTTTATGTGAGTTAGAAGTATTACTTTATGCTGTCTGAATCCAAGTGTTTGTGACCTGTGCATCTCCACAGTAGGAGTCAGCATCTGGGCTCCACTTCTGAAAGAGCTCCGAAGCCCTGCTTTTCTGGTAATCCTGAATCAGGGTCTTGCCAGTTAAAAAGCTAAAAGCCTTTTCTAAGCTCATGCTGTATGATAAAATGTAGGTATTTTAAAAGTAATTAAGATAAGCTTTCCTGCTAATGGCTTCAGAGCTTTTTTCTTCAAATTGTTTCCGTTCACATCTAAAGATTCCTCTGAAGTGCTTCCCATTTGTAATGCTTTTTTTCCACTGTGGCTGAATATAGAAACTGATTACCAAGTTCATGAATTTTCTGAAGACCAGTGCAGGCAGTGTTAGCATCTGCTTCCTGACTGTTATTTATAGGTTCTGATTACTATGTTTCTAGCAGCACCAGTCCCTTCTTTTAATGACACTTCAGGCTTTAAATAGTTCTGCAGCCCTTTACGAATTCCAGAAAATCGTCAAAATTTTTAGCTTCTTCTTCATAGCTTCACTCTAATTGCTTGGTAGTTTACTGAAGTACAGTATTTACTACTACTACTAGTTAAATATTTTTCCTATTTCTGATAGAAATAAAACCTAACTTTTTTTTTTTAAAACTGAACACATAAGTTAAAGTTTTTGATAATTTTAATTGTGCAGATTTTTTTTAATTAGGTAATCAAAATGTCCCTATTTCTGTTTATTTTAAAATACTCTGTTCATGTTATCATATTTTTGTTTTTCCTCCTCTGTGTCATATTATTTACTGAATTGAACAATGTAACATTTTTATGCAGTTGGACTTCTTTTTAATTTTTTGATTTGGGATAAAAATAAAACAAAACAGTGATTGGATAGTGCCTTTACCGGATAGATTTCAAAATTCTCTCAAACTGTTGTGAAAACTTAGGAGCAAGTGTAATACTGTAGTACTCTGTCATAGGAGAGCTATTATTGGGAATCAAGACTGAGTGCAGGTAACAGAATGATAAGTATTTAAGTTTTGTGTGATTATAAGCATGAAAAATAAAATGTATCTCATCTGAAAAATTATTGGAAAATTCCTCAGACGTTAACCACAGATGGTTAATTTTTGTGAAAAAAAGCTTTACTTTTAATCTTAGAGCAGCTGTAAAAGTGAAATTGGACCCAGCAAGTAGACTGCAGGAGGTTTTATTTCAAAGTGAAGGAAATCCTAAGTTTCATGGACAGAGTTACACATAAATTCCATTGTTTATGTACTGGCATTTCTGCAGGCTAGCAAGATATGTTCAAAGGTAAGGCAAAAGTGGTCAGTTTCCATATTTCTTAATCAATATTAATTCCATATTTCTTAATTATCACATAAAATGTGAAAGCTGCATTCATTTGTCAGATTGTAGTCTTAAACTAAAAGCCTGGCATTTTAAAATTTTAACCAAGATATTGGTGCAAATCATGCAAGTCTTTTAGTATATGGAGTGGCTACTGAGTTCCTGAGGGTTGGAGGTCTTTGGCAGCTAGAAATACAGAGATGTGCATGTCAGAGTAGGACCTACATTTCTGTGCCTGTAAACCAGTTCTAAAAGCCAAGTACAATCCAAGTAATCTAAGGTCAGGATTTATAAAAAAACTGTGATGCTGGCATTGCTAATAAGACTTAGTTCATATGTGAGGGATTAACAATAAATTTAGAACAGCTCGATGAAGTTAATTTTAGTATTTCTTAGATCATGAAGGCGCAGGAGATTATAATTTGCAGGGTAGTTTTTTCATTTTACATGGAAACTAACTCTGGCCTGAAATAGTTTATCAATAAATGCCATTGGAATTTAACCCTTTGAGGTAAATATAGAAGTAATTTTTTTCTCTTTTCATTGGAGAGTCAGGCAAGCAAGCAAGAAATTCTGATGCTCACTGGGACATTTCACACTAATGTCACCAGTGTCACGAGGCTTTTGAATACTCCCCACTGATAATATATCACTCCTTCAGTTTCCATATCAGTGCTGACAGCAACCAGATATGAGAGAGAAATTCTTACATAGATTTTATGTTATGTCTTATAAAGAAGATGAATTGTATTGAAGACTGGTTCATTCTCATTTATTGAGGATCTTGGATTCCTTTGTCTCTGCAAACAGATGGTGCTTATGTGCTCCCTCATTATTTAGTTAGCCAAGAACTTTAAGGTCAGCATGATGGAATTACTGGAATTTAAACTTTATATAATTTAGTCATGCACTGTTCTTGTCTCAGCTTTGTGAATTTCATGGTCTTTGGTCTCTGCACAGACAATATCTTTACCTTGTCCTTTTGTTCCAGAATGTATCTTGTGTATCTTTGATTTCCAGAGTAGAATACTAAACAAAAAAGGAGTATTTTTTAGAGGATCAAAGAAATTTCAAATGCTAATAAATTTAAATTGGGCCTGGACAGTGTTTCAGATTATGACTGTTCTTGTGCTAAGGTTTTAGTCATTTCTTCCCCTGTTATTATTGTTTGTAACCTCATGGGGATTTTTTTTTGTTTGTCTCATTTTTTTTATTGTGTTGTTTTTTGTTTTTTAAAAGTGACCATGGTGTAATATATTTCCTTAACAGAAAAAATGGAGGCAATGTAAATAGGTGAGCGCTTTAGCTATACCTCCTGCATTCTTTCATATAACTTTGATATATCTTATAAAATCTTGATTTTGCAAAATGTTGTTTCCCTCAAAGTAAAAGTCTAGATAGTGTTAACTACCTTCTTTCATCAAGTGTTTGTTGTCCTCACTGTGCTACATGGTCTTGTTTACAGAAGAAAATACGTATGCTGCTCTCAGTAAATCACAAGTATACATCAGGTGCTCAGGCATATATGTGTTGTTTACACACCCTTTACTGTTACCTGCTCTGAGATCAGTGAGTTTCTATATTATTCTTACAAATAATTTAAACAGTTCAGGAACCCTAACACACTGTGCATCTTTGAATGTGAGTATGTTCTCTGTTAGACTTCTCTGTATGAATATTTAAAATGGTTTTATTAAGTTTGTTGTTTGTTCATAAGGTCAAATGTAGGAGGATGATTCGGTTTGTGTGTGCAGTTAAAGAAACAAACATGGAAAAAGGTTCAGGGCTCGTTGTTCTGCAGTAAAAATGTTATCCAGTAGTTTTGATTGGGCTTTTAAGTTATTATTTATCAAGTGTTTAAAATAGCAGTTTAAGAGATACTCTTTGATATTCTGTAATAGAAGAAAAAATAATGAGAAAATAAAATCGTAAAGTATATTTTCTGACAGTGTTTTTCCTAAAATGCTTCACAAGCCTGTAACCCCGTTTGTTAAGGTATGTTTGGAAGCCACTCCTGGCTTCAGTGGCCTCCAGGGCTGGGGTGCTCACCTGGCTACTGGAGCCCAGCCACGCATGCCGACCTCTGTCTCAGACTTTCAGAAGTTAGACAGACAGAGGTCCTTCCAGTCAGTGCCCTTGTGACCACTCGCACTTAGGTGCACACCCTGGTGCCTCCAGCTGCTGACCCAGGCCTACCGGCTTGGTGATCCCTGGTTGCTTTTCCTGTTGGTGACACCTCTGACCTGTGTTGCAAGTGAGACCTTTCAGCACCCACAGGTGGGACAGAGAGTGGAGGTGCACAGAACTGTGGGAGAGGATTTAATGAGACAGGGTAGAAAGCAGTGATCAGGCACGGGGCTCAGTCAGAGAAGTGCACTGACTGGCTCCTACTTACATGTGACTCTGGTCTGTTTATCCTTCCTCCTCACACTTTGCCTCCTGCCCCGAGCCCGTTCCTCGCCACCCTCTCCCCCCATCTTTGACACTTTCCTGAAACATTGCTTAATGAGTTTGTGTAGATCCACAGGCGCCCTCAGATATCCATAATACTCAGGTTCTGTCACTTGCCCCTTATCTGTTAGAGTCCAGGCTGATGCTCTTCAGAGCCATGCCTGTGGTTTCTTAATGGCCTGTCAGTTAATGACTGAAGAGCTTTGGTGATCTTTATGATCTCCCTTAGTGCTTACTTAGCAGGTTTGTGTCTCTGTGTGGTCGTTTTATGGCTTTCCCTGTTCATATTCGCTGTGATCTAAAATGGTACTTTACCTGATAACTTCAATAACTTCTCACCTTCCCATGCCCTTACACTTTCTTTTTAGCCATGTCATTGAGGGCAGTGATGGTGAGGAAGTTCCAAGTAGTTGGGCAAACAGGAGATTGAACTAATGGAGGCATTGGACAAATAATATTATGGTTTTAGAGAAATACAGAGTGTGCAGAGTGAAGTAAATACTAGATGGTAGGGTTTAAAGTAGGTTTTGTGATGAAAGACACATTTCAAGCTAATCAGGGTTAAGGGGTGCCATCAGATTGTCTGCAAATAACTTGTTAATTTGAGTAGCAAAGTCTGTCACTGTACTGAGTTGAGGGTAGCACAGATCTCAACTATTAGAAAATTACCTAAAATCTGTATCTCAAGTTTGATTTCTGCAGGATTTCTATTTTTACTTCTACGAATGTGCAACGGGGTTGTTTCAAGCCTTCTGTCAGGGGCTGGTAGGGAATCTGAATCTGTATAGTTGTGATGGTTATTCATAGAGAGGTTTTTTGCCTTGAACAGAATGTCATTTTAAACTAAGATTATTTTGTAATACTAGATAAAGCTAGCTAAATAGGCTACACAAAAATTATTATTTTATAAATTTCTGGGATTTGTTGAGATGAAAATAACTTGTCTCACTGTTTATTTTGTTTTCTTAGAGGAAATTGCTATAAGCACACTACAAATGCTTAAACAAGTGAATTTTTTATACACTTTCACCAATTTCATATTCTCTTGTTTATTTTCAGAATCCAGTTGTGTCCAGTTCTAGCTGGTCGGAAGTAGATGTTCTGATTCTAGCTGGAACAATCGGACATGTTTTGAGTTTGGGGGCAAGCAGTTTTATAGAAGAGGAACATCAAACCTGGTATTTTCTTATCAATACGCTTTGTTTGGTGCTGTGTCAAGAGCTTTGTAGAAATAATTTTCTTCAGAAAGAATGTGACCCTCCACATAGCACCACTGTGAAACAAAATTTTGGTGATATTGGGGAAGCCCCTGAGTGCACGAATATAGACATTCCTGCAGCAGGCAGTTCAAAATTGGACAAGGCTACCTCGTCAGCTGAATTCATAAAAGGATCAGATAAGTGGATAAGCTTAGCAAGTCCATGGATCATTCTTATTTGCTGTCGGCTGCTTCGATCCTTGAATCAGACAGGCGTCCAGTGGGCACATCGGCCAGACTTTGGACATTGGCTGACAAGGTGGGTATCTTATTTGTTGCCACTCTTTCTGGCCTTATTTTAAAATTAATGTATGCTTTGTGTGGTGAGATATGTGTACATTTCTATACAGACTCTGTTTAGAAAATGCTGTAAACATGCAAAGCAGGTAAACAGTGAAGTAACATACGGAATTTTTCACCGCTATTTCATGCAGAAGTAATTCCTTGTGTACTATCAATAGTTTATAATCTTTGCCCTGCACCGTGACTTATCTAATTAATGCCAATTATACACGGTAGGTTTATCAGAGGCAAAAAGTAAATATTTTCAATGTGAAAGTCAACAGTGTCTGGTTTGGGAAATTACAGATCACTTTAAATAGAACTAAACCCTTGAAATTACAGCAGAAGGTTCTGCTCAATTACAAAACTTTATAAGTTTCAGGAGAAGATGCTGCACATAGAATTCTTCCTTGTCTGTGACGGACGTTTAGCATGTAGGTAGAAAACTGCAGAAAATTTTCAATTGTAGTATGATAAACCACTTGAAGAGGGATTTTCTACCACTTTCTACACTGGAAAAGGGCTTCTACTTATTCTACTTCCTTTTGGTATTGTGAAGACCTACAGCCATTGTTCAGTGGTAAAGTACTTGATACGTGGACTGCTTTCTGTGCTTCAGCTGGTGGATGGAGAAGCAATACCTTGTGACTGACTAGTCAAGGTTTTGCAGACAGCAGATGGGGAGGCTGTGCTGTGTATGATAAAGAGATTTGCCAGCATTTTACAACACGTGGATGAAATGTCATTCATCGTTCATTAATAGAGACATGAGCAAATGAACTACTATGAGACTTGTTACTTATTGGCAGCTTCACAGATAAAATGCTAATTGCTGTGACAGGCATGAGTGCTGAAAGACATGAGTTATGAGGGAATTTATCTCATTATAGCAGTTGTTCTATACCAGAGCTTTCACCATGCATTCCTCCTCTTGAGATGAGGTGAGGGATTGAGGAAGGAATGTCGTATTCCCGGTGTTAAGTACACATGATAGAGAACTCCTTCATTATGAGCTAAGCCAGTGCGTGAGCAGGATTAGGTGTGATTTGGTGTGACTGGGAGGATTTTTATAATTAATCCTGAGCATCATCCAAAGATTTATTTGCTCAATAACGGAGCCAGATGTCTTCTTCAGACTGTCAGCCCTTTTGAGTGCACTAGTGCCACAGTGCCATAAAACAAGGACCCAATATTCTTGCGGCTGAAAAATTACATTTGTTCCAGAGATGTGCTTTTGCTTGTGTTGTCTCACAGAAATATTTACTGACCTTGGAAATGTTACTAGCCTTCAAAAATAGTGTGTGCATACCTGGACTTCACTTCCAAAGATCCTGGCTTGACTAAGTTTGTTCCCACCCCTTATTTCCTGCTCTGTAGGTGTGCATGTAGAGCAGCACCACCTGTTACAGCACTGGGCTGTGCTGACTCAGGGAGATTGCACAGGTTGAACATAGTCTGGAGCTAGAGCAGATGCTTCTACAGCTTCCTGATATATAACAAAAGCTGGAAAATCTTGTATACCCAGCTCTAACACTATTGCTTTTCAGGAGCTTCCAAGCAACGCCCTCAGGTAAAGGAAGGTTGTTTACATCTGTTCTATCTTAATCTTTTTTTCTTTTGGAAAGGAAGGGAGGAGAGGGGAGGAAGGATGCCTTTTTTGTGTTACAATTCACATGGAAAAAAAAAAAGAAATTGGCATGTTTTGCAGAGTTCCTATCCATCTATTGAAAACAAGAGAATCACAAGATGGTTGAGGTTGGAAATGACCTCTGGAAGTTATTTTGTTCAATCCCCCTACTCAGAGCAGAATGGTCTACAATAGATTGCTCAGATCCTTGTCCAGTTGGGTCTTTTATATCTCCGAGCATGGAGACTTCACAAGTATTTTGGGCAACTGCTTTTGTTTTATCTCAGAAATGTCCTCTGCTTGAACAGAATTTGCTTTGTTTCAATTGTGTTCTTTGCTTCGTATCATTTTGCTGGGTACCACAACTTCTTTAACACTCCCTTCCTCCCATCAGGCTGGTAAGATCCATACTGAGCCTTATTTTCTTGAGGCTAAGCAGTCCCACTGCTTTGGGTTTCTTGTATGACATACTTCAATCCCATTACCATTTTCCTAGTCCTTCACTGTGTTTGCTTCAGTATGTTCCTATAATTCTCTCTACTGATTAATTCATAACTGGAGCCAGGGCTGAGCACAGGGAAGAAATATCTACAACCTGCTGATAATAATTTCATAATGCAACCTCAAATGCTGTTGGTTGTCTACTGCAGGGGCACACTGCTGGTTGATGGTATGCTCCATTCACTGGGATGCTCAGAGACATCTCTGAAAAGATGGTCAGCCCCCACTCTGTCCTGATATATGTAGCAGTTTGTTCCAAGGTGTAGAATTTGCCTCTTCCCTTTGTTGGATTTAATAAGTTTCCTGTGGGCCATTTCTCCAGCTTGTCAAGGTGCCTCTGTGTGGCATCAGCCCCATCTACTGTATTGCCATCAGCCTCCCCTGCCAGTTCTGTGTGGCGTGCAGGGAGCACTGCGCCGCTGTGTGAATCCCTGGGGCTGATCACTAGTGAGTGGCCTCCAGGTGCTGCTGTTGACAGCCCTGTGAGCCCAGCAGCTGAGCCAGTTTTCAGTCCAGCTTCCAGTCCACTTTCCTAGGTTGGACTGCATCAGTTTGCCTGTGAGGATGTTACAGGAGGTGGTGTTAAAAGCCTTGTTAAAGCCAAGATAAGCAACACTGCCTGCACTCTGCTCTTCACTAAGCTAGTCATCTCTGTCAGGTTGATGAAGTATTAGCTTCTCTTCATAAAACAATCACAATCCTGTTATTAAAGCTGCCTGCCTCCCCCTTCAGTAAGGTTGAAGTACAGCAGCTAAATATCAAAACCAATCAGAATTTTACAGGTGCTTCCCCACCAAATTGTAGTCTCACATTGTGTATATTTGCTCGGGTCTTTAAGCAAATAGAAGAGAAAAAGTTCTACAGCTGTAGTCGTAGGCCATGAATGCTTGTTTGGCTATAATGGTATGTTAAAGGAGCTTTTGTCTTACCAGGCAAGGTACCTGCTGTCTTCCTCCTCCCCTCACTGGCCCTGTATTTTACCAGCACAGATGTTGTTTCGTCAATGTGGAGAACTAATTGTTCAATAATTGGGGGCTGGAAAAATTACCCAAGATGGGCTAGGAATCACTTGGCTTTCAGATGCATATATTCCTGCTCTGATTTACCGTCCAGCTTCACAGTCAAATGGACTGGCTCAATAACAGGAATGCAAAAAGAGAAGTGTGTGCAAGCCAGCAATGCTCCCCTTGAAATTCCTGTAGAAACAAAATGTGGTAGTATCTGCATCTTTTGAAGTGCTTTGGATATAAACAGGTGGGTTTTTTTCTGCCACTGTCAAACACTCCTTACAAAAGCCCATTTGCCTTTCAAATCTGATTAAGAAAGAAGTAATGATTCACAAACTTCTACTTTTGGGGGTTTTAAAAAGATTGTGGAGTGTTGTGCCATGGCAAGCTACTAGAATGCATCAGTGGGGCTGCCAAAGCTCTGCCTTCTCCCTTTCATTGGTGTAACTACTTCTGCTGTGCTTACGGAGCATGTGAAAACGTAGAACCTTGGCAGCCCTGGCACAGGTTGACTCAGGCTGCTGGGGAGCTTCATCCTGACCTAAATCAGTGGAGCAGTTTTTAGCCTAACAGGAGAATGCAATATATGTCACCATCCTGACATATACTTGCTGTGTAGGGTTAAAAGATTGGCCAGGTAGGAGCATTTGAAGTGCATGGTTTTTGAACTTGAGTAGTGGGTTGTAGGTGAGTACTTGGGTCTGAGATGCTTCATTGGACAGGCTTTGGAAAGATGAGTCAATAATCCAACTAAATCTTTGCACATCCCATGGTTTGTAGAGTATCCATTAATTGTTAGTTGTCAAGCATGCTTGCATTCTCTTTGGTTGGAGGTTTTAATGTCTTTGTTGCTTCTCCTTCACAAGAGAAGAGGGTGGTAGACATGTCTGTTTCTCTAGTGTTTTGATCAGGATTGAGATGATGTGTTTTCCTTATAGCATAAATTAAAAGTTGGTGATAAGCTGAGTTGCAGAAAGCACTTATTCCTCTTCCCAAAATGCATTGCTAGTCTTAAGGTTGATTGTTATTCTATTTTTAGTATGTGTTTAATTTGCATAGTTATGTCTTAATAGCACATTTTTTAGTAATAAGAAACTAGAACCTTGCTTAGATCATGTATACCCTTCTTAGTTTGAGTTAAAGCTGCACAGGTTTTTTCCAGGCAGCCTTCTATTTTGTCTCTAAGATAAACTAATAAACAAACTACCCTTTTTTTTTATCTTTTCTTTTTTTCCTGTATTGCCATTTTAGACATCTGTGCTCATACTCAGGCTAATATTTTGCTTATCTGGACAGTGCTCAAGGAGCACAGCATTTGAGACAGAGATGTTTGTGCATGGAAAAACATAAGCAGCAAGCTACAGAAAATCAATCTATGTCTAGTGTGTTGAATTTGGCTATTAGGAATGCATTCAACAGTGCTGAAATAAGGAAAATGCTCTTTGTTATCTGCAGAGGGACTCTGTGGAACCTGCTACACAGAAAAAGAAAAGGCTTCGGTAGGAAAGAGGGCAAAAGAAAGTCAGACAGTAGGTTAAGCAGAAGAGAACATGCAATCCCTGAATTTGCTGTGAAGTCAGGTTTTCTTTTTAATTAGTTGGTATTCAAATAGCTTAATTTGGCTGTTAATCTTGGTCAAAACTGATACTTGGAAGATGCCGGTGCTGCTTCATGGCTCACTGTGGAAAGGGCGAAGCTGTCATGACAGTGTCAGCTTGAAGAGAAGTAATGAGAAGCAACAGCATGGGAAGATGATAATATTTTACTTTAATAATGTACTTAATCATCCCCAAATGCCCTTCTTCCAAAGCTGTCATACCATGAGAATCCTGTGTATTCTATTGTACATAGTAGGATGAAAGTAAACAATTAAAAAAGCTTTTATCCACATAAAATATGAATTGTGTGCACTTATAACTCCTTTCACTCTACTTGTGTTAGCAGTAGTGAGGTGAGGTCAAAGCACTGAAAGGAAATGTATTCAATCTTCATCTGATACCGGAAGTATCAAAGTGTAGACCACAAGCTGTTACAGTAAGAACATGTACTGAAGCTCTTTTTTCCAACCCTACCTCCCCAGGGCTTCTCTCTCAGGGAACAGTTGGTTCTTCACTTTCAATTTTGTGGTTTGGGCAAACGCCACTGCCTTTCAGATGAGATCAGATTAGCATGTTCATGCTTGTGTTTTTGAGTAGAATATCAAAATCATTTAGAACTTTGCTAAATGGCTTGACTCTGTGTTGACCAACTACAAAACCCCTTTCAAAATACCTGCTAATTTAATATGCAGCCAAGGAAATACATGATCTGAAAGCTTTTGAAGTTTTCCACAAAGGTTCACTTGAAAGATGCAGGGGATACTAAATTAGTTCTTATTGTCTTGATCATAAGAGATGGTGCATGCACCATCTTCACAGCTTGCTGCAGCAGTCCATTCACAGCTTCTATCTCATCCTGCAGAGGAAGAACAATAGAAAAGAGAAACATTAAGACACATCTTTTCCATAGTGTTCTAATTCCTCTCACTGTGCTCTACTGCAGAAAGTAGTGCATGTCTTGGGAGTTAAGTTGTATGAAGTGCTTGACTGGCTCCTGCAGGGAGAACTAAAATGACAATTTTTCTGCCCCATGTCCTTTCCTCTGTGACTTCCCAAGCATAACAGCTGAAACAGCTATTGGGTCAAACTCCTGATAAGGCATGTACTAGAGAATAGGAAAGTAAACCTGTTTGAAGTACTAGGATTTTGACTGAACCAAAGATAAAACCTGGGTTTTGTAAATGTGATTTGAGTTAATGCAGCTAACAGCCCCAGCTCACTGTCAGTTTGCTGAAGTTAGTGATCTTTTGTCATGGCATTTGGAAGTGTGGAAGACAGAAGATGGAGCCCTTGGCACTCACAATCTACATAGTGCTCTTAACAGAAGGTAAATCTAACAAAATTGGCTGTTCTAGGTCGTTTTGGGATATTGAGAATGTTTGCAGTAGGCAAGGGTTAGGAACTCTTGGATTACAGTGGACTTTCTGAAATTGCATAGCTAGCTGTTGTAGGGGTTCGTGCAGATCTTCACCCTATTACATTTTGCAGTGCTAAATGATGTCATTGTAGATTTAAATACATAACGTTGGCAGCATGCTCAATGAAATGCCTTGATTCTGGGATGAGTGTTGCCTATTTAGGATGAGGGGGAACATAAAAACTGTATCTGTAACATTCTTGGTCAGGATGCAGGTTTTATGTCTTTATCTCTTGTACGTATTGATCCAGCACAAGGTGTTGTAGTTACATAAGGGAATCATATTGTGCTAATCTGATTGTGTATGTTTTAAACTATGTAAGTATATTGCTGGTCATTTTGGCTAGGTAATGTTTTGTAAGTTGAAAGTTAAACAAGTCAAATGTGTGTGCAGCTATTTATAAAGGGAGAACAGTTCTAATTCTATAGTGCAAGAATCTTTTCTGCCTTACGCTAGAAAATGAAATGCTGTAGCATAAGCAAAATGCACTGTTTCAAAAGGTATAATAACAAAAGCCTAGTTTAAAAGCATTAGGCCATTTTCCATTATGTAACATGCAGCTCAGTCTTTATATAATTAACAGAATAGCTTGCCTATGGTGGAACACAATAATTACACTTTTAAACATGCATGCTTGAATAGAAAACCTCATTAATAAAACTGTTTTTCTAAAAATACTGAACTGTTTTACCATACCTCTTGGAAAGTTCATAACAGATGTCAGTGAGGTGATTAATTTGGAAATACAGTGCTGTAGCTAAGGCTTTATCAAATGTGTTTGGCAGTAATTACAGTGGTTTGAAGGGTTTTTTGGGTTTTGTTTTGTTTGTTGTTTGTTTTTATTTTTTTCAGCTCTGAACATAAGTCTGAACTCTCCTTCCTGGCCGCAATCTCCCTACTTATGATCTTCTTTCTCGTTCAAAGAAGATGCTCTCTGGTGTCAAAAATTGCTATGGCACTTGGGCTCCTGGGAATCTACAGTTACCGGGCAGCTATTGGAAATGTCATATTTCCATGGCAACATGGCAGCAAAGATATTTCAAAGTAAGTTAATGAACAGATATGTAAATCTATTTCTAGAGAGGTGTTAACACTTTGGATATCAGGGGGTGAGGTGGGAGGGGACATTATGTCTAGGCTGGAATCACGTTTTTATGAATAGAAGTCTGTTTTATAGGTGGCCAGCACTCAGTTTTTGTGGCGTTGGCATAATTTTGAGCGCCATGAAATGTTGTTTGACTGTGACAGATCAGAAGCTGGTCGGAGAGGAATTAATATGAGGGAAATCTAATAGTCATACCCTGTATTTTTGCTACAAAGAAAGCCTAAATGCACTGTCTCTTCTTTTAGTTGTACTAGCCACATTTAGCAGAGTGCATGCCAAGCTCATTTAGCTACTTCCTAGTTTTGAAAAATACTTAGGTGGTAATTAGGATTGTTGCTTTTCCCTACCTGTCTTTTCCAGGTTAATGTTCTGTAATATATGACCTTTCAAGTTGTAACCAGATCCTTCTCAAGGTCTAGGCTCTGCTGCAGAATGCATAGTAAGGATTTTTACATGAATGTTAGATCTGTTATAGAACTAGTCTGTAACTGTAAGGAAGCTATTAGCTCTTTCACCAACAGCTACTTTTGGTGCTATGTGGCTTTAGTTTTCTCATTTTTACTGTTGGACAGTAAAACTGTCCATCAGTAAAACTGACAATTTTTACTGTCAGATTGTACCTGGCTCTGGAGGCTCAGTTTTTTCTAAATGTTATAGAGCTGTAGGAATCTTACAGAGTCAGTTAGGACATTCGGTGAGGAGGAAGGGATCACGGAAGAGAACTTGTAAAACAGTCATCTTCTGGACGTAATAAACCTTCCCTCACACTCAGTCTGAGTTTGATGTGGACTCAAATAGTTTCTGATGGAGCTTCTTTGTCAGTGGCAGAGATACAGGGGTGCATCTTCGTCAGAGATGGAAAAAACACCTTCAGAAGAAGATCTTAGGACATATAGATCAAGTTTGCTAACAAGGCATGTTTTAGGAAAAAAAAATGCTTATTTATGTGTATATATATATATTTCCATACATACATTTAACCATTCTATGGGTTTGGGAGGCCATAGATAGATAACACTATAGTGAGGGCCTGCTGCAGGCCACCCAACTAGGAAAACCAAGAGGATGAAGCCCTTGATAGACAGATAGGAGCAGCCTCATATTGACAAATCCTGGTCCTGATGGGGGACTTTAGCCGCCCTAATGTCTGTTGGAGGGACAACATAGCAGGGAATAAGCAATCCAGGATGTTCCTGAATGCAGCAATAGGAACTTCCTCCTTCAAGTGATAGAGGAGCTGGTGAAGAAAGGTGCCATATTCTCACCAATGAAGAGGGGCTGGTGGGGAATGTGAAGCTCGAGGGCAGGCTTGGCTGCAGTGACCATGAAATGGTGGAGTTCAAGATCCTAAGAGCAATGAGGAGCTCCTGGACAAATTCAGACACAAAAAGGAAGCCTATAGTCATGGAAGCAAGGGCAGGTAATCTTGAAGGCATACAGAGAAACTGTCCAGGCAGCCAGGGATCAGGTTAGGAAAGCTAAAGTCCTGGTAGAATTAAATCTGGCCAGGGATGTCAAAGGCCACATGAAACACTTCTACATGTGTGTGAGTGATAAATGGAAGATGAGGGAAAATGTGGGCCCCCTCTGGAAAGTACTGGGTTACCTAGTTACTTGGGATACAGAGAAGGCTGAGGTACTTAATGGCTTTTTTGCCTCAGTCTTCACTGGCAAGTGCTCAAGCCACACCACCCAAGTCTCAGAAAGAGAAGGCAGGGACTGGGAGAATGAAGAACTGCCCACTGCAGGAGAAGATCATGTTCAGGGCCACCTAAGGAACTTGACGGTGCACAAGTACGTGGGACCTGATGAGATGCATCCACAGGTCCTGTGGATGCATGTAGGTGGTCCATAAGGGAACTGGAAGATCAAGTTGCTAAGCTACTCTCCATCGTATTTGAGAAGTTGTTGCAGTTGGGTGAAGTTCCCACTGACTGGAAATGGGGAAATATAACCCCCATTTAAAAAAAACCCTTGGGGAAGTACAGGCCAGTCAGTCCCACCTTTGTGCCCAGCAAGATCATGGAGCATGTACCCCTGCAAACTGTGCTGAGGAACATGCGAGATAAGGAGGTGATTGGTGACAGCCAACATGGGTTCACTAAGGGCAAATCATGCCTAACAAATTTGGTGGCCACCTGCAGCTGCTTACAGTGTTGGTGGATAATGGAAGAGAAACTGATGTTGGACTATCATTTGAATCTGTCCCTCATTATATCTTTGTCTCTAAATTGGAGACACCTGGATTCCATGGATGAACCACTTGGTTGATAAAGAATTGGATGGCTGGTTGCACTTGAAGAGTTGTGGGTTCATACTGGGACCAGTGCTTAATGTGTTTGTCATAGACAGTGGGATTGAGTGCACCCTCAGCAAGTTTGCTGATGACATCAAGCAGTATAGTGCAGTTGACACGCTGGAAGGAAGGGATGACATCCAGAGTCATAGAATCATAGAATGGTATGAGTTGGAAGGGACCCCAAGGATCACAGAGCTCCAACCCCCCTGCCACAGGCAGGGCCACCAACCTCAAGCCTGGATCTACACTAGGTTGCCCAGGGCCCCATCCAACCTGGCCTTGAACACTTCCAGGGACAGGGCATCCACTACCTCTCTGGGCAGCCTGTTCCAGCACCTCACCACTCTTTCTGTAATAAACTTCCCCCTAATACCTAACCTAAACCTTCCTTCCTTTAGTTTTAATCCATTCCCCCTTGTCCTGTCATTGTCTATCCTTTTAAAAAGTTGAATCCCCTCCTGCTTATAAGCTCCCTTCATAGATTTATAAGCTCCCTTCATAGGACTCCTTCAAGGAATCCTTGACAGGCCTGAGAGGTGGGCCCCTGCAAACTACATGAAGTTTAACATGAAGTTTAACAGGACCAAGTGCAAGGTCCTGCACACAGGATGAGGCAATCCCAAGCACAACTACAGGCTGGGCGAAGAATGGTTTGAGAGCAGCCTGGAGGAGAAAGATACGGGAGTGAATGAGAATCACAGAATCACAGAATTGTAGGGGTTGGAAGGGACCTCGAGAGATCATCGGGTCCAACCCCCCTGCCAAAGCAGGCTCCCTAGCTCATATTGCTCAGATAGGCGTCCAGGCGGGTCTTGAATATCTCCAGTGAAGGAGACTCCACCACCCCCCTGGGCAGCCTATTCCAGTGCTCAGTCACCCTCACTGTGAAAAAGTTCTTCCCCATGTTGGTGCGGAACTTCCTATGCTCCAACTTGCAGCCATTGCCCCTTGTCCTATCCCCACAGACCACTGAAAAGGGGCTGGCTGATTCCCCCTGCATCCCCTGCTTCAGATAATTATAAACTTTGATTAGGTCCCCCCTTAGTCTTCTCTTCTCAAGGCTGAACAGTCCCAGCTTACTCAGCCTTTCCTCATAGGGGAGATGCTCTAGGCCCTTAATCATCCTCGTAGCCCTTCTTTGGACTCTTTCCAGGAGATCCCTGTCCTTTTTATACCAAGGAGCCCAGAACTGGACACAATACTCCAGGTGGGGCCTGACCAGGGCAGAGTAGAGAGGGAGGATCACCTCCTTTGACCTGCTGGCTACACTCCTCCTGATGCATCCCAGGATCCCATTGGCTCTCTTGGCCACCGAGGCACACTGCTGGCTCATGGCCAACCTGTCATCTACCAGGACCCCCAGGTCCTTCTCCACAGAGCTCTTCTCCAGCAGGTCATCCCCCAGCCTGTACTGATACAAACAGTTGTTCCTTCCCAGGTGCAAGACTTTACACTTGCTTTTGTTGAACTTCATCTGGTTTCTCACTGCCCAGCTCTCCAGCCTGTCCAGGTCTCTCTGGATGGCAGCGCAGTGTTCCTGCGTGTCAGCCACTCCTCCCAGCTTTGTATCATCGGCGTACTTGCTGAGGGTGGATGTTATTCCCTCATCAAGATCGTCAATGAAGATATTAAACAGGACTGGACCCAACACTGAGCCCTGGGGAACACCGCTGGTAACAGGCCTCCAGTCAGATTCTACTCCACGAATCACAACCCTCTGGGTTCGGTCCGACAGCCAATTCTCAACCCACCTCACTGTCCACTCATCTATCCCATGCTTTCTCAGCTTTGCTATCAGGATGTCATGGGAGACAGTATCAAAGGCCTTGCTGAAGTCAAGGTAGATGACATCCACTGCTCTCCCTCCATCTACCCAGCCTGTCATGAGATCGTAGAAGGCTATGAGGTTGGTCGAGCACGATTTCCCCTTAGTGAATCCATGCTGACTACTCCTCATGACCTTCTTCTCTTCCAATTGCTTGGAGATGGCATCCAGAACAAGCTGTTCCATTACCTTTCCAGGGGCAGAGGTGAGGCTGACTGGCCTATAGTTACTAGGTTCCTCCTTCTTGCCCTTTTTAAAGACTGGAGTGACATTGGCTATCCTCCAGTCTTCAGGCACTTCTCCTGTCCTCCAAGACCTGTCAAAGATGATAGAGAGCGGCTCAGCAATCACCTCTGCCAGCTCCCTCAGCACACGTGGATGTAACCCATCTGGGCCCATGGATTTGTGTGCATTAATCCCTTTGAGCCGCTCCTGGACCTCCCCTACTTGAACCAGAGGGAAATTCTTCATTTCCCAATCAGTCCTACTCTCATCCAGTGTCTGTGGGTCCCGGGGGGCCTTTGGAGTGAAGACCGAAGCAAAGGCGGCATTCAATATCTCCACTTTCTCAGCATCCCCCGTAACCAGGACACCCTCCTTATTCAGCAAGGGACCTACATTATCCCTCAATATGAGCTGGCATTGTGTACTCAAGCAGGTCATGGGAGGTACCCTTCTACTCCACTCGCATGACACCCCATCTGGAGTACTGGATCCAGCTCTGGGGGCCGCCAACATAAGAAGGACATGGAGCTAATTTCGTTCAGATGCTGGGAACCCTGCTTGCACGCAGCAGGATCTTCCCATGGAACACTGTGGCACACAGTTTCCCACTGTGGAGGGGTTCTGCCTCCCTATAGTACCTTGGTGCCTTATATTTTGTGTAAAAAAACCCCAAAACAAAACCAAAGAAACCAAAATAAAACCACGTGTCTTCTTCTGCCCAGTTATCTCTGTCATGACACCCACCAGCACATGGCACAGACCAGCACAGGGATTCCGGCATGGTCCCTTGCAGCCACTGCTCACGCTCATGTGTGGACTTCTCAAACCTGATGTACAAGGCCTAACAGAGCATATATGGTTTGCCCCAGGTCACTAACTCCTCAAACACATTATCTGCAGCGAGGCCTCTGCAGAGCATATCAAACTTTTAGACACGTTAGTACGTGTCAGCTGTTAAGTGCTAGCTCATCCTTATTAAATGGCTGTTGTGTAAATAGTAAAAGCCTGTTTAAAACACCTCCAGGAGCAAGTCCAGGACTTTCTTTTAAAAGAAAAGGTATCTTTGGTATATTCATGATGTGGAATAACTCCAGATCCAGGTGCAAGGTAGAGGTAGTTATATGTAATATGAGAAAATGCTGTAGGCAGCCACTGCATTTTATGTGCATACTGCTTTCTTGTGTAAAATGGAGAATCTTTGCTCTGAAACACGCCTTTTCTGTAATCTTTAGTGAAGGTAAGTGTTTTCTCTCAATGTGACAACTGCTGGGCTTCAGTGGATGAGGGCGAAGAGGCAGTTGAAGTGTGTGCCACCTTCTATGGCTCAGCCAAGTTAAGTCTATATTTTCCATTTTTATCAGAGTTATTTTTAAAAATGGTATTTTATTCAGTGAAAAAGATTAATACATACCGTGTTGACAGACAAAACAGTAGTAGTCTATTTGCTGATAACTTGTTTTTTCAATCTGAATTTCCATCAACTGGTTAATTTCAGTTTTTACTTACCACTTTACTTTAATAGTTTCAGATTCCCAAAGCTATTTCCTAAAGTTTTACTTCTAAGTCACCTCACTATATTTCAATATCTAATGGTAATAATTACATCAGAGTAATCAGAGATACGGAAATAAGCCAGGAACACAAGAAGCCTCTAAACTTTACTGTTGGTTTTGTTTTGGTGGATTGGTTGTTTTGTTTCCATAAGGGAAAAAGCCAATGGGCATTAAAAGGGATTTACAAAGGCTTGCTATTTAAGGGAATAAAATAGTACCGTAGATTATTAGGTATGAGTACGAACCTTTTGCAGTTAAACCACAGAACACAGCACTGTGTTCATCTTTAGGAAGACCACATCTCTATCATGTGGTGGTTTTGTCTTTTTTTCCTTGGTTCTGTGGGTGCAAAAAGAAAACTGCACATGTCAATACTGTTGCTTATTATTTCTCTTCTTGCTTTTGGGTTCTCTTTCCTACATGTGGAACAAGAAAGATTGAATTCAAGCATGTTTGTTAGTAACTGTTGAGAGGGAAAGTGACCTTCCAAAGATTGAAAAGAAATATATACATTTAAAAGGAGAAAATTATTTTTAGAAGTTTTTACTAGTGGTGGTTTCTGTGTTCGGCTAGTTACACTAGTTAGACCAAGCGTAAGTATGCTTTTACTGGTTTTAGTGTCATGGATTAATCCTCCATATATTATGAAGTCCAGATCACTCAAGAATCATCACTTCTAAGTGAATTACAGTAACTTTGTAGGATGTTCACTGACCAGGCGTATAAAAGGACTGGTAATCTCTAGGGATAGTGTATATTAAATTAAGTGTGTATATGTGTGTATTTTTATCTTTTGCAATGTAAGAACTAATTTATAGCAACAGTTTTTTAAATACACTCATTTGGTGAGTTCATTGGATTATTATTATAGTTTAGTTTAAACTAATGTGATCTGTGACTTTTTTGGTTCAGGACACGCAACACTGCATTCTGATGGGTATCTGCTTACACCTTCTTTGTTCCTTGGGCTTTGCACTTCTAGAATTGCAGGTCACAGCTTTTAAGGTCCTTGTCCTCACAAGCTTTTTAGACGAGATGCCGTGCTTTCTGCAGAAACCTGCTTTCACTGGAAATGAAAAGACCAATGAATTTATAGGTGTAACAAAACCAGTAGTAGATGCTAATTACACTTACTACTCTAAAGGTTTGGTTTTTTGTAATATGATTACTTAGCGATTTGAAAAACATGTAGCTACCAGGAAAAAATTGTGCTGGTATACACCAGCATACCTGTATAATTGTACAGCTGTGTAAGGTGAGAGGATGTCTGGAGTATTCAAGAAACTTCGGACTGAAACAAGGATCTTCCAGTACCATCACTGTCTTTTTAGTTGGCTAAGAAGAAATACACGTTTGTATGAATAAGTTGTGAAAAATCACTGAACACCTTAAAGTAAATTTGATTCCTGAAATAAAGTTTACATATCAATCTAAAAAGTATTTTTTGAGAAATTCATTATGCTATATAAACAGCACATTTATGTGACTGTATTTATGGATCTAGACTATGAATAGTAATAACATTTTTTTTGTTGCATTAATTGAAAAAATTATATTTTATTTTAGATTAGTTATTAGCAGAAACTGTTTTCTTTAGTAAAGTTGATATGGATGTGTTGTAATTTAAGTAGGAACCATTTTTAAAAAAAGTTTTTGTATTTGAGAAAGCACTCTCATGAAATTGGCCACTAGTAACCTTGTTCCCCAGAAGTGCGTTGGCCTTGCACCTCTCTTCAAAGAACTTTTTAACTTGTGAAATAGTAGATATTAGTAAGTAGCTCATCTTTCAGTTTTATTTATTTATTAATAATTATTACTTTTTTTTTTTTAATTTCCTCTTTAGGGGGATTACTGAAGCTCGTTTTGTTTATGTCTTTGTTCTTGGCATAGTCTTCACTGGCACTAAAGATTTACTAAAGTCACAGGTTATTTCTGCAGACTCCAGCATGAAGAGTACAGGATTATGGGAAGTATACAGTGGATTGGTTCTACTAGCAGCCCTTCTACTTAGACCTCACAATTTACCAGTCTTGGTGTTTTGTCTGCTGATTCAGACAGTGATGACAAAATATATCTGGACACCTTTGAAATGTGATGCTGCACAGATTACTATCATGCATTACTGGTTTGGCCAAGCTTTCTTCTATTTTCAGGTAAGCTGAATACTCTTCCTGCAGTTTTTGAAAGAAATAGTGTCCATTGTGAGTAAAACACCGTCTTAATCACAGGAAGAGTTTTCTGACTTCTCAGAAGGGTTTAGCTTCTAACTGTATTATTAATGTTCTGTTTTCAGAATAAGGGAAATAGGCATACTTTGATAACTTATCCTCAGTATAGGTTTCTGAAAATGCTAAAAATATCAGATAGCTATGCTGGGGGTGACTTTGGTCTGTTAGTGGGCCTCCTAAGTACTGTTCTGCTGATAACAAATTTAAAAATTTCATCTGAGTTGATTAATACCAATAAAAGGCAGATGACTTTTTGTCCCTGATTCTTGACGCTTACAAAACCTTTGGTAGAATCACAATAGATCTACATACAGTTTAAGACTGAAGGGAAGTTCTGTGACAAGTTAATATCTCTTCTGAGAATCAGAACTAATTGCCATTCTTATTATATCAAATGGTATCTTCTTTCCTAAGGAGCCTCACTAATTTCAATAACATAGTTCTCTGCATTGCAAATAAGGTTGGAATTCGATAAAAACTTTCCTTAGCACTGAAGCTGGAGAGGTTCATCCCACTTCGAATAACATTGAGAACTTAGTGTAGCAGACTGTCTTAAATTAAGCAGACTTAACTTTGTTAAGTTGGAAATCATGTGTTTGGTTTCTGGTTTAGGAGGAGAGGCTTTCTGATTTGTTCCAGAATTTCAAGGTGAGAGCTGTGTTGCCTTTGCTTTTGAGGCATAGCTGAGGATGTTAAAACTGTAGTCAAACTTTGGGCACTTAGTAATGTGTTTCTGATCCTGTTGGTACTGTCCAAGGATTGGCTTGACCTTACTGAGAGAGTACACATCAGGGTAAGGAGTTGCTGATGAGGGTAAGATCATCATGATTCATCCCTTCCGGGCCAGTTTTCTTGCTCAGAGGATGTAACATTTCGTGGTTGAATGGCTTTTGCATGTCTTGAATGTTTCTGTTCAGGCAGACAGCTCTGATTATGACCTTCTGAAAGATGCCCTTAGTGTGGTTGGCAATACTGAGGTACCAAACAAAAGAGCTGCCAGAAATGTAATGGTGAATAGGCTGGCAAGAAAATCCTATTTAGGGAAAAGGGACTAATAAAGAATGGTTTGAATGTTTTCATACAGCACCCATTTTCAGTGATGATGAATTCTTGGTTGAGAATTTCACAGAACTACAATATCACAGAAGACTTGAGACTGGAACATGCCTCTGGAGATTAATCAGTCCAACTTCCCCCTTATCTGGTGGCAGGTCAAATGTAGCAGGTTGGTCTGGACCATGTCCAGTTTGATTTTAAAGACCTTCAAAAATGAAGACTCTGCAATGTCTCTGGACAGTTGGTCCTAGTGCTTGACCACCCTAGCCACAAAAAAGATGCTTCTGATCTTTAAACAAACCTTGATCACAACATTGAGAGCCTGGCAGCTGAGCCAGTTTTCAGTCCACCTTGCAGTCCACTTTCCTAGGCTGGACTGCATCAGTTAGCCTGTGAGTATGTTACAGGAGATGGTGTTAAAAGCCTCCTTGTGAGGTGCACGTGCATTTCATACATGTAGCCCAGGTATCTTCAGGTCAGTATGGTGTGATGGAACAGAAAATAACAACTTTCTGAAATAATAAATTTGCTGTGGAAGTGTAATTGGGTAGGTTACATTTTGTATCTTCTCTGATCTGAATCAGAGGAAAAAAAAAGTGGGGAATAACTTTTGGGGAACAATTTCTATGAACTTTGGAAAACATGTTCTGCTGCTTCAGAAATAAGCTATCAGAGGCTACCAGGAGCATAACACCTCTTTCAGTTTGACTATGCTATACTGAAGGTTTTATTCTATGCCAATAAAAATGTATTTATTCAATGCCAGTAGAAGGAAACAGATCTGATAGCGTGTGGTGGGTTTTGTTTAGTGGTTTTATACTGGTGTTAGTGGGAGCATAGCAAAATGTTTTAAGATCTTTCTTTTTCATGACTAATGTTTTTGCGCTTTCGACTACCCTTACAGTAGAGTTTTTTTGTTATAAGGACTAGAAGTGGTAATTTCCATTTTAATTGGCTGCACATTGTGCTGATGGATATCCTGCATTTTCATTGCATTCATGCAGGCCCCATCACCCTGCTTGTAATTTTGACATTTCTTCTCAGTGTGTTTCCTTTAGAAATAATAACTTCCAGCATGATACATATTTCAGAAAACTTCAGGAAATGTTAAAAATTAGCTCTGACAAGAGACTCTCTTGCGTATAGACATGCTGCTGAATCACAGCAGCCAAAGCTCAGAAAGGAGAAACTCTCCATTGCTTTGTTGAGAGCCAGATTGTTTGATTGGTCTTTGTGCATCTCCTGTCATGCTGGAAAATGAAAGGTAATACTTACTTCTCAAAACTTCTGGTAGAAGCAGACTAAAGCTTTATTTCCCCCATGTTGTTTCCCATGCTGGTTTACTATTAAATCTGCGATATGAAACATAGCAGATCCAGATAAGGAACTGCCTTTTTTTTTTGTCCTATCACATACATGTCTGTGAACTCTAGCTTTGAAGAATGTGGTGGGTTGACCCTGGCAAAACCCCAGGTGCTCACCAAAGCTCTTCTGTTACTCCACTCCTCAGCTGGACAGGGAAGAGAAAATATGAAAGGCTCCTGGGTCAAGGTAAGCACAGGGAGAGATCCTTCAGCAATTACTGGCATGGGCAAAATGGATTCAAGTTAGAAAGAAATTTAATTTATTACCAAGCACAACAGAGTAATGAGAAATAAACCCAAATCTTAAAACCCCTCCTCCCACCCCTCCCTTCTTCCCAGACCTAACTTCACTCATGATTTCTCTATCTCCTCCCCTCAGGAGCAGCACAAGGGGACGGGGAATGGGGGTTATGGTCAGTTAATCACACCTTGTCTCTGCTGCTCCTTCCTCCTCAGGGGAAGCACTCCTCACACTCTTTCCCTGCTCCAGCACAGGGTCCCTCTCATGGTAGATGGTCTTCCATGACCTTCGCCAGTGTGAGTCTCATCCACAGGGTGCAGACCTCCAGGACCAGACTGCACTAGCATGCCCTGCCGTAAGTCCTGCCAGCAAACCTGCTCCAGTGTGGGCTCCTCTCTTGATGAGTCTACAGGTCCTACCAGAAGCTTGCTCCAACACAGGCTTCCCACGGGGTCAACCGCATCCACCTGTTTCACCATGGACCTCCATGGGCTGCAGGGGGACAGCCTGCCTTGCCGTGATCTTCTCCATTGTCTTCAGGAGGAATCTGCTCTGGTGCCTTAAGCACCTAGTCCCCCTTGTTATTCACTGACCTTGGTATCTGCACTGCTGTTTCTCTCATATCACCTCACACATCTCTCTCTCTGTAAAAGCTGCTAGTTTTTTCCCACCTACTTAACTATGTTACCCCAGAGGTGCTACCACAGTGGCTGGTTGGCTTTGTCTTACCCAGCAGCGGGACTGTCTTGGAGCTGGTTGGTATTGGCTCCGTTGGATATGGAGGAAGCTTCTCGCAGCTTCTTGCAGAAACCCCTCCTGCAACCCCCCCCAGCACCAAAACCTGGCCACGCAAACCCAATACAAAGACATTCCTCTGAATCTAACCATGGCTTTGAAAAAGTTTTGACAAGTTCTCAGGCTCTTTAGCACAGGGCCCTTTAAAAACTGTAGCCATTTCTGAAGAACTTGCCAACACTCTTTTACAGATTTTTTTTTACTACCTACTTGGAAAACCAAGGAGTGTGGCTATTCAACATCGAGTCATCATTGAATCATCATATGGTTTGGGTTGGAATGGACCTTAAAAATCATCTAGTTCCAACCCGCCCCTGAATTGTAATAGAACAGGAAGGATTTTAGAAAGAACAGTTTTGATTGTGGCCTATTTATCTGTTTCCTCTATTTTCTTCTATTCATCTTTTTTTTTTTATTTTTCAAAACATCCTAGAAGTGATTCAAAAATAGAGAAATCAATTCTTCTAAAGGAAAAAAATTCTTTTAAGAGTCAAGACAGATGGAATTTTCCTGCACCCCCCACTCCTTAGAGAACACTTTTTCAGTTCTCTTTTAAAAATTGTGTAAGTACATTTGCATTAGATGCCCTTTCTAGGGTGGAGATTAAGAGTTTGACCAAAATACCACTCTTCAAATGTTAGCTTTATTCTTTTATTCTCTGATGAAAAAACTGTTCTGCAGGTATGGAAAGGAACAAATTGAATCATACAAGGCTAAGAGGTTTTTTTCCTCTCACAGTTGAAAGCAATTATCTGATCTGCAAAATGTTAGTGTAGAAAAGTAGAATGGTCAAGCTGGTAGCTCATAAAATTACAGAGGCTACAAATTAATGATCTCTTTCCAGTTGGTAAATTTCTCCCAATTTGTTCTAAGAATAGGTTTTCCTGTCTCTAGATCCAGGGATGGAAGAAATTTCGTCCAGAAATTATGTTTAATGTCATGCTCGTTATATGTAGGTTTTCTCAGTATGTACCATTCTGATCTGCACTACTAGGAAACATTAAAAACCTGACAACCTACAAAACCAACTTCTTCATTATTTCTTTTTCTTGGATATGTTTAAGCTTCTTCTTTCCCCTCATTTGAGTTCAGAGTCTAGAACATGAATGACTTGTAGCAAGGGAAAAACTGTTCAGTTTGGGTAGCCTAAAATCAGGGTTGAAGTGTTTTATTGATTTATTAGTGACACATAAATAACTGGAAATCATATATTAGTGGCACTTAATTAACTGGCATTCACTGAAGTATAGAGGCAGGATCCATACCACATACACAACCATTTTCTGTGCCATTTTGTCTTCCTGATCTGAAAAAGGTCTATCCTGCACCCCTGCACCCTTCTTCCAAACACATAATTAGTAAGTCACAAACACTCTCTTCTCACAGCAATGCATGTTCCTCTGTTTACTCACACCTCTTGTCACAGATACAGGCACTCAAGCTTGAGGTGTTTATGTACCAAAGATGAATGGTATCAAGAGAAGCTGTAGATTATTTTGGGTAGTTATGTTTGCTTTCCAGCTCTTCCTTACCTGAGTGGAGTTCTGAAAATACCCATACTTTTCATTGTGTAGCATTATGGTTTACTAACAGATTTTGTTTGATTGAACCATTTAATCTCTTTTCTTTACCTTGTTGGAAAAGCAGAGGGGACTTTTGCTTCATGACAGTTTTCAGATCTCCTCCTTAATTTTACGCCTTCCAGTGAAGATCCATCATTCCTACTGTGAAAACAGTCCCAGATTTAGCAGCTGTCTCTTGGCTGTGACCATCAACACTGAGGTCTTAAATTTTGACTGACTTAGGAAAGGGTTGTATTTCAGACAGAGTATGTATCATTTGTTCTTAAATACCGAATTGAGGAAGTACAACTGGGCTGCTTCTGCTGGAGAAACCTATCGAGTTCTCAACTTCAGTATTCACCTCTGTTCTGCATGCTTGGTATCAGCTACTCATTTGTTCACTACCTCTGGAGTGAGTCATATCTATGCTTGAAAGCTAGGGGAGAGATGTGAAGGAAGCACAGCTGTATTATTAGGCAGGATGTGTACTGCTGGCATAGATTTAAATATCTTCCCTGACTTACTTTCTTCAAGTTTTGTGGTTGCTAGAGCTACCACTATTAAACTGATTGGGTTCAGAGTGGTGCTAGGTTTTTAATTTTCTGACAGGCATAAAGATCTAATGTAGCATACAAAAAATGATAGCAGGTTTATGGTTGAAATACAGAAATTGAAAAACACTGAAATTTCTTGTTGATGTAGATCAGATTGGATACTAAATTTAAATGGTGCTAGCTAAATGAGGCAGGAGAAGAGAAATATAAACTAAATATAAACCCCTTCCATCTGGAAATAGGGAGATTTGGAGAACTACTTTCTGCACATGTCCTGGTGGGATTATGAGGAGAATGAGACTTCTTGCTTATGTTGCTGGCCCTCTATTAAATCTTGGTAGTCAAGTGGGTACATAATGACAAAAGCAGTAATGCTGTCTTGCAAAGTGTGAAATGTAAATGATGGCCTTTTGAATATGATAGTGAGTAAAAATAGCCTTGTTCAGAATAGCATATTTAATGAATGAGACAGGTTTCTTTCAAAAAATACTCTAAGCTCCTTAAAGACTTTATGGAAGCATAGCGATGAAAATCTTAAGTGTACTGAGTAAGCAAGGTTCATAGATAGTATTTTTCATTACAGAGGAGAAGGATCTGGGGGTGTTGGTTCACGCTCTCCTGAACATGAGCCAGCAGTGTGCTCAGGCGGCCAAGAAGGCCAACAGCATCCTGGCTTGTATCAGGAATAGCATAGCCAGCAGGACCAGGGAGGTGATCATCCCCCTGTACTCAGCTCTGGTGAGGCTGCACCTCAACTACTGTGTTCAGTTTTGGGCCCCTCAGTACAACAAAGACATTGAGGCCCTGGAGCATGTCCAGAGAAGGGCGATGAAGCTGATGAGGTGTCGAACACAGTGAGCTGCTGAGGGAACTAGGACTGTTCAGTCTGGAGAAGAGGAAGCTCAGGGGAGACATTATTGCTCTCTACAGCTACCTGAAAGGAGGTTGTGGTGAGCTGGGGGTCAGCCTCTTCTCGCAGGTAAGTAGCGATAGAGGAGGGAATGGCTGCAATTTGTGCTGGGGGAGGTTCAGGCTAGAAATGAGGAGAAATTTCTTCTCAGAATGAGTGGTTGGGCATTGGAAGGGGTTTCCCAGGAGGGTGGTGGAATCACCATCCCTCCGGGTGCTGGATGAGGTACTTAGGGACATGGTTTAGTGAGTCAGTAATATAGGTGGTAAGGGAACAGACAGTTGGACTAAGTAATCTTGGAAGTCTTTCCCAACCTTAATGATTCTATGATTAATCAGTTGGTATAGTTGATGAAAGTGGGGGGAAAAATGAAGTGCCTGAGTGTGGAAGTTAATTTTTTTGATCTTAAGTAGAAAAAACCCCAACCAACAGATTGAGCCCAGGTTAAAAACAAATGGCTTGAGCTTACACTTGGTTTTGCATTCTGCCTTCATCTCTGTGTGGGCCCTGAGTACATCTCCTGTCTAGGAGTTTCGTTTAGGGGAGTTCAAGATCATCTTCACTGAGAGGAGCTGCTGGGAGAACAGTTAGAAAGAAGGTCCTGGCCCTCCTTTCCTTTGGGAACTGTGTTTAATACGATGCTTTACTGCCTGTGCAGCTGTGTAAGCAGGCATGCCCTGTGTCTGTCTCATACCTTCTTGCACCTAATCTGGACCTGATCATTGTCTCTGGATCCAGTCCTGACCTGGACATGCCACTGAGCATTCTATGTCCTTCTGATTTACTGTGCTCACCTGCTTTGTTTTCATGCTTACCTTCTGTGGTGGTTTGACCCTGGCTGGAAGCCAGACACCCACCAAAACCACTCTAACACTCCTGTTTTCAGCTGGACAGGGGAGAAAATATATATTGAGAGGCTTAGCAGTCGAGATGAGGACAGGGAGAGATCATTCCACAATCAATGTCATGGGCAAAACAGACTCAACACAGAATAAAGGAAAGAAAACTCTCTAAATTATTGCAGTACACTACACACACACACAGTGAAACCAGAGTTGGATAATGAGAAGTGCAACCAGATCTTAAAGCACTTCCCCCCACCTCTCCCACCTTTGTGGACTCAACTTTATTAATGATTTCTCTTCCTTCTCCTGCCATTGTGGCACGGGGAGGGGGAATCGGGATTTTGGTCAGTTCCTCCTGAGTTTTTTCCTTCTTAGCCATGAGGGGCATTCCTCACACTCTTCCCCTGCTCCAGCATGGGGTCCCACCCACAGGAGACAGTCCTTAACTAACTTCTCTAACGTGAGTCCTTTCCCACAGGACTTCAGCTGTTCACCTACTTCCCCAGCATGGGCCACTTCTAAGGGGTGCAGTCATAAAATTGTGGGATGTCTCTCAGTCTTTCAAGCCCAGGCTGCTCCAGCCTGGTCCTCCAAGGAGTCACAAGTTCCCCCCAGCTCTGGCATGGGCCTCTCTCTCTCTGTCTCTCTCTGCCTCTCCACAGGCTGCAAGTGCTGGCAGAGGCTTGCTCCAACAAGGGTCACAGCATCTTCCATATGTGTCCAGCTGTTCCAGTGTGGGGCCTCTGGATGGGCTACAGGTGTGATCTCTGCTCCCTGTCATCTTCCATGGGCTGCAGGGTACAACCTGTTCCACCACGGTCTTCTCCACGGGCTGCAGGGGAATTTCTCCTCCAGTGCCTGGGGCGCCTCCTCCCCACACCTCTTCACTGACCTTGGTGTCTGCACAATTTCTTCTCACTCCCTTCTCTGGTGGAAAAAAGCAGCTGCTTGCGTATTTTTTTCCTCAGAAATGATTCCAAGAGGTACTATGACCTTCATTGGTTAGCTTGGCCTTTGTTAGCAGTGGGTCTGGCCTTGACCCCAGCTGATGTTTACTTTGTCGGGCCTGAGGGAAGCTTCTAGCTGCTTCTTACAGAAGCCACCCCTGCTCTCTACACCAGAACCTTGCCATGCAAAACCACAGCACCTTCCCATGCAGAACTAGATAGTCCTTCCTGCTCTCTGACAATGTGAATCTAAAAGGCAATATTAAACAGTTGTAGCTTACACGAGAAGACGACAGAGTTAACTCATTTTCCCAGCCCTTTAGCAAGGTTTTTGTGAATAGGAAGCAGTGGAAATGGTTGCTCACGCAGGTTGTAGATTGTTCATACTTGAAGGTTTTCCTGTGTTATTTATGTGGAGCTGGGTAAAAACTCTTTGTTCTTTAGTCTTGTTTTAGTAGGTGGGGATCTTTAATTTGTTACTGCTTTGTGTAACTTGATGAAGACAAGCAAAGTTAAACATATTCCAGTATTGTCAAACAGATATGAAATTAATACATTTAGTCAGATTGCTGTTTATTTGTCAGGATTTCATTGCAAGCCTGAGAACCTCTTGATGAACTTTTCAACAAATTCAAATGATTGATTATTTTCTCCTAAGCTCTGAGTTGCCCACGTCTCATAACTCATCAGTTACTTCCCAGAAGTACATTATATCTTTATCATTGCTACTGGCCCTTCAGTTGAACTAAGAATGTAAATAAATGCCTCAGTTATTTCCTTAACTATAGAAGTTCCTAAAAAATTTATGTTTCTATGAATATTTCTTAAAACGCTTTAATTACCTTGGATGAAAGCTCACAACAACAAAAATTCCATGGATTTATTAGTCTTGTGGTTTTTTGTTTTCATCCTTTGAGCAGTTATATCTGCAGAAGAGGAGGAAGAAAATAATTTCAAAACCTTTAAGACTTGTTTATACTTTCTGCTATTTTTTATGTCTGGACAAGAACAAAATAGGTTTGTAAATTTTCAGAATAATTTATATCAAATTCGTCTTGCCTTTAGGTAGAGAGATGGACTAAGTGACATTTTAAAGTGGCTTATAGCTTTCTTTTGTTATGATTTCAAACCATTGTAGGATAATTTACATTGGAGAGTCTTTCAGAAGGTCCACACTTCAAGCCCATTCTCAGAGCAGCATCAGCTGTGAGGTCAAACCAGGTTGCTCTGGGTCTTGAAACCTCCAAGGACTGGAGACACAACTCCAGTCAACAACTTATCAACCTTTTCCAATGACTTATTTCACCTTAAATATTTACTTCAAATACTTAAAATAAATTCCTCATTCTATGCTTGTTTATATAATTCCTGTTACTAGAAAGGCATACAATTACATAACAGGCTCAGTGGAAGTATGGTAACAGTCTGCTATGTTAAATCAGTTATTAAACAACCCAGAAGTATGTCAGTTTTGTCTTGCAAATTTGTACTTCTTGGTTCTGTGACAGTCACTGAAATACTGCAGGTTATAGCACAAATTCAGTGAGTTATTTGGTATCTGAAAAATTTCCATAAAAATCATTGCCACTTTGAAGAAGGTTTAAGCTTGTTTTCATTACTGTCTATGGAGGGATTCTCCTCTGTCATTGTAGCAAATATGCTGAGTAGTCTCTTTAGCCAGTGTTCTTATATTTAAGCTTCATTGATCTAGATCACAATGGATTATTGTGGAATGCTTTTATGCAGTGTCTCCTGTCACTTTCTGCCCTTTCCACAATAAGTTAGTACACTGAAATACTCCAGTGATACTTCAAAATAAAAGCAGAGACTCTAAATTTTCAAATATTCATGTGTTTTGTGGAGTATTAGAAATTAGAAGCTACAAAAATTCAGTTCAAATATAAGACATGGTCTTGGAAAAAGATATCTAATGTGAATTAAAAATGCTTCTTACTGCTTGGCAAGCTATTCCCATAGTAGCTGTGGAGCCATCTTTGAGGCTCCTGAGCAGATTCCTGGTGAGAGTTGGGTGTTTCGACATTTAACATCCAGTGTGGTCAGAGTTGTGTGGATCCTAGTGTGTGCATCCTAACTCTTCTACAGCTCAGTCACTTTAGACAAAGTTGAAGTTAGCTGGAGTAAGTCCAGTGTGAAAGGAACCAGGGTGAGTTGGGAAGAAGGTGGAAAGCATCGTTTCATCTTCCAGGTTTCTTCCTCTGCCCTCATTGTCTTCCAGAGGGGAGTACATCTTTTTGCCATGTTGTGCAGGAGCAGTGTGTTTATTCTTGCTCCTTCTTACATACAGTGGGACGGGCAGTTGCCCTGAGGTGTCAAGGATCAACCATGTGTTTATGTAGATGGACTAAACAGTGTGAAAGAGACTTTTCAGCTATTTGTGAAGTGAGCAGGTTTGCCTGATGTCTTGGCTTTTCTGCTCTGCACGCATCATACAGAGGAGAATGAGGGGAGAAAATATGATGTGGTGGGTAAGACACCTGTTGCTGTGGACAGAGAACAAGTTCTTTCCCTACCTGTTCATGTCAAACCTTTGTTTGTTGAGGAGCAGCACCCTGCCTTGCCCCCAATGTCTTGCACCTGATCTTTCTGCTCTTGCTGTGACCTCAGTCTGTGCCCCTTAAACCTGAGGAGGAGCCTATTTTACCACTTTATTTTCCAGTCTCATCTTCAAAGTTCTAGGACACAAATAGGCTTTTTCTTTAGCTGCTTGTCATTAGTTATTCTTTGCTCTGCTCCTGTCATTGCTGAACATTACAGTAAATGCATAACAATAATTTATTACACTGGTGCAGTGTAACAATAAATCACTTGGTGGTGCATGATGAAGGTCAAAATGAGGAAGACTGACAGTAATATGACAGATTTTTCTGCTGTATGATGTCTTGGTAAAATCCATACCTTACTTCACTCTTAGAGCATCAGTCTCCCCTTACATTCTGGGAATATCTTGTTAGGATTCATGGGGATAGTGGCTACTCATAATGAGCTCCAGATGGTTCTGTCGACATGGAGCTGTTTCAGGAACAGTGTTTCTGCTGTCCCTGGTGCCTAGTTACTTATGTACCTGAAAAAGCCACCTATTTTTTGTGCTGGTGGGTTGACCCTCGTTAGGTGGCAAATGCCCACCAAAGCTACTCTATCATTCCCCTCCTCAGCTGGACAGGAGAGAGAAAATGGAGAAGATACAATGAAAGGCTCATGGGTTGAGATAAGGACAGAGAGAGATCATACAGCAATTACTGTCACAGGCAAAACAGGATCAAGTTAGAAAGAAATTAATCTATTTTATTACCAAGCACAATGAAGTATATTAATGAGAAATAAAACCAAATCTTAAAACACCTCTTCCCACCCCTCCTTTCTTCCTGGGCTCAACTTTACACCCCAAATTCTCTACCTCCTCTCCACCAGGGGCACAGGGGGATGGGCAATGAGGATCACTGTCAGTTCATCCCATGTTGTCTCTGCTGCATCTTTCTCCTCAGGGGGAGGACTCCTCACACTCCTCCCTTGCTCCAGCATGGGGTACCTCCATGGGACACAGTCCTCCAGGAGCCAACCTGACTCCTTCCCATGGACTGCAGTTCATGAAGAACTGCTCTAGTGTGGGGGCAGACTTTCAGGAACAGACTGCTCCAGTACGCTACCCCATGGAGTCACAAGTCCTGCCAGCAAACCTGCTCCAGCATGGGCCTCTCTCTCCATGAGTCCAGAGGTCCAGCCAGGAGCTTGCTCCAGTGCTGGCTTTCCACAGGGTCACAGACTCTTGGGTGTATGAGCCTCCTCTGACATGGGGTCTTCCATAGGCTGCAGGTGGATATCTGCTCCACTGGCAACCTCCATGGGCTGCAGGGGGACAGCCTGCTTCACAATGGTCTTCACTATGGTTTGCAAGGTAATCTCTGCTCTGGTGCCTGGAGCACCTCCTCCATCTCCTCCTTCACTGACCTTGGTGTCTGCAAAGTTTCTCATCTCCCTACATTCATCTCTCTGGACATTGGTCCTGATGTTACCACAGCCCAACACCACCCCTGCATCTTAACTGTGTTTGTACAGAAGCGCTACCACCACGGCTAATGGGCTCGGCCTTGGCCAGTGGCAAGTCTGTCTTGGAGCTGGCTGGCCTGGGCTCTGTAAGACCTAGGGGCAGCTTCTAGCAGCTTCTTGCAGAAGCCACCCCTGTTATCCCCCCAGTACCAACCTTGCCATATACACCTTGTCTGCTCTGGATTCCATGGGCAACCCAGATGTGTACCTAATGATAGCATGTTCCCACTGGGTACCTTGTGGTTCAAGAAAACTGCAGTCGTTAAGGTGAGAGGAGATCATGTTGGAAGGAAAGGGGAAGCCACCACTCTTCATATCCTCTACGGTGACTGGGTCTGAGGCTATCAGTGGTGACAGCCCTTACATTAGCATGGTTGTGGGATTCTGTAGGAGGGAGAGTTTGGTGGCTGTTAGAATACTGGTGCTGTAGAAACCAATCAGCTTCTCCAGGTACAGTAAAAATGCCTGCATCTGAGGAAGTAGCAGTGGCCTGCTATGCTGAGACATACTCAGCCTTAATCACAGGCTGTGTTTGCTGCGTTAGGTGTTTAAGTAAAGTTGTCAGTGGAAAATACTGCCTTCCATTTTGTATCATTCCTTGTTCTTCAGTGGTCTTAGTGGGTTAAAAAGAATGCTAGGTAAAACATACAAGTCTTGGGCAGATCTTGATACTTCCATTGCTGTATATTCAGTGTGTTTTTCTCTACCTATGTTTTAAATGTCTTTTATTGACGTTTCTGGCTATCTAGAGTGACTTTTGGTCTATTTCAGTGCAATCTGTTGTGGTATAGAGACTTGGGAAGCACAAACCTCTCTGAATTTGCCTGTCTTAATCCAGTTACATAGAGCAACTTATGTTATGGGGCAGACAGGTGGGTGGTGTGGTGTCCCACTACAGCTCTAAATTAGAGCCCTGTTGACTTGAAGGGCAAGGAATATTTATTTCATGCTGTAATTTTAGGCAGCAGGCTTAAAAACTTGGGTTTGAACCACGTGTGATGAAAAATGCATTTTTTTCATTACTGTGACTGAAATCAACAAGTGTAGCAGTTTGCTTTAAACTCCTTTGGGCTTTTTTGGGGTGTAATTTATTAAACAACAGGCATCTTAGTTTGCAGACAAAATAAGAGGCAGAAGATCATACTGTTTATGCCTTCATTAATCTGTATATCCTAAATAGGAGCTCTTGTTTGGTAAGTTGCTGTATTGAAAATCCAATATAAAGAATATGTTTGTACTGTAAAGTGGCTTAAAGAGTAAGTCTTTAACTAGTGCAATAACTAATGTTATTCTGATGTATTCTAAATGTTTTTGGGGTTTTTTGGTGGTATTTGAATCTTTTTTATTCCTATTTTCAGGGAAATTCAAATGGCATTGCTACTGTGGATGTTTCAGCAGGTTTTGTGGGACTAGAAAGCTATGTAGAGATACCAGCTATCTTCCTCACAGCATTTGCAACATACACAGGACCTTTGCTTTGGGCCATTCATCTGCTGTGCTACTTGAGTTCTGAAGTTAGCAGGTAATCGCATTTTGAACTAAAGTGATGCTTTTCTATTTACTGCAGATATAAACATCATCCATTTGCTCCATCGTCCATTGAGTGTATATCTTTTTAAACAAATAGTTACATTCTTTTTTTTCTCTTTTTTTTTGACCCCTTGGAAGTTAGTTTTCTATTAAGAAAATGCATGTTCTTTTTTTTATATGAGTTTGTATAACCTCACTGTTCCAGTTTCACTTTCTCTGGGAGTATATATGTACATTTTACTAATTTTGTTGCTTCGTAAGTTCTCAGTTCGCTGTGCTAAATTACTTAAAAATTTATTAAGTTTTATGGCAATAGCATGTGGTGCCTAAAAACATTCTTCTTGGAACGTATTAAGTAGGAGACTTGAGGACTCTTTAAAGTAATAGAATAGAATTCAAACTTAACTAATGTGCTGTTCTTTGAATGTCTGTCCTTACTTGCAATAGTGACATACAACATTTTGTAAATAAACCAGATTTATTTTATTGTATGTTACTGGTTATTGCAGTCATTTGTAGCTATAATATTCGTACTTTTGGATATTTTGTGTAACAGATGGGTTAATGTACAATGAATTAGTTAATTTGGACTTTTAAGAAGACATAGTTGGAAAATGCTTGTGTAACTTAGAACGTGCATGTAAAATCCAATTGAACTCTCTAATACTGCATTTAACTCGTCATCCAGGGCATTCAAACTGACAAATGCAGTATGTTAAAATAGGGAGAGGAGTTGTAAATTCCATATCATATAATACAAATGCCACAACTTGATAGAAATAACATTTGATAGTGACTGAATTCTTACCATCCCAGAGTCTTTGCGCTTTCATCTGTAGAATTTAAAGGCACACTTTTTTTTTTTTTTAAAGGGAAAAAAATGTTGCAGCAGGCTTGACAGGTGGGATTTTAGACAGCATTTAGTTTATCACAACTCTTTGCCCTACACATTCTCATCCTCTATAAACCTCTGACTTTTATCTACGGAGTGTCACCTGGCCTCATCCTGTTAGTGCTTTTTGTTTCCTGACTTCTCCCTTCTCCTTTCCCTTGTTTGTTTCTGGCTATACCTACACCGTGAACTTGTGTTGGCATGTCTGTGTTCATCAAAGGCAGGATTTTAGGCTCCTCAGATGCATAGACTAGTGAAGGTTTTTGAAACAGGGAGGACCTGTACTAACAGGCTAAATTCCTGCAGTCATTGTGTCCGTTGCTCTGTATTAACAGGCACTTTTAACAGAGTTATTATTCACCTTGTTCACTAATTTGCCTGTCTGCCATATTGCTCTTTACAGTTATGTCTAGCTCTCTGTATTTTGTTGCAGTGGACCCAGTGCTGGGTCATTGTATTGCTGAAGTAATGCACTCCTTAGTGTAGAATGAGACTAGATTCAATGTAGAACATTACCTCTTAGTCTGAGGCCAGCTAGCTTGAAGTCATCCTTAGTCTTATATAGATTGATACTAGGTACTGTTCTTTATGTATAATACCCCGAATATCAGCCTTTTCTCTGTTCATTCTGGTATTTTTTTTTGTCTGGAAGTAGTAGATGTGGAACACAGTAATTACTGATGTCTGGATTTTATAAATGCAGGACCCCTTTCTTGAACAGGAAAGTTCAAGACTTTGTGTCTTGACATGAAACTTAGTTTTAACTCTGTTTCTAATGCTCATTTTAGCGTTAGTTACAGCTTTGTTCCATCAATACATCTTCCCAGCTCTCAAGTTTTCTCCATTTTTTCAACTCTCTTTAAAAATAGTTTCCATGTATATATAAAAGCCCTGCTTCTTGTCTTGGTAAATATGATGCCCATGACCTTGGATATTACCTACATTCTATTAATCTACTGTTTTTCACAATTCCTTTATACTTCTGGTATGCTCTGTTTAAAATAGTGCTAGACAATTTCACTGCTCAGATCTATGTTCCTGTGTTCTTGGGTTTTTTTGGCAGCCCCACTTTCCATTCTTCGTTATTACACTGTAGGTACTTTGGCATTGGAGGTTTTTGCTTTCCCTGGAGGATTCCAAGCACAGTTGAGTAAAACATCTCAGTACCATTTTCTGGGGAGGGAAAAAATAGGAGCTCTTGTAATGTTTTTAAAGAGCTGAAGTTTTAATGTTGTTTATGCCCTAGACTGCAGACTGTGATGAACACTAACATACAATGAAGAGAAAATTATGACATATAGCATGTTTTTTGAAATCTCTTCTAACAAAATAATGAAAGACTTTCTGTAACAAAATCTTTGAGGATCTGTACTTATTTAGTATTTTTCAAATGATGTGTAGTAGTGTTGGTTGTTCTGATGTTTTCTTGGTTGAATTTTTGCAGATTAAAGCTCAGCTAGTAGTGTTGCCAGGTACAGTGCTGGTTTAAACTGCTCTCAAGTGAGTAGCTGTGACCTCTAATACCCACGTCACTTATGTAAGTAGATTCCATCAAGCAGCTCGTGTCTGCAGCCATTTTAAGGTTCATTTGGGTCAACTGGTAAGGTTTCCTCTACAAAACAATGAATAACTCTGGACTGGAATCTCTGTAGCCATTGGGACTTGTTTAAATTGGTACATTATGGTGCTTGGAATTTGGTTTGTACACTTCTTGTTTTATGCTTTATTTTGCTGTTGCTGGCCAAATGGTTGCCTCGGTACTTGGTCATTATTCCTTGGAGCCAAGCTGAAACAGCAGAAGGCAGATGACAGCTGGTTCATGTGTTTTCTTAAATATATGTGAGACAGCATTTTCAAAAACTACTGGATCCTTTAGAATGTTCTTTGCAAAGGCTTCGTATTAACTTTTATAAGCAATATGCCTTGACAGTAAAATTCAAACACTTTCTTTTTTTATGTGGTTCTAAGTGCAAGATAAAGAACCTTTCCCCACTTCCCCCACAGATAGGAAGGTCTAAAAGAATCTAGCAGCCCTGTTTTTTTGCAGTATGCTGAGTGGGTCCTGTTAGATTGCTACAGGATGTCATCAGGATGTCGGGCACATCCTGGTACCGTCTCAGTTGAATTAATGTACCCAGAACTGCTCAGCAGTGCCATTCTTACCAAAATCTGTAATATCCTGCAGCCTTAGAGCTGTTGTTGCATGTGAGGAAGTTGACCTGGACAGGGAAGTGTGACTTCAGTGCTAGCTATGTATATTCATTCCAGCCACTTGGCATAACACATGTAATTTATAGCTGCATCAGTTGGGTTGGCTTACTAGAGCTTCTTGCTGTAGTTCTTAGAAGCTGAGCTCCACTGGGGCATCACTTCTTAGGGGCAAGTAACATGCATACCATTCTCTTGCTGTGCACTTTGCATTTAAGAAATCACAGAGTACTTGAGTCTGGAGTCTAATCATCCTCCTGTCCAGAGCAGGATCCTCAGGGCAATGTCCAGACACTCCAGGGTATCCTTGGGCAACCTGTTCCAGCGTGACAGCCCTTGCAGTAAAACAGCTGTTACCCAGTGTTTGAGTGGAATTTGTTGTATTTCACTTTGTATCCATTGCCTTTCATACTTTGACTGAGAACCATAGAAAAGAGTCTAGTAATCCTCATGAGGTTCAACAAAGGCAAGTGCCAGGTCCTGCACCTGGGTTGAGACAGCCCCCGTTATCCATACAGGTTAGGAGATGATGTGCTGGAAAGCAGCCCTGAGGGAAAGGACTTGGGAGTACTCATGGATGAGAAGCTGGACATGAGCCACCAATGTGCATCTGGAGTCCCGAAGGCCAACAGCATCCTGGGCTGCATCAAAAGAAGTGTGGCCAGCAGATCAAGACAGATGATTCTGCCCCTCTACTCTGCTCTGGTGAGACCTCACCTGGAATACTACATCCAGCTTTGGAGCCCCCAACCCAAGAAGGACAAAGACCTGTTGGAGCGCTTCCAGAGGAGGCCACAAAAATGATCAAAGGGCTGGAGCACCTCTCCTATGAAGACAGGCTGAGAGGATTGAGCTTGTTCAGCCTGGAGAAGGCTCCAGGGGGACCTTACAGCAGCCTTCCAATACCTAAAAGGTGCCTATAAGAAAGCTGGAGAAGAACTGTTCATGAAGGCATGTAGCAATAGGATGAGGGGTAATGGTTTTAAACTAGGAAAGGTAGATTTAGGTTGGATATTAAAAAAAAATTCTTCAATATGAGAGTGGTAGATCACAGGAAAAGTTTGACCAAAGAGGCAGCGGAGGCCCCATCCCTGGAGATATTCAAGGTCAGGCTTGATGGGGCTCTGAGTAACCTGATCTACTGCAGATGTTCCTGCTTATTGCAGGGGGGTTGGACTAGATGACCTGTAAAGGTCCCTTTCAACCTTACACATTGTATGATTCTACATCTTCTTCTGCCCATCAAGTATTTATGAACATTGGTGAGAATCCTGTTGAAACTCCTCTACTCAAGGCAAAGTAATCCCATCTTTCCTAGCCTCTCATCTTATGTCAGATGCTCCAGTTCCTTCATTGGGTTTGTGACTTGCTCCAGTACACCCATGTCTGACTTGTACTGGGGAGCCCAGATCTGGATCAAGAGCCCCAGATGTGATCTCATTACTGCTCAGCAGAGAAGAAAAGATCACCTTCCTCAAGCTGGTGGCTCTGCTTTTCCCACTACTGCTCTGGGTTGGCCTAAGGGAACATTGCTTGCTCATGTTCAACTTGTCCACGAGGAACAATCTGTCCTCCTCTGCCAGGCTGTTTTCCACATGGTCCATCCCAAGCCTGTCCTGGAACATGTTTGTTCTTCCCCAGGTACACGATTTGGCATCTCCCTTTGTTGGATTTAATAAGGTTCCTGTGGGCCATTTCTCCAGCTTGTCAGGGTGCCTCTGAGTGGCATCAGCCCCATCTACTGTATTGCCATCAGCCTCCCCTGCCAGTTCTGTGTGGCGTGCAGGGAGCACTGCGCCGCTGTGTGAATCCCTGGGGCTGATCACTAGTGAGTGGCCTCCAGGTGCTGCTGTTGACAGCCCTGTGAGCCCAGCAGCTGAGCCAGTTTTCAGTCCAGCTTCCAGTCCACTTTCCTAGGTTGGACTGCATCAGTTAGCCTGTGAGGATGTTACAGGAGATGGTGTTAAAAGCCTCCTTGTGAGGTGCACGTGCATTTCATACATGTAGCCCAGGTATCTTAGGTCAGTATGGTGTGATGGAACAGAAAATAAGGGGGTTTTGAAATAATACCTTTGCTGTGGAAATATAGTTGGAATTCCTTAAGCAATTTTCTTCCATCTGATCAAACGTGGAACTATAAAATATTCTCCTCATATGGAAAGGTAAATATGTTTCTGGAATAATTAAATGGCATGTGATAGACAGTCACATGGATATTACTGCCACTTTTAGTCCTTCAGGCTCTCCTAAGAAACTTGGCAGCTTAAATGTGATGGGATTTTCACAGACAGAAATAGTAAGAGCTCTTTTGCTTCAGTTGCCATGGAAACTGCAAGAACTCCTGAAACTATTTTTGAGACAGGGAGTACTGATTAAACTGATGCCTAAACTTAACCAAGTATTCTCTCTGTGACTTGCATAAATTCCAAGGAGCACCTGATTCACACAAAGGGTAGTTTTACAGTGACCACTGTACTGCTCTGATCTGAAGTAGAACTTTGGATTTTGGGATCCCTATGATCAGAAAAAGGGCTGTGTTTTTGGATAATCTGACCTATATTGTATGACCTCACTGTGCAGCACGCTCCAGATGGATTCAGTTTTCAAGCTCCTACCCAAACAAAGTTTTCACATGAGTGATGTTCACAGTGGTTGTGCCATGACCAGTCTCTAGCTCGGCATTGTGATAGTTTTCAGGTTGCTTGCACATTGGAATCTGCATTGTAACGAGTTATGTATCAGGGTGAACTGGTGGGCGTTTCCTAGCTGACTGCATGAAGGCTGCATGCTAACTGGCCTTCCTTAGTGATCAGAAGTTCTAATAGTGCTTTCTTGTTACCAAATGGCTTTCAGGTATTGAAAGCGGAAGTTATGCCCAGGCAGGTGTTAATAATTGCAAGACTTTTAATGTTATGTCGTGACTTTGTTAATGTAGAACATCAACAGAGCAAACTTAGGTTTTGCTGTGAATTCTGTTATAATGCTGATCTAAACAGAATAAGGAGGGCATGCTAGTTAAAGCCATTTCAGCAGTCAGCATGGGCTTTTACCCTTCAGCCTTATATCTTTAATTCATGGAGTCCCCCATTCACAGTCCCTGTTAATACATGAATCCTTTTTCTTTGGACATAGATGGACATGCAGTGAGTGTTTCAGCAAACTTTTTTTTCTTGAGTCCCAGGTAGAAAGTACAAACCTCCTTAAAAACAAAGGAACAAGCTAAACATTTTCCCCAAAATCCGTCAGTATCTTACAGAATTAAATTTTAATTCTTCTGCTTTCTTCCTTAGGTTATTTAAAACTGAAAAAATGTTGGTGTCTAAGAACATGCTGCTGCAGCATTCTCTAGAATGGTAATGCCTGTTACCTATTGTGTTTGCCAGCAGTCCTATTCTTGAAACATATTAAAAAAAAATAAAGTTATAGAAGAATATATCTACTTGTTCACTAAATTGTATGGAAATGTAGTAGTGATTTGACAGAATTGGAATGGGGTTTTATTGCCACAAGCTGGAAGAGTATATACTCACTTAGGTATCTCCTGATATGCATCACTTCTGTGATGGCTGGAGATTTCTTTTAGACATCATTAGTGATCTGTGGTAGATACCTCTTTTTCATTCCTTTATCAAGCTGGTGAGACACTGATTTCCTCTGTGAGGCTTCCTTCAGGCAGCCATGGCTCTTAGTAGTGTAAAGCATTTTCTTAATAGTGAAAAGTGATCCAACAAAGCAGGGTTGCTTGCAGTTGCCTCTTTGTTACAAACAAATGACAAGTTGCTTCAAAGCCATTTGCAAGATAAATGTCATCCTCTGACTCCATGGACCAGCTATACAGCTGTGCTTTAGGAGCTGAAACATTTTCCATGTAAATGTTAAGGAAATTTGTGTGCACAGAATTTAAAAATATACAGATTTGGGGTGGGTGAGGTTCTTTCTGCTTTGTGTAGATAGATGTAAGCATCTGAACACATCTGGAACTTTAAAAATATGATCTAATTTTTGGTTAAGTTGCCAAACCCAATGTGCAGGGATTTTTTTCTAGTAATGACTGATTACTCTAATTGAGAACTTGTGCTTCAGTGTGCTAGTTACTGCCCCAATACATTGTAGAGTTGGTTGCACAGCTTTTAAATGGTCCTATTGATGCTGTGTACTGCCATTGCTATGAGATTGTTCTCATCAACAAAATCGCTGGCTTTGTTGGGGGCCACTGTAAGTAAGCATGTCAGATTTGCTCCTTATTTTTTTAAGTGGTCTGTCAGCCTTTTCTTTGTGGATAGTCTTGAATTGAAAGTGTTATGAAAATGTTTTCTTTATTTTTGCCCAAGCTTTAATTTGAGGTTTTTGTTATTACAATGTCTTCCTCCTCTTGCTTGTCTGGTGTTTGACTTACAGAAGTATGCTCAAAAGCACATACCTGAGTTAGCTGTACCACATTCCAGTTCTCAGTGTATCTGTGGAGCTACAAGCTGCTTCATGCTCTACCTAGAGTACAGGTATCACTGTGCTGTACAAAAGGGTGCAGTATTTCACCTTTATTCTTGTTCAGAACCTCTGCATTGTGAAGCAGTATTTTTCTGCAGTCCTGTATGGCTAGATTTATAAATGCTGCTTACACAAAAGAGTTGATTAAATTTAATACACACCTAAGGTTATTGAATCCATCAGGAGAATCAAGATTAATAACAATGGACATGGAATATCAATTTTGGGCAGAAATTTTGGGATCCAATGGTAAGCAAACAGAATTTCTTCAAAGAATGACAGCTGAGCAGGACTCTAGACAGACTTTAGAAGGCTCTGAATATATGAAAAAGAAATGAAAGGAAGGTTGGTTAAGTTTCTTGTCTGTCAGTAAACTTTTCGTGGTCCTTCCTAATGCTAGTGAACCACAGCTGTTTGAACTTGACAGAGGAAAGCTAACTTGGGTCAGAGTTGCAGGATTCAAGTGGTTGTGTGGCATGTTTCATGTGGCATTTTCAAAAATCATAAGCACTGGGGTCCAACAAAAGGAATTTTACTAAATTCCTCCATACATGCTTCCCTCTCTCTCTGCACATGCACTCTTCTCCCTCTGACATGCATACTTCTTCTGATTCTCTTGAATGTGCTTTGTTTCTCCCTCGCTTTCTCTCTCTTGTGCACCTTTGCTCTCTTATGTGTCTTGTGCATCCTTCTGCCTCTTGCTGTTATATCTTTCTTTCATTTATCTATATTTTTCCTTTTCTGATGTCTACCATGTCTCACACTTCTTCCATCTCTTGCACAGCTCAATTCAAACTGCACTTTACCTCTCTTACCTGGGTCTTCCTTATCTTTCCCACCTTCCTTCTCTCACATGCCTTTTCTTTCTCTGTCACTTTCTTCTCTCATTCTCTCTTTGTCTCTTGCTCTTCCTCTCCTTTGTACGCTTTCCTGTCTGTGACAGACTTTTTCTTTCTTGCATGCTTTTCCCTCTCTTAAGCTTGCAGTCTCTCACTTGTGCTTTCCCCTTCTCACTTGCTTTTCCTTCTATCTGTGGTTTTTCTTCTCAATCAGTAGAGCTTCCTCCAACCATACCTTGTTTTCTTCTTCTCTTGGACCTACTTTCCCTGCCTTTTAGATTTGCATTTCCCCGCTCAGGCGTTTCTTGTCTCTTGGGTGGACTTTGTCTCTCTTTTTGAAGCTTTCTTGAGTCTCTCCACATGCACCAGCTTTCCCTCCTCTCTCCTGCCCTCATTCTCTTCCTTTGTTTCTCTCCCCTCTCTCAGTTGGCCCCTTCCCCATCTCACATTTCTTTTTACTCTGAGGCTTGCCATCTCTTTCTGTCTTTCTCTCTGCACATGTATTCCCATCTCTCTGATACCCTTTTCCTGTGTGCATTTCCTCTGGTGTGCTTTGTCTATCCTTCATTTATGTCTTTATCAATGATTTGGGTGAGGGAATCTAGTGCACCCTCGGTCACTTTGCAGATGACCCCAAGGTGTGCCGGAGTTCTGATCTGCTTGAGGGTAGAAAGGCCCTAGAGAGGGATCTAGACAGTCTGGACTGATAGGTCAAGGCCAAGTGTAAGAAGTTCAACAAGGCTCAGTGCTGCACTTGTGTCACAACACCCCCATGCAACACTACAGTCTTGGAGAAGAGTGGCTGCCCAGTGGAAAAGGACTGGGGGTGTTGGTTGACAGCCGGCTGAGTGTGACCCAGCAGTGTGCCCAGGTGGCCAAGAAGGCCAACAGCATCCTGTCTTGCATCAGAAACTGTGTGGCCAGCACGACCACGGAGGTGATGATCCCCCTTTGTTTAGCACTGGTGAGGTTACACCTTGAGTACTGTGTTCAGTTTTGGACCCCTCACTACAAGAAAGACATGGAGGTGCTAGAGTGGGTCCAGAGGGCAACAGAGATGGTGAAGGGTCTAGAGAGCAAGTCTTCTGAGGAGCAGCTGAGGGAACTGGGGTTGTTCAGCCCGGAGAAAAAGAGGCTGAGGGGACAACCTTACGTCTCTCTACAACTACATGAAAGGAGGTTGTAGTGATGGGGGTGTTGGTCTCTTCTCCCAGGTAACAAGTAATAGGTCAAGAGGAAATGCATTTCCTTCTCTGAACCATTTCATTTCTTGCATGCGCTTTTCCCTCAGAGTCATGCTTTCTTCTCTGTGGCTTATTATCCCTCTCTCTATTGCACAGTATGCCTCCCACTACCCTGCTCTCTCTGATGCATTTTCACTCTCATGCACACGCCGACTCTCTTTCATGCTTTCCTTCTGTCTCTCATGTGCTTTTTTCTCTTGTGTTTCCCCTCTCACTGATTTGCTTTCCCCTTCTGTCTTGCTTTCTCATTCTCTTTTTTCTTATCTTGCTTGCTTTCTCCCTGTGCAATTTTCATCTCTCCTGCTTGCAGTTTTCCTATTTTGTTCATGCTTCCTGGCCCTTGTGATTTTCCTCCTTCTCTTGAACTAACCTTGCTAACCCTTACTATCTGTCTCTCTTTTGCTTTCCCCCTTTAGTCTGTTTTTCTCCTTCTTTCCCCACCCCCTTTCTTCTTGGTTGCCCTTTCTTTTGTTTGCCTTTTCTACTCTTTTTGTTTTAACCTCTCCTTCTCACTACCCCCCTCACTTGCCCTCTCTCTCTCTCCCTGACACACTTCCCCTCTGTGTAAATTTTTCTCTCTCATGTAGAGTTTTTTTGTCACCTGAGTTTTTCTCCCTTGGCGTTCCCTCTCACGGGTGCCCCTTCCCTCTCACATGCACTTTGCCTCTCTCTGTAGATTCACAGTCTTGCATGTTTCTTCTTTCTCTTGCACTTTTTTCTCTCTCTTTGACCTTCTCTAGGATGCTATGTGTCACACAGTCCATTTCTCTCCTGCTAGTACTTTCCCTCACTACCACTTTGTCTCATGTTTTCTTCCTCGTTTTGTGCTACCCCATCACTTAATTCTCTTTTCTCAGTTCCCTTCTTTCTCTCATTTTCTCTCTCATTCTGCTGTTTTTCTCCCCCCCTTCCCGTCAGTCTGTCCCCGCTTCCACCCTCCCAATCTCTCTACTATGTCAGTCTTCAGCCTCCTTGCTTATGATCTTTCTCACTTTCACTTCCCCTCACAGGCGCTTTCCCTTTCCTCTTATGTTTTTTCTTGTCTCACACTGCTTCTCTCGTGTCCTTTGCCCCTCACATGCTTTGCCTGTCTTGTGTGCTTTTACTTTCTCTTGTACTTACCCTTGTAACTTACTTTCTAGCTCACTCTCTCATGCTTCCTCCTCCCCTGTATGCTTTTCTATCTGAGAAATTTCTCTACTTTCTTGCTTTCTTAGACACACTTTCCTACTTGCTCATGCTTGTAGTCTCTCACTCATGCTTTACTTTCTTCAGTGGCTTGCTATCTCTCTACTCCTTGCTATCCCTATTTCTCTCTTGGTATCTCTTTCCCTTGCTATCCCTCCTTCTTTCTCTCTCTTGCTTTCTCATTGTGTTGCTCCCTCTCTCTTTCAACTCATCTGTCTTCTTACCCCTCCTTTCTGTGTCTTTCTTTCTCTCTTGCATGCTTTCCCCTCACACAATTTCCCTTCTTGCTTGCACTTCCCATCTCACTCATATTTCTCTCTTCACTAGTCTAATTCCTTCCTCTCTCTCCTTCTATATTGCTGTCCCTCTCTCTAGCATCCTCTCTTTTTTATCTGGCTTACCCTCTCTCATCTTGTTTCTTTCATCTTGTCCTCAGTTCCCCCTTCCCTCTCTCTTCCTTCAGCTCCTACCCCACTCATCTCTTGTCAATTTCCCTCTCACTCTCACAGCTTGTCACTCAGCATCACAGGGTTTGCCTCTCTGCCACTTACCCTGCCTCTCCCTGGTGTGTGCTTCTCCTGCATGTCACATATGTCTCACTCATGCTTCCTGCCTCACTTTTTCTCACACACTTTCCCCATCTCCACCTCATCCTTTTCCCTCCCTCACCGCTGTCACATGGTTTGCCTCCGTCATGTGCTTTTCCTCTTGGGCATGCAGTTTGTTCTCTCACAGGCTTTGCTTCCTTTGTGTGATTTCTTGTGCTTTGCTGTTTCCTTCTTTCCCCTTTTCTCTCATGTTTCTTCCTCTCTTGCTAAACTCCTCTCACATGCTTTCCCACCTTTCTCATGCTTTTCCTCTTTCTTGCATGCTCTTTCCTGTTCACTTATGCTTTCAGGCTCTTGCTAATGCTTTCCCCCTCTAGCTTGCTAGCTCCCTTTCTCTTGCCCTCTGTCCCTCTCCTGCTTGCTAACCCTCACACTTTCTCTATCTTTCCCTCCCTTTCTGCATGTTTCCCTCTGTATCACACGCCCTTTCCTGCTATCTTGGATGTCCATACCCCCTCTCTTGAATACGCAATTCCCTCTCTCCTGGACACACTTAGCCACCCTCTTTTGCTTTCCACGCACCTCTTGTGTGTCCCTCTTGTGTGTGTCTCCTTTCTCTCGCACATCCCCTCTCTCTCTGTGTCAGGGTGCTCTGCTGCAGTCCCCCTCTCCTCCATACTCTCACAGGCAGTTTACACCTTTCATGCTTACAGTTTCTCTCTCCCACTGTCTGTGTTTTGAGTTCTTTTCTTCCAACTCTCTGATGCTGGCCCTTTCAATCTTATTATCCTTTCTCTTATTTTCCCCCTCTCTTTTCCTGTTCTCCTCCCAATTTCCCTATCTCACCACCCACTCCCATCTATCCCTGTCTTCACCTCATTTCTCCTTATCTACCTTTCGCTCTCCTTCTGCCCCTCTCCCTTGAGCTCCCTCTCTCAGATACACCTTTCCTCTGGTGGTTTCTCTTTCTCACACATTTCCCCCCTCAATCACATGCTTTACCCCTCTCTGATGTCCCCTTTTCCTCCTCCTCTCACATAAGCCATCTCTCTCTGTCACACCTTGTCTCTCTGGCATGAGATTTCTATGGTGCTTCCTTTCCTCGCTGTCTCCCCCTTTCTCTTTTACCCTCCCAGGTTTCCTCTTTTGCACTCCATTCCCTGGAGTATGCTTTTGTCTCTCTAATGACCTTTCTCACCCTGCTACCTTGGTCTTTCTTTCACCCTCCTGCCCTGCTCCCCTGCCTCCCACCCTGAAACCCTCCCTGCATTCTAGCTCTCTTGCATGTTTGTCAGTTCTCTCTCAGTTTCCCTCACTCTTCTTTCTCATGCTCTCTTGCTTTGCTCTCTTGCAGTTTCTGTTTCCTTGTGCATGCTTTTGCGTCTTTCATTTGCACTTTACCTCTTGCCCATGCTTTCAGTCTCTCGTGCTTTCTCTGTGTCTTTTGCTCGCTAGCATTCATCATCTCACTGTCATACTTATTAGTCTTCTCATTTTATTTGTCTTGCTGCCCCCCCTCACTTTCCTTCTAAAACACTCCCCCATTTCCCCTGTCTCCAACACTCCCTCTCTTTTGCTTCCCCTCTTTCTCCCACCTTCTGCCCATTTTCCTCCCTTGCAGAGAGCCTTCCACTCTTTCTCAAACTCTTGCACATGTTGAGCTCGCACACTGTACTGCCCACCCCCTTTTTCTGTCTCTCTCAAGGTGCCTCCTTCTCCCTTGCAGCCCCTCCACCCCTCACTCTTCCCTCTCACTTCCTTCCCTCCCATCCTGGCTGGCCCTCTGGCTCCCCACTTATGTGGACTCACCCTCCTTCTCCCATTCTCCCCTCCCTCTTTGGCTAACTTCCTATCAACTGCCCACCTTTTCTGTCACCATCTCTCTCCTTGACACCCCTTCCTCTTGCCTCTTGCCACCATGTCTCCCTGCGACTATCTCCCTTATTGTCCCCCATCTGTCTCACTGCCCTTCCCCCCACATTGTCCTTCCATCTCTCTAGCTCCTCTGTCTCCCTCTGTCTCATGGCTCCTGTCTTTGTCAGTGCTGCCCCCTTCACCCTTTGTCTCCCTGCCCATGCTGTTCTTTCCTTTCACGTTCTGTGCCTTCTTCCTCTCTCTGTGTCCTCTCCTCTCTCCCTCTCTGTAATTTCCTCCCCGTCTCTCAGTTGCCATCCCTCTTTACTCTTGCTGTCTACCCCCCTCAGTCTTTCTCTCCCACTGTCCCTCCTGGTCGTTATCTCCATGCATCCCCCCCATCTCTCACTCTCTCCTTGCTGTACCTGCCTTTCTCCCTCTCATTGACCCTGCTACTCTCTGTCTGCTTCACTTTCCCGTTCATTTTCCCTATCTTGCTCCCTGGCTCCTCTCTCTCCTTATCCCAACATCTCTTTCATTCCCTTACTTTTGTTTCATGCTCACTTTCCCTCCCCCTTATAATTTCCACAGATTTACACTTTTCCTCTCTCATCTCTCATTCTCCCTTTCCCTTGTCTCTCTCTCATGCTCCCTCATTTGTGTTTTGTCCTTTCTTAGACACTTTGCCTCTCCCACAAGTGCTTTCTCTGTCTTGCACATGCTTTGTGTCTCTCTGGCATGCTCACTGCCTATACTGCATGGTCTTTACATCTGTTGCACACTTTTTTCCTCCCTTGAATAAGCTTTCTCTACCTGCCTTACAAGCTTTTTGACTCAGTCACTCTGATATATCCTGTCACAGTTTCTCCCTCTCATGCTTTCCTTCTGTTGTGCATGCTGTTATGTGCAACCAGACATGCTTCAGCTCTCGCACACTTGCACACTTGCCCTCTCTCATGCTTTCATTCTCTCAGTTCTGCTCCCTGTTGCATTTGCCTTTGTTTGTGTCCTTCACTCTACACAAATGAGAGGGATAGCATGTGAACCTCATGCATTTCCCTTTCAGTCCAGTGCTTTCTTTCTCTTGTGCTCTCCCTCCCCACAGTGTGCTTTCCTACTCCTCATGTGTGTTTTCGTTCTGCCTTGCATGCATGTGCTTTCCCTGTCTTGCATGTACTTGTCCTGTCTGAGCTTCACCTTTACTACCTGTGCTTTCCCTTTCACATGGTTTACTTCTCCCTCCATTCTGCACATAGGAATTCCTTCTCTCTGGTGCACGTGCTTTCTCTCTCTCCCTTTCCCTCTCTCTCGTCCACTGTTGGTTTCTCCCCACCACACTCTATAATTCTCTCACTCATGCTTGTGCTTTCCCTCTCTTGTCCCTTTATTTCTCACACCCTTTCCCTCTTTCTCACACTCTCACACTTTCTTGCATGTTTTCTCATGCTTTCCTCACGTGGATTCCCTTTCTGGCATGCTTTCCTTGTCTCCTACTCTTCCGCATATGCTCTTCCCTACCTCTGCTGCATGCTTTTTCCTCTCTTATGTGTGCCTTCCTTCTCTCATTTTTTCTTTTTCTTGTGGGTTCTCTCTCACACACATTTTGCTTCTCTTCTGTACTTCACTGCCTTTAATACTTTACCACATGTTTCTCTTTTTGTGGAACAGTCGCACAGTCTCTTGCTAGTAGGTTTCCTCCCTCAGACATACTCTCTCTTTTCCTCCCCCTTTCACTTGCTCTTTCAATGCCCCTCTTCTCCCCTCTTGCTTAGGCTTTCTGTCCCTCTATCACACTTTCCCTCCCTCTCATTTTCTCACACTTTTCTTTCCATGCATGCTCTCATTTTCTAGCGTGCTTTCCCTTCTCATGCATGCTCTTCTTTTGTTGCATGTGCGTTTCCTTTGGTCTGTGCCACTTTTCCTTGCTCACTCTTGTTAACTTTACCCTCTTGTGTGTGACTATGCTTTCCCTCACACTCCATTGTTTTTTCCTTGATCCTGAAGTTTTTCCTCTGTTGCATGCTTGCTTTCCTTCTCTGTTAATGTATTTCCTCTCTTTTGTATGTGATTTTCCTCTCTTGCATGCTTTCCCACTCTTGACTTTCTTGCACCTTCTCTCTGTTTGTTGTCCTTTCACTCTTTCTTGCTTGTACTCTCCTTCTCTTGGACACACTTTCCCTCCTTCACGCAGACTTTTCCCTCCTTCCTTCGTGCTGTCTTCCATGCTTTTCCTTTCACTTGTGCACTTTCCTGTTCTGTCACATGTTTTCCCTCTTTCACCTGCACATTCTGTCTCTAATGAACATCTCCTGTTTTTCCATACAATCCCTCTCATATTTCATCTGTTTTATCCTGCCTTTCCTATTTCTGGCACCTTTCCCTTGCTCTGTCCTGCTCTGCTCCCTCTCTGTTGCATGTTTCTTCTCTCTTGTGCATGCTCCATTTCGTCTTCTCTCCTTTTATGTGCACTTCCCTCATTTGCTTTACCTTTCTGTCTCTGGCATGCCTCCCCTCTGTTAGGTTCTTTGGATATCTCTTACACAACTGTCTCTCAGTTACAGTTTCCTGCCCTAGCATGAGCATTTCCTGTCTCTCTCATATACTTTTTCACTTTCTCATATGCACTTTCACATGTTTGCTCAAGCCACCCTTGTCTTTACTGTGAAAGTTTCTCACTTTCATGCTCTCTTGAGCATTCAACATCTGTTCTCCTCTTGTGCCTACTTTCCTTATCAAATACTTCCCTTCTTGGTCAAACTTGTCTCCCTCATGCTCTTTGATTCCCTCTCACATGCTTTCTCTTCATCCCTATCGTGTAAGGTTTCCTTCCCTCTCTTACATGCTTTACATCTGTGTTGTGCATCTGTTCCTCTCACTATTGGACACTCTCCATACTTTCCAGTTATTTCTTGATTTCTCTTTGCCTCTGTCTTTTGTGCATTGCTGTCATGCACCGTTCCTTTACTGTGTGTGCTTTCCTTTCCTCCCTGGTACACTTCCACTCTCTCTTTCGTCGTCCTTCTCTCATGGATGCAATTCTCCTGTTGTTCTCTCTTGCTTGTTTTCTTTTAGGCATATTTACCCTTTCTCTGCCACAGGCTGTATCACAAGTGCTTTCTCCCTGTCTCATCATGTTTTCTTTTTCTCTCTTGCCTGTTTTCCGGCTCTGCTTGTTCTGGGCTCCTCACCATAAGAAGGACATGGAGGTCCTGGAGTGAGTCCAGAGAAGGGCAACCAGGCTGGTGAAGGGGCTGGAGGGCAAATCCTATGAGGAGCGGCTGAGGGAGCTGGGGCTGTTTAGCTTAGAGGAGAGGAGGCTGAGGGGAGACCTTATCACCACCTGCAACTATCTGAAGGGAGGTTATAGAGAGATGGGTGATGGTCTCTTCAGCCAGGTGACAGGTGATAGGACAAGGGGGAATGGCATGAAGCTGTGCCAGGGCAGGTTTAGATTGGATGTTAGGAAAAAAATTTTTACTGAAAGAGTTGTCAGGGCCTGGAACAGGCTGCCCAGGGAGGGGCTGAGTCACCTTCCCTGGATGTGTTCAAAAAAAGGGTAGATGAAGTACTTAGGGATATGGTTTAGTTTAGGATGCGAATGGTTGGACTTGATGATCTTAAAGGTCTTTTCCAACCTTGTGATTCTGTGATTCTGTGATTCTGCACTTTCCTCTGCACTTCACATAACTCATGTGTGCTTTTCTCTCTTTTTATTGTGCTTTGTCTGACTTGCACTTTCTTTTGCTATCACTCTCACTTTCCCTTCCGATCTTCCACACTTAATTTGTCCTGGGCTTTCCTCTTGCACACACTTTCTGTCTTGCATGCTTTCCCCTTCTCGTGCGTAGTGTTGTACCTCTGGTGTCTGCTTTCCTTAAAGGCTCTGTGGTTTCCCTCTCGTGCACTCTCCAGTCACCTTGGCCGTTTGTGCTCACTTGCACAGGCACGCTGTCTCATTCTCTTGCATGCGCTTTTTCTCCTTCCTGTGCTCACCCTTCCTTGTGCTCTTTTCTTCTCTCTTGCAGAAAAGGAAGGGATTTTCTCTCTCTTGATTATGTGCTCTCTCTTGCATGCTGTTTATAGCTGTCTGGGACTTTCTGAGTGTCTTTTATGCAATTTTGTCTCAGGTACACTCCTCGCCTCCCTCTTTGCCACATTTTCTCGTGCTTCTTCTTGCATTCTTTACCTTTCTCACATGCTGACCCCCAGTGCATGTTTTTACTATCTTGTGCATGACATTTCTTGATTTGTTGTGTGCTTGCTTTCTTACTTGCTTGTACCTTCTCACTCTTGCATGTTTCAGACTCTCATCTTCTTCTGTGCTGTGCAGGCTTTCTCTCTCATGCACTGTCCCTCTGTTTTGCATTAACCCCAGTCCCCAGTTAAGGACCATACAGCCATTTGCATGCTCCCCTCCCAGTGAGATTGGAAGGGAGAAGCAGAAGGACAAGGGTGAGGAAACTCATGGATTGAGATAGAGACAGATAGAAACAAAGTTGTGCAAAAAAAGCAAAACAAGGGAATTGTTCATCACTTCCCATTGGCAGATGGAGATTGTGTAGACACTCTCCTGGAAAGTAGGGCCTCAGCAGGCCCTCTGGGTTATTTGAGAAGACACACTGTAACCACAAAGACCCCCTTCCTCCTTTTTTTGATCTCAGCAGTGCTAAGTGCAACATACTGGCTATCCTGTTGGTCAGTTGAGGTCAGCTGTCCTGTCTGTGTCCTCTTCCAACTTCTTGTGTACCCCCAGTCAGCTTACTGGAGGTGGGGAGGGGAGGGTGGGGGACGGACACACAACAGTAGGAGAAGCTGTGAAGGCCTTGGTGATATGCAAACAATGTTCAGCAATACTTAAAACATCAGTATGTTATCAAAAATCCAAAACACAGTGCCATACAAGCTGCTATGAAGAAAGTTAACTCCATCTCAGACAGACCCAGTACACACCCTCACTTGTGCTTTAGCTCTTAAGAATTCTGATCTGTGGATATGTGCTTTCCCTGTGCATGCTTTTTCACTCCATCTTACGCTTTCTCTCTTACTCCCTTGCATGTTTCCTCATGCTATCTCACTTTACTGTCTGTACTTTTCTTGATTCTGGGGCTTCTTTTCCATGCATGCAGTTTTCCTCTCTTGTTTTTCTTCTCATGCACTCTTACCCTCTGTTTTGCAGCACTCTTTAACAACTCACTGTCCCATGCTTCATAATGCTGTTAGGCACTCTTGCAGTCATGGTTTACCTCTCTTTCTCTCTAACATTTCATTACCCCTCTTTTGTTCTTTACACCTTTTGTGCATTCCCGCTGTCTTGCACAGTCTTCCTTTCTTTCCAGCATGTTTTCCTCTCTGTGTAGCGTATGGCCATCTTCTGTCATGTGTACACCTTCCCTCACTCCTTTCGTCACTCCTGCTCTCCTCTGCTCTTTTATGCCCTTCCATCTCCATCTCATATGTGTTTTCCTGTTCTTGGGTTTTCCATCTCTCACATGCTTTACCCCTTCCTTGCACATGCTTGCTTTTTATTGTGAATATTCTGACACGTGTTTCCTCTCACTTTCAGGCATGCTTTTCCACTTTCTTGCATACACATGCTCACTTGTGCTTTCCCTCTTACTTGTGGTTTCTCTCTTACATGCCGACCCCACCATGTGCTTCTGCTCTTTAGTGTGTGTCCTCTCTTGTGCACTTGCTCTCTCAGTCTTCCTTGCCCTCCTGCTTCTGCAGGTTTTCCTGCAGAAAGGTTTTACTGTGTTTTTCCTCCCTTGGGTATGTTTTTTTTCTGTTCTGTGCACTTTCTCCCTTGCAGTTTACCCCTGTGTTTTACTCTCACTGTCTCATTCCTCCTCTCTTGCTCTTTCCTCCATCTTAATTTCTCAAACATTTCCTTGTTCTCTTGCATGCATTTCCATTCTCATGCTTGCACCTCATCCTCTCATATTCTTTTTGTTGTTCCCAGTCATAGAATCATAGAATGGTATGAGCTGGAAGGGACCCCAAGGATCACAGAGCTCCAACCCTCCTGCCACAGGCAGGGCCACCAACCTCAGGCCTGGATCTACACAAGGTTGCCCAGGGCCCCATCCAACCTGGCCTTGAACACTTCCAGGGACGGGGCATCCACCACCTCTCTGGGCAGCCTGTTCCAGCACCTCACCACTCTTTCTGTAAAAAACTTCCCCCTAATATCTAACCTAAACCTTCCTTCCTTTAGTTTTAATCCATTCCCCCTTGTCCTGTCATTGTCTATCCTTTTAAAAAGTTGAATCCCCTCCTGCTTATAAGCTCCCTTCAGGTACTGGAAGGCTGCAATGAGGTCCCCCCGCAGCCTTCTCTTCTCCAGGCTGAATAAGCCCAGCTCCCTCAGCCTCTCTTCATAGGGCAGGTGCTCCAGCCCTCTAATCATCTTTGTGGCCCTCCTCTGAACCCTCTCCAACAGTTCCACATCCTTCTTCTATTGGGGGTCCCAGATCTGTCCCATGAGGCCTTTTTTATTATGCCTTTCTTTCTTTTGCTTTCCTTATACAAGCTTTGTCTCTTGTGCACTTTTTGCCCTGTCATTCTTTACTTGTAGCTCTCATACTCTTTCATCTTTCTTGGAGTCTTGATCATTTTTCCTGTGTGCCCCCTTCTCTACCTTGCTCACATTGTCAGTCTCTCATTGTTTCCCTCTGTATTGCATGCTTTCCTTATCTCACCTGTTCATGTTTTCCCTTGCTTGCTCAGTCTTGTGTTTTGTTTTGCTCTTTTGTGGGCTTACCCTTTTTGGGAGCAATTTCCCATCTCTCTCCCCCTCACAACTCTTTCCCTCTTGCATGCGTTTTCCTTCTCACTGTCATCTGCTTTTCCTCTGCCTCTCATGCTTTTCTTTTTACATTGATGTGCTTTCTCTCTCTCTTTCCCACTCCCCCTTCTCTCAAATGATTTCTCTATCTTGCACAGTTCCCCTTTCTGTATTGCATGCATTCTTTCTTATGCACCCCTTCTCTCTCTGCTACACTCTCTTTTATGGCTTCCTCCCTTCATCTTGTGGTTTCCCTCTGTCTCTCAGTGACAGACTCCCCCCTCTTTCTTGCATGTGTGTTCATTTATTCTCAGGTATGTCCTCTCTGTCTTGCAAGTTCTGGTCCACTTTTTCTTTTCTCTTGTGCAATTCTGCTTTCTTTCTCTGTCACATGCTTTCTCTTCCTCTGTTGTGGCCTTTACGTCTTGTGTTTTCCCTTTCCCATGAGTAGATGTTCTTCCCCTCTCTCTTGCTTTTCCCCGTTTTTCCTTTTCTTTGTTATGCTTTCCCCCTCTTGCATGCTTCCTCATATACACTTGGTCTCCTCTTCTTGTTTGCCTGTTCTCTCACATGCTTTCCCCCTTGCTCGCATTGTGTGACCCACATCTCTCATATATACATCTCCTCCTGCTCCTGTGCATGGTTTTCCACACTTACATGTGTACTTTGTTATTCTTGCAATTTCTCTCTTGCTCACTCTTTCCCTCTCAGTCTTTCCCTGTTCTCATCTTGCTCTCCTGGTTCCTTTCTTTTGCTTTTTCCCCTCTGCTTTGAACTCTTGAGCTTTCCATGTTTCTCATGTGCATATTTTAAGTACTCTGTCTTTCCCTTTGTGGTGGTTGGCCCTGGCTAGAGGCCAAATGCCCACCAAAGCCACTCTCTCAACTGAAAAGGGGAGAAAATATATATTGGGAGGCTTAGGAGTTGAGATAAGGACAGAGGGATCACTCTCCAATTAGTGTCATGGGCAACACAGAGTCAACACAGAATAAAGGAAAAGTAATTTATTACACTACACTACACACTACACTACACACCCAGTGAACCAGAGCCAGGTAATGAGAAGTGCGGCCAGGTCTTAAAGCACCTTCCCCCTGCCCCTCCCTTCTTAGCAGACTTAAACTTCATCATGATTTTATTCCCTTCTTCCCCCCACAGCATGGCAGGGGGAGGGGCAGGGAATGGGGAGTGGGGTTCCAGTGGTTCCTCACAAGTTGCTTTCCTTCCCAGATCTTAACACTTCTACTTCCCCCCATCCCTCCCTTCTTTGCAGACTTTAATCATAAATTCGCTCCCCTCTTCCCCCCCATCACGGCCCAGGGAGGGGCAGGGAATGGGGAATGGGGGTTTTCAATCCTTTCCTCCTGAGTTGTTTTCCTTCTTAGCTGGGAGGGGCATTCCACACACACCCCCTTCCCCTGCAGCACCCTGGGGTCCCACCCATGCAAGACATTCATATCCACGAACTTCTCCAACATCAGTCCTTTCTATCAGGGAGTCATCTCCTCACCACAGGCCTCAGCACGGCTCCCTTCCATGGGGTACTGACCTTCGGGCCCAAACTACCCCAGCCTGGTCCCCCGCAAAGTCACAAGTCCCCCGGCAAACCTGCTGAGGCATGGATCAATCTCTTCACAGGGCATAGATGTCTCTGCTCCCCATCCTCATCCATAGGCTGCGAGGAGACACCCGCTCCACCATGGTCTTCTCCATGTGCTGCAGGGGAATCTCTCTCTTCCGCACCCAGTGTGCCTCGTTCTTTCCCACCACCTCCTCCTTCTTCCCTGGTCTTGGTGTCTGCACAGCTTGTTACATATTCTCACTCCCTTCTCTGGTGGCAAAATGCAACTGCCTGCATTTTTTTTCTCCTAAATGTGATTCCCAGAGGCGCTGTGACCATCTCCGGTTGGCAGCAGCAACTCTGGCCTTGAATTGGCCGATGTTGACTTTCTGGGGCCTGCAGAGAGCTTCTGGCTGCTGCTTGCAGAAGCCATCTCAGCAGCACAGCTACGCAAAACTGCGACGCTCTCCATGTCTGTTTTTTGCTCTTACCCTTCCTTTCTCTCTCTGTTTCTCTCTTTGTGTCTCTCACTGTCTTTCTTTTCCTCTCCCCATGTGCTTTCTGTCTCCATCTCTCCCTTTTTCTGCTGCTGTGTTCCACCTCTTCCTGTCTCTGCCCTTCTCTCTCTCCCCCTCTTTTGTCCTGCTTGTTCCCTGTACTCACACCCTGTCTTATCACTCACACTCCCTTTCTCTTACTTTTGCTTATTTTCTCCCTCACACTTCGGCTTCCTCCCTCTCCCTTCCCCTCCTGCACCCTCAGCTGTCTGCTCTTCTCTCGTTCCCTTTTTTGCTCTCAATCTCTCCCTTTCCCCCGCTATTACCCTCATTCTTCCTGCCTCCTTTTCTCTCTGTCCTTCTCTCTATCCAACAAGTGATGTTCACATTTTCCTCAGAGCTGTCTTTTTAAGGTTCCTTGGCCACTGAACATACTCAAACTGCAAAGTAACATCTGCAATCTTCTGATAGTTGTGCCCTGTTTACTTTACATTTTCTGTGTCAGAGCTAAGATTAGCATTACAATATCACAGAAGCTATGGGATGAAAAATCTTGCACTGATTTTTCTGCATCCTCCTCAGCTAGAGTCCAGTGAGGAAGAGAGTCTGCAGCTAGTATACCAAGTATCTTCCTGAAAAATCAAATTGATCTTAATTTCTTGACAAAGCGAAACCATTTTTTTTTTTACTATTCATTTTGTGCTTTATGGTATTAGCATTGTCTCACCCATTGTGGAGATCCTAGGGTATGGGTTTACAGATCCCACTGTAATCCATTTTGCTTGCAAATTCTTTTAATTCTGAAACAGAAATTTTCAGCTTGAAGCACAGTGCCAACTTTATTTCTTCTCTACAGTTAGGAAGGGCTCCATGATGGTGCTGGATTCTTGGTGGTTTATATTGCTGCTCAGGCAGGAGCAGGGCCATTCAGAGGGACACTTCTGGAAAGTGAGGACCATATATGTAGACTTTTTCTTACATCTTTATTGTAGAAATGTTTCTAGAGGTAGCTGGTAGTCTTCATTGTTAGTGGCCTTGTTTTACTGTTCTTACTCTGTTCTGTGGCCAACATAAGCTGACAGCTTGGTTTTGGTAGCTGTGTATAGGACTGTACATAGGATACTGTCCTTCTGCATTTATCCAGGATTTTTCTGTCTTCTTTTCTCACACCTTCCTTGAGGTTCTCAAATGTGTATGTTATTGGGGTGGCAGGAGTAATTTGAGGAGAAAGCTGTTACTTTAGTTAAGTCACAAGTTTAAAAATAGTTACTGTAATGGAAAAATACAAGAAAAAAATGACTGATCTCAGTGCAAAAGAGTGAGCACTGCTTCACAGAGCCATTGAAAAGCCCAGGTTGGAAATGACCTCAAAAGATTCATACCCTTTCATGGGAATCATTCCTTTTCATGAGGAGGGGAGTCTCAATGAAACCATCTAGCATCCTGTCCAGTGAGATCTTGAAATTCTCCATAGATGGGTACTCTACCATTTTCCTGGGAAGATTGTTCCAGTGATCAATTGTTTTCACTCTAAAAGATTTTTTTCTTATTCTGAGATGAAACCTCTCTCCGTGTACCTTCTACCTATGGCCTCTTGTCTTCCCCGTGTACCTGGTGAAGAGAGCACCTCTGTCTTTTTTGTAGCCACCTTTTAAGTACTGGAATATGGTGATTAGGTGTCTCTGAACCTTCTCCAGGGAGAAGAGATCAAATTCCTACAGTTTTACATTGTAGGATGGGCTCTCTAGCCCTTTGATTATGTCCAGCCCTCCTCTGAACCCTCTGCAGTCTGTCTGCATCTTTTTGGAATTGTGGGGACCAGAACAGAGTGCTCAAGGTGTGACCTGACAAGCACTGAGAAGAGTGGGATCATCACATCTCTATCTCTGCTAGTAATGTCCCCACAGATGCAGCCCAGGACGTGATTCACCTTTGTTGCTGCCGCAGCACTCTGCTGACTCATGTTCAGCTTGTTGTCCACCAGCACCCCCAGGTTCCTTTCAGCAAGGCTGCTCTGCAGCCTTATAGATTCTAGCCTGTTATGGACCTTTGGTTATTGTGCCCCAGGTGCAGGACTTCACACTTGTCTTTGTAAAAATTCATAAAGTTCTTGCTAGCCCACTCTTCCAGCCCGTCCAGGGCTTTCCCTTCTGACATGTCCCCCTCACAACTCAGTTTAGGATTGTCAGCAAACAGTGAGGATGCTTTCGGTGTTACCATCCAGATCAGCGATTGATGTTGAGCAGATTAGGGTCCACTTCCCCGGTCAGTCCCTGGGGAACCTACCTGTGACACACTGCCAGCATGAGTAAAAGCTGTTCATCACCTCCTGCTGAGTGTGGTCTTGTTGGGAAGCTTCCTACCAACACTTAAATAATTTCCTACCTATTACTTAAATAATATGTACCTCACCTCTTTAGAAATGCCTTGTGACATTGTTCACATGTCCTGTTAGACTGGGATATTCTAAACGTTAAGTTTGAATTTAATTAAATAACACAGTAACAGTCTTTTTAAAGTCTCTTCAGAGCCTTCCTGTCCAGAGCAATCACTGAATGCAATTTTTCTTTATACCTTTAGCTAAGATAACAAAGGGCTGCTTGTTTGCCAAGGTAGGCAGGAAAGCCTGTAGATGCACATTAACAGAAAATCAAACTATAAGCTTCCTTGTCACTCCCTGCATGTGTGGTACAGATATTAAATGCTTCAGGCTTTTTTCTACCGGAAGTCTTCAGAAGTGCTAAGTGGATTTTGGAAGAATACTTACAGAAAATTGACTAACGCTGGGCTTTGAAATAATTATGATTTGTGTTTTGCTTGTTAGAAATTTTAGTGATTTGTTATATCCTTTTGCTTTAGAGTCTGAGCCTGTGTCAACAGGAATAGACTGATTTTACTTTTTTTGGTTTTCTTGGAACTGAACAGAGTAAGGCATGCTAAGGATTAACCCAAACAGAGCCTTATGGGAGATCTTGAGTCAGTGATACAGGCAGGAACAGTACCACTACGGCCTGCCACAGAAGCACTAAGGAAAAACATACCAAGCAGACTGGATTTAATGCAAATTCTGTCTTTGAAGAATAGCTGAAATTCCTCAGTAGCCATCATAGTTTATATGGAGAAAGCCAATTTCCTGAGCCAAAGGTTCCTACTGAAAAATAGTACCTCCTTTGTGGTGGAGAAATCTAAAGATTACATGGCCATGTTGCCTGGAGTGCAGTTTAGCATCTCTGCCTGCAATCCTGAAATAGACACGGGTGTTTGAGCTTGTGAAGTGTTTTCCCTGTAAGGGAAGGTGGGGAATGATCAAGTGAAGCTGAAAAGCAGAGTGTTTCTGGTCCTTTATAAGTTGATTGGCACAGGATCAGTGTTTAAGGAAATGAGTATGTTCAGGGGATGAACTGGATCTAGTGGACATCTTTCCAGTTAGGTTGCCAGAATGTTTTGGAGCGTTTCTAAAGGTACACTTGATTTCTTGCCCTAGCAGTTAAATGATGATAGGAGCCATTCAGTGGCTGTTCAGACCTTCTGGCTCAATGCCAGCGTGATCAGATTTCTACTTCCAATCTAATATAAACCTCTGTTAGGTAGCTGGTTTAGGAGTTACTCTGGGACTATTCTCAGAGACCAAGCCTGATGTAAATAAGATGAAAAGGAATCTGAAACTTACTTGATATATGCCCTGTGTCTTAGATGAAGCTCTGTTCTAAGCAGCTGAGAAAGTAAAGGATGCCAGTGAGCAGAGTTACCTCTGCTGGGTGACTGACACTGCTCCTCTTTCTGACAGGAAGCTCCCAGCACAACTGATGATGCCAGCAGTGAAAACAGGGAAAAACTGTTGATATGATCCGGTGTTTCTTGCTCTTGATGCTGAAATGAAGAGAATTGAAGTTTCAGATCTTAATAGCCTTCTAGAAATAAGTCTTTCTAAGAACCTGCTGAACTCTATAACTACAGTCCATATATAACCTCTGTCCACCATGTCATACTCCACAGATGCTTGGTCTTGACCAGGTGATTGTAGCTTCTCCACCTTTCTTCCTGGGAAGGAGGATGCACAATATCCATGATTGTAGAATATACTTGATAACCCTTTCACCTTGCAGCTGCACTTTTCAACATCTGCCCATTGATAGGGTTTGGTATCAAAAATTATGACTCTATAGATTTAATGGTGTCCTGGTTGATAGTCTGTCCGGACCAGAGCAGATCATGTTAATTTACAAAGGCCTCGTGGTTTCCTTGGATCTGCTAAAAATACAGAGTTTTTTTCAGTGATAATGCAGGGTTGTATGCTGTAATCTCAGACAGCACTGTAAGAATTACACTAGGTATAATTATACTAGGTAGGGCATGTAGGAAAAACATGGAAAATTTGTTCTTGCTGCTAAACTAATTGATATTTGTCTAGATCAGAGGAATTTCTAACAGATTGCAGATACCCCAAGATTTCACAGACAGACATGGTGAAATAAGAAGATCTTGTTTCTGACTGCAACCTTATATTAATACACACAGGACAGGTTAATGAAGTGACAACTGTTTTTCAGGCAGCACTAAAGAGGAAGTTCTTGCAAAATGAAACTGCAGAAAACCTAGAAAGAAAAGTTCCACTAATATGGTAAAAATATTAATACAGTACAAATTGCCTTCAGATATGCAAATTCAGTATCCCGGATAAGAGGTAATTTAAGCAGTGATATTTAGGTAGAAAAGAGGAGCTGGGAGGGCAGAAATGCTGGAGGATAAATTTTGAGATGATTCAGCACATCTCATACTGAAACCTTCCAGGGATGACCCCTCCCCCAGTCCCAGAAAAAAGACAATCCTGGAGAATTCCCCACTCATGTGCTTGCATGTTTCTAAGATGTTTATTTAATGCGGTGGGTTAGAACAAGGGTTGTAACAATGTAAAGTAGTGTATTTTAAAGTTCCTTGAAAAATTATTTGTAGGGCTGTCTGTAGAGGCTTTTCCCTTGATTTTTGTACTACAAAACGTGTGCCACTGTCTGCCAAGTATGCTTTATAACTGGGAGGCATGCTTTCACAAGAAAAAAGTTAGCTTTCTTTCATGTTTTTGGCATCATATTTTTTTCTTTTTACATATCTTGCATTATCCATTTTAACAGCACCTTAGAGGTGGATTCAGAGATGAAAGATTTGTTGACAAACCATTGGCAATTAGGATTCAGGAGATCCAAAGAAGCCAAAAACCTATCAATAGCACAATTTCATGGCCATATTTTTCTACATGTTAAATATTCAACTAAAAGACAGGATTTTTGTTGAAAGCCAGTGTGTGCTCTAGACTTTACCGGATGTTTGCAGTCTATGTATGGCATGTACCATGATGCAAATCAGCAGTGTTCTTTGCTTCAAAACTCTCCAAAGTAATTCTTTTTTCTGGATCTAGCAATCTTCAACATCAATCCCACATGAAGTTTAGATATGCTGTGTCATCTTTTACACATTTGGATTTCTCATTAAAGTCCCCAGAAGCTAATTTGCTAAATGAGTTCAGTATTAGAGGCTGGGTACTTATTTTTTTAACTCCTGCGTTATGCTGAGGCCTTAATATTGGTCTGGTTCTGTCAGAACATGGAGGTAGTATGTACAGTTTATGTGCCTCTATCCTCTTCTCCCTTAAATAAGAAAAGGCATTAACTGCTGCAGGGACAGTGCAGTATGGAGTAGTTAGATGCTGGTGCTTTGCATGTGTCCCATAGTCTTCTATTGTTTTCACTGAAACAGCACTGAGACGTTGCAAGGTTATTCACTGCCAGCTGATCCAGCTCACAAATGGTGGGATACACAAGTGGCATGTCACAGACAGCTTTCTGTGCTCTCCTGGGAACCAGCTGAAGTACCTGGATTGTCTTGGTCATGTTATTAGCAGCAGACTGATCCCTGGCCACTGCATTCCTTGTGGACTGGCAAAGCTGTGTACCCTGTGGTCACACTCTATGTGCAGAATGAGCAGGAGGAGAACACAAAGTCATTATTCTTAGCTGTTCAGCAAACTGAGTGCTTGGCAGAAGCAAGAAGAAATAATGGTGCTGTGTTCAAAGAACTAAGTCATTGCCTTAGCATCAGAGTAGGTCTAACTGCTTGTGCTCAGATATTCCAGTGTCAACAAGACACGTGTGGACTCTTGTACCAGCTCTAAAATAAAGTGAACTGTCCTGCTATTGAACCCCACTAACAGTTTAACTTTGTGGATACAGCGTGCTTCTGTTACCTTCTCTAAATTGCACTGCTGCATTATACTGTGAAACTGCCCAAGATTTCCTTCTGCAGGTAGGTGTCTATGTTTTGTTAAGAGATGGAGTGAGTGCTGAGACCTTTTGGAAGTCAAGGTATTACGTAGGCAGAAACCAGTTCATTATTAGTAGTATATCAGGTTACAGAAAGAATTTTACCATTTACTTACTGACTTGGGATTTCTTTCCTAGTCATTATAATATGAAAATGCAGAATTTAAGTGTTAATAGTAAAGATTACTGTGTGCTCTCATTCCAGTATAAAATGTATCTAAAATATTATGTCTGCCTCATTTTTGAGCCAAAGAAGTGAACACACAGAGATTCAATTAAAAGTAATCTTCTAGCCAGTTTCTTCATAATTAAAAAAAAAGCCATTTGAAAAATTTTAACACCATTGAGTTATGATGAGGAGCCTTCTTACAATAGGGTACTAAGTGTATTGTTAGGAGACCACAAGCTAGGGAAAAAATATATGAAATTAAATGTAAATTGAAAATGCAGAGCTCATGAAAGACTTGGGTGTTTTAAGCTCGTGGACCCTTCCACTTATGTCTTCTAGAATTCCCCTGAAAATCTCCTCATTGAATTTAATAAATGTGATATCCCCAACCACTGATAGCCTTCATCCGGCTGGCCTATCAAGTACATTTTTTTACTTGAGAAAAATGTTTTAAAATTGCCTGTTTGCCTATCTGACTCAAAACCCATTTCCTGTGTTTATTCAGTTGTATCATCTAACTACTACAAATACTGTTTTTAGTCGTATTGGCATGAAAACAGCTAAAACTGAGTGAACTGCAGTTTGTTTAATCCTTGTCAACAAAACCAGTTATTAAACATAAAGCTGGATATTTACACAAGCTCACTGAAGACTAAGATAGTTATGCAGAAGCAGGGAGCAGCCTAGTTCACTCCCAAGTCACAGTTTCCTTGGCTAAGCAGAGAGGAAAATGTTGGGTGTTTTTTTTTTGTGAACTACACGTATGTTTTATAGTCATTCACACCTGCTGTTCTTGGCTATTTTTCAACTCTGCTTTCATGACCTGCTCTTCCTTCCACTGAAAGCTTTGGGAATTTTGCTTTTGACTTTGCTGGAAAACAGGACTGTATCCTAATTATTTTGATTTAAAAATAATAAGTTTAATGGCTTATGTAAAATACTGCATTCTGTAGCTTACTTAGTCATAAGTGACTAATTTACATCTCACAGAAGTGCTAGTCATCTTAAATTTTTATTACTTGGAACAAGATCAGAATTAAAAACCAGGAGGAGCGGAACAGATTCCCAGATCAGGATTTCAGTGTAAATACTTTCTGCTTTTTGTCGATGTGTTCTTTTGGGAGTGGATGATGTAAAATATTTTGATGGGGAGAGGAGAATGTTCTGCTTGTTGTTTCAGTGGAATAGCTTTATTCCTTCCACTTGTCTGTACAGGTAAGCATCCACATTCAGTGTGAGTTTGTCTCTGCAGATGTGGTTTGGGGAAAGCGGACGCACGCCAGCCCAGTGTCATTGCTGTGAGCTGGCACCTCAGGAGAGGGAGAGCCATCAAAATGCAGAAACCCCTTTCACTTCCATTTTCATCTGATTCCTGTCACCTACCCGAATACCTCGGTGTGGCAGATTTGGACCACGTGGGTTAGATATGGGGCAGACATTTCTTGCAGAACAGTGGGCCCAGCTGAGCTAAGCTGCTGTGACAGGAGTGCAGTGCATTGCTCATGTAAGCCCGGGAATGCGGTGCTCTCTGGAGAATGTGACGTTAGCTAGCTGTGCGACAGTCTTTTTGCTGCTCTGTGCCATGTTACCAGCCGCGGGCAGCCGCTGACTCTGGCAGGTTTTATGCCCATTACAAGGGGAGCAGACTCCACCCCATTATCCCTTCTGTAGGCTAGGCAGCTTTGTGAAGAATACTGAAGTCTTTCTTCTCTGCCTCTTACAATCCAGATTCTGTGGAAAAAGGCACTGGAAGGCTAGCAGGAGATGAAGCTATCTCTAAACCACTTAATGGGGACTTTAACCATTAGAACAGAGTACATTAAAGCTCAGAACCTTCCAAGTTTGAGGTGAACTACTGGGTGCCTCTATTGTGGTGACAGTTGCTGGGCTTCCACTTAACATGCTTATGCTTACAGGTTATATAGAGGTGATAAAGGCAAGCTTTGTTAGTTGCATCCTTGCATTAATAATGAGCTTTCTAACGTAAAGTGGAGATCTGTGAGTATTCCTTGTGATGTGAAATAATGCCAAAGCGTGGAGGAACTTGGATGTCTTTACTCAGTTTGCCTGAGAATGAACTTCTCTGTTTTTGTCACCAGGAATTCAGCGGCAGTGGGCCACGGTTGTTTCTGCTACGCTCTAATGCGCTCGATTCCAGTGGCCATCTACATTGTTCTGGTGACTGGCCTGCGTTACCACCTCTTCATATGGAGCGTCTTCTCACCAAAACTACTTTATGAGGGAGTGCATGTGTTCATCACAGCTGCTATCTGCCTGTTCTTCACAGCCATGGATCAGAACCACCCTGACAAAGCACAGGATCGAAAATAAGTGTGGAGTGCACAGTTCTGCATTGTCATGTCCAGCATGTTGCTGGAATGGAAGGAGCAAATGGGAGAATGGAAAGTAATCGCTTGAAATTGTTCACAATCTGAAGAACAACCTTATTCATTTATAGTCAAAATCAGGATTTGAAGGGCCTTTCCTGTTTTAAGACTGGGTTTGTTTTAAAAATGTTGAATTGAACTAAACTGGGTTTTTATGGATAACTTTTGTTCTATAGCTGTTATTACAGCATTCACCAAATAACAGGATAGCAATATTACATGATTTGAATTTAAAAATGTACATCTTAATAGAAACACAGACCAGTGCTCCGTGTGCACTGCAAAAAATCTTTTGCACATACAATTTTTTTACTTTACAGGATTCTTAAAATATGCAGGATTTCTTGGTACTGTTCACAAGATCTTATATTCGTTAACTTTGGGGTCTTTTGGTTTGTTTTGTTTCTAGCATGTGCATTAAATTTACAGTTATTGAATTATTGTACAAATTTCCCAGGTAAAATATTTGTTTGTTTGTTTTGCAATGGCAGCATTTCTATTTAAAGGCTGTATTTTCTTTGTAACATGAGTGCAATCATTATTTGTAATGGATTTCAATCTGCACTTCAGGCACTGGGTAAGGAACACTAATGGGCTTACAAAGCAATGAATCTTCTGTGGAGTCCATTCACTGCTCAAACATTGTGTTTCTTTTTATTAATGTATAAATATTAAATCAGGTAGGTGGCAACTGCGCTGAACATTCGATCGTGTTTTCCACACTAGGGTAGAGAGTTATGAGCCCCGAGCAGGGAAATAATTTACTGGGCTGGGTTTTCACCAGAATAAAAGGTGTATTTGCATCACCTTCTTCCTAGTGACCTGCCTACCCACCTCACTTGAATGCACTGTAATTAATTCCTAACAATGTTGTTTGCCTTGTTTCTGTCAAGAAGTATCCTGAGTATCAGTGTTCTTCATGTGAGTTCTTTTGCTTCATATTTTTGTCAATGTTAGCAGCCAGTAGGATTAAATCCAAATATATTCGGGGTGTAGTAGAAGAGAAACATACAGGGAGCTTTAACCTCTGTTTTAAACCTGAAAATAAGAAGCTTTTAAGCCCCATATAGCTGACACCACATTTGTTAAGATTACTGATACACTTCTCATCTCATGTTTCAGATAAAGCAAATCCCCAAAAGTAGGCCTTTGGGGTTTATACATTAATATTGGGCCATCTTGATCGCTAATAATGATTTTTTTTTCCAACTGTAAAACAACAGAATTTTCAGTACCCTGGCCATGGATTGTGGTTCACTTGGAAAAGAGACTATGTGACTTCAGTGTCATTCCCTGTCACCTGTTGGAAGTTTGAAAATTAAATACTTTTAATAAATTGTTTTTCACTGATAAATGTGGAATATTTAAATATTTGTGAATGTTGTACACATTTACCATTTTAATCATTCTCAGTATTTTTCTGGTTACCTGTTGCCTAGCAACCATATGGGGATTATCGACATCTTCTCTGTTTGCTTACTTGGTTAATTCCTAAGCAATCCTCCCTAACTTTCATGCAGAGTATGTTCATCAGAGATTTGACTTGGAGAGAAAGGGTGCTTATATAGAGACTGAAGAGGTGGAGGGGAAGCTGCTTTTGGGCTACAGAAACAATGTGGGGTGACATTCACAAGATCTTTCATTCTTTCCTTCTGATATTTTTCCTGACTAGTGTATGTCTTGGGCATTTTATCAAATGCTGGAATTGAAACTATTGTGTGTGTATTAAGGTTGTGTTTCTTCATATTACTTAGTTAAACAACCATCGTGTCCCCTTTCTCCTTTGCAGTTGAAAGATGTCCGGAGTGAATCCAGGGGAAAATAAATGGCTTGGAATATTTAGTGGATAGTAACATGTAATGAAAAATTAAATATAAAGCAGATAAAGCTCCATTATATAGGTCTTCAAGGCCAGGACAGGAAAGGAAGGAAGAAGGAGGAACTTAGATTGGATCTCTGTCTTGAGTTAACACCAGAGTTTGGGTGATACTTTAAGCTTACATGTTGCTTTCAACTTCAGAATTGCCATTTTTAGTCTTTTTCTCCCTTCTCTTTGTGTATAGTTTAATGAAATAACATTTTCACCTTTGGGCCGTGTCAATGCAAAGCTGAGGCAGTGAAGAAATAGTTGCTTCTTGCTGCAGGCAAACAGACTTGAACTGGGAAATTATGTAAAAAACCCGTTTTATTTTAATTCCACACAAAGTTTTGGCAAGAGATCCAAATGCACAGATAAAGCAGATGCCTGAATGCAAATTCTCATCTCAAATCTTAGCCACTCCTCTTCCCTCTTCATCCCAGTACCACTTACCAGGTTCTCTGTGTCCCAAACGCTCAGCCAAGGAGACAAGCGATGCGGGTCATGGGAACAGCAGATGGGATGATTTCTGCCACTCCGAGCATACTGGTTTCTTCCATCCAAGTCGTCCATGGTCCGTGCTCTGGTGTGGTATAAGCTTGGACTGCAGGTGCCTCAGGAGTACCTCGTGCACATGCACTGACTCCTTAAATGCATTCTGAGCAGGGATATTGTGCGCTTCTGTTTGCATTAAGTTTGGGCACGTGATACAGTTTTCTACTTGGCGTCTGCTGCTGGTCAGAGCCAGGTGCCGCCCGTTAACAATGGACCGTAGCTTCTTCTGACGGATGTAGAGTCCCTGCACTGCAGACCAACCGGTGTGTCGTGTGCTGGTGGCCTTTTTCCTGCACACTGAAATGGATATGTAGAATGTTTTGTGAAAGATACAGAGAAGGTCTTGTGCTCAGGATGCCAGAGGAGCACTGCACAAGCTCGTCTGTGGTGGGACTTGGGCTGTGTCCAATTGAAGACCAAGGAGAGCTGCTCCAGTGCCAGCCTGACCCACAGCGGAGGGGCAGGTCTTGGTGTACAGGGGTTTTTCCTGAGGTCTCTATGTCCTCCTGCTGCCTTTACTGCTGGTTACTGCAGATTTTTTTGACTTCATGCTTCCTTGGGAATCATACAGATTTCAACACCTTCTAGGGCAGGATAGAATCATAGAGTCATTACAGTTGGAAAAGACCTCCAAGATCATCCAGTCCAACCATCCCTCTACCACCCATATTACTCACTAAACCATGTCCTTAATAGCTCATCCAACCTTTCCTTAAGCATCCTGAGGAATGGTGGGCAACCCCTTCCAATGCCTAACCACTCTTTCTGAGAAGAAATTTCTCCTCATATTTATCCTGAACCTCCCATGGTGCAACTTGCAGCCATTCCCTCTTCTCCTGTTGCTAATTATCTGCGAGGAGAGGCTGACCCCCAGCTCACTACAACCTTCTTTCAAGTAGCTGTAGAAAGCAGTAAGGTCTTGGCCACCTGGGCACACTGCTGGCTCATGTCCAGGCAAGTGTCCTCCCAAAACCCCCAGATCCTTTTCCTCTGTACAGCTTTACAGCTGTACAAGCCTGTAGTGATGTTTCCTTTTTATTAGACTTGAGAACTAGGTCTGTGAACATTATATACTACATTTATCCTGACGGGGCCATAAGTTCATCCAAAAGAAGCTGTTATCTCCCAACGTTTTGTAAAAAGCATGGGTCGCTACGAGGGGTAATTACCCTATTTCTTCAGCATCTGTCTCCCCCCACTCAGTGTTACACTGTTGTCCTTCCACTGACCGGGTGGAGGACTCATTTTCAGCATGTACTAGCTTAAGGTGTAACTCAAAGCACAGCCTTTTTTGATGATGTCATCTTAAGAATGAGGGCACTAGCCACTAGAGATAGGCTTCAGCACAGTGCACAGTCTCACAACTGACTATACATGGTCAAGCTTTCATCACCTATGCCTTTTTTATGCCTCTGATCTAACCACTACAGTGGGTTATATTTGTTAATGTCTGCTGCAAAGACCACTACATGCATGTATTTTGGGTGGCTTTTTGTTTTGCAGAAATGCTCAAGAAGACACTAACATAACTGGTGCAGCTCTGTTGGCTGGAGTCAACAGCCCAGAGCAGCAGCTTAGGAGTGGGTGAGCAGCCTCCTGCATTCTGGCTGCAAGTGAACTGCCTTTGCACATCACGCTGCTCAGGACTTCTGGTAGTAGTTCTGAATTTCTCCAGCACCTTGTTCCTCCACAAAAGCCATGCTGGAGATGCCTTTCAAATCTGGGACAAAGGATACAGTTACTGAGAAAAGATGGAGGCCCCTTGCAGAGGACTGCCACAGCTGGGGATGCAGTTATTACGGGGCCTCTTGCTGTCTGCAGCTCTGCCAGTGACATGTTTGTGGGGATGTGACCTCCTTCCTGCTGTGGGCACTGACAGAAAGTAGCCACTGTTGCCTGTTTAATCCTGCTGCAGCACAGAGATCCTCAGCTGCCTTCCTGCTTTCCCACAAACTTCCTGGGCTAGCCTGTGGAGGTAGGCCAGGGGAGGCAGACACGCGCGCGGTGCTGAGGAGGCCGCAGCACAGCACCTCATGGAGGCATGCCTGCATGCGATAAATCCTTCATGAAGAGCAGTGTGAGGGACAGTTTTGGTTTAGTAAGCACAGCCTGATGTGTGATGCATGTTAAAGATTAGTACGTGCAGATTCCCTGTCCTCCCACTTGCCTATTTGGCCTCCTGGAAGCTGGTCCCTGTGGGTGGTTTGGAGCTCCACTCTCTTCAGGTCTGGCTCCAGAGAGGGATGCCTGGAGAGGCCCTGTGAGGGCCCTGTGTGGGACTCCTGTCTGAAGCTTTCAGTAGAGGGCTGAGGTGATTCCTGTGTGGGACAGAAAGAGCACTTCAGGGAAGGCAGAGTGGTGACAAGGGAGGTCCAGGGACAAAAGAAATTAAGAGTTGCTGGAGGCAACTCTGATGAATTTTCCTGTTGTGGGGTAGTTTCTGCAGGGTGGGCAGGGCCAGGGGAGAGTGCTCTAAGTCCCACCTGCCCTTGGAACAGATGCAGCATGGACACACCAGGGGGAAAAACCCCACCAAAACCAAAAATGACAAAACACCAAAATCAAGACAGTTCTCTAACTGGGAGTGACAATTCACCTGCAGAAAAGCTCACCATCACTGACTCCAGTATGCTTTCATCTCAACATCCTCCTCAAAGATGAATTTACTGGTGGGAGGGAAAGGGGACATGTGGCAACAAAATATTTGCTGACATGTTTCACCCAAACCCGCAGCAAAGCAGAGGACTTGGGATAACCTGAGAACCTCTGTCTCTCTGCTAAGTGTCAGCAACATGTCGCGAGGAAGGATTTCAGGGCACACCCTCACTAAAGACTGGGCAGTCAGAACTTAGCTAGTGTCCAGTCCACAAAGAAGCAGCTGTCTCACCAGTCCATGCAGGTATGCTTTGGGCAACGGAACACTGCGCTGCCATCCAGCTGGAGAGCTGGGCAGGGAGAAACCAGATGAGGTTTAAGAAAAGCAAGTGTAGAGTCTTGCACCTGGGAAGGAATAACCGTCAGTATCAGTACAGGCTGGGGGATGACCTGCTGGAGAAGAGCTCTGTGGAGAAGGACCTGGGGGTCCTGGTGGGTGACAGGGTGGCCATGAGCCAGCAGTGTGCCCTGGTAACTAAGAGGGCCAGTGGGATCCTGGGATGCATCAGGAAAAGTGTGGCCAGTAGGTCTAAGGAGGCGATCCTTCCCCTCTACTCTGCCCTGGTCAGGCCCCACCTGGAGTATTGTGTCCAGTTCTGGGCTCCCTGATATAAAACAGACAGGGATCTCCTGGAGAGAGTCCAGAGGAGGGCTATGAAGATGATTAAGGGCCTGGAGCATCTCCCCTATGAGGAAAGGCTGAAATGAGCTGGGGCTGTTCAGTCTAGAGAAAAGAAGACCGAGAGGGGATCTGATTAATGTTTATAAATATCTTGTGTGGGAGACAGAGGGAAATGGCCAGCCCCTTTTCAGTCATCTGTGGACACAGGACAAGGGGCAATGGCTGTAAATTGGAGCACAGGAAGTTCCGCACCAACATGCGGAAGAACTTTTACACAGTGAGGGTGACAGAGCCCTGGCACAGGCTGCCCAGGGGGGTGGTGGAGTCTCCTTCTCTGGATACATTCAAGACTCGTCTGGACGCCTCTCTCTATGACCTGTCCTAGGGAACCTGCTTTGGCACAGGGGTTGGACCTGATGATCTCTTGAGGTTCTCTCCAACCCCTACAATTCTGTGAAAGTATGGTTGTTGGAACCAGGCTTTGCCAGTTCCCCTAGTATAGCTTTCTTTAAATGTGTACTGAGGAGCATCCTACAAGTTCCCTCTTATGTGCTCCAGAGAAAGAGTAATAGCTGGAGGCACCTGGAAGAAGGTGCCTCAGTAGCAGAGTTTTACTGGGCTTTTGATGTAGGCTTCTTAGCTCAGACCATTGTCAACACCTGCAGATCTGCCCTGGCATCCTTGCAGTGGAGTCCAGACAGCTGTTGTCTGTTTTGGCTCCTGAGTACAGGTGCAGGGTAGAAATGAGACACCCCTTCCATCTTTCTCCACACTGTGGAACCTGTCAGTGAGTGTGAGACAGCTGCACCAGATCCTTACCTCCAGAAACAGGAGCCAGAAACATTACAAATCCTGCCTGGGACCTTGGACTGTCTGTTGGGGGTGAAAGCCTTTTCCACTTCACAAACTGGTGTGGGGACTTGCCTGGGGGATGTCTGCCGCCAGATGGGACACACAGTCCTCTCCTGACTTTCAGAGCAGCACAGACACACAGTTAAAGAGAGATGAGTCTTTTCTTCTGCATCCTCTGGAAAACCCTCATGTGGAGCCTGCTTGCTTGCCCTAGGGTGGATTTGACAGAGCCAACAGGATGATGACAGAAGTGTGCTATGTGCTATACCAAGGCCAGCAGACAGGTATAGCACAAACATGCTATTTAAAGCCTGAAATTCTGGTGATAAAATACTAGGTAATTAGCAAAGTAATTTTACTCCATTTGCAACAAATGTGTTCATTTGCATGAAAAGTGCAGTGAACGTAGATTAGCTGAAACAAAAGCACAGAGATTGGGCAGTTTTCCTCTTCGATGCAAAGATTATAATTAGTTCGTATTTTTGTATGTGGTGGTTTGAAAATGCCTTAGCTGAATTCGGAGCAAGTGCAACTTCTCTGGAAGTGTTTCACCTGCTCTCAGATGCTTAAATCAAATCACTGGATCCCTTTCATCAGATCAGTTGGATTTTCTTAGACGTGATATCCCCCCCCAAAAAAAAACTCCTCCAAAGATACTGTTTGGCTGGAATGGGCTTTTCAATGTTATTGTTTAATGGCCTTGCTCCATTTCCACTGAAATCAGGGGAGTTTTGCTCACGCTGCCAAGAAAGCCCTAACTTGCAAATTATTTCCAGTTCCCATCATTGAAATCTTTTGCTTGCCTGATGCTGCATTGTTTAAAATGTCTTAAGTACTCGTAGAAAATAAAAGTCAAATTAGTTTAATCCTGCATTTGAAATGTCAGTGTCATGCTGCTTTTATGTAGGCATATGCATATTAAGTATTATTTTCTGAGTGTAATTGCCTTAAGTGCTGTTGATCGTGCAAAGAGAATGATGCATCCTCTGACTCAAGGGTCTGAGAATCAGAGATCCAAATCCTGCAAATGCTTAAGCATGTGGAGAAAGCCCTCTCAAGGGATGACACAGACATCCAGCTACTCACTCTTGTGTTCAAGGCTGGGGTCCACATTTAGCAGACTGAAACCAGCAGAAGTGCACAGCATCTCGTCCTTGTGTAGCACTGGTCACTGGAGGGAGAGACTTGGTGGGAGAGAAGAAGGATTGGTGAGGACAGGTGCAGGTAGAAGAGCAGTGTGGATGGAGTGTTTGGAATCAGGTGGACGCAGCCAGATTGGACATAGAAAACACCAGGAAGGCAAAGAGAGGGAAAAAATGGAAGACTGGAAATGTGTGACTACAATGTTAGGCAGGGATTCTTCAACTTACTGCTGGCAACATGAAAAAGTTGAAGTCTGTTTTCAAGGTGTTAGTAGAGGAGTTGTTCTGACCAGCTTCACTCCACTCTATTCCTGCATACCAAGAAATAAAGGGGGATTTGGAAAGGTAGGCTGGAAAGAATAAACAGTGTTGGAAATGAGACTAGTTTGAAGACCAGTAGCATTTATAAGATTATATAAATACCTGCTTTGACTGAGCATCCTCCCTCTCTGTTTTGAGGAACATTCATTCTGTTCTACATTGCGTGGTTTCTCATGAGCAGCATCTCACATTACAAGCTTAGGACACTGAGATCTCACAGTGTTTTATGTTGCCTGTTAATCTTTAGCCTTGTTTGCTGACTAGCTAGAACTTCATGGGATCCTGTCATCCTCCCAACTATGGACATGTTCAGAGCGCTGTGTCATGATGTAGTGGAGGTAGAAAAACAGTACAAGAAGGACATTGACCAGTTGGAGTGAGTCCAGAAGAGGACAATGAAGGTGATCAAAGCGCTGGAGCACCTCTCCTATGAAGACAGTCTGAGACAGTTGGGCTTGTACAGCCTGGAGAGGAGAAGGCTCTGGGGAGACCTTATTGTGGCCTTTCAATACTTAAAGGGGGCTTATAAGAAAGATTGTGACAGACCTTCTAGTAGGACCTGCAGCAATAGGACAAGGGGTAATGGTTTTAAATTAAAAGAGGGTAGATCCATACTAGATATACAGAGACTTTTTTTATGATGAGGGTGGTGAAACACTGGAACAGGCTGCCCAGAGAGGTGGTAGATGCCAAATTCCCAGAAATATTCAAGGTCAGGTTGGACAGGGCTCTGAACAACCTGATATAGTTGAAGATATTCCTGATTATTGCAGGAGGGGTTGGACTAGATGATCTTTAAAGGTCCCTTACAACCTAAATCATCCTGTTATTTTATGAAAAACAGGGAAAGGTTGGGAAAGCTGTAAGTGTAATGTACAAATGTCCATGATGTTACACCCTGAGCATTGGTAGAGTTGATAGTACAAAACAATTTCCTTTTTCATGCATTAATGTTTTAGGAAACACTCATCTGATGGCCCTAACTTCACTGAGTTACTTGCACCCTGAATGTAACATCTGAGGAAAGGCCTTCCACAGCTTGTGAAAAAAAAGAAGGGAAGCTTGTTTTAAGAAGAACAAAGCCAAAAGTCTTGAAAGTGGCTGTGAAATTCTTTGCTTTAAAAAAGAGAGGTTTGCTCTTGAAAGAGAAGCCACAGCAATCTATTAAGAGGTATTATACCTGGGAAGTCTTTCTGGACATGCCCTCTTACAAGGGCATACAAGATGACTGTAAGTGGAGGGCAGCATGTGTGTTTGCTTGTTTTACCTATTTATTTCACAACCTGTCTACCTCCCTTCTATCTTCTCCTCTCTCTTGCTGTATCTACTGCAGCTGCTGAGTCCCTGCACTACTCAGCTGCGCACAAGCCAGCTTGTGGGAGCACCACTCTCATGTGCCTCTTTCAGGGTGCATATCACAACTTTGTCCCTGCCTTTCTGTGCACATGTTCAGCCATCTCCCACATTTTACATGCTATATCACTACATTTCAATGGCTATGTGGAAAGAAACCCATCTAGGTTTCAAGAGACTCAAAAGCTCTTTTAGACAGTAGTCTTGTGCCTCTACCTCCACGCGGCAGTTACTGCCTTGGTTGGTATGTGTACACATGAGTTGGGGGTGAAATGTCTGGGATCCTATTCCAGTAAATTAAATGACAGAGATCATACTCAGCCTCTTCTGCATACTTCTTCATAACTGCTATCTGTCACATGAGACAACTCTGAGGAAAACTCAGTGTTTGAGTTGGGTGACTGGTGAGGGTGGTGGCTACTGCCTTGCAACTGTAGCTGCTCCAGGCTCTGGTCCTGCAGGAAGAGGTGTGAGGCCAGAAGGGAAGTGTTAGCCTACCTTGTCCTCTGCCATAATGTATTTGCAGGGAAATCAGCTTCTGGCTGTGCTCAGTTCCTCTATTTCAAGCTGAATTTGCCACATTGATTTCATGGTTGGAGAGGAATTGGAGAACTTGGAGATCAGTCATAAAATGGGGCTGAAAAGTGGCAGTGGCAGCTCTTTCTCCAGGACCCTCTGGTTAGAGCACTCAACATGAGAAAGACAAGGGGACAGATGCCTGAGAACCTCCAGCTCCCAGGCAGGCAGTAGTCCCTATCACTGGTATGTATTTTTACCCCTTTCTGTTAACCCCTTCTCCTTTGCATGAAGCAGCTGAGTGTCTGGTAGAGCTGAGGTACCTCCCCACCAGTTAGTGAGCTGTCTTCTTCTGCATGCTATGAGTATTTACATGTCCTATGTGAGCTGCAGAGCTCTGTGGGAAACGCGTGAGAGCTGCCCTCAGCACAGCTTGCAGTGTGATCTGCAGGGACCCAGGCAAGACGTCCACATGTACAGGGACAAGTCTTTGCAGGTCAGATCCAGAAAGGGCATGATTTCTTCTAATGTGGCTGAGAGAATGAGGCAAGACTTTCATGGGGAGAGAAAAAATCTTATTAGCTAAGGTAAAAGTCAGGCAAGTTCTTCTTGTATGCATATGTACACATAGGACATGCACATGAGGGTAAAAGTGGTGGTGGGTGGAAGCCTAAGGAAAGCTGACAACCTTCCAGAAACCCTGGCTAATGATGTCTCCTTCTGCAAGGGCTTATGATAGAAGCTAGCTTGCTTCTGGAAGGCAGGATGGAGCCCTGGAAACATCTCCCTTGTATTTGATGTGCAGGAGGGAAGGGCTCTGCAATCCCTGCAGCTGTGTGGGGAGCTTTTGACTGGTGTCCTTTGAAGTAGGGTTCTGCAGCCTCATCCAGATTTGTGAATGTCCATGTTCATGTAAATGTCTGGATAGGAGTGATTCCTCTGGTGTGTCTGCTGCTCTGAGGTGTGGAGGTGACATACATGTCAATGACTTTCCTAACCTCAAGACCAGGTATGACCTTAAACAGAATTTGTGAAGAAAAGACAAAAATTTTTCTCTGTGTGGAGAGAACAAGGGTGTGTCTGAACCAGAGGGAAAGCTTGAAAGAAAAACAGCACAGCATTATGATGGGCCTGTGGCCTGTTAAAAGCAAAGTTGTCTGTAGGTATATACAGACCTCCAGCATCTGCTCCAGCTGGGAGGGTGCTGCTGGGTGTGCTGCTCTCTGGAAGTCAGTCAATGAGGTAAGTCACTGGGGACATTGCCTGGATGACGCCATGGGTACCAAGGGACGAGACTTCCCAACTGAAGTGGCAAATGGGGAGCTCTTAATTTCTGCAGCTGGCTTCTGCAGAGCAGAAAGCCACCATGGCTTTTCCAGGCATGCCAGCGCTGCTTCGGGAGATCTGTGTCAGTGTGGGAAGTTTCGGCACCGGTGGGTTGTGAAGCAAGGCAGAAACCTCACCTCTGTGACGCTGGGCACTAGCACTGCGTGGAGGTCACTGTTGCTGAGAAGGACAGCTTCCACAGACCTGGGTGGCCAAGGTCAGGTTTCAGTGCTTATGCTGAGGCAGCCATACTGCAGCTACCGGAGGGTGAGGGCTGCAGTGTCTGCTGGAGCACAGTGTAGAACTCTTCCCCGGGTCAGTGAGGTCTCTCCACACGCTGCTGTCAGTGGGTTCTCGCTGTGTTCTTGGAGTGGGTGTGTGCCCACGCATGTTGCTGAATCAGAGCCCCAGCGCCTGGCCTCCTGTCTCACTAAGGCTGCTTCGGGGCCTGTGCAGCTGGAGCTTCCTGCATGGAGTCCATGCTGAGTTGTCCTCTGGTGAACTGAATGGCAAACGTAAAAACAGCCCTTTGGTTGCCTGCTATCTGCTGCCATTAATCCACTTGAGATAATTTGGCAGCAGCGACCAGAATTAATTAATTTGGGATTTATAGGCTGTTGAATGTTTTTCCTCAGGCAGCTTTCTGTTGAGTTTGTGGACTTTGGGGATTAGCTGCTATTTAAAGCAGCAGTGTATGAACTTCCATGATATCTTGTGCTTCATTGGTCCAGCCAAGCTGGAGAAAGAAGTGATGTGTGTGAGTGAAAGCCTGAAATTCCGCGCTCCGCTGCTCTGCCTTGGCTCCACCATCCCTCATGGGATTGACCTCACCCAATTTCTAGCACCAAGGTGTAGCTTGCAAATCTATCTGTGTGCTGGGCTCTTCTCTGTGACAGTTAATGTTGCACTGGAGACTTGCACAGCCTCCGATTATCCAGCAAGGGACTGTTATTTCTTGGCAGTCACTTTTTGGGGGCTAAAGTAGCTGTTACTCCCCATTTGCTTTGTGACAAAGGCAATTCAGTCTGCTGCTTCCACTTGCAGACTTCATCCTCTGCCCCAAGGGGCCCAGTCTTTGGTGCTGGGAGCAAAACTGCTAAATAGAAAGAACAAGCAAAGAAAAAAAGGGGCAGAGGAGTCTGGGGACTAGTGTGGGGACACGGTGAGCGGCTGAGTGAGGGAAGCTGCTCCAAAAGCTGTTCAGAAGCAAAAGCCTGTGGCCAGGGACCTGGACACACTCTGCAGATAAGCAGCAGCACAGGCAGGAGAGTTGTGGCGGCCACGCATCCGAAGAGGATGTGCCACATTCCCCTGCCTGCCTGAGCATTCAAGCACCCGATTCATACCTCTCATGCCTGGATGTCCATACTTCTTTTTAACAGGCTCTTCTACTCAGGTGGACATAGTGAGGGCCTGGAGTCGGGAAACCACCTGCTGAAAGCACACAGAGTCTGGGATCTGCACCCTGACTTTGAAATGGGCAGGGAACATGACATATCCCACATGAAATATCCCACAGGCAACCGTTTGGAAACAGAAAAACTACCCAACAGAATTGTCATCTGTGTGTCTGGCATCAAGTTTTCACCTTCTTTTTAAGTTCAGTTCCACGTTTTCTTCCTTTTTTACTATAAAGAAGCTTTTGTATGCTTTGCAGTGGGAATTTAAAGCAGGGTGCAGAATGAAAAATAGAGTAGGTACATTGGGTCTTCTGGTACTGATCTTGCAAATGCACTTATCTGGGATGCTGCAACCTGACATGAGGTCTGTGAGATCCACAAAGGAGGCTGAATTTGACCGTGATAGGACTGAACTTGCATTGGCAGGAGCCTGACTAGCCATCCTGTGTTCAGAAGCTGCAGCTCCATTTCCCTAAGAGGCTGCTGGAGGAAGCCTTCTACTAACCCTCTACTAGCCTGGATAAACTAATGTTTTCACCTTCCCTGTAAGCTGTGGTTTAAAAACATGTGGTTTAAAATGTTTAGATAAAAATCAATGCTCAGACCACACATTCCTATTTTCAACGTAGGAACTTTTAACTGGACAGAAGTGTAGATCTGTGACAAGAAGAGGTGGCAGCTAGAACTGTCCCGATGACTGATTTTGCATTTGCAAGTTACTATAGAAAAGTTTTCAATCCAGAAATATTTTAGCTGGCACTTGTTTAAATTGGATCCTCTTAAAATAGCATGAGTTATTTTAGAAGCCTTTTCTGCCTTGAGCTTCTTAGTAACTATTAGGAAATATTAAGTGTGCATTCACTATGCTGGAAAGAATAATGGAGATCTCAGTGCAATCATTTCTGTGTGGGATGCTTAAAGCGTTAACATATTTTGAAGTGATTATTTCCAAATTAAGATACCTAGAGTTGGAAGTGATCATAATGTGGCTTCTGCAGTCAAAAGACATGGAGCAGGAAATGTAGAGAGCTGGCAGCATGTGTGTGTTCTGAATTAGGATTAAGTGTTTGTGTGTGCACTCTTTCAGCCCGATGCTACAGCATTATTAATATCCATCCATATATAATTGATTTAAAAGCTATTCATTCTACGAGTCAGTTTCTGTGATCTGAGAACTTCACACGGAGCTACTAATCTCGGCCAATTTACAGCAAATAATGTTGTTATTTGTTATTGTACAGCTGGTTTTATTGTTTCCTTTTTTGTACATAGGAAGAAATTTTCTTTTCAATGGGAAAATAACCACTGCTGCCACAGCAGAGAGAACAATCTTTTTGCTGCATCTTCATTTTAGTTGGAGAGGCATGTGCCAGGGAAAGCCATGTGATGCTGGACCAGCATGCACAGCAATGAGCTTCCGTCAGGCGTTGGCCATCCCCCTTCCCCTTCAGACCTATGTGATTTTGGTAGCATTAACATTTGCTTCTCTCTGGAAACCCCATAGAGTTTCAGGATTCCCAGATGACCTGGGATGGGAGGTCCAGGTAGTGACTGTGCTAACACCTTCAGGCTTTGAGGTGTTTTTCGGCTGCAGTCACAAGGAGGTGGCAATTGCATGACCCTGTGGAAAGCATAAAGGTGATGGTGGGCAGAGGGGTCTGGCAGCTCGAGTGTCCGATAATTATTGCCTGCCTCCCCCCAAGGGCAAAGCCATGGTGCAGAGAGGATGTGGGAGGGGGAGAGACCCACACCTTGGGCCAGTGTGGTAAGGCAGGGTGAGGCAGTGTCGGGAGGAAGGCAAGGGGTAGTTGTATTACACCCTGGAGCAGCAGAAGTTTGCAGGTGTATTTTTGTAGTGTTCTGTGTGCTGTCATGAAGAGGAGGAATAACTGCAGGGCATGGACAGCCTGTAGGGAACATAAAACTAGTGCACAATTTCCCTGCTCAGTCCTAGGGCCATGCCATCCCTGCAGCATCCACAGTGGACCTCCCTTTGTTTTTGTGAGCACAGCCCTGTTTCTGCCACTTTTTTCTGTGATATGTGTTCATAAAGATGTTAATTTCCAACACCCTGCCCCCTGAAAAAAAAAACCCAAACACCACAAAAATAGCCCAAATCAATAAAACCAACAGAAAATGATGTATGACAAGAAGTTTGACGTCAGCCACAGCATGGTAAAAACTTCATGATTCTTTTTGTTTGTCCTGCTGCTTGGAGCCAGCAGTTCAGGCATACCTCTCTGTAACTGCAGTACTGAAGGACAGAGGGTTCTGTCCACAGCTGGGTCTGCTGCCGCTTTTTCGATTTCCACCTTTTTACTGAAGTTGCTACTGAATTCAACACAAGCACACATCAGCCCCCACCCCCCCTACCACCACATGCACACACACTTTGGTAGCTCTGCATGGTCTTTCATCTAAAAATCCCAAACAAAATGTCTCTGGTCTGCATTTATTCTAAAAAATGACCCCTGGTCCGCTGAATTTAATGATGTTTTTTGGTCATAGAGTGTGCTAACAGCTATGCTGTTAGGAACAAAGGGTAGTGTCTGCACTGGGTGGGGGGTTCTTACACAAAATTGCCTCAGCCTTCAAGCTCCTTTGTGTTGTGTTTGGTGTTGTGTAGCAGTGCCTCCATATTTACTGAAGGAAATGCTCAGTTTTGCAGAGTGTCTTGAGTAATAGTGGAGCCAAACAGCTTCTGGTGGGTGTTAAAATACTTTTGTAGGTTGAAATGTTCATACAACAGAAATTTGTTAACGAACAAAAGCGCTGGTTGTTGGCACCTGCTGGAAAGGCAGTAAAAATAATTCAAGTCAAATTGAAAGCCATTGTGCTCATGTCTTAGCTGGACGGTGTTAAATGGACCTTGACAGTGTGTTTAAATACACCCCGTGGAAGTTTTCATCAAAATGTCACCTAAATGAAAAGACACTAAACAAGTATTTATCTAAAAAATGTTTCCCAGTGCCCTTCCCACCCCAATGTCTCAGAACATTTTGGGCTCAAACTTGTAAATTTACAGTAACTGCTCAAATACTGTTACTGGAGAAAACACACAATATGGAAGAGAAGTGAGGTGGTAACTGGATTTGAGTCCTTCAGGGAAAGTTGACTGGTGTCTGCATCTGCGTAGTGGGACCTCCTGAAGACATCCGAAGTGGCTCAGGCCAGCTTTCCAAGTGCAGCTTCACTGGCATGGAGGCTCCCTCTTGTTCTTCATGGTAGGACATGAATATGGGCATAATGCTTAGTGTGGGGCAGAGCTGGGGCAGGCCCTTTCACACACGAGACTCATAAATTCATGAGACTCATAAACAGCTGGAAGTACCTTCAAGGTTTGTTCCAGCACCTGGGAACAGAGAATGATACATCTCAAAGCAGGAACAGGGAGGTGATCAGCCCTGGTGAGGCTGCACTTCAACTACTGTGTTCAGTTTGAGCCCCTCAGTACAACAAAGACATTGAGGCCCTGGAGCATGTCCAGAGAAGAGCAATGAAGCTGGTGAAGGGTCTGGAGCACAAGTCTTATGAGGAGCTGCTGAGGGAACTGGGACTGTTTAGTCTGGGGAAGAGGAGGCTCAGGGGAGGGAGACCTTATTGCTCTCTACAGCTACCTGAAAGGAGGTTGTGGTGAGCTGGGGGTCAGCCTCTCCTCTCAGATAAGTAGTGACAGGAGAAGAGGAAATGGCTGCAAGTTGTGCTGGGTGAGGTTCAGGTTAGAAATGAGGAGAAATTTCTTCTCAGAAAGAGTGGTTAGGCATTGGAAGGGAGGTAGTGGAGCCACTGTCCCTCAAGGTGTTCAGGGAAAGACTGTATGAGCTACTTAGGGATAGGTTTCTGACATGGCGTGGGATGTGTGCTGACCCGTCACCCATTGCTGGATATATTTCCCCATGTTGTTATGAACAGAGGGAATCCTGCTGTGCACTATAAGGAGACAGATAACTGGCAGGCTGAATTGGACAGAGGCTTTAGAGCAGCATTAAACAAAGTACAATGCAAAGGTTGTGGTAAAACAGATGGGAAAAGAAACAAATGACTGAGCTAGGTCACTTCTCTATGGAAGGCACTGGAGCTGGTTGCAGACAAACCATTTGGCCAGAAAAAGGTCATTCAGCTGGCCATGAAGAATGCAGTCTGTATTCAGTGTGACAGCTTATACTAGACATTCACTTGAAGGAGTGCCCCAGAGCAATGCTGGGAAACAAGCAAGCAGCATCGGAGTGGAAGTGGAGTAACTGAAGCCTTGAAAAGCTGGAATCAAAACTCACCAGCCTTGGTGACTATGAAGCAGGTATCCTTTATTGCAGCACTGGGCACACAGGGGATCAATCCTTCATGTGTGTGTGCCCATTAAAGCCACATTTCTCATATTTATACAGATTAACTATACATATTCATTATAATTTCTAAGAAAAGGCAGGTTTATGCTCCCAGATAGAGCATGCTCAGTGACACTTACAGGGTCTTCGGTGGTTTTCAGGGATGAAAGCTGGACATCTTCCTCTCTTTCAGCACATGCTCTTTATGGTTTTCTCCATAGTTTCTAAAACCCATTCCTGCACTCAAACTAGTCAGTAACCCTTTTTAGCTGAAAGTAAGATATACTCTGTCTCTTAATTGGTTGTTTGTCATTTATTACTCCCCTATCTTCAGTTCTTTTTCTTCAAGGCTATTCCATTGTTACAGTAGCTGCTCTCATGGTTACAGTCATATTCTACTAAAATCCAAACCAAATCTATTCTCAAAACATGCAAATACTGTCTGTTCTCAAAACACACAAATTCTTATGATATTAAAGTTATATTAATTAATTGTCTCAAGCGACATCTATTTCATTGATTCACAACAGGGTCATCTCTGTGGTTGCTACTGGAGAGACTGCAGCACAACTGCTGTGTCAAGCCCTCAGACTGCAGCTTAGAAACAGACTGCTAATGTGGAGGAGGCTCTGAGAAGAGCAATGAGAACAATTAGAAGACCAGAGAACTTACCTTTGCAATGAAAGAGTTGGGAGTTCAATTTATTTGACTCATCACCCAGGAGGGCAGGGGCTGAGTTGATCCACATCTCTAAGTACCTGGAAGAAACAGGGATGTGATTACAGGAGGTTTTTTGGTCAAGCAGGCAGATGGATAACAAGACCAAGCTGCTGAAGGTTAAAACAAAGCAAATACAAAGCAGGAGTGAAGGGTAGCTTGCACCAGCTGGGTTAATTGAGGGCTGCGTTAAGGTCTCAGTCTTGCTCCAGGGATTGCCCTTGGACCTCAGCACTCCTGCCAGCTGGAAGGGTGAGCTAGCAGAGACACAGTTCCCTCCCTGCCCTGCAGTTCATCTGGGAAAGGCTGTCATGGCCGTGTGGATTTCTCTAACCCCCAAGGCCAAGCAGCTCTGTGGATTGCCCCAACGGGGCTTGATCTTTTTCCCCACAAGGACTTGCAGGTCCTTGCAAGTCCTCCAAAGTGGTGGAATCCCACATGATCACCAGCAGCACTGGCTCAGCTCAGGTCTTGTTTTCTGTGCTCCAGAGGCTTGGGCAGACTGGACCACTGGCACCCTCCATGGCATTGATGCTGCAGGAAGCACTGCCCTGGAATGGGTTCCTTGGACATGAATCTGAGGTGAAGGTGTAGCCTTTCTTCTGACAGGCTGTCCAGGTGCACAGCCTCTTGGATACTAGGGAAGGGACTACCTGCAGATCAGGAATACAGCATCATGTCCCTTCACTCCTTTATCTCATCATAACCCTTTGCTGCTGCCCCCTGGCTCCAAATGTGGCTGATCCAAGTGCAAGGCAAGTCTGTTCTGCTTTGCCTTAATGCTGGTGGGAGCAGTGTGAATGGTCCAGAAAGAGAGGGAGGGAGAGAGAGAGGGAGGGAGGGAGGGAAGGAAGGAGCCATAACTGGATGCCTGGCCCCGCCTTTCCACCTTGCTACTTCACGGAGGGAGAGGCCATGCAAATAGTACCTCCTTAGCAAGGAAGGCCAAGGACACAAGAAGCCTGTGCAAGGTACATGTGATTACAGTGACCTAGCTTTGGTAGCGTGTATGTTTGGGCTGTCTATTGGTCTGCATAAAAACCCCAGCATCTCAAAGTAACTGAGGTGGATGGACTTGTGTCTGTCCTGCTTGGGACTAACGCATCCACACTTTGTGCTGGATGACTCATGTTCTCCAGATCCCGTACGCTGCCCGTATGCCCCTGAAATAAGATTGCCTTTTGGGGTGAAGGTCTATAAGATGACCACAGGGAACTGTCCTGGGCACAAGGCACCCAAGAGTGTCTGTCTGTCTGTCTGTCTGTCTCCCTGTTGAGGATATGGAAAAATTTTCCTGTCAGATGTGCACAGGTTTCTTCCAAGAGGAAGTTAGCTTGTATGAAATCATTGCTGCCAGCCTGGGGTCAGAGCCTGGGAGTGAAAGGACAGAGCCTAAGCTTGGGGCGTCGACATAGCTTTGCCTATTGCTATGCTTGGCTACATTAATGTTTTGTAGGACCTTGCAGAGAAGCTCTGAAGGGTTTTCCTTGCTAGCTGACTGGCCAAATTTTCATGGTTATCCCAAGGATTAACGCTAGTGCTCAGACAGCTACGTGCTTTTATTTCCTAGCTATGGAAGTAGCTGATCCTGTCTCTGAGAGACTGTATAGCTTCTGGAATGAAAAGGGAAAGCACAGAGATTTTCTCTGAGCTGCTTTACTTGACCATTCAGTAACACAAGGTATTTGTTCATAGTAACCCCCCTCACAGCAAAGTATGTGCTGCAACACTGAGTTCATCCAAAGAGGACTGCATGCATGATATAAGTTGCTTTAATACCCAATTTTCTTCCTTTTCCTAAAACAGTGCACTGCGATGGGATTGTAGGCTTTTTACACAAAGCCATAATGCTCTTCTAACCAGGGGTCTAGCTCTGTCATAAACATTTCGGACTAGAAGCCGCAGACCTGGGAGATGTCCCCTCTGCATCTGCACCTGTAGTGGCCCCACAGCTGTCTGTGCCAACTTTGTGTTTTGGGGAAAAACAGGTTCCCTGTATTCCAGGTTTCTCTTGGGGTTCGGGCTGTGGGGAGCCTGGCTGCGGCTCGTGCGATTTCCTTTCTTTTCCTCTATTCCTGGTGTTTGTTCCTCACGGTGGCAGCCTGCTCTCCCCAGGGCCGCCCGTCTCTGCGCTCCCACAGCAGGCAGGAGGCAGCGAGTGCTGGTGCAAAGCGAGCCTCGGGGGAGAGGTACAGCGTCCTCTTACTGACTTCAGAGGCCGCTCTTGAGTTTGCAGTCTAAATGGCGTCAAACTAGATAAAAGCAAATCCTTCCGTGACACGTTCTCTGGCGACTGCAGGTGTGCTCAGGGCTTGACTCAGCAGAAAAGGTTTAGTGAGTCTGTTGGCTTTGAACGAGGGTTGGGAGGATAGGCTGGTGGTGAGTGAAAGCCAGGAAAATCAAAGAGCTAGTACCTGAGCAGGAGAGGGTGAAAGGAAAGGGGTGGGATCAGCCTTCTCCCCCATACAAAACTGTGTAATAAAAGCCAAAAATACTTGTTTTCTGTGTAAGGAAAAGTGATTTTATAATGGTTGAATAGGAGATTTCAATTCTGATAGGATGGGCTCGCTCAAGGCTCATAAAAGTGTTACATTTCCAGCTCTTCCAGATATGCCATCTTTGCTGGAAATGATGTTTGGCTGAAATCTGTCGCTTTTGGATGTTTGCCTGTAATTCCAGATGTTCAATGGCCCGGTCAGAGTTGTTATGCAGAGATTTAAATTCCCTGCACTGTGGATGACCTGGTGTGTCCTGTGCAGGTGACCTATTTGCTACACACTGAAATGGATGTGTTGAACTTCTTGTACATGATGCAGAGAAGGTCTTACACTCAGGATGTCAGAGAATTGTTGCACAGTCTTGTCTGTAATGGCACTTGTGCTGTGTCCAAGTGAAGACCAATGACAAGTTGCATTCCTCAGGGTCGTATTGGGACCAGCACTTTTCAACCTTTGTTGGAGACATGGATAGTGGGATTGATTGCACCCTGAACAACTTCATTGATGACACTGAGCTGTGTGGTGCAATTGGCCCATGGGAGGGAAGGGATGCCATCCAGAGGGACTTTGACAGGCTTCAGAGTTGGGCCCATGCAAACCTCATACCGTTCAACAAGGTCAAGTGCAAGGTCCTGCACATGAGTTGAGGCAATCCCAAGCACAGCTACAGACTGGTCTGAGAATGGATTGACAACAGCCCTGAGGAGAAGAACTTGCAGGTGTTGATCAATGTAAATCTCAACCTGAGCCATCAATGAATGCTTGCAGCCCAGAAAGCCAGCTGTGTCCTGGACTGCATCAAAAGAAGCTTAACCAGCAGATCGAGAAGTAATTCTCCCCTTCTACTCTCCTCTGATATGACCCCACCTGGAGTACTGCATACAGCTTCTGGGGTCCCCAATATAAGAAAGACACAGAGCTGTTGGAGTGAGTCCAGAGAAGGGCCACAAAGATGATCAGAAGGCTTGGAAAACCTCTTGTGTGGAGAGCTGCATTTGTTCAGCCTGGAGAAGAGAAGGCTCCAGGGAGACCTTATTGCAGCCTTCTAGTACCTAAAGCGGGCCTACAGAAAAGATGGAGAGGGACTATTTACAGGATTATTTAGTGATGTACAGTGATCTGGACATGTATGGGCATGATTTCTGTCCTAGAAAGCCTTTCATGAGGGGATACTTGGTAGCCCTCTTTGGGGAGAATGTGTATAAGACTGAAAAAATTGTTCTAATGAATAACATGCTGTTGAAAACCTCCACTTGGCAAGACAAGGGACATTATCTCCCCCTCGCCCCTGGGGCTAAGACCCCCCACTTTGCGGGTGAAATCTATAAACCTAAGTTGAGGAATCACAAATCACCAAGCTCCAGTATTCAGTCTCTGACTATGAACAGTGACAAATGCTTTACTTCAAAAGCATAATGTGGGAGAAAATGTATAGTCGTATGTCCTGGTTTCAGCTATGATGGAGTTAAACCTTTTTTTAGCAGTGGATGGAATGCCATGTTTGGGTGTTAGCATGAGAATAGTGCTGATAGCACCCTGATGTTTTCCGATTTGTTGCCGGGCAATCAAGGACCTTTCTCAGCTCTGCATACTTCCTTACTAGTGAGAAAGGAGGGGACGAAGCCAGGACAGGTGATCCGAATTGGCCAAAGAGGATATTCCATACCAGTTACGTCATGTTCGGTATAAGGGGGGACTGGGGGGAAGAGGGGGAGACAACGCCAGGACGTGCAGTTTCTGGGGCGGTCGGGTTGTCCGGGACGGGCTCTAAGCTGTGCGGCCTGAGTTGTGTGGTTTGGTGAGAAATTGCATTGTGTATCACCAGTTTCATCTATTTTGTGCTTTAAACTTATGTTATTGTTATATCTAGTTTTCTGTTATTGTTTAGTAAACTATCCTTATCCCAACCTGCGTGGTTCTGGTTTCTAGGTTGTGGTTTCTTTTCCTCCTTTCTTCCTTCCCTTTTCCCCTTCCCCCAACTTTCCCTCCCCCTTCCTTTTAAAAGTACAAGCGACTGTGTGGGGTGCGGCCCTTGGCTGGGGCAAAACCACGACAGTTATTTTGGCGCCCAACGTGGGGCACGAACGGTTGGGATAACGGTAGATCTGACCCTAACTATCGCAATTAAGATAAGCACTGTTGTTTAAGCAATCTCTGGTCACGATGTTGTGGTATTTATTTACAAGGCTGTGGCAGCAAAACCACCGCATGCTGTATACAATCCTGGCAGGATTCTTTACTCTCTCAGGTCTGTGGCTCCCGTATTTGTTCCCATACTTCATTATAGTGTATTTTATGATATCGGTCTATGATACAATAATATCAATGATCATGAGCTTAAGCTGGTACCTGTATGAGGTTTTGCTGTCCTGTCCATTCTTTGGACAGGGAGGGGTTAATAACAGCAGCCGGTATGGTGGGGGCACTGCTTTCTTTTCCTTTGGGCTAAATACAACAGCTCTTAGGGCAGTTTTTGAAAATCTTCAATATCTCTGGGATATTCAAACTAGCATTTTGCTATTGGTAGGTTTGGTGCAGATGGTTCAGTTTTTGTTATATATCAAGCATAGGTTTATGAATACCACTGAAGAGCTTTCTCCGAGACAGAATAATCACGAGTGGCAGGGCATGTGGCAAAGTATGGGCGAGTACCTAGGTACTTTCTCACGCCCGATGGTTTGGAATTTCACTCCTGAACAGCTACAAGACCCCGATCAAGTGACTGCATACCTAAAGAAAAATTGCTGTAGGTTTCCCAGAGATGGACACCTTACTGCACTGTGCTGGGCTCTGGCCACTATTTATCAAACACTGCTTGATAGCAGGCAGCACTGTCAGCACTGTCAGCACTGTCAGGGAGAAGGGAAAGGAAACAGACTGGCAGATACTATAGCTACTGCAACCCCTGTGACCGACACTGCAGCTACTGTAATCTCTACAGCAGACACTGCAGATGATCTGAAAAATCAATCCACACCAGTGTCTGTTGCTCCCGTACAAAAGAGGAAAGGCACAAAGAAATCAGTTCGTATAGTGACGGATAAGGATGATGATCAACCGGGATCATCTCGAGGATATCAGGATGAGGCAGAACCAGAGATTGTTACCCGATCCCTGACTCTGAGTGAGCTGCGTGAGGTTCGAAAAGATTTCACTCGCCACCCAAGTGAGCACATTATCACTTGGTTGCTCCGATGTTGGGATCACGGGGCCAGTAGTTTGGAATTAGAAGGCAGAGAGGCCAAGCAGTTGGGATCCCTAGCTAGAGAAGGAGGAATTGACAAAGCAATTGGGAGGAGGCCGGAAATCCTCAGCCTCTGGAGGCGACTACTGTCAAGTGTGAAGGAAAGATATCCCATAAAGGAATATATTACATGCCAGACACCTAAGTGTAACAGCATAGAGACATCTGTCCAGCACCTGAGAGAATTAGCTGTACGGGAGATAATTTATTATGATCTGGACAATTCACGGCTTCCCTCTGATCCCGATGAAGTCCTATGCACTCCAGATATGTGGCGTAAGGTTGTACGAAGTGCACCAGCAGGGTATACCAATTCACTGGCAGCAATTGACTGGAATGATACGAATCCGCCAACCGTAAATGAGGTGGCCTGCCGACTCCGGAAATACCAAGACAATGTTTCCCTCTCCGTCATTGCAGCAGTAGAGAAACTGGTTCAACGACTTGACAACAATGTGTCCAACTCCCAACCCGTATGGAGCAATGTTGCAGCTACTGGGAGAAAGCGTCCATCGTTCCAAGAGGGAGAATACACACCACGACGTACATTGTGGTTTTACCTGCTTGATCATGGAGAGGACATGAGGAAATGGGATATGCAGCCCACCTCAGCCCTTCGAGCACGAGTAAATGAGCTGCGGGGTAAAACATTCGCACAACGAGATTCTGCCAGGAAGAAGGCTGCACCAGTTTCTACTGGGCAGTTCCCTAGACCAACTGGAAGGCCTACCTATACGTCTGATGTGCCTGATCCTTTTGAAGGGACCTCTAAGTCCTTTATGCAACCAGTGGAAAACAAATATGATCAGCAGCAATAGAGGGGCCCTGCCTCCAGCCAGGTGGAGGAGAGGGACAATCGGGTTTATTGGACTGTGTGGATCCGATGGCCTGGCACGTCAGACCCACAAGAGTACAAAGCTCTGGTGGATACTGGTGCCCAGTGTACTCTAATGCCATCGAATCATGAAGGGGTAGAACCTGTTTGTATTTCTGGAGTGACAGGGGGATCCCAACAACTAACTGTGCTAGAGGCTGAGGTGAGCCTAACTGGGAAGGACTGGGAAAAACACCCCATTGTGACTGGTCCAGAAGCTCCGTGCATTTTAGGTATAGATTATCTACGTAGAGGGTATTTTAAAGACCCAAAAGGGTACCGATGGGCTTTTGGAATAGCTGCTTTGGAAACAGAAGAAATTGAACAATTGTGTGCCTTGCCTGGACTCTCAGAGGATTCTGCTGTTGTGGGGTTGTTGAAGGGTGAAGAACAGCAAGTGCCAGTTGCTACGACGACGGTGCACAGACGACAATACCGTACTAACCGAGATTCCCTGATTCCCATCCATAAGCTGATTCGTCAACTGGAGGATCAGGGAGTGATCAGCCGAACCCACTCACCCTTTAATAGTCCCATATGGCCAGTGAGGAAGTCCAATGGAGAGTGGAGGCTGACAGTAGATTATCGTGGCCTAAATGAAGTCACTCCAGGTATGAGTGCTGCTGTGCCAGACATGTTAGAGCTCCAGTATGAATTGGAATCGAAGGCAGCCAAGTGGTACGCCACAATCGACATTGCGAATGCTTTCTTCTCGATCCCACTGGCGCCAGAGTGCAGGCCACAGTTTGCTTTCACTTGGAGAGGCATCCAATACACGTGGAATCGTCTGCCCCAGGGGTGGAAACATAGCCCCACCATCTGCCATGGACTAATCCAGAATACACTGGAAAAGGGTGAAGCACCAGAGCACCTGCAGTATATTGATGACATCATTGTATGGGGCAACACAGCAGAGGAAGTTTTTGAAAAAGGAAACAGGGTAATTAAAATCCTTTTAGAAGCCGGTTTTGCTATAAAACGAAGTAAAGTCAAGGGGCCTACGCGAGAAATCCAGTTTTTAGGAATAAAATGGCAGGATGGGCGTCGTCACATCCCAATGGACATTATTAATAAAATAGCAGCTATGTCTCCACCAAGCAACAAAAAGGAAACACAAGCTTTCTTAGGTGTTATAGGTTTTTGGCGAATGCATGTCCCAAACTACAGTCTCATTGTGAGCCCACTCTACCATGTAACTCGAAAGAAGAATGATTTCCAATGGGGCCCTGAGCAACAGCAAGCCTTTGAGCAGATCAAACGCGAAATAGTCCATGCAGTGGCCCTTGGGCCTGTCCGGACAGGGACAGATATTAAAAATGTGCTCTACACTGCAGCTGGGGAGAACGGCCCGACCTGGAGTCTCTGGCAGAAAGCACAAGGGGAGACTCGAGGTCGACCGCTGGGGTTTTGGAGTCGGGCCTACAAAGGATCTGAGGCCAATTATACTCCAACAGAAAAGGAAATACTGGCCGCCTATGAAGGGGTTCGAGCCGCCTCAGAAGTGATTGGAACTGAAGCCCAGCTCCTCCTGGCACCCCGACTGCCGGTGCTGGGCTGGATGTTCAAAGGGAAGGTTCCTTCTACACACCATGCCACTGATGCTACGTGGAGCAAGTGGGTTGCACTAATTACACAGCGGGCTCGAATAGGAAACCCCAATCGCCCAGGAATTGTGGAGGTGATCACAGACTGGCCAGAAGGCAAAGATTTTGGGATGTCACCAGAGGATGAGGAGGTAACACGCGCTGAAGAAGCCCCACCCTACAACGAACTGCCAGAGAATGAGAAGCGATATGCCCTGTTCACTGATGGGTCTTGTCGCATTGTGGGTAAGCATCGGAGATGGAAAGCCGCTGTATGGAATCCTATAAGAAGAGTAGCAGAAGCCACTGAAGGAAAAGGTGAATCAAGCCAGTTCGCTGAGGTGAAGGCCATCCAGTTAGCCCTGGACATTGCTGAGAGAGAAAAGTGGCCAAGGCTCTACCTTTATACTGATTCATGGATGGTGGCGAATGCCCTGTGGGGGTGGTTGCAGCAGTGGAAAAAGAACAACTGGCAGCGTAGAGGCAAACCTATATGGGCTGATAACTTATGGCAAGATATCTCTGCTCGGTTAGAGAAACTTGTTGTAAAGGTACGTCATGTCGACGCCCATGTACCTAAGAGTCGGGCCATGGAGGAACATGAAAACAACCATCAGGTAGATAAGGCTGCTAGGATTAAAGTGGCTCAGGTAGATCTAGACTGGCAACGTAAGGGTGAATTATTCATGGCTCGATGGGCTCATGATACCTCGGGTCATCAAGGGAGAGATGCAACATATAGATGGGCTCGGGATCGAGGGGTGGACTTGACCATGGACGCCATCGCACAAGTTGTCCACGAATGTGAGACATGTGCTGCAATCAAGCAAGCTAAGCGGTTAAAGCCCCTTTGGTATGGAGGACGGTGGATGAAATATAAATATGGGGAGGCTTGGCAGATTGATTACATCACCCTCCCACAAACCCGCCATGGCAAACGTTATGTGCTTACAATGGTGGAGGCAACTACCGGCTGGCTAGAAACATATCCCGTACCCCATGCCACTGCTCGAAATACAATTCTGGGCCTTGAAAGGCAAGTCCTCTGGCGACATGGTACTCCAGAAAGAATCGAGTCAGACAATGGGACTCATTTCCGAAACACTCTTATAGACACCTGGGCCAAAGAGCATGGCATTGAGTGGGTGTACCACATTCCTTACCATGCACCGGCCTCTGGGAAAATTGAACGATATAATGGACTTTTAAAAACTACACTGAAAGCAATGTGTGGTGGGACATTCAAGCATTGGGATACACATTTGGCCCAAGCCACGTGGTTAGTTAACTCTAGGGGATCTACCAATCGGGCTGGCCCTGCCCAGTCAAAATTTCCACGTACTGTAGAGGGAGACAGAGTGCCAGTAGTGCATATGAAGAGTGTATTGGGAAAGAGAGTTTGGGTCATTCCTGCTTCAGGCAAAGGTAAACCCATGTCTGGAATTGTTTTTGCTCAAGGACCTGGCTGTACTTGGTGGGTAATGCAGAGGGATGGAGAAGTTCGATGTGTACCTCAAGGGGATTTGATTTTGGGTGAGAATAGCCAATATAATTAATAAAGTAGAAATTATAATAATTGCCAAATAATCCATTATTGTATATTCATTATTGTTATGATTGCTGTATGTTGTACCATAGCATTATAGCCGGAGTCATACAAGTTAATGAAGAATGAGTGCCATGATGATGGAACTAAAGCCTGGCCTCTCAAGAACTTTTTGCTCCCATTGAAAATAAACTCTGACCCACAGACTATGAGCATGGACCATGCCAGGTGTATCAGTCAAGAGCCTGAGATGCAGCGTGCAACGAGCCAATGGAACATACAACTATCCTGAGAAACTGTTACGACAAATGGAGCCTGGAAATCATGGACTAAATGAACTCAACAACTTCAGAGGGATGATTCACAGACTGAGGGAATAAGATCTGTATGCACATATGTGTGCATACATGTGTACATACATATATGGGTGTGTGAAACACGAAACTGGTTGTACCCAAAGAAAATTGTTGGATCTGGTCATGACGTAAATGGTATGGAATAAGGGGTGGATAATGTCCTGGTTTCAGCTATGATGGAGTTAAACCTTTTTTTAGCAGTGGATGGAATGCCATGTTTGGGTGTTAGCATGAGAATAGTGCTGATAGCACCCTGATGTTTTCCGATTTGTTGCCGGGCAATCAAGGACCTTTCTCAGCTCTGCATACTTCCTTACTAGTGAGAAAGGAGGGGACGAAGCCAGGACAGGTGATCCGAATTGGCCAAAGAGGATATTCCATACCAGTTACGTCATGTTCGGTATAAGGGGGGACTGGGGGGAAGAGGGGGAGACAACGCCAGGACGTGCAGTTTCTGGGGCGGTCGGGTTGTCCGGGACGGGCTCTAAGCTGTGCGGCCTGAGTTGTGTGGTTTGGTGAGAAATTGCATTGTGTATCACCAGTTTCATCTATTTTGTGCTTTAAACTTATGTTATTGTTATATCTAGTTTTCTGTTATTGTTTAGTAAACTATCCTTATCCCAACCTGCGTGGTTCTGGTTTCTAGGTTGTGGTTTCTTTTCCTCCTTTCTTCCTTCCCTTTTCCCCTTCCCCCAACTTTCCCTCCCCCTTCCTTTTAAAAGTACAAGCGACTGTGTGGGGTGCGGCCCTTGGCTGGGGCAAAACCACGACATCGTATTTTAGGAATACACATAAAATCCTGGTCTTGACACCTCTGACCACTAAATTATGGGGAGAAAAAGACCTTCCTGTTTTGGGGGTAGGCTGCTATGGAGTTGAATGATGCCTCTTGTTCTGTGAAGTGAGGTTAGTGATTTCCTGACTGTCACTCCTTTACTGTCCTCACCAATCCCAGCTGTCTCTCCTCAGCTCTAGTCCATGTCACCTCTATCCTTGTGCAGGCAACCTGTCTTTTCTCTGGACATACCAACTGCCTCTGGTCCCTTTGCCCGTTATGGCCACCACTGTGGCACTCAACAGTGGGCTGCCTTGTGTGAGTGCAACCATTTCCCACCCCCTTTCCCAATTCTTAATCTCTGAACCCCATAGCATGGCACCTCAAGCATCTTTTTGTTACTTCCAGCCATGGCTCTCTTCGCTGACCTTTGGGAAGGGAGCTTGCAGAACACCTCTGGTTTACTGTGAGCTGGAAGTGAGAGAGTAAGTTTTAATTACTCCCTGAATCCAGTGGATTGGAAAACCTCTCTCTATAGCCCAAAAGCACTGTGTGTTTCTTTTCTGTAAATCAGGTGCTTTATTAGGTCCGCTGTAGCAGAAAATGCAATGTAAAACTGAGTGTAGACTTATTTTAGACACAGTAGTAGCAGAATTAAGAAGGGAAATATCTTTGACTTACTGGGGGAAGTCATTTAGGAAGAAATTGGAATGGTTAATTAGAGAAAATTATCTCAATCTAATACTTTAAGGCTAATTTAAATGCTCCGGTCTCTTTCATGTAAGGAAAAATCTTTTTTAATAACTTAGATTATTATCAAGGGATGTAAATTTAGCGGTAGCAACAATTTTTAAAATAAATTTTCCATCTAGAAATATTGTTAAAGAAGTGCCCAAAATATTGTTACAGAGATGTAAAAATCATAGTGGGCTGCTTTTCTTTTTCTTTTTTTTTTTTTCTTTTGGGGGGTGGGAGGTTGAGGATAGGGAACGATGTACTTCATAAGGGCTAGGAACTTTGAGATTAAAAATTGTAACTCTCTGATTCCTGAATTTCAAACTATCAAAAGAAACAATTAATCTCTTGACAAAATCCTGGGATTTATAGAGGTGCCATCAAAATGCTTCTTTTTCACAGTAGGTATCATATTGAAAATTCCCCAAGTATCTTATGTGGTTTAAACAAGTAACACAAAGCCTCAGGCTAATGAGGGTACTTCATTAAGCTGATCTTTTACCCAGGCTCCCAGTTGTTCAGAGCTTGGAAGTGATGTTTGACAACTTTCCCAAAGCAGAATTCTGGCTTTCACCTGCCAGTGACCTGAAGTGTTGCAGGCTGTGCTGCCCGCGGGGTGGTACTGGGCGGTCACCTTGCCACTGTAGAGATGCTGCCAAGGCAATTCCAAAGTGAGAGATGCAACCCACTTGTCCCATGACCACTGTGTTCCAGCCTCCTTTGCATTGGCTGGGGTTGTCCATCTTTTCCTTGTGATCTCCCTCGCTGTCTAATGCAGTAGTTTTCTAGCTGAAGAGACTCCTCTGGCTGCTTACTAAAACTCTGGTTGTTCAAGAGAAGCCTCAGCTGGATTTTACTGATTTTCCCATTAGAAGAGGACACTACTCTTTTTTCTCTGTCTGCAGAGTTTCCTGTGCTGCCCAGGCTGCCCCACGTGATGCAGTGTGTTAAACAAGCAAGGAGAAAACAGGGCCCGGAGCTGGACTGTGGCGACTGCTGTCCCAGTGAGAGTGCCACGTTGGCACTGGTTGCTGTCAGCGCTGTATTTTTTCTGCAACACAAAGCATCTGGATACCAAATTTTTAGTTCCTGCTTTCGTTTACCTTGATTCTCACAGGAACCCAAAGCAAGGCAGCTCCTCCCTCAGAAAACTCCCTTCCTTCCAAAATTAGTAAAAAGCCTGTTGCATAGTTACATGTTGAGCATGAGTCCATGCACCAGTCTGTGTACGGACATTAGGCTGCGCGTGAGAATTTGTATGGGAGACTCCAGAAAATTGCCTTAATGAGTCAGTACTGTTCAGCCCACACAGGGATAGCCTTTAATTTTCTCCTTGGAGGTGGTAACCTATTAAGCTACTTTAAAATGCAGCTCTACCCTCACACCTCAGGGAAGGATGAATGCCATTTAGTCACCGGGTAGATAACACATGTCTGATGACAGTATCTCGAATTACCTAATGATAAGTTGTAGGATATTTTTTCCCCTTTGGGAGATACATTTTCAATATAATTATGCATCTCCTACACCAGGGATGCTTTGCTTCAGCTAGTGTAAGTTCTGCTTTTCACTGCATTTTTTGCAGAGGAGTGGGACAGATTCTGCTACGTTTGTCTAGAATAAATATGCAGTGATTCATATTTTCAGTAGAATAATTCCATTATGGCAACATTACTATAATAAACTTGTCATTATTTTTTTTTTGTACAGTACAGTTCTGACAGTATTTTGTTTTGAAAAACATTAGAAGAATAGATTAATTTCTGTAAAAGTGGTCAGTGCTCTACCTCTTATATAAGCATGATGTGGCAGCTTTGGGACCAGAATACAAATGGATCCTGAAGGTATATCTCTACTTACGAATTTTAATGTCAGGAACTCTAATAATAGTGAAATGCCACGATGACTCCTTTGTGCCACCCTGGCACAAAGCTGGAGAGCAGGGTGCGTACTAGTGTGATGAAAGCAGTCCCAAATGTTCATCAGCATTTAGCCCACCACTTTTGTAAACAGCACAAACGTGGGTATTCCCCTCACATTATAAATAGGAGTTACAAGAATGTAATCAGCACATTCAGTCCTCCATGTATGCTTTCAGGCATAGATCAACCCTCAGCCTCAACGGAGAAGGAATAACTTACAAGCGAGTTACTTGGTAATAACCCAATCCTCAAGACTTTTGAGTCTTTCTGTGGAGCATCTGACTCTGGACAAAGAATTTTGGCTGGATACACCACTGGAGTTTTCTAGTATCACAAATGGTATGTTTACAAGTGCAGTTAAAGACTTTTGGAGGGGATGATGAAAGAGCACTTGGGGTAAAAACTGAAAATAGGGCCAGATTCTGATCTTGTTTAGATTCATTTTAATGTGCAGCGAATCCAATAATTTAGGCAAATTTACTTCACATATGTAAACTGAGCCCAAGTTTGCTCCAATCTGCCACATGACTCAGCCCATCCCCCTCAGCCTTCCTCTCCAATGCTCAGGCAGTGTGCAGGGAGACAGTTGCTGTGTGCAGGCTCATCTCATTTGCTCACCCTCTTTTGATCTATGGCTTTGCAGAGGTTGAGACCCACTGGCCCAGATGCCTACATTAGCTGTCACCATCAAAAAGCAAGGCAGCAGCGAGGATGTACCTGAAATTATGGGTTTCCTATACCCATCTGTGATGCCCTAAATATGCCAGTGTGAATCCTGGTGGGGACAGGGAATTTGCCGGCATAGGATACAGCTGCAGGAGCAAGGGAAGACAGCAAAGGCTGAAGTGGCATGGCAGAGTAGAGGTGGGGAGGCTGGGTATGAAATGTCGGGGCACAGAATGGCAGGTCAGAGGAGCTGGGAAAGGCTGGGGAAGGAAAGAGGCAGACAGCTGTGGAAGTGACTTGAATTAGTGAGGAGAGCTTTCACTCAACAGGCCAAAGGGACAGAGGGAAGTGTCTCCTCCTATTTTTAGCCAAGCAGCTGAATTGCTCCATTTCCCTGCCTGTGGGGGTCAGGCAGTAATGGAAGCCACCCTCAGAGCAGCTGCAGAGCATGGGCAGGGCTGCATTTTGCCTGCAGGTATGACTGATTTCCAAGCACTGCATGGTGGCACGTGCTGTAGCACAGCATCCCTGTACTCAAGTTCAGGAAAATGAAAATGCTAAGGGACCCAGCCATGGATGGGTGCTTGCATGTTGTTGGCCACCCCAGGGGAACAAAGGCATCAAGGGCTTTGAGTGGCCTTCCCCTCCCTAACTGCTGGGAGACCACAGCTATGCCTAGGATCCTGCAGTCAAGCTCCCCGTCAGTCTCTGTGTCATCGTTTGGTGCATTCCTTGTGCCTGTGAGCTTGCATGACACATCTGGGAATTTCTCAGCTATCTGGGGAGATAATATTCCTAATTTATCAGCAGGAACCTTGTGCTTTTCCAGAGGGCAATTCAATGTAGCTAAATTAGTTTCCTGCCTTGCTTTGAGCTTTGAAAGAGCTTTTATCTCTGTCTAATGACTGCAGAGGACATGCTTCCAGCTCACATGCCTGAGTTAGGTGGTGTGGTATATATACTACTGATTTCCCCTAGTCCACGTCCAGGAATTAACACTACATAATTCCCCTGGTCTTGTGGGAAGGCATCGTCTCAGAAATACAGATCAAGAGTGTGCATTATTGAGCAGATAGGATGGGAGATGATGTGTAAGGCTGAGGGTGATAAAGGAAGAGAAAGGATCAGGGCAGTGCTGACATGAGTGTTAGTCACACTTACAAAGACCTGCCTGTGTTTCCTTCTCTACAGGGAAATCTGACTCCAGCCTGGTCCCCCATGGAGTCAGTTTCCCCCAGCAAACCTGCTCTGGCATGGGCCTCTATCTCTCCACAGGCTGCATGTCCTGCCAGGGGCTTACTCCAGTGCAGGTCACGGGGTCTTCTATATGGCTCCACCCTCTCTGGCATGGGGTCCTCCATAGGCTGCAGGTGGGATCTCTGCTCCCCATCATCTTCCATGGGCTGTGGGGGGAAAACCTGCTCCACCATGGTCTTCTCCATGGACTGCAGGGGAATCTCTCTCTGGCACCTGGAGCGTCTCATTCCCCCTCTTCATTGACTTTGGTGTCTGCACATTTTACATCTTCTCACTCCCTTCTCTGGTGGCAGAATGTGGCTGCTTGTGCTTTTTTCCCTATTAAACATGACTCCCAGAGGTGCTGTGACTGTTGCTGACTGGCTTGGCCTTGGTCAGCAGCGAGGCTGTCATTGAGCCTGGCTGGTGTTTACTCTGCTGGGCCTAGGGGAAGCTTCTAGCTGCTTCTTGCAGAAGCACTGCACCCCTCCTCCACCAGAACTAAACCCACAGAGTTTCTCTCTGGGTATAGGCTATCTCTGTAGAGGGTATTTTAAAAGGCCCAAAAGGGAACTGCTGGGCTTTTGGAACAGCTGCCCTAGAAAGAAAATTGACTGTAACTGAACCCAGGACATGCAGGAATCTCTATGTGTCTGGCTAACTGTGGCATAGGTCTGGTGAATCCTTTCCTGCTGCAGGTGCCTTGCTGAAGCAAGGTTTTGATGGCACAGTTCTTTCTGCCTTTAATCACCTTGGCCTGGGGTGGTTGACGAATGTTGTCATCAGCATGTATGAAGTTCCATGTGCAGCCTCATCCTTCGTTTTCCCTCAGGTCCTCATGTCCTTGTCCCAGGACAGAGCAAGTGTGAAGAACACTTGCAGATGACAGCAAGGTGAGATGATAATAGTGGTACCTTCTCCCTCCATGCAAAAATGGATGCAGAGCCCCCTCTTAAGTTTGGTCAGGGCCAAGACTGTGGATCATTTGAGCAAAGAATGAGGTGAGAAGTCAGGAAGGAAAGATGCAATTGGTAGGATCGCAACTAGGCCGTTTCTGGGATACTTTCTGGGGACTTCTTGGTATGTTTCTCCCAGCTCATGTTATGGTTCTCCCAACTCACTTGCAGATAGGCTTGGGAGTCATACCTCCCTTCATACTGCTGTTACCACTCTGGCTGCTGATCTGGATGAAAAGGTTTGGTGCATAAGCGCCATCTTGACAGGGGCTGCAGAAAAAGCCAGTTCAGGTAGTGGGTTTTGAATAACTCTGTTGGGTTGGATGTGGACAATTAGGCCTGGATATGGGCAATTAAGCTGCTTTGGGTTTTTCAGTGGGTGAATGCCACAGGCTGTGTGGACCCAAGTGCAGTGGGCAGATGGCTCCTGCAGAGTTCAGTGCTGCTAACTGCCAGCTCCCCTCAGATTGGGACCCATGGCACTCCATGTTCCCTGCTGAGCTCAACTGAAATGTGATCTTGCTGTAGCATCTGCCTTTTATTTTTGAGTCACCACTAAGCTTCAGGTAGTACCTCACAGATCAGGACCTACTGGGAACTGTGACTTGTCACTCTCCTCCCTTCTGCACAGATCAGGCTGATCATGGAGACTCCAGGAAGTTCACTTCTCCTGGAAAGGAACGAGGACTTGAATCTTCACCACGAATGCCAGGCTTGTGAGTGTAAGCAGTATGCTTCCCATTGAATGGCTGGAGATGTGCTTATCTGCCTTCAAGAAAGGGCTATGTGTGGCCCTAGGAGAAATGAAAGGGTATCAAGGAGCTTTTGGAGCTTGCTGGTACAATTATTTAAATATTGCTGAGACTTTAGTATACCTCTGATGTGTTGGGGCATTAAGAGCCTTGGACAGACATATTTTTATTATTGTTTAAGCTGACACAATGACCTGATATCAGCTAGATCAGATACAGTGGCTGTTTGTACCTCCTGTTCTGGTCTTGTATGGTTTCTGCAGATAAGGTATGTGGTGTGATTTGAACATGAAGTACAGAAAATCACTGAGATGTCTGGGAAGCTGAAATGAACACGAGCAAGACTTCAGTGATGCTGTGTGTTTGAGGCTTGGCTCATTTGGAAATCCAACAGGTAAAACAATCTTCCTCAAACTTTGCTGGCATAGGAACCACAGATATATCTGGAGCACTTTGCCTTTTCTGGCGTTTCTTCATAACTCCAGCCAATTTGACCTTTCCTCTTCTGCTTCAGGCCTGCCGTTCTCCAGACCCACTTTCAGCCTGAGTCCTCCCAGGCCACAGTGGTTCACAAAAAGACATTTAGCTCTTTGGCTGTGTCTGAAACACTAATTCACAATGTGCATTTGGACGAGCAGGACAGCAGATAGCGCAGGCAAGCAAAGAGAGTGACAAGAGGCAAGGACATGCTGTGGATGCACCCTGGAAATGCTGCTATATTATGCAAGCATGGAGGACCTGTTAGCCTGACCTCGGTTCCAGGGAAGGTTATGGAACAGATAGTCTTGAGGGAGATCATGCGGTATGTGCGGGATGGCCGGGGGATCAGGCCTAGCCAGCATGGGTTCATGAAGGGCAGGTCCTGTTTGACCAACCTGATCTCCTTCTATGATCTAGTGACCCATCTGCTGGATGAGGGAAAGGCTGTTGATGTGGTCTACCTTGACTTCAGCAAGGCCTTTGACACTGTCTCCCACAGTATTCTCCTGCAGAAGCTGGCAGCCCGTGGCTTGGATGGGTACACCCTCGGCTGGGTAAGGAGCTGGCTGGAGGGCCGGTCTCAGAGAGTGGTAGTAAATGGAGTTAAATCCAGCTGGCGACCGGTCACGAGTGGTGTTCCCCAGGGGTCGGTGCTGGGGCCTGTCCTCTTCAATATCTTTATTGATGACCTAGATGAGGGCATTGAGTGCACCCTCAGTAAGTTTGCAGATGACACTAAATTGGCTGGGAGTGTGGATCTGCCTGGGGGTAGCGAGGCCCTACAGAGGGATCTGGACAGGCTGGAGAGCTGGGCTGAAGCCAATGGCATGAGGTTCAACAAGAGCAAATGCCGAGTCCTGCACTTTGGCCACAACAACCCCAGGCAGCGCTATAGGCTTGGGGCGGAGTGGCTGGAGGACTGTGTGGAGGAAATGGACCTGGGGGTGCTGATTGATGCACGGCTGAACATGAGCCGACAGTGTGCGCGGGTGGCCAGGAAGGCCAACGGCATCCTGGCTTGCATCAAAAATAGTGTTACTAGTAGGAGCAGGGAGGTAATTGTCCCCCTGTACTCAGCACTTGTGAGGCCGCATCTCGAGTACTGTGTTCAGTTTTGGGCCCCTCACTACAGGAAAGACATTGAGGCTCTGGAACGCGTTCAGAGGAGGGCTACTAAGCTGGTGAGGGGTCTGGAACACAGGCCTTACGAGGAGCGTCTGAGGAAGCTGGGATTGTTCAGCCTGGAGAAGAGGAGGCTTAGGGGAGACCTTATAGCTCTCTATAACTTCCTGAAGGGAGGTTGTAGTGAGCTGGGGGTCGGCCTCTTCTCCCGTGTAGGCAGTGACAGAACTAGAGGGAATGGTAGCAAGCTGCGCCAGGGGAGATTCAGGCTCGACATTAGGAAGCACTACTTCTCAGAAAGGGTAGTCAGGCACTGGAATGCACTGCCCAGGGAGGTGGTGGAGTCACCAACCCTGGGGGTGTTCAAGGAAAGACTGGATGTTGTATTGAGGGATATGGTTTAGTGGGAGCTAGTAGTAATAGGTGAATGGTTGGACTGGATGATCTTCTAGGTCTTTTCCAACCTTGATAATTCTGTGATTCTGTGATTCTGTGACCTGGACTTGATGTAAGCATTTCATCACAGCTTCGAACACATCCTTGCCTCTCTCAGCAGGCTCAGGCTAACTCGTAGCATGCACCGTGGCTTCAATTAAATAAGACTTAATGCGCATGTCTTTAATGCTCTCTTGCCTATGCCAACCCTAGGCAACACCCTTGTTTTTGGAACAAATCAGGGGTAAAGTAAACAAAGCCAAAAGAAGAGGAGGCAAGAGGAACAGCTGATAGCAGTTACTGCTCAGTTCAGGCAGATGAGAGCATTTGATTGTCCCTTGCACAGTATCCAGGGAACCTAGCAACGATGCAGCAAGAAAAGGGAAGTGTCTTAATTCCTGGAGCAAGTGTGTTTGCACAGGGCTATTGGCCCATGGGTGCTCTCTGTCTTGGTTGTAATGCAGTGGAGAGATGCTATCTCCTTCCACAGTAGTGCCAGGCAGCAAAATTGGCAAAGGCTGCAATTTCTGGAACTGAAAAAGAAGAAAGAGCATTCTTGGTCTAAAGGACTACGTGGTTGCTACATGATGAAATTCTGCTCCAGTCATTTGCTGAGCTGCATGGCCAGTCTGTATATCTTATAGAATAAAGCTGTTGTGACCTGCCCATTCTCCCTGCCCTCATAAAAATCCACCTTTTTCAAGTTCCTTCACTCCTTTTCTGTCTCTATTTAATCACCCCTTCATTCAAATATAATGTTTCCTTGTTTCTGAAGCCAGCATACTTGCTTTTGCCATTGTTTCTCTTACTGCTCTGCTATAAATGGATCATTATGAGAAACTACTATCCCTGTTTCCCCAGGATTTGTTTTATAAAGGATCCTGAAGTTCTTTGATGGCACGCAGATACAAACCTCAGCCCTCTGCAACAAGTCAGTAATAAGGTATTTTAGGATCTGAGAGTACTGACACTGGAGACAAATGGCTCCATGTGTAAATGTCACCTTACAAGTTTGATTTTAGATTTTTAATTTTGAAATTGGACTTAGTTATGTTTCCCCTTTATTATATAGGTCATCGATGCATCTTTAATTTTCTTTGCATCTGGGATTTGTTCCTCTGATGCAGTTCCCCTGAAAGGCACCATGACAAGGTGCACTTTGCATGTCTTCAACTTCAGATGAGGGTAGTATCCAAGAGTTGGTTGTGCCTCTCCAGTTCCTCCAGCACTGTACTATGTTTTGCCTGGCTGGACTGGCACATAAGCATCTGTAACCAAAACTGAGCTGATTTTATTAACTCACTCTTTCCTCATTGTGCTGGTTTTGGTTGGGACTGAAATAATTTTCTTCATAGCAGCTAGTGTGGGGCTGTGGTTTGGATTTGTGCTGGAAACAGTGTTGTTAACACAGGGATGTTTAGTTGCTGCTGAGCAGTGCTTACACAGAGCCAAGGCTTTTGCTGCTTCTCACCCCAGCTCACTAGTGTGTAGGCTGGGGTGCACAAGGAAATGGGAGGGGACACAGCCAGGACAGCTGACCCCAACTGACCAAATTGATATACCACACCATATGATGTCATGTTCAGCATATGAAAAGCTGTGGGGAGAAGGAGGAAGAGGGACGATGTTTGGTGTGATGGTGTTTGTCTTTCCAAGTAACTGATATGCATGATGGAGCCCTGCTTTCCTGGAGATGGCTGAACATCTGCCTGCCCATGGGAAGTGGGGAATGAATTCCTTGTTTCACTTTGCTGGCATGCACGGCTCTTGCTTTACCTATTAAGCTGTCATTATCTCAGCCCAGGAGTTTTCTCACTTGTATCCTTCCTCTCCCACATCCTGTCAGGGGGGAAGTGAGCAAGCAGCCATCTGGGGTTAAACCACAACAGTCCTTTTTGGTATCCAACAGGAGGCTCAAAGGAGTCAACATAATGACAGGTCTGATTGGAATGTGCTAGATTGAATTTATAGCTGTTATTGCATTTTAGCTGCTAATTGACGGTCTCCTGTGCTTGCCATGGGGCTTACTTGCTTTACTGTAGAGTAGATTTCAGTTCTCATTAATGGCTGCTTTTGCCTTTTGCCGCTCACTGTAGAGCTGTACTGCTGATCATCTTCCTGTGCCTGGGAACAGTTCAATAGCAGTGATGGTGATGCATCTGGGCTGGCAGACAGCCAGGGCATCACTGCTCTTCCTGGGCTGCTGGACAGGCTGGAACTCCTGTGTGAACCTGAGCTGAAGGGACCGTGACCTGTGAATGAGTCCATGTGAGAGCAGGACACCCCAAAGCATCTGTGGCCATGAATAATTTCACCCTAGAGCAGATATATCTTGAATCATCTGTGGCCATGGTTATAGACTGTGCCATAGCAGGTACACCTCTACAGGGATTGTGGCCTGAGGCTAAATCCATGCAGGAGAAGGTACACCTCAAAGTGTGGCTGTGGATAAGTCTATGCTACAGCAGGTACACCGTGAAGCATCACTGCTTGTGCATGAGGTCATGCTGCAGCACCTTAAAAGCCTGTAGCTTTAAACCCATGACAGAGGCAGGTACACCCTGGAGGGACTGCAGTCATGGGGAAGGCCATGTTGCAGCAGGTTTACTTCTGAAGGAACTGTGGCTGTGTGTAAGGCCACACTGGAGCAGGTATATCTCTGAAGGCATTTTGACCCATGAATAAGGTAGTGCTGGAACAAGTGCACCTCAGAGTGCCTGTGTCTAAGTCTATGCCACAGCAGGTACACCACTGGAGAGACTGTGGATCATAGGCAAGGCTCCACTTGGAGCAGGTATACCCCTGAGGGACTGCAGTCTCTAAGTCCAAGTTGGAGCAGGGGCAAGGGGAGTTCATTGTAATACCAAACCTGATTGTATGGTCCAAAGGGGCCGGGGCTGGAGACTGTAAGGCAAATAACTTTAAACTGCTGTGACCCATTATTGGAGTTGCATTTTACAGGAATTACTATAGCAGGAGCCACCTGAACCAATGGAGGACACGCTTTACAAGAAACAGTGCAAGTACAGCAGTGGAGCCAACTTGAGCTGGCCTTGGTGCCCAGCAGCTATGGAACACCATCTCTCCAGTCCTAAATTACCACCATAACAGACAGAGCCCAAAGTCATGGACAAAATCAACTCAATGGACTTTTTTTTGACATGTGTGGGAGTTTTATGGACATTTTACAAGGGTGGCCCATAGGCAAAGGGAACAATCTCTGCATATTGTATCAAAGGATGAGAAGGGAGTGAGGTTGGTTAATGAGGTTCTATTGGATAGTGTGGTACCTAAGCGTGCCATAAATGGTATGGAATAAGGAGTAGAGAGTGTGCTGGGTTTGGCTGGGATAATTTTCTTTGTAGTAGCTACTATGGGGCTATGTTTTAGATTTGTGTAGGAAACAGCATTGGTAACACAGGGATGTTTTTGCTATTGTTGACCAGTGCTTACACAGGGCCAAGTGCTCTTTTGGTTCTCACCTCACCCTACCAGTGAGTAGCTGGGGGTGCACAAGGAATTGGGAGGGGATGGTCCCAGGACAGCTGACCCCAACTAACCAAAGGGATATTCTATAAAATATGGCATCATGCTCAACATATATAAAATTGGGGGAAGAGGAGGAGGGGTGATATTTTTGAAGGGATGGTGTTTGTTTCGTTTGTCTTCCCAAGTAACCACTGCAGGTGATGAAGACCTGCTTTCCTAGAGATGGCCAAACCCTTGGCTGCCCGTGGGAAGTGGTGAACGCATTCCCTGTCTTGCTTTGCTTGTACACATAGCTTTTGCTTTACCTATTAAACTGTCATTATCTCAACCCACAAGTTCTCTCACTTTTCCAAGTCTCTCTCTATCCTGCTATTGGGGGTGGGGGTTGGGCAAGAGGCTGGTGTTAAACCACAACATTCATAAAGTCTTGGAAAAATGCTATATTGGACTGTTACCTTCACAGGTATGTTCTGTTCTTGGCAGACACAGGCATGTCTTCTTCCAGAATTCATAGCAGGTCCCAGGTATCCATGGGACTGGTGGCTTCTTTCTGTTGCTCACCAGGGTGTAACTTCCAGGCATCTTGTTCAGGTATGAGCTGCAGACGCCTGGAAGAGAGTTTGCCTTTCTGTGGGGAATGTATGAGACATTTTGTCCAAAACCTTGTGTTTTTTCCATAGATTCTTCTGATGATTGGAAAAGGATGGAGCACTCCCTTCCCCCATGGGATGCCTATCCTTCCCCTGTCCTGACATGAAAAGCTTTCCTGACTAAAGGAGGCATGGCCATACCTGGGCAATTTTGCTGTTCACTAGAGCAACAAAGGCAGAGCAAAACTGTTCTCTGATTAAAGGCGGAGTGAAACTTGCTTGATCACTGATGCACATTGGTCTGCAGACACCTCATCATGGACCAAGTACCTCTCCTTTATTCAACTCTACTATGGGTATCTGTGTACTGCACCACTTTCCACATCAACAGGGTAAAATTCTGCCAGCTTCACGGGCATCCTGCAAGCCCCGTGCTTGGCCATTTGGGGATGAAGCTGCGTCCCTACCAGTTTAGTGCTACTGCAGCATTTGCAGCCATGATGAGCTGAGCAGAACTTGGGCTGATGACTCATTACTGGCAGAGTGTTGAGCATACAAATGAGAGGGTACAATCAGCACTGGAGCTTGTTTTGTGTGTTTCTGCTCTACTTTGCTTCACCAGGAGGAACATTTCTAAGACCAGCCTGCAATCCTCTGCAGCCCTGATGGCCTGCTCTTTGGCAATGTAACACTGTAAAGACTCCTCTGACATGCACAGGAAGTGAAAGGAGACTTGTATTTACTGAATATAAAGTGCTGCTGGCACACACCTATGCTAAGCACCTCCTCTCCTAGAGGCCTCTATTAGTGCTTTTTATTAGTCTGGCAAGTAAGCAGTTCAAATAAACACCACACACACAAAAAAAAGGACATATGCATCTCACTGCCCTGATGAACCTTTATTATTTGTGTGCTGCTAGCTACTTGTAGATGGCCACAATCCAGATTAGATGCTCTCTGCCAGTACATCTGATTGTCAATAAGAGGCAGCTTGACTCAGCTGAAGCAAAAGCTTTTTCTGCATATGACAGAAGAGTGTTGCTAAAGTTGGCTGACTCCCGGACTGTGTGGGATATATTCCAGATGAAATGTTTTGTTTTTGCTAAACATCTTCCATCCTTTTTTTGAAGAAATGTATTCAGAATTTCCCATAAGGCATTTGGCAAAGCTGACAGTCAGCACTTTATATGGTCCACTCTTCTGGTGAAACAAGGTGGGTTTTGGTGCAATTCCATTGATTGCAGTGGTTTTATTTCCATTTGTCTGCACTGGATACAATCAGGACCTGACATTAATCTGCTGGTGGCAGAAAGGTCAGTGCTCACTGAAAAGCAGGTGGAAGTGGAAGGGAACATGCCTCAGTGAAGAACACAATAGGATCAAAGTACAAGCCTTGTTGCTGAGAAGTCTCCTCTTAGTGCTGAAGTGGCCAGGAGAAATCGGTGGTTCACTGAAATCAGCAAGTGCTGGTGTGGTAGACCAGCAACACACCCATTTTCAGTGCAGTTGCTCATTCAAGGATTTATCGAGCCCTCAGGGAAGCAGCTGAACCAGTCTGTTACCCTGCCTCACAGGTGCTGAAAAAGCCTGTTGTCTCTTGGCGTGTAGTTATTTGTGCTGAGGTTCTAGTGGTATTTCTAAGTTGAAGTGGGTAAATGTTTGTTCTGGAGACGCACTTTGATGCCCATCTCCTCTGAGCAATACAGTTATTCATAGAAGTGAGGAAATTTAGCATGCAATAGCTCAGGAAACTCGCTCTCTCCTATTTAGAGCCCTAATTAGAGCAATTAATCACTGCTGCTTCTGCCATCTAAGCTTCCAGGCTAGAATATATTGTCCTCTCTTGTCAGAGCAGAAATGTAAAAATGGTTTCCCTTTACCTGACACTCTGCCAGTGGAGCCTTTATCAGTGTCTGCCTCCTACCAGCTTCTGTCTTGCCTGAGAGCTGGAGCTGAAAATGTAAAGAACAAATTGATGTGACTGTTCCAAAGGAAAGAAGAGGTGTGAAATTTTAAGACATCAGCTTCTACTCCTTTTGTGTGGGTTTTAGTTGGATTTCTCCACTTGAACTACCATTCTTGGGAATTTCATGTGGGTTTCCATTTTTTGCTGTGTAACAAGATGACCATTTTTTCTGGAAATACCTGAACATTTCCACTGTAGAGAGGGGTTTTCTTTCCATTTGATGCAATTCAAAGTTCTCCCCACAAAGTCCCCTGGTACATTCCTAGGGCAGGGTGGTGATGAAGTTGCCCCTGCGTATTTTAGCTCCATCGCTGCCCCGTGGCAGTACTTAATTTAACTGGTTAAATGCATGATTGTCACTCCACTCCCCCTACTGCCCATGTACGAGTGTGCATCAGGTGATGAGCTGTAGGGGCTGGGCAACACAGCACAGTGCCATGGCCCTCTCTCTCTCAAACTATAAAACTCTGTAAGTCAGGGATGTCAGTGCTTTGGTCTTTCTTCTATGTGGTTTCGTGACACTGGTAACTCCTTCAGGGAAGAAAGGCATTTCTTGTGGCTACAGACCTCCCGCTGTGCTGTGCCCCATAGTCCACTGAGGGCCTATTGAATGGCTTTGAGGGGTAAGGTGAGCGGCTGAAGATTACAACTGCCCCCCGCTTGCCTCTTGTCCTTGTGAGATCTGTGCAAAACTGTGGTGGCACCTTCCTGTCCGCAGATCTGCAGGTTTCACTGGGGTCCCTCACAGGGTGTGACTGGGGACAAGTCAGGTGTGGCTCCCTGATGCTGGAAGTGCTTGCAATTCTGGTAAGATTTGGTGGCAGAGTCAGGGTGCTCTCCCGCTCCGTTGTGGTGGCACACAGAATAGGTGAGCTTGCCTCACCAGTGGCAGTGACCTCACTAAGGAGGGTGGCTATCTGTCCACAGCCAGCATACATGTTTTAGCTGTGCACACACAAGACTAAAAGCTCCTAATATGTATCTACGAACACTGTAGGCACTGGACTGCAAGTCTAGCCTAGTCATGTATAAAATAGTTTCTTAATAGTCATCTGGAGATTTGAAGCATTTCCAGCTGTATGTGTAAGGCAAGCTGAAATTCCTGTCATTGTTAGCTTTGCTGCACACTACGAACAGCATGACAGCAGAACTGTGAAATATCCATTTTCCTTTGGTATAAATACCTTCTGCTGCTTCCTTATCAGACAGCTTCAAAAACTCTTACAATGAAGCAATTCTCTGGATCCGAGATGTTAACACTTAAGTTTGTCTTTTTGCTGCCCTTGATGAAAAATTAATGAACTATGAATGAATGAAGAGTTCTGGCCTGTTTATACTTTTTTCTTTTCATGCTTGGATGCCGAGATGCATTTACTGAAACAGGGCCAGGGTTGCTTTTAGACTTTTGAGATAAAGTAGTCCAGGAAAACTTCCAACAGGAATCCTCAGTCTTAGTGCTCTGGAGCTCGAGACCGTAAGCAGATAACAACTGCCACAGCCTTCAGTGAACGACAGCCCAGAGCATCCTACGGCTCTTGTAATGTGACAAACACAGGACACAGACAAAGTTTTTTCTTCTCTTGTTGCTCGTTTCTATTTATTGCCTCACCAGCTGATTGAATAATTCAGTACACCATTGGTAGACTGTCCCTCTAAGCACAGAGGCAGTAGAGATAGTGCACTTTGCCATCCTCAGCCTGTGTGCATTCTTCTCCTTTGGAGAAGTTGCTAGGGGCAGCAGAAGATGAAAACTGAACCTAAGACAGAACTTAACACCTCTGCTGTGAAGGTCTGCAATTTGATCACTTTCATTTTGTTTAGGGGTGTGGGAGGGAATAAAGATTGTCCACATCTCTCCATCCCACTTCACGTGGGCATTTTGCTTTAGCAGATGTGGCCCATGATGAGTTCCACACATGCAGCCTAGGGGCTCTCTACACCCAAGACCACTGTGTAACAAGCTTGGAGCCTTGACATCATGACAGTGACCTGCCTTCCCCATCCTGTAACAGAGGACAGTGTTTTCATCTGAGTGAGTGAGGTGCTGGAACAGGCTGCCCAGAGAGGTAGTGGATGCCCCGTCCCTGGAAGTGTTCAAGGCCAGGTTGGATGGGGCCCTGGGCAACCTAGTGTAGATCCAGGCCTGGAGGTTGGTGGCCCTGCCTGTGGCAGGGGGGTTGGAGCTCTGTGATCCTTGGGGTCCCTTCCAACCCATGCTATTCTTTGATTCTATAATCTGGGCTGCAGCATGTTCTGCCTTACCTTCCCTCAACACAGACACAGAACAGTGCAACAGAGCACCCATTTTCAGGGGCTGGGAGCTCCCTGCACCTATCCATCAGGTTCTGACCTAGTGGCGTCGCAAGAGACAGACGCTTGTTCTCACGGCAAGACAAGTTAATGTGCTGTTCACTGCATGCAGGAGCATGAAGCTCAACACACTCAACAAAGGTCCAGGTAAGCCTGGATGATGATGGTGCCTTTCAAAATTTTCTGGTAGCACTCTGAGGACTTTACTGAAGAGGAAGTCTCTGCCAGCCAAATGTGGTTTTGTGCAGCTATCTCCTCCCAGTTTGTTGAGAGTAGCACCCTTCTGTTCCATTCAGCAAACAAACCACATTTCTTAGCAACAGTTTCTCAAAGAGGTGTATCTGAATTTCTTTACTTTTCATTTAGAGCAAGAGACAAGTGAAAAAACAGTATATTATTTTATTTTTTAATCTCCCAGTCTTATTTTGGTGATAGTAGTAGTATTTTCAGTTAATAATTTTGACTGCTCAGGTTAGTTAGGAGGCACTGCTCCTGGAATTAGCATAGCTCTTAATTATACATAAAAAAATTCTGAATAGATTGAATAGTTTTCAACGCTCGCATTTCCTTTTTGCTCTCTTTTCCCAGGAGTCTAATTTAGATGATCTGCACAGGCTGGCAGCTTCAGGGTCATTCAGGAAGAGACAGATATTCCAAAATGCAACAAAGTAGAAATTTCTTAGTGGCTTTCTCCTTTCCAGTGCAAGCATAAGCTTCTTTCAGTAGGACTTTGCCAGGCTTCTAGAAGCCATCTGGCCTAGAGCTTAGCAACATGAGCCTCTACTCAGATCCACTCCTGACAACCCCTTGTGAATATCTTTGTGAGGGAATTTGTTTTAACTGTGAACGCACAGTAATTACATACATCTTGAGACCATACATGGGTCATTCAAAATCCATCACTGTGTGGTCTCCTGGGACTGGATATTATCATCTGGAGCTTTCCTTTCTGTAGGACAACTTTGTGGTGCTGCCTCCTTCATTTGCAAGCAAATGCCAACATTTGGATGTTGGCACAGGAGGCCCCATCCGCACCGTGTACCAAATTCCTTATGTGCCTTCCACAGGAATTGGTGGCACTCAGTAATTTGTAGGATAGCTTTACTCAATATCCCTAAATTTAATAATTTAAATGTCTGGAGATTTCACTGAGTATTTTAGTGAGATGAGCTTTCATTTAAAATGTAGAACCTGGGAGAAAAATCAAATTCTGAAAGAACCTTCTCTAAACCCAAGTATTAGATTTCCAAAAATACATCCCTGGAAAAGAATCTTTGTAGATATTATAGGTAGTCTTCCATTCCCAAATCCAGTGTCTTAATATAAAACCAGTGAATGCTTTGGAACATTTAGTCCTCTGAACCCATTAAGAGGATCACAATAAGCTTTCTCTCCACCCACACTTCACTTTATCCTCTGGTAACAATGGCCACAAAGGAGACAAACTGGTGAGGATGCTTGTGGTCTTTAGTAGGTGTTTAATCCCTACTTGCTGTAGTGAAACAAACAATTCAATTGCAGAAACCATAAATGAACTTCCTAACATGGCCATTAGCCAGTATCATGCAAGGAAGAGAAATCCAGAAGTGAAACACGAGGAACTTCTGCTAGGTTGTATTGCTACTGGGATGCCTCTATTGGATAGTTTCACTCAGGACATAGAATTTTCTGTGATCTGGTGATGTCAGAGACATTTTGCATGTGTTTTTCACTGGAAATGTTTCCTTCCATAAAGCTTATAGAGGTCTTCCAGATATCTAGAACTCAATGAGTGTAGGAGCAGCAGTCTGCAATGTCATCTCCAGTCCTACCTCAGGGTAAACTCTGTGCAGTTTAGGGCAGCTGAGGCTGAAGAAGGAATGAAAGAGAACATCGATTTCTTTTTCTCCTCTGTAAATACGCTCTTCTTAAGAGAGTCTTCTGGCTTCTTAAATGACTTGATCTTCAGTCTTGGATTATCTAGGATGACATCAGGATGACATATTCATAAACTTCAGCAGAACTTCACTAGGTGCCTGAACATTGGGTGGAAAGTACACAGCACAGCTAGCCAGCAGAAAGTGAGGCAGGTATTTGAATCAGATTTTGAGAACACCCATTTGTGGATTTTACTCTCAGAAAGCTACACTGGGGAAGAGTTCCAGAACCAGTACTGTAACACAAAAAACATACAAATCTCCTGCACCCAACTCAAGATATTTTTCTAGTTGCTTTGTTTGGGCTGGGCCTCCTTGTGAGCAGGACATGCCATACACCAAATCATTGCAACATGTATTTGAAGATTTCCACCCATCAGCTTTATGTTAGCTCTTGGGCTTCCTGGGAACCATCTTTTATCTGCTAAACTGCTATTAGATCAGCTATTACTGATTCTGGAATATATAGTAAACACTAGTCACAAGCCATTAAGTACTGAGAGGTAATTAAGGAATTTAAAAACTGGACAGTGACCATGAGGAATTCAATCTTACTCCCCCTTAAGCATTTTAATTGGAAATATAAGCCTGTAATAACTCTCTTTAAGGAGAGGTAACTTTAGCACACTTGGAACAGTGCCATCATATGAAATTAACACATCTAGATTTTTACCAATTAATCTAAAATAGTGGAACATCCTGTAACTGAGAAATATCTAACTTACAGAAACAGACTTGACCTCGCAGTCTGGAATTTTACATCAGGGTTCCACTTGCACAAGTTGTTAAGTCCCTGGAAAACACATTTTTGTCATGAAAGTGGTAAATAAATCCTTAGTTTCAGCTGTATTATTAGACATCCATCTAATACAGTGGAAAATATGAAATGAAGAGCATTAGGCTTTTCTTATAGGATATGCTGTGCTTTAAAACGTATTTTATTGATCCTAAAATTACAAGATCAATTACTGACATTTTCTTGAGGATCAATTTCGGATTAAATGGCAAAATGAAGAAAAGGTTTTCATATGTACTATGTCCAAAAGCAGAAACAAATTGCCGTTCTTGTGTGAACATTCAGAAACCTTTTCTGATGATTAAACATTATGTCTGAAATATATCTAAGTTATACCAGCCACCATAGCGCTTTTTGGTGAACCAAAGAAGTCCTACAGTGAAATCAAACTTTTGAGTAAAATCTGTACTACTTTAATACAGTTTCCCTCTAACATCATTTTTTCCTGTTTTTAGATTCACGAATATTCTGTCTGTCAATTACAATGCAAAGTATAAGTAACAGATTTAAGCAAGGATGTTGGAGTGTGAAAATAATTCATGTGAATTGCTAATAGGCTGGTGGGAATACATTTTTTCCACATCAAGGCAAATCCTGTTGCATCAAAGACCGGAGACTTGATTTTCCACCGTTTCATCCCTTGACTAGCTGCTATTACCTGCAAAAGGAACAGGAAAGCTGGGAGCAGTCTGCTACCAAATCAGTACTCCACTGTGACCAAAACAGCAGTATTCTTCCCTCCCTCTGAACAGATGCGAGTAAAGCTGTGAGCAAATTAAAACAACAAGCCGTGGGGCAAAAAGAAAAAAAAAAGAAAAAGAAAAAAAAAAAGCAGCCTTGTGGTTACTTCAGCTGAGCAAAATGGAGATTTGATAGCACACACACAATGTTTCTCTTCCGTCCTTCCTTGTTTTGCTACTTAAGGCAAAAGCTTGGCAGTTAAACATCCTCCAGTGACATGAATCGATCAGGCTTGCATTCGCCTCGACAAGCACGTGACAGGGAATGGAAAATAGAGGGACAGTATGAGTCCTCTCAGGTAATTAACCTACGCTCCAATGCTTCCCACACCAGCCTATTTTCAATTTCGGCACAGTACAGTTTATACACTCTAACATTATTGCTCAGAAGACAGAGTGATGATTCAGGCTTACTAAAAATGGCTTCACAATACTGTAATCCTGCTTGTGAAGCTTCATCTTGTATCCTGTATTTATAAGTTTCTTCTCACTGAGAAATAAATACATGTGGTGTTTTATCAGAAAAGTTAGTTACCAGATACCTGAAACACCTGTATACCACCTTTAAGAAAACATGGCTTTTTTGGTCAATTTGCCTGCCAAATTTGGGGTTTATTTTTCCTGTTATTAAAAAAGAATGTGTATAATACCGTAGGTGACCTCCCTTAGTACTGCTGTCCATACAAGTAATAAATAACTGAAAAATAACATGCTACTGCTGCATCCTGTCATGCCAGAAGATCAATATTACTTTAAAGATTATTTAGAGTAGGTGTTACCTATCATTTGTGCCCAGACCCACTGAAGTCAATGAAATGACGCCTACTGGCTTCTGTGGGAGTCCGACTTGGACGTTATTCTGGCAATCTGTCCACCTCTAAATTAAATTATTACAGGGGATAGATAAAAGCCCAAATGAAGAAAAGTAGAAATTCAGGAACTAAAACTGAGCCACAAATAAATATCCTAATTCAATGGCGTTCTGAACAGACTTAAATAAAACACAAACACACGCGTGTGGACACGCACACACACGCACAAACACACACACACAAAAAAAAAGGTTATGAATGTAACAATCTTAAAAATTCATAGTTTAAAATTGTGTACATTTAAACAATTGACTATAACAGGTAGCTTTCTTGACTTTCCATTTATTTCCCTGAGCACTGATCTTTGGAACATCTGGAGTTTCAGAACTGTCTAGTTCATAATTCCTAAAATAGTTATTTAAGTAAAATACTGTCTTCTCATGTCAAAAATCAACTCCTTAAGTAAAACTAAGATACAACTTCCATGAACTACAATGTATATAGCCAATTTTTTAAAAGCCAACAACTATTATTACACTTCTGCATCCGTATTTAGGCACCTACCTGGTCAGTTCTTCAACATCACTCTGCAGCCTAGCAGTTCCCTCTTAATTCAGTACAGGGTACTGTGCTGTCTCATAAACTCATCTAATTGGAGACTTACACAAGGAATTGCCTCCTTGCTTCATTTCACAAAATCTCAGCTGTATGAGCAATATGGTATGTTACAGGTTTGGTTTTGTGCCTAAATTAGTGTTAATAGGTAAAAACTACAGGACTTCCTAGTCACCCCCCTCTCAGGGGTTAAGGACGCGCATCTGCAGAGAGCCAGCAAAGAATCTTCGGTACTAAAATGGGACTTAGCTAGGGCATATGTTTTATGCTGGCATTCCACAAAAGGAGCTGTATTTTAAATTTCTGCTATTTAGAACTACTTGGCAAATTTGCTGTCTTCTCTAGATTAGAGCTTTAATTGTGAGCCTCACAGACATCAGTTTGCAATTTTAAGACTTCTAAGGCATTCTGCATCTTCAATTATACAAAGTGTGCAAGTCAAAACACTTTATAAAACAAAACAGTGCAGAGAGATGTGGATATTTTAAGCTAAAATCTTCTCTCTCCAATTCTAAGGCTGTCTATTACGTCAGTCTCTCTGCAGCTAAAAATTTTAAAATAATTTTCCATCGACCACAGAAATACAGTGTAAGTTTGCATTCCCTTAACTCTCTTTCTCTCTGTCTCTGGGTAGCTGATATACTGGCATTATGCAGCAGGCTCCAAACACAGGATTAACAGAAAGGTTATTCTGTAATATTTAATTTCAGTATACAGTAACTGGGGGAGGGGGGTACTGAACCAAATGCAATCTGAGGAGCTGCTTTTTGGTTCTTTGTGCAACACGAAATTAAGCCTTTACCTGTTCTTGAATGATGCAACAAAATATGCCATACCCACTTCTCTTTAATTAGCACTTTCTTACGCTATCTGGTACTGCCATTCCACAGCAGCACCCAAAAGGAGGATTTAGCAGTTTTTCTCCTTGAAGAAAGCCTTTTTAATACCTCTAAGTTCAGAAAGAGTGAACAGCATACAATCCCATTATTTCCTCCCCCTCTTCAGGAATTAAAGTGGCCATTTTTTTTTTAATTAAACAAAAGTCTTGCTTTGTAATAGGAGCATAAATACTGTTTTGAAAACACATTTGGAAGATGACTTCCAAGATGGTTTATCTCTTTTTTTTTTTCCTTTAAAACTGTGACTACTGCACCAGTTAAGGCTGTTTTTCAATATATATATATTTCAAATAAAACTTTAATATTCAAGCTTACCAGATCGATGAATTGTAACAGGTAAAATGGAACTCTTTACAAGGTAAACCATGTAGTTGTACAAAATAGAATTAAACCTTTCACCTGTGTAAAACAAAAAGAAATCCTGCCTTGCATTAAAAACACAGAACCTGTTTACAAAAAGGAATGTGTATGACATTTGGACTTCCTTTTAACTGCCATATCCTAGCAACATCTCGGTTGTTTTAGTAAAGGAACTACTCATCAATTTTAAACTGCAGTGAATTTACCAAACATTTTCACTATAGACTTCTGAAAGCTTTTACAGTAAGAAGTTATCAACAAAAGCAGGCACATTAGTGTACAAAAACGTTGTTGATTTTTTTTCCTGTTTCTTTTTCAAAGTGCAGGTTTTTCTCAATGTGCATCTTACAAGACCAACGAATGTTTTAACTCACTAAATCTTAAAACAGAACTCAATTCTCCCAAGGAGTAGTGTAAACGTTAAAGATCCCCAATACACCTCTAGTAAACGTGACACAAATGTCTCTGCGTTGTTTAGAAATTTAGCTCTTTTGAGAGGTAAAGAAGCTTCATGACACCTTTTCCTTACACTGGCTGGTTATCATAAATGGGTAACTCTGGACTGCTAAAGCTGGAGACTGATGAATCACTTCAAGGGAACTAAACTTGGCTACGGAGGAGAGGCGGCGGGAGGAACCAACCCTTAGGCGTTTCTTGCGCAGCCTTTGGAAAATTCAGCCGCCGGCGGACGGTGGGACGGACAGACGGACGGAGGGTCGGTGTGAGGGAGGGAAGGGGGTAAAGTAAGAGGAAAGCAGAGAGGGAAGGAGGAAAAGCTTCCGCAGAGCCAGAGGCAAGGCGGCACCCTGCCCGCGGCCCGCTGCGCCCGCGGCGTCGGGGCCATCCAGTCGGTGGTGCGAGGGTCGTTCCCGAGCCCCGCGGCCGCCAGGAGCTGGCGGGCCCGCTCCCGCCGCTGGTCCTGCTCCCGGCTGTCACGGCGAGCCGAGGGCCGGGCGGGGAGCCGGGCGTACCGCCTGCGGTCGGCTCTAGGTGCCGTGAGCGCAGGGCTCCCCGGGGTAGATCTCCTCGTAGGCGGGGGGCTGCTCGCTGGGCAGCGGGTAGCAGTAGGGGTAGGAGGCGTTGAGCTCGGGGTCCATGGGCGAGTAGCCGGGCAGCTCGACGGAGGGATGCCCGCCACAGTGCACCTCCACGCCGGCCTCGTCGAAGACGTGGAAGACGCCCACGTTGATGTAGGAGACGGCCTGGAAGGGGCAATCACCGGGGCTGAGCTCGGGCTCGCCGCCGGAGAAGAGGGAGCCCTGGCTGTGGCGCGGCGCTCGCCGCCCGCCGCCGCCCCTCCGCCGCCGCCGCCTCCCGCCCGCTGCCGCCGCCGCCGGGGCCGCTCGCCGCCGCCGCCGCCGCCGCCCGCGCTGCTGCGAGGCCTTGTAGTTCTTGACGAGGAGCAGGTTGAGCAGACCCAGGAGGCACTCCAGCGCGTTGAAGACGGTGGAGAGCACCAAGCCGCGCTGGTAGTCCCGCAGCTTCTGGCAGCGGAGCGCCGCGGCGGAGCCGTCGGGGGCCGCTGGGCTGCTCCGCGGGCGGGCCGCGCCGCCGGGCTGCAGCAGGCAGTAGTGCGAGTACTTCCTCTCCACCAGCGACACGGTGTCGCCGTCGATGACGGCGCCGGCGAAGGCGCTCAGCACGCCCAGCATGAACACCAGCACCCCCAGCAGCAGGAAGTTCTGCCGCCCCCCGGGCGGTGCCTTCTCCACCGGCCCCGACGGCGCGGCCACAGCCTCATCCCCGCCGGGGCCGCCGCCGGTCGGGGCAGGGTCCCCGGCCGGTGCCGGGTCCGGACCCGGGTCTGGAGCCGGCGCCGCGGGCGTCTCGTCGGGCGGGCGGCAGCAGAGCAGCGCGGCGGCGAGCAGCGAGAGGCCGGCGGCCAGCAGCAGCCCCGAGTAGAACGCGCCGGCGGCGGTGCCCAGGCGGAAGGGCTCGCCCTTGAGCTCGGAGCCCAGCGAGAAGCACTTGAGGCCCACGGCGGCGGCGCTGAGGGCGCAGGCGAGCAGGAGGCAGCTGGAGAGCGCGGCGCAGGCTCCCCGCACGCTCCACTTCATCCTCCGCGCCGCCGCCGCCGCCGCCGCCCTGCCGCCCGCCTCATCCTCCTCCCGCGGCCCCCCCCCGGCCCCGCGGCGGCGGCGGCGGCGCGGCGCGGCGCGGCCATGCGAGCGCGGCACTCCCCGACGGGGCGGCTGGGCTCCGCTCCGCTCCGCACGGCAGGCAGCCGCCGGCCGCAGTGAGCCGGGCGCGGCGAGCGCACACGCTCCCCCCCCGCCTCCCGGACGCCGCCGCCTCCTCGTCCCCGCCCGCCCTCTCTTATCGCGGCGGCTGCGGGGAGGCGATTAATTATGGATGGGAGCCGCGGCGGGCGGGGGGACGTGTGTGTGTGTGGGGGGCGGCCTGCCGTGGGCGGCGAGGAAATGTGCGACCCCCGCCTCGGCCCGGGGGCGGTGAGGCCGGCCTCCCCGCCCTCCCCCCACCCCCCCGCGTGGCACGGGGGGCGCGGGTGGGGGGGGGGGTCTCAGGCCTCCCTGCAGTCGGCTCCCCGCTGGGGAGCACGGCGAGGGACGCGCAGCCAAGACAGGGGGCGGGGGGGCGACAGGGCTTCTTGCGCCCGCCCCGCCCGTTCCACTGTGGGGGGCAGCCGCTTGTCTTCGTCCCCGAATTGATCTCAATTTTGTTTACTTATTTGTTAGCCCTTGTTGTTGCAGGAGGCCGGTGGGCCGCCGTGCATCACTAGGGCTGCGTTGCGGTGTGGCGGCGGCTCTCATGCGGCGGACCCAGCCCTCAGTGCCGCGCTGCCCGGCGCAAACCCTCCGCGCCCGCGGAGGCGGCGGTGTCCAGCACCCTGTTTTGTTTTGTGCTTTGCCGGCCATCCCCGGTGGCACTGCTCCCCGCCGGGCCACGCACGCCGCGCCGTGGGCGGCGGGGCTCGGGGGCCGACTGCCCGCGGCCTCGTCTCCGGGATGCCGCCGTTCGGCAGCGCCTGCAGGGCCGGTGGGGTGGGGGTGCGGGGACGCCTCTTCGGTACCGGGTGGCCCGGCAGCTCCGCGGGGAGCACCCACGATGGCCTCCCGAAGGAGAGGTGGGAACCGTAGCCTCCGAGCAGGGTGCACCGTGTCTGTGCTGGCAGCCGGGCGCCGGCCGGGGAGAGGGGCTTGGGGAAGGGTCTTGCTCGCCTGTTTTTCCTTCCGGGAAGCTGGAACCACCAATTCCCCCATTTTCCCCTCCTGCGTGCACACGCCAGCCTCGCTGGGTATTTTTAGCTGGCGCTGCTGATTAGCATTCAGGGGAGCAAGTGAGGGAGAGAAAGCCGTTTTCCAAACCATTTCCTTTTCCCTTTCCAGGAAAGCCGATGCACCTGTTGGCAGCTGGAGGTGTGTGCACCGGGTGAGGTCCGGTGTTCAGCTTTCTCCTGGGACTGGACCCTGCTCCCTCTGTCCCGTGAGGGCAGGCCCAGTCAACACCTCCCTGGGCAGCACCAGCACCTTGCTGCAGTACTGGGTTTCGCTGGGCAGCTCAGCACCAGGTGCTGCTCCTCCCAGAGAGAGGTTTCTGGGCCTTGCATGGGAAAGCGACTTTTCAAGGGTCCTTGGTGGAGCCCAGCCCTGCCTGGGGGCACCCTTCAAAGGTATCCAGAAGGCTCCAATGGGACATTTTATGCTGTCCCTTGGGGTCATGCAGACAAAGAGAATTTTGCTCCCTCACTTCTGTTCTCAGAGGGCCCGTGGAGCACTTTGTATGAAGAAACATGTCAGTCCCGGTAGTCCAGGGCTGGCTGACCTGTTGCTACCTGTCATAGCCCTGGCTGTGGGAATGGGAACAACGTCCTTGAGTGTCTTCAGGAGGGGATGGCTGGGCATGCCATCTGCAATCATCATCAGCACTTCCTAGGCTGTCTTTGGTTCCTGAGGATTAGGGCATGTAGGTCTGCTGATCCCTGACCACATGAAGGTTTTGCCGTAGGATCTGGGACTTGGGCTGTGCTTTTGCTGAGTGCCTAGGCTGCTGGGGGTGATCAGATCTGCAGATGTCTTTAAAAGAACTTGCCCTGTGTTGTTATGACTCCTAACAAGTAAATGCATAGAAGGCACACAGCATTTTACAAAATAGAGCATCCATCTCCTGAGGTTTCTGTTAAACTCTAAACATTGGAGAGCACATGTAAACTCTCAATCCAGATGCCAATCCGGTAGGTCCCAGGAGACATACTGCATGTGGGTGTGGAGGGAAGGGAGCTGTAACTAGTGGGAAGTAAACACTTACTGAACTAATTACATGTACCTTACTGCCCGACACAGTGTGTAAACTTACTTACATGTCAGGGAAAGGTGGGATTTGTATTGTTTCATTGTTACTGTCAAGAGTTCACTGGGTTCACAAAAGGATTAACTGCTTATTATGAATAGTGAGAATATGTGCTTAACACTAAAAATTAAAAAGGGACTTCGGCCTTTATGCATCAAATTATTAATCAACCTTTAACTGGTAATTGCTAGGGTAGGAAAAGAAACCTTCAACTGAGGGCAGATTGTTCCTTTATTATACAACGAGTTTATTGATTTTTTTCCCCTGCTTCCTGTTTTGGCAGCTGCCAGAAGTGGGCAGCAAGGCTTCTCCAGCGTGGACCTTCACGTATTCCTACAGTTGTCTCAGCTTTTCAGTCTACTGTATCTTGACTGTCATCATCCAAGGAATGGACCCTGCCTTCCCTGTGTTTTTGACAGGACACTGATAGTGAACAGCACTCCTAAAAGCTGTGTGTTGCAAGAGGCCAGACTGACGGACAGGTTTAATCATGCAATTAAAGAACTCTGCTGCAGCTTTTTATTTCTCCTGTGGAGCAATTTGCCACTGTTAACCTTTAACAGATCTTACCTGTTTCTCCCCAAAATGGCTTGCTTCCAAGCACCATGTCCAGTACGGAAGGCTAGAAGTTTCACTACCAACATGCTTCCCAGTGTGTCGTTATTCATAAATCTCCTGTGTTTCGATGTCACCGAGTTAGCAAAATGTTTCTATGTCTTTTCAGTGCTTTGCACCATGGCACATTTTTGGGAAGAGGAAACTTCATAAGAACACATGCACACTTACAGAGTAAGGTCATTAGCATATCTTGCACATTGAAATTCAGTTGTCTGAGGATGACATGTCCGAAAATTCAGCAATATTTTGTTACATTAATAAAAATAGACATAAGACTCTATAAAACTCTCTAAATTAAAAGAGAGTAGATTTAGATTAGATATGAGGAAAAAGCTCTTCCCTGTGAGGGTGGTAAGGCACTGGCATAGGCTGCCCAGAGAGGCTGTGGCTCTGCCCTCCCTTGCAGTGTTCAAGGCCAGGTTGGATGGGGCTTTGGGCAACCTAGTCTAGTGGAGGGTGTCCCTGCCCATGGCAGGGGGCTTGCAACTAGATGGTCGTTGAGGTCCCTTCCAACACAGACCCTTCTGTGACTCTGTGAAAATACACCACCATATCTGTATCTTACATTGGATAATTTTTAGATGATTGATTTGGAATTTGTGTAAAAAAATACTGTAGTGGTTTGACCCTGGCTGGAGGCCAGACACCTACCAAAGCTGCTCTATCACTCCCCTTCTCAGCTGGACAGGGGAGAAAACATACACTGAGTATACCCAATGAAACCAGGGTAGGATAATGAGAAATAAACTCAAATCTTAAACACACCTCCCCCCACCCCTCCCTTCTTCCTGGGCTCAACTTTATTCATGATTTCTCTCCCTTCCTCCCCCACCCAGGTGGCAGAGGGGAAGTTGAGGAACAGGGGTTTTGGACAGTTCACCACCGAGTCATCTCTACCACACCTTCCTTCTCAGGGGGAGGACTCCTCACACTTTTCCCCTGCTCCAGCATGGGGTCCCTCTCATGGGAGACAGTCCTCCACCAACTTCTTCAACATGGGTCCTTTCCCATGAGGTTTCAGCTCTTCATCAACTGCCCCAGCATGGCTCCTTTCCATTGAGTGCAGAACTTCCAGGCCCCGACTGCTCCAGCCTGATCCCCAACAGTGTCACAAGTTCCCCCAGAAAACCTGCTCTGGCATGGGCCCCTCTCTCCAGAGGCTGCAGGTCCTGCCAGGAGCTTGCTCCAGTGTGTGCTTCCCACAGGGTCACAGCATCCTTCATGTGTGTTCACCTGCTCTACCATGGGGTCCTCCACAGGCTGCAGATGGGATCTCCCAGTCATCTTCCACGGGCTGCAAGGGGACAGCCTGCTTCACCATGGTCTTCTCCACAGGCTACAGGGGAATCTCTCTCCGCGGTGCCTGGAGTGCCTACCCCCCTTTCATCACTGACCTTGGTGTCTGCAGAGCTTCTTGCATTTTCTCAGTCCCTTCTCTGGCCTCAGTCAAGGACCTGATGGAACTGTACTGTAACTACTGTCTGTAAAGTACGGTAGGTGCCACATGTCTTGTTTATCTGGGTGTTGGTTTTATCTGAAAGCTTTGTTAGTCCAATTCTCCTTTTTAATTGCCCAAATCTAAATTTATGACAGTTGTTTTCAAAGGTTATTTTGGTGGACTTCAGAAGGCATGCATAAGGTTGTGTGGGACACCACCAGCCCGGGCCATGTGTTCCCAGTGCTGTGTTTTATGATCACAAGGTGAGCTTTCTGTGACATCCAGGGGAAGTAATTTGTGAGCAGATCCTACCTCCAAAGATGAGTAGGGAACTTTGGTCCAAGGTTGTGTTTAGCTGATGGGGAAGCTGAGGGAATGTGCGTGCTCGGTGCTGGTTGGGACTAGACAGTCAGGACAGGCAATGCAGGCGTGGTTTGCTCACTGTGCACAGAGCTGGGCATCTGCAGTAAGGTGCAGATCAGCCTCTTTTTTTGTGGTGACACAATGGACAACAGAGCTATTAATTATTTGCTCTCCAGGCTGGAAGCTAAATTGTGTGTTTGTAAAATATGTGGAGATTTTCAGCTTATGCCACCAAAGTGCAAGGCATTGCATTGTTTTATTGTCTGCCTCTCCTCCCACACTGCATTTATGGTAAGATGTATGTGTTGTTATTTCAATGCCAGTTTGATAAATGGGTGTCATATCTTTGACTATTCAGTCATGATGGCTGTGTAACCTCCCATAACTTACTCTGTTGTCTACTACTTCATTTTTTTCTGTTTCTACAGGTGACACTATGGACGATAACATCTTTTGCAAGAAGTGCTTTACACACAGTTATTAAGGATACATTAGAAATCAGAAATTTGAAACCTATTATGTTTCTTTCTGGTCCTTCTTTTCTTCCATTTGCAGGGTCCATCAGGATGTATCTGTGTGTTTGAGGCCTGCGGTTCTCCTACTTTCACAGTATTTTACAAAGGCTCATCTCTGAAGGGAATGTATGGAAGACATTTTGAGGGAACACACGTTGGGAAACACCCTATATCAGGATACAAGTTTGGAGCTAACTGGTAGCTGGACACTGATGAAGCTGCATCAGGAGATGCTGCTTCAATGGGGGGCATTTAAAACAGGAAGCAGAGAGGTTGGGAAGAAAATGTACGTAGTTAAAATACAGAAAGCAAACCCTATGCTAGAAACTGGAGGTGTAGTTGTCTTGGCAGCTGTTAGCCCTAGGAGATTCGGGTTAAGGGAAGAAGGAACATCTCTGGGGGCCAGAGTAGGCTGCTCAGGGCTTTGCTCAGTCCATGTGTATTGTATCAGCAGCATTTGGCAGCATTTGTTGAATCTGAGCACTACAACCAGTTTCCCAGCTTGTTTCCTGGCTCTGTTCCCTTGTCCTGGCTGCAGTGGAAGGGGAGAGCAGGTTCCAACTCAAGCTAGAGTTGTGATACTGAGACAGTACATCTTGGGATCTGCTTTGGGTTTGCATGGCAGGGTTTTAGTAGTGGGGCAGGACTGTGGGAACAGCTTCAGCGAGAAGCTCCCAGAAGCTTCCCCAAGTCTGACAGAGCCAATACCAACCAGCTCCAAAACAGACTTGCCACTAGCCAGGGCCAAGCCAGTCAGCTATGGTGGTGGATAGTGGATGACATATAATCACAGAAGCTAATCAGTGCCTCTGTGAGAAGTATTTAAAAAGGAAAAAAAGAAATTGAATAAAAGGTGCAACAGCATTTGCTGCCAGAGAGAGGAGTGAGAAGATGTGATAAACTGTGTGGACACCATGGTCAATGAAGAAGGAGGGGGAAGAGGCCCTCCAAGCGCCAGAGCAGATTCCCCTGCAGCCCATGAAGAAGACCATGTTAAAGCAGTCTGTCCCCTTGCAGCCCATGGAGCATGATGGAGAGTAGAGATTCCAGCTGTAACCCAGAGAAGACCCCATCGTAGAGAAGATGGAGACACAAGAAGGAAGCTGTGGCCCTGTGGGAAGCATGTGCTGGAGCAAGCTCCTGGCATGATCTGTGGCCCTGTGGAGAAAGGAGCCCATGACAGAGTAGGTTTGCTGGCAGGGCATGCTGGAGCAGTCTGGTCCTGCAGGTCTGCACCCTGTGGCAAAGACCCACACAGAGTCACAGAATCACAGAACATTAGGAGTTGGAAAGGACCTCAAAATATCATCTAGTCCAACCCCCCTGTCACAGCAGGATCACCAAGACTAAATCCCACAGGAACCAATCCAGGCAGATTTGAATGTCTCCAGAGAAGGAGACTCCTCAGCCTCTCTGGGCAGCCTGTGCCAGTGCTCTGTCACCTCACAGTGAAAAAGTTTCTCCTTATATTCACATGGAACTTTCTATGCTCTGGCTTGCACCCACGGCCCCTTGTCCTGTCGCTGGCCATCACTGAGAAGAGCCTGGTTCCATCTGGCTTTGTAACAAAACTGCTGTCCTAGCTGCTTGTCCCACCTTGTCCCTCTGAGATGTCTTTGTCCCCAACTTAGCTGCTTGTCTGATCTTTCCCTGGCCTGTTATTGCAAGTGATCCCTGCCAGAGCACATCCTTTTTCATGTCAGTTGTGAGGTCAGGTAAAGGTATGGGTTAGTGAGTAGAGAGCAGTGAAGCTGACAGTGCAGGAGGCCTTAAATTCACTGTATGAGTCTGCAGCACCATGGAAAATAATTTAAGGTTGAATAACTTTGGAAATTTTAAGCAACTAATGGAACACAAGGGACTACATAAGTCAACCCATGAAGGCTGCTGGTCCTGCACACATCATGTTGCTGTCACAGCACTCATGAACAGCTCCCACTCTCCTACTTTTGTCTTGAGGTCTTTGGCTGCCTGTTGCACTGAGCCTGATGGCTCTGATTGTTAGAAACCTCCCTACTGTCTCAGTGCTAAATGTTTTTTTATGGCCAGCTTGCACGCATTTGTTCTGTGCCAACATTGTCCTTTAACTTAAATGGTTCTTCTCCTTCACTGATGTTTACTCTCTGGATGTATTTATAGACAGCAAACATACCCTCTCTGAGTTTTCATTTTGCTAGACTAAACAGGCCAAATCTTTTCTTCTTTTTTCCTTTTTTTTTTTTTTAATACTCTGCAGTTTGAGTTCATCCCTAAACACATAACCAGGATGATATGCTGCAGCTTTCATGGTCTTACCAAGGCCTTGTGTCGTGGTGTAGCCCCAGCTGGCAGCTGAGCACAGTGTGGTCTCTCACTCACCCCTACCCCACCGCTGGGTGAAAGAGGTAAAATTCACGGGTTGGGATAAGGACATTTCACTAGGACAACAAAGGGAGAGGGAAATAACATCCACAGGCCTCAAAACAGAATATACAAAATGGGTGATACACAGTGAGACTTACTAACCAGACAACTAATTGGACACAGCCCACACTCAGACTGCCATGGAGCTGTGTTGCGCCTCCCTGACTACCCTTCTTTTATTCTGAGCATGTTGTCATGTGGTATGGAATAGCCCTTTTGCTATTTTGGGTCACTTGTCCAGGCTATGTCCCATCCCAGCTTCTGGTGTACATTAACTCTATCCTAGCTGGAACCAGAACACCTTGCATGAGGTTATTAGAACTTCCTCATCCCCAGTGGAAAGGCTTTGTCCAATTATCCTAGAGTTTGTGATCACTTTTTAGTGAGGTCCTTCCCATAGAACACTATATCCATATCTCGTGCACGTCATTCTTTATCCTCCATTGTTGTTCACAGCTGTGGGGCTGCCAGTTGGTAGCACTGATGACTTTTCCCCTTGTTTGGCTGATTTTTTTCCCCTCAGGGTAATTCTGCTTTTGCCTTTCTGATGTTGTGAACCTCCTCTGTGTCAACAGTACCATTGTGCCTTCTGCTCTTCAAAGAACCCTGGTTTTTATTACTCAGTTTACTCTGCAACCTGCTGTTGTGTCCCTCTTAGCAATTTCTTTCCTAATTTTTCAGCTCTTGTACCCATTCCTGCCAGATTAAGTTAGATTTCTACATAATGCTTTCCACATAACACTTCACTGAAGTCTGGGTGGAAAGACAGTTAGGGATACCACCAAAGCAGAGTGGAGTGTTCAAGCTCTGGGGGATCTGTGCAGTGTTTTATCTTGGTTTATTTTAAAACATGTCTTTTATTACCCTCCTCATTCCACCTGAAACTTGTTCTGGATCCTGGTGTGGATTTAAATAATGTACCCAGACTTCTTACTGTATTTCACAAGGAGCAAATTTATGTTTAAATTTGGTTTCCTCTATTGTATTCCAGATTTTTGTTATATGATGATTATCCCTACCCTGCAGGTTTGCATCTGCCCCATCTCCTTTAACACTAGGTTGGAGCTGTCCATGCATTTAAATTTGAATTTGTGAACTTTTCTGAATTTAGGCTCCACTTTCACTGAGGTAGCTTCCTTGGCTTCGGTGCTTTCACTTCCATGGGCTGCCCTGCCTTTGCTGTAGACTTGGAGACTTGGCACCATCTTTATGGAAAGCTAGGCAGGGTGTTCATGCAGGATGCTTCAAACTAATTTTTCCCTATATCTCTTCTGCTTACTGCCTAGCACCTCAAGATTTATTTATCTTCTTATTTACATATCTGGCAAGCTCTTTTTCTTGTTAATCTTTTGTGCAATGTAGTTTTGCCTGACTCTTGGTAATTCTCACTTTGCTCTCCAGCTCTTGACTGTTTGTGGGTGACATTTTCTTTCATTCTTGCTCTTCTGTTTCTATGTACCTAATTTCACCCTCTTCTCTGCATTATGGCTTGCTCGAGGCTGACTGCCAGTGCTCTTGTCTTCAGAACTTTTTTCTCTGGGGAAGACATGTTTTTCTTTGTTTTTTTAACAGAGTGCTATGTCAGGTAAATGTGTTCCACACTAGTTTAGAGGCAGATTTCCAGCTGTCTGCTGTATAATTCTTTTCTACATTGCTTTGCTGCTTTTTTTTGGTGGGGTTTTTTTTTGGTTGGTTGGTTGGTTGGTTTGGTTTGATTTTGTGTGTGTGTGTTTGGGTTTTTTTGTGGTTTTCTTGGGGGTTTTGTGTGTGTTGTGGTGGTGGTTTTTTCCCTTCATACAGCCTCTCTTTTTCCTTCTTTCTTCTGTTAGGCTTGCTGCTCTTTTCTTCCTGGCCATTCTTTCTCCTCAAATCTCCTCATTATTTGGGTGCAAAAAGTACCTCAACACTAGTTTTATTCTTCTATTTGGAACTTCTCTTTGCTGCACCTTTTCAGCCTGTACATTGACCAGAACTAAATATCTGTCTTGCATATCTTGTATATCTTTTAGCAACTTCTTCTTTCCTTTCTTTACTTCTGCTGTGGCTGTATATTCCTATTTGAATTCAAGGTGCTTTTCTTATTTATTTATTCCCTGCAAGAAATCTCTAAAGGATGCTCAGCATGCCTCATCCTTATCATCGGCTGTTCATGTCTACAATTTTTTCAGGTCTTCCCATCACTGTCATAATTTCAGACTTTTCCTTCCTGTCTTCATCTTCAAAAGCATGGAGGAACCTCCCACTGCACTTACAACTTATTATTTTCTGTTTGCTGCATCTCTTCATTCCTGCCTATTGACTATTTAAATTCCTCACTCAGTTGTCATACTAATATTTTCTTTTTGCTTCAGTTGCTATCCCATAGTGGTATCTCATGGCCCAGAAATGCTTTTGTGGCTCATCTTAGAGAACAGAAGAATATGAAAAACGAGTGAAAGCCTTCTTTCTTTTTTTTTTTTTTTTTTGGCAAAAGCTTTGTGACTATATGCTGTCAACCCTTAGAAAGAGGATTTGGATTTGCTATTTCCTGTTACTTGAAGGATGTTCAAGTTGTTTATTCTTGGTGAGATGTTGATATTAAATGTTGAAGTAGAATGGGGAAAGAAGCTCATATAAATCAATAGAAATTGGTTAGGCAAAATCCCAGTATGTTTGAGGTTCAGATCTTTCCCTAGATCTAATCCTACCATTTGGTAAGTAGTCATCTTTTCTGGTGGCAATATCCTGGGCAAAGGTGCAGGTTTCAAAACTGGAATGCTGTACAGATAATTATTTTCTCTTGGGCAGGAGAAAACCCAGCTGCAGTCTTGGAGCTGACAGCCAGGAAAGACTGACTGATACAAGTCCATCATGTACACTGACAATGCCTTGGAGAAGAAGTAGTTTTAAGTGCATAAATCCAGCGTGAAACCCACTTCTTATTGGAGTCACAGGTGGTTGAACACTTAAACATACAAGATGTTGGCGCTACATCAGTGCACACTGCTGTAAGGGGCTCTGAAGTAGCCTCCAGGCCTTACCAGCTTCTTGGGGACATGCTGAGCTGATTTGTCTCAAGCAAACTCTCCAAGCACAGCAAGGTGGACTGAAAACCCTGAAAAGACTCAGTTACCTCCACCTCTTTACTGGGGGTGTGGGCTGATTCCCCTTTGCCCTGATAAGACTCCTGCCACATTGGAATCCTTTACACTGCCCCACCGTTACCATTTTGAGAAATAATGTCTTTGGGTGACAGGTTTGTTCTTTGGTTCCTTTCCTAAGTCCTCCCTAACAACCATTGCCTTCTCTGTGCCTGAGACAGCCTCCTTGGCAGACCCAGGCCAGACGCCTGTGCTCAAATGCATCCTTTTCCCGATTCAGGGCATCAGGCAGTGGTTTTGTGAGGCAAATGGACCTGACCATCAGGTCATTAGCCACATCCTCTTTGGCGACGGAGAGCAGGACTGACCCACTGAGAGAGGCAGGATAGTGTTTCTTCACATCTTTGCCCACTTGATCGCACTGACAGTGACATTTTCTGTTATCCTGTGAGGGCTGCAGGCCCTTTAGTGCCTGTCTCTGAAGAGTGTTTGTGTCTCTGGGGGGAGAGCTGAGTGCCCAGGCCCACGTGTTCTCTGTGGAACATGGCTAGAAGGAGGAGGGTGGTGGGTGTCTTCAGCGAGTGAGTGAGGGAGGAGAAGAGAGTCCATTGCAACCCCTTGCAGGTGCTTTCTGAGGGTTGGTTTTAGCAGCTGGCACTGTCCTCTGCTTTTGCTTTTGTACCTACGTAATACTTTTCTTCTTTAAATCTTCAACTTAGTGCTATATATTATATGGGCTGTTTGTAGCTATTAAACATACTTGTTTTGAGATAACTCTCTGCAATATGGCACATACATAATTAGGTATAATTAACTCAAATTAACCATATTAAGTTTTGCAACATATTCTGCCATATTCTGAAGCTGACTTTAATAGGTTTTGTGACTAACAAACCCAACATTTGCAGGTTCAAGTTATACAAACTCATTCATATTCCAGGTGTTCCCTTTTTCTTTTCAGTACTGTGCCTTTGAATGCAGTTATTTGTTGTTCAGTTGTCTGCATAATTAACTTGCAGCCTGGAGGACTCTTTCCTTTTGAGTGCAGGATCCTCATAGTGCATCTTTAGTGCTCTTCACGTGACACTTCTGTGGAGCTGCTGATCATGATGGCATCTCAGTTCCCAGTTTACAAACTCTTTACCTTGCCACAGCTAGTTAGATGAGTACATGCTATGCTTGACAAAGGCCTAAGTACCATGTTTAGTGAATAACACTTTGCTTTTCTTTTTTAAACAGTAAGCCAGCATTTTTTGGCTATTATTCTTTTTGAAGGCTGCTCCCTCCTGCTTTTTCCTTTTAGTATTAATTTTGTTGTTGCTTTTGTTGTTCTTGTTGGAAAGTGCTCCAAAGTGTCAGGCATTAAGAAGTTACATAAAGCAGGTGATTGATTGAAAGACAAATGCAGTTTGGCAATAAGGGAAAGATGCTAATGCAGTTTATGTGAGGAGCATACTGTGGCGTACTGCGGCACCTTCTGGAGCCATGCACCCCACATCTCCGATGAAGGGAAACCGGCATCTTCCTTTTTGGCCTAGCCTCTAGCATTTGGTGGCTGGCTTCTGGTCTTCTAGATGCTGGCTAACACATTTCTTAGCATTTTGCCTCCTGAGGAATGGCTGGAAACAGCAAGACTTGTAGTGTATATTGCAAAGCCTCCCCTGTGTCCAGTTGATGAAAACCAGAAAGTGCATGGCACAGTAGATGCCAGAAGTGCTGACACTGGCACAAAAGAGTTTCTCAGTTGGCCTCCATACAAAGCAGCTTCATGACATCTATGAAACAGTTCATCATTCCCCAGTTTTTCAAGGCTGCAGAGATATTAATTTGCTTCAGGTTATAATCAAGCTGTCACTGATTTTAATGGACCTTGGATCAGACAAGCCTTAGTTTTTATATGGTTTCCATTACAGTGTTAATTAACTTAGCATGCAGATTTAGCTATGAAGCTTAGAGATTTCATTTAGTTTTTATAATTTAATTGTGGAAACGTGGCAATAAATGCAGATGAGAAGTTATGTGCAATTAATATTGACCTAGAACTACTCAAATGTCAGACGCTTGTCTCTGAAGACTCACTAGGAAATCCAATGTGTTTAATATTGGTTTTGTAATGCAGGGTTTTCAAACAACGTTGGTACTGGCTTAGCCGTATTCTTCTTGAAGCCAGGACTGTGTAAAACTTTGAGGTTTGCAAGAGCCAACACTGAATGTCAGAAAATCCTGTCACTTGGTGATGTGACCAGCAGTGTTATCTCCTGCAACTTTTTTCAAAATGCTGAAACAACGAATTGGCAGAATTAGCCCCTGTGTAGGTGTGGGTATGTGTGTGTGAGGGCAGGTAGAGGATTTTCGTGGTTTTAAAGGCATGAAATTTAGAGCCATAGATAAACAAGTCATGGAGAGTTTAGAGAATGAAATGCTCTTATCATAACAGTTGCTATGCCATTGCCCAGACTGAAAGAATCCATGCAATGGAGGGAAGACTGTTCCATGCTGACCTTGTCCTTGGCATGGCTTACAGATTGAAAGGTAGGCTGACAACCTGATGTGTTGATACTAGTCTGCTGAAATTTCCATCTGGGTTCCAGAATGGCTCAAAGAGGCACTGGGATTTGTACTGTATGTGGCAAAGACTGCCATACTAAATACATCACTAATATATTTTCATATTTTCTGGCGAGATTAGCAGTCACAGGTTTAAGGTGCTTGTTACAGGCTGTTCAGGTAGGGCTGATGGTCATGCCAAGGTGCTTCTTTAGTCTGATTTTTCTGAGAGGTTGGCATACTGCTGTACTTTTTGATTATTGCTGGAGTTTGATATTCAAGGAAGGAGAAGTCCAGTCCCTGCTCTGCTGTGGGTCTGGTGTGAATGGAAAAGGAATTCTCCTAACCATGAGCATTCTCAGGCTCTGGGATAGCCCATCACATGGGAATCTTCACATGGCACTTAACATAGCACCCTGTGGAAACAGGGAGGCAGAGAACAAGACCAAGCCCTCTAATTACCAAGGCATGTGTGGCTATAAATGTCACTTATATCTTAGGCAGATACCCAGAAAAAATGAAGTTCCTGAAACAGTTGCTAGATTTAAATTTGAGGTAATGGGGATTGTGCATGCTGTGTCTTCTTTAGATTCACCACTCAGCAAGATGGAAGCAAGCAAGGAAGACAGATTGAGGGATGTTTGTGCCTTGCAAATTGCAGGAGTTCATTGAGTTGAAAGATGCTGTTAGTCTTGTAAGGAAGAAAAACTTGCTTGTTTTAAACCAGAACACAAGTAGAGGCAGTGTTAAAAGCATTTCAGTTGTCAAAATAGACAGAGACAACAAATGGCACAGGTAGACTGCTAAACTGCAGTTAAAGGCACAACTGCATGGCCAGGCTCAGGAGCAGCTCTGGGCTGATGTTTCTGGAACATGTTGCTCACATCTGTTGTGCTCTGTGGTCTGCACAAGACATGGATATTTGACATATGTGGAGCAAGGAGTTGGACTTGATGACCCTTGTGAGTCCCTTCCAATGCAGTATATTCTGATTCTATGATTCTATGACTGTTACTTCATGCTTCCTTTCTGGCTCGCCTGCAACTCCCTTATTCATGGTATTTCAATCTTTGGCCTGCCTTGGGAAGCAACACGTTTCAGACAACAAAATACATGGCATTTTCTACCTGGTACAGGACGTGGAAGGAAGGAAAGGTGTCTGTGCTGTTCTCCTAGTAAAGGGTGTCTCACCCATGGGCCCCTGTGCAGTAGTTCCACTGTATGGCTTTGCACTTGAAAGGCTGTTCTGATGCATAAACGAACATATCTCCAGTATAGGACCCCTCATTCCTCACTACCCATTAAATGAATGTGCCACATAACTCAGCCTTGGGGGACAGGGCATCGGAGGGCAGCATAAAATCTAAAGCTGACCGATAGATGTCAGAGCAAGGCTCCCATAAGGTACTCTACATTTTCACAGCCTCACCTTTTTCCCATCAGAGTCACAGAATCACAGAATCACAGAATCGTAGGGGTTGGAAGGGACCTCGAGAGATCATCGGGTCCAACCCCCCTGCCAAAGCAGCTCCCTAGCACATATTGCACAGAGAGGCGTCCAGACGAGTCTTGAATATCTCCCGAGAAAGGAGACTCCACCACCTCCCTGGGCAGCCTGTCCCAGGGCTCTGTCACCCTCACTGTGTAAAAGTTCTTCCACATGTTGGTGCGGAACTTCCTGTGCTCCAATTTACAGCCATTGCCCCTTGTCCTGTCTCCACAGACCACTGAAAAGGGGTTGGCCAATTCGCCCTGCATCCCATACTTAAGATATTTATCATATGTTAGCTTTCAGAAAAGAAGGAAAAATGTGAGCCCTTCCTCCCCAACTCCCTGCTCCGGTTTTACAGTCAAGCTGAAAGGAACAGCATTTGGAGCAGTGATGCCTGAGCCTGCTGCTTATTGCAATTTTCAGTGCGTTGTCTCTTCATGTGAAGAACTGAAAAGCTAAGCTGGGACAGACAGCCCCTAAGTGCTGCTCCAGGTTCTCATGGAAATGCTCCACATTGGTCTATGAAGGGAGAAGCTGTGTGGGGGACTGTCTTGAAGCATTGGCCCAAAACTGTTGTTCATTACACACAGAAGAAAACACCCAGTTGTGTAGGATCCTTTTGGTGGCACACTTTGTAGCACATGTGCATATTGTAGCTGCTCCACCCGCTTCAGGGCGCCTGACTGTTGAGTTACGCATAGTGGCTCAGAGGGCTTTCCCTTGGTGGAACACAAAGGTTCACTTGCAGTCCATCAGCTTATATAAAAGTTTGAACTATTTTTGTTCAAGTGCATTGATGTACATTTTTAGGCTAGCTAAACATCATGCACACTCTGTTTGTCAAATCCACCACTTTGCTATGTCCAGTGAGAGGGCATCAAAATCCCTCTGAAGCTTTCAGGGATTGCAGTGGTGCAGAGTGCTCTGTGAACACAGCCATATTGCTTGTGCATTCACATTCAGGGAGAAAACTGCTAATTTGTGCATGGCATAATTCCCACTTTCTAAATGTTACCAAAAATACATAAAGAAATCTAACTCAGGAAGTACTGCTCAGATTTAGAGCATATTGAAATAGATTAGGGTAGATCTTTATAGATTGCAGTCATTAAAACCCTCATGATGTGAGTGTTTTCAGTCTTATCTTTGCTATTATACAGAACTAAAGCTGTACAGCTCTCTGCCTTTTCTTGTTTATCCTCTACTCCACTTCATGCCACTGTGCATTTTGCTGTGTTTTGATGCCTGGGACTGTTTTGTCAGTTCCTCAAAGAGTCATCTCTCAGTCTTTTTTCCCATGAAAATTCCTAAACCTGATTCAGTCTCCCTGAACCCTTCTGACAGGCCTCCGGTCATAAATAGTTCATTAGATCTGCTGGATGCTTGAACCACTTCCACTTTCTTCTTTCCCTTCCCTAGCCTCTGTTCTTAAAGTGCAACATTCTGACTACAGGAACCATTGTTCTAAGATGGGAAAGAGCTTTGCACATGCAAAAGCATTTTTTCTGTGCCTTGATTCCATCAATGGAAAAATGGGAATGCCTGCATGGTCTAGGATTTTGCTTTTAAATTATTATTATTATTTCTGTTACACTAGAATTGCTACTAGAGATGCATTCTTCTAAAAATGTTTTCCAAATGTCAAGTTTTTTATGAATTAATTTGGTTGTTGTTCCCTGCTGTGTCCCAGGACACTTTGAAAATGAGACTTTTTCCAAGAGTTTTATCCTGCTGTGAATATTTATATACATCAAGTTGCAATAAAACCAAACAATTTTCTCATTAGCAATGCAGTCTGCAGAAGTAAAATAATTTCTCCTCTGACTGTGTCAGGGACATCATGCACTTGAAGTAGGGGAGAGGAAAAAGGGCTTCAAAAAAGAGGACTCAAGATGAACATCATGCACTCTAATAGAACTCTTTAAATTAGCCCTTTCATCATACCATATTTATTGTTTTAATTTCCTTTGGTGGCATTTTGTATGGATACATGAGGTATGAATGTGCTTGCATGCTGCATGCAGAATGTAAAGGGATTTAACAAGACCCCCTACATACGAGGAGAACCTGAACCAGACCAAGGCCCTGAATGAGGTTAGGTGAAAGCAGCACTGAAGGGTTTCCAAGGTAACAAACTAAATGATGAAATATACTGGTTTTAGGGAGGTTTAGGGAGCTAATCTGGGGCTTCACTCTGTGAATCCCTCTATTGCGGAGTTTAGAGCAACCGTTTTGATATGCACCTTTACACTGGAGGAAAGCCCCCATAGATTTGGCATCTGGAAGAAGAAGGGGCTTGGAGCAGTCTCTGCTCCCTGTGTCAACATCTGGGCTGAGCAGAGCTCTGTTTTCAGTAAAACTCTGGGTCTGGGTTTCCTAGCAGGGATGTGCAACAGACACTGTGGCTGGACTGAAGGTCTGAGTTCTCCCACCCCGTCAAGGTGATGGCGGGTCAACAGTTTCCTCTGTTGGCATTCTGCACCTGGCAAATACCTACCACCCTCCTGGGTCCCTGCTGCAGGGGATGCAGAGGTGGGGTGTATCTGTCAGGGTAATTTTGAACAAGGAGAAAGAGGAACAAGTCACAGTGTTAACAGGGCAAGAAGGCAATAGTTACTGTTGGTCTGCAGCACTGATGAAGGTGGATCAGTAACTGAGCCAGCTAAACTATCATGACTATCTTGGATGCTAGTTGCCTGTTAGTCAGTGTCTTGTTCCCATCCAACTAATGTAGACAGCTGGAGATGTAGCATCTGCATGTGGGTGAAGACAGTGTGCAGTTTTCTTGCAGGGCAAATAGAGGCTGTTTATATATTTTCTTTTTACCTTTCAAAAATGTTATAGGGTGGCTGTTGGGCTGTTGATGCTTTTGTTTGGGTGCAGCTCAAGACCAATGCTTGTTCTCACAGCAGGACATCCTTTTCTGTCCTGTTAGTGTGTTAGCGTTCTGTCCTGTTACTGCAGCATCAGATTTCTGCCTTGAGCAAAGGACAGGGCTAATATCTGTTGCATGTGGATCTTCCCTTGCTCTGCTCCCTGGTGGGGCGATCTCTGTGGTGGTTTATTAAATAGCTGATATTCTATGTGCTGTTTCCTCTCCAGTGAACTCCAGCAGTGGAGATTGAGTTTATAAAAGAGATAGCATCTTTTCCCCTGTTGTTTGTCTCACACTGTGCCCATTTGTAAGTATTTAGCATTGACAGGCTCTACAGATGTGCTGTTATTTCCTTTAGATGAAATCCTGCAGTCACACAAATGTCAAAACATCACACTTGCTCCCTCTGTGTTGAGAGAACCATCCTGCCGCAGTAGCGATGATGCGCAGATAGGTGATATCTCATCTCCAGAACTGCCTCTCCTCAAAAGCTGGGATGGACAACCAACTCTGCAGAGCAGAGTTGTGTATCCCTTTGGGTAAAAGGATATACTAGCAGCTCTGTGAAGCTCACTTCTTTTTTTTAAAATTAATTATACTAATTCACACAGGTGCTGTTATCACGGACGCGGAGTTAAACCCTCTGATAGATGAGTGTGCTCAACTTGCATGGGGGAGTGTTGTCCATTTGGAGGCCAGTGCAAATGTGGAAGAATAACACTAGGATTTTTTTCAGTGATCCAACTGATCCTTTTTGTCCAGAACCCATCTCTGTGTCACATGTGTCATGGTCCAGGGAGAGTCCAGCACAGCTTAGAGCTACAATGCTGGATACTGGCCAGGGAAAGGCATCTGGATGAGTGATGTACTATGACCTTATCCATCTCAGATTTTGTTCTCTTGTGGGAATCCAAGCAGGATGAGGAACTGAATTAATAGATAAGCAAGAGATGTGATAAAAAGAAGAAAAAACCTTTACTGAGGGGAGTCCAGGATGCAGCAGGGGAATGAGGTGGGGAAAGGCAGGCAGTTTAGCTAAGAAACATTGTAAGTGACAGAGATGGGTACCTGGTTTAGCATTTTGTGGTGAATAGAGGATGTTGGAAAACTGGCTTTCTACATGCAGAAAGAGAAGGTACCTGTGCTCAGTGCTTGTCCATCCATTTATATTCAGAATAAGCTGCTTGCTAGGTCTGTTTTTCTAGGCTCATGAAGATTCTCAGGAGCTGGTGCAGGTCGAAGAGATGAGCAGGTCTGGTCCTGTAATGGCAGAGCATGGGTCTGGACCAGTAACCCAATGGGTCTGGGCTGGTAACAGCAGAGTGCCTTGATGGCTGTCCTGAACTCTAACTCCAGGTCTTTTTCAATTTGGAAACTGTTAGAAAAGAGTGGAAATCGCACCTCCACCTCCCACCCTGTGTTTGACGATTCCTTGCTTTGTGTGCAGAAACAGACTGGGTCTTGCAGGAGGGGAAGGCAGGCAGCCAGACTATCCAGATCAGGCCCAGAAAATGGGAAAAGACCACCTGAAGAGCTGATTGGAAATGCAGGCTGTGGTTGTGATCTCCACCTGTAGGTGCATCTGCAGAAGAAAAATAAGGGAACACCATGAGATCACTGCCCAGAAGGTGAAAGGAAAATCGGGGTGCACTGAGGGGAGAGCAAAGAGTGGGAAGACAAGCAAACCTGTCACAGGGCAAACCCCTAGTGCAGTTCTCAGACCCCTGTTCATCGTAGAGAGGAGCAATCTGGAGGTGCCTCAGAGGGGACCTGTGAAAATAAGACGAGTTTGTGAAATAAAAGAAGAGCTTGGGCAGTCAGATGTGTTCAGTCAGGGGAAAGAGAGAAGATAACCATGTTTACCCATACATAAAAGGCAGCTGCAAAGATAAAAGAGTTAGACAGATTGTTTTCAGTCATTGGGAAAGGCTATTCAAAGAAAATGGATTTTGAGGGCCTGCAAGGAAAATAATTGAAATACTCCAGTACAACTTGTAACCTGCCAAGTTTTTGTTCTGTTGAAGCAGAAGGGAAGGGTTTGGTGGGCATGGGGTCAGCCATGTAGCTATGAATACAGCTGGCAACCAGAGCCCAGTGTGAAATAGCCAGTGGGCCAACCTTTCAGGCCAGAGAGTTTGCAGGGAAGACCTGAAATATGCTGCTGTGTGAAGGGATGCTATCCTCATGCAGATCCTGGCAGAGGCCCAAATCTCAGTCTCTGCCTTTTCAGGAGAAGGTACAGTTGCTGCAGTTATATAAGGGCTCATTTAAGATGGAAAGAAATGAGCTTTGCTTTTATTTTTGTGATTAGATAATAATTAATGTGGTGATGTGTACTTCTGTGCAATTTTATGAATGCAGTAGCTATACATTGTCACACTCTATGGATTTGTGCTATGCTTATCACTGTGATATAGTGCAAAAGAGTCAAGCAATATGAAGTGTGGAAAGGGAGTCATCTGCAGATCTTTTTCACCTGATCTATGCTTTCCTCAGAAATGCCACAGCATGTCAGGGGACTGGTAGTGGATTAGGGTCTTGGATTGCAGCACTGGACTCCAGGGTCCATCAGGGTGCTCTGTGTGGGGTCCATCAGGGTGCTCCTCCTTCCTTCTCATACTCTAGTGAATACAGTAAAATAACTGCACAAAAGTTCTAAAGGCAAATTGACCTGAATTCCCAAACCAAGTTGCAACACCTCACACCTCTGGATACACTGAGTTGATTCCAGCTGTATGACTGCAAATACTAGCCAGACAGAATTAATAGTAAGAGCAAGTTTTAAGTTGTAAATCTAAATGAAAGATCCAATTAATCCTCATCTATTTATTTTAGTAACTTCTGCAGAATGACAAAAATGCTGGAATATTAAACCAGGGCTGTGATGTAAAATGCATTTCCTATCTCTGCTAAGTACCGTTTCAAGCCAGATACTGTAATTCTTGCTTATATTCAATAATAGCCTTTTGGCTTTTAAAAATACATTTGTTTGCTAAGACACAGATTACTGTATAACAGTTTGGTCAAATATTATGGAAAACTTAGAGTCTGGCTTTGCTTATACATAACTGTGGCCCCATCTCCATTTTTTGCATGCATTGTAATTTATTCTTGAATATTGTCTTAGCCCAGCTGACATGTCAAACCCCATACATAAGGCCATTTTCATATGGTCTTTGTTTATTTGATCAAACACTTGATCTACTCCTTCAAGTACCTTGCTTGCATGGCCTCTTGCAGTACTGTGGTGACAACTAATTCACTGAATCTGGCACACAATAATTCTTTAGCACCAAGCTTCATGTTTTCATTGGGTCCAAGGTTATTTTCCCCCTTTCTTTCTGCCTCCTTTCTCTGACAGCATTTTTCACCCCAGCATCAGGTTCCTGCAGACACCTTGTGGGGGCTCCTCTCTGAATAATAACTGTGGCAGCTGGAGAGCATCTATACAACCCACTCAGCCACCCTTGTCAGCTGGCAGAGGGAAAGGAACAGAAACCTGCAATCTGTGGCCACTGTAGATGTCCCATAGTGACTGGACTGGCAAGGTGAGCAGAGCCTGCTGCCAGCTTTAGGATAGTTTACTGAATCTGCAGGAAACATTTCATATACAATTGATACCAGCACAGTAACTGGATACTAAATATATTCTCCCTACATCACGGGGTGAGAGTGTTTATTTGTATGTGTCTGTATAACCTAGCACAGCACTCTCCAGTAGCCTGACCTCAGGACTGATTTTGCAATTGAGCTTACATCACCAGAGCCTGTTCTTAATTTCCACAGGAGAGCATGAGGGAAGAATGAAGATGCATTAGTCCTACAGAAAGCATGTAGTCGCAGTGAATAATGAGCGATGTCTCTGCAAGTAGCCCTGCAGTCCTTTATGAGGTAATGTGGTCTTTGATGTCAACGGAATCTTTGCTTCCACTAAAGCTAAACTGGGACTGCAGGATTTTGTTTCATGGGGTTTTGTGAAGCACAACTGTCAGAGCCACTGAAAAAAATCAGGAAGTATTTCACTGGCAGCCCTCCTGATGTATCTATTCGTTACGCTTATTGCTGCCACCTTGGTTTACTGCTTGCTTCTCAGTTATGTATTTTTGTGTCCACTCTCCAGTCAGTTTTAGTTCTCCTACTCCATTAAGGCCATGAAATGGGGGAGTAGGCACCAGCTTCACACTTGAGTTCCTCTTGCAGGAAATGCAGGGAGACACAAGATTTTGGGTATTCAATGGGGTGCAAACCTGCCGCCTTCCTGTTCAATTTGAGTAGAAGGGCACTCTTCATAGCCTTTGCTTGCAGTACAACACCTAAGCTGGTAACACCCAAGTTGTGTGTTCATGCTACTCTGGAGGGTCAGTTGCATTTTTTTTTGTCTCTCTGTGAGGCACAAGTTCATGAAAGTGCAGGGGAAAATACACCTCTCAAACAGAAAAGGCTGAGGATTTAAAAGAAATGTGTCCTTTTTGACAGCAGGGCTTTTGGTGGAAGTACCTGGCATGATAAGGCATGACTCTCTAAACAAAGGCTGCCCACTGTGAGAGAGACAATCTCTCCCACCCATTTGGGAAGTCCTGATAATGACATATCATCATGAACCCAGATTATTTTCCTGCCTGACACTTTCCAATCACATCTCATTTGAATTATTTGTTTAGTGATGAATTTCACTTCCAAATCAGGATAATGTTCACATCCTCTTTGGTAGGTTGGATTAAGTATCTGTGTTTTAAGAGCCTGATTCAATGGAAATCCTTCCTCTCCCCTCCCAGTAGCCTCTCCTGTCAAGCTAGGAACATCCCATGGTCCCAGCAGAAAACTTTGACTCATTGTTATGGGCAGACACCCATATTTATGAAAACTGGGAAAAATTACATTGACCTTGTCCTAAAGGTCATCTCTTGGCAGGAATGAATGTGACTGTGTGTAAGAAGAAACATGAGGATGAAGCCAGCAACAATCCTAAAACCAGTCTTAATCTATGAAGTACCTTTTCAGACTTGGTGATAAAGACATCTCTTTCTAGCACTTTGAGGTTCATGGGAGAGCACTATTTTGAGGCAAGGACCCCCATGGGGAATGTGTGGTGCCTGAGGGGAAGCCCTTTGTTAAGTTTACCTGAAGGTTGCAGTAGTCCTGGTGGGTGAAGAGAAGCAGGCACAGGAAGAGCAGCAGCCAGCACTAGCCACTTCTCTTGCAGGGCCGTGTGTCCAGGGTAAGACCTAGAAGTCAGGGAGCAATTCCTGTCACATTTCAAGAGGGGTATGCTTGAACTTCTCAGGTGGTGAGGGAGATGTAGCTGTCTCTGGTTTTGGTACTGTCTGTGCTTTCATAGCTTCTGTGAAGACTTACAGCTGCACTTATGTCACTCTTTCCCACCCCCTCTGTCTAATTCCATGTAGTGGTGGGGAGATGTTATGCTTTCTCCATTCATTTATTTTAATGGAAGAAGAGGATAAGGAACATATTGGTTTGTCACTATCTGGGGTTCCTTTCCTGGTGGACTGTGATCATTTCTGTTATAATATGCTCTTTTGTTTCACAGTTTCTGAACACTGCCATTGTTATGGAGCGCCACAAGCAACTTGCCTTTCTATGCTAGAGCAACTTGAGTACTCAGGCTTGTAAATACCATCCATTTCACCTGTGTGACAGCTAGAAAGGTTATTTGTCCAAAGACCCATGGGAAATAAGTGATAGGAGGAGAATAAATCTGTGCTGGTCTTTGAATTACTAAGTCACCATATAATCAATTAGGGTTCTCCTAGGTGAGGCACTTACCCTGCTTGTTTTAGTTTAACCATATAAAAACCTTATGTCACATCAGTCATTTTCACTTGTTCCACATAGTAGATTTTGAGTTTGTAGATCTCATTTCTTTTCAGACATGTGGGAAAAACTCCTTCCATGTCTAGATTTGCAGTGAGGTTAAGTGGTGTAGAGATGAAGTGAAGATCCTGGTTTGATGCTGAATGCAGTGCTTGGGAATAACTGTGGCCCCTCGAGACTGAAGTACTGTCCTGTGCAAGGGAACATAGGCTGGAGATGAGGGGCCAAAACTCCAGCCTGCAGTCACCATGTGGGATACTGATGTCCATGCTGTGTTAGTTCCTGTGGGCTGCATTGATATGAACGTCACTTGCCAGCTAATGAGCACACTGGAGCAGAGTGGGTGAAAGAAGGGGTGCTGCTCTTTGGTGGTGTCCCTTCGGTATCTTACTGCCCGAGTACTCCCTTACCAAGTAAAGCAACTACAATGGAAAGCGACAGATCATCTATGCCAGTATGGGAAGATTAGGGAGGAAAATGCTTTGGGGAGGGTCTGGGTCGCTAGGGAATATGTTTACCAATGGGATTTCTCAGGTGGTGTTGGGAATTTGGAGATGCCAGACTCTGGTAATTTTGCTGGTTTTCATTAAGCTGTGCCTTTGTAAACTGCTGAGGGCCCAACCTCAGTTCTGTAAAGTTGGTCCTGAGTATTAGAAGACTGTGTGGGTGGTTGTGGATCCTTGCTAGAGTGCTAGAGTGCTGATGGGGGCTGTTTTGGAAAGGTGAGCCAGGAAGATGTCAGGTGCAGACTGCTGGCAACTAGTGTTGCTGGTGCAGGCTGTGTTGTGGTGTCCAATGAGAAGAAAAGGTTACTTCCTTCTGTTTTTGAAGTTTTCTTGATAAGACCAGGTGGTGCCAGTAACCAGGTACAGACGTATCCTGACTGGATAATAAACTGATGCTCAGAAGAGCCTTGCTAATTAAAGCACATGTGAACAGAGTTCAGTGTAGCTTGTGACACAGATTCATGGGAGGAATGTTTTCCTTTTCTTACTGGAGACTGCATGTGTTTATCTGGTAATCAAGCTGATCTTGGTTGGTTTAACAAAGAGTTGAAAGCAGTAAGCTCTCAGTTAGTTTTTAGCAGTGGAATTTTCCTTCTTTGGACTTACCACAGACTGCAAGTCCTGATGGTCCAGCTTCTGAGGAAAGTGGGGCTGCCTCGTGATGTCCTGCTTTGCTGGGCTTAAAGCTCTGGATGAGCAGTGTCTGGCTTCCTAGTATCGTAGCCATGATGGTCTGAGGACACAAGGCAAGATTTTGTGCATGAATACTAAGTTTTAATAAATTATCCAGTGTAATGGATAAAGCATAATACATAGCTGGGTAATGTGAGCTTTCAGACACAAAACTTCAGGTCCACTCTAGATATTAATGTATGTTTTCCAGGCTTGCTTCGTAACAGCTAGAAACTGTTCCAGCTCTCTAAGCTGTCTACTGCAAATTGGTTTTGTTTGACTTCTGTGCCTGGTTTTTTTTTTTGGGGGGGAGGGTGTGTATTTTGGGGGGGGGGAGTGTGTGTGTTTTATACTATTTAACATTCTGAGTTTATCTTTGTTAGAAATCTTAGTCCTACACAAGGGTGTAAGTTCATGCCAGGCAAGTGCTACTCTGTGTGAATGTATGCACATAAGCTATTAGTGACAGAAGTGTCACCAAGTGTCACGGGCAGTCACTCTTCTTGGTGGCTGAATCATTTTTCAAACTGTACTTTAAATGTACTTATGTGATTGCTCTGCTTTCTTGAGCAGGCCTCTGCAATTTTATGCAGATGAGTTTTCTGCTTTATAGTGGGAGGCACATGAGATGAAGTCTGATGGTTTTTATTTAGGTATTTGTATGCAACTCTGGTGTTTCATTTTGCAAAAAAAACTCCAGTTATTTTTATATAGAAAAATGCATGTTGTTCATTTAAATGACTGCAGCAATTCTGCCAGCTCAGGCATTAAGAATCCTTTAGTAATACTGAATGTTTTTCAGAGGACAACATAAAGTGACAACATTTACTTCAGCTGACAGAGCTCAAGTTGTGAAGTTGGCCATGTTTTTGACCTGAGATAGTGCATTCTAACCCAACCACTGACTGAGCTAGTGACTACATCTGGGCCTCTTTTTGCATTATTATATTTTGTAGTAAGAAGCAAAACCAGATATGTGAGTCAGTACAGGAGTTGTAAATTTTATAATGTAAGTGATAAGAGTATAGGACTTCTATTTTTTTCCTGATGTGCTCTGTTGATCTGTAAGCAACTGCAATGCGTAATGGAGAAAAAAATTGGTCAGGTTTGGGATTTCAGCGTAGAAAGAGGTCACCTGTGGAGTCACCTGTGCTGTTAAACACAGAACTGTTACAGCAACAGAAGTGAATAGTGAGGAGAAAAATTTGCTGGTAATACTAACCTTATTCACAGTTTTAAAGATAAGGACTATATCAAAGAAGGATCTCATGAGACTGAGTGGAGAATAAACAGACAGCTGAAATTCTGTATAGGCAACTGTAAAGGAATACGCATGGGAAGGACAAGCCTAGCTTCACACATAAAGGGCTCTAGGTTGATTGTTTCTATAGAGGTGTAAGATCTTGGGGTTAGAGTGGAGCTATGGAAGTGTGAACTCAATGCACAGTAGCAGTAAGGAAATAAGCAACATAGCGGTAGGCAGTGCTAGGAAGGGAGCAGGGAACCAAATGATGAACACTGGTACTCAACTGCATCCTTCCATGGTGCTCCCCAGGTAGTCCCTGCTATGTACAGGTCCTGATTGGTAATAGAATTGTCCAGTGGGAGGGACCTACAATGATTATCTAGTCCAACTGTCTGACCACACCCAGGCTATAAAAGCATCGTCCAGATGCCTCTTAAATAGTGACAGGCACAGGGCATTGGCCACCTCTCTAGGAAGCTAAAAAGCTTTGTATTTGACTTCCCTCTTGGTTAAAAAAGTGGTTCCTAACGTCCAGTCTGAACCATCTCTGACATAACTTTGAACTGTTTCCACACACCCTGCCCTGGATCCCAGGGAGAAGAGCTCAGTACCTCCCTCCCCACTTCTCCTCATGAAGCTGTAGAGAGCAATGAGGTCAGCCTTCAGCCTTCTTGTCTCCACACTAGAGAAACCCCATGTCCTCAGCCACTCCGTACATGACATTTCCTCCAGCCCTTACACCAGCTATGTTGACCTCCTCTGGACATATTCATGTACATCCTTAACATCCTTCTTGAATTGTGGGGCCCAGAACTGCACAGAGTAGCCAAGGCAAGGCCATACCAACACTGAATACAACAGGATAATGCCCTCTTGACCATCTGGTTATGCAGTGTTTGATGCCTCCCAGGATGCAGATTGCCCTTGTGGCTGCTGGTACACACTGCTGACTCTTACTGAGCTGCTGTTGACCGGCACAACCAGATCCTTCTCTGCAGGGCTGCTCTCCAGCCACTTCTCTCCCAGTTTATGCTTGTCCAGCATTACTCTGTCCCAGCTGAATCAGCACTTACCTTTGTTAAATGACACACCCAAATCTTACAGGAGTTATGGTCAAAGATGAAAAACTGCAGAAGGTTGGTGGTATGGATAAAATAAGGAATAGTTTCTACTAGCGTGGCTTCTGCAGAGTTAAAAATCTGGAAAGTACACAAAGGTCTATAAAACAAGATATGGCATGCAGGAAAACAAAGAGGAAACTCACTCAAACCAAACAGGAAAATCTATCTCTCCAAGGAGCTGTCATGGAAGTGTTTGTCACTGGGTGTTGCGCCTATTGTAAGGCACAATTTTATACAATTTCATAACAGCTGGATAAAGTGTTGGTAAAAATTTCCACTGAAGACTACACAACAGCTCAGTATCTCTGGCTTGAGAAACTACTAGGAGAAATTCACATCATGCTTGCTGGCTTCATATGCTTGTGGTCACACTTCGTGGTGGGGTACTCAGGACCTCTGTTTTGGTCCGTATGTTTATTCTTACGTTAGAAATAATTTTTGTAGTGAATGTACAAATGAGTGGTTGCATTTTTTTCCCTTTTCCATGACTGAGAATATGTTATTTCCTGGCTATTTTAGCACCTCCAGATACAATCTAGTGGGATGGTATTGGTTTTCTTGGAGCTTCATTGGCAGCCTGAGAAGGAAGTCCTATGCCTCATGCTCTGTACTGCTCCAGTTAGTTTGTCCCTCGTTGACTTCCCAGGCTAGCTCTTGTGAGGATCTGATGCAAGATAAGGATCAAAAGCTCTTGGAAGAATCCAAATAAAGACATGTCTCCTATTTGGAGGTCACCCAGTTCTGTGAAAACAGAAACATTTCATGCAACCATGTCAGCTTTTCCTCCTAACTAAATGAGACCTAGGGTCAAAAGGTGCTATTGTCTGTTTTCCCATTTAAAACAAGTCCACCCTGCTGATGGTGTGTTGTTGTTCTACCCCCAGCCAGGAGCTGAGCACCACCCAGCTGCTCGCTCTGGGTGGGGGTGGGGGGGAAGGAGAAAAGGAAAAAACCCAAAGGTGAACCTCAATGGGTTGGGATAAGGATAGTTTCCTAGGACAGCAGAGAGAGATATAACAATAATAGAACTTTTATAGAAAAATATATGAAACTGGTGATATGCGGTGCAGTTTCTCACTGAACCATACAGCTCAGGCCATACAGCTCAGAGCTGATCCAGAGTTGGACTGTCCCCAAAAACTGCATGCCCCAGAGCTATTCACGCCTACCCCCACCAGCCCCACTTTATGCTGAGCATGACATAATTGGTATGGAATACCCTCTTTGGCCAATTTGGGTGACCTGTCCTGGCTGTGTCCCCTCCCAGCTTCCTGGGTGTGCCCCCCCACCCTGCCTTCTTGTTTGCCAGGCAGTATGAACAACTGAAAAGTCCTTGGCTGCCTGGAAATAACTAAAACCATCAGTGTGTTATCAGCACTGTTCCATCCTAACTCCCAAACACGGCATTCCACTGGCTGCTAGAAAGAAAATTAACTCTATCCTAGCTGAACCCAGGACATGATTGTAATTCATATCATGAGTACAAATTGTGCCGGAAAATATTCATTGCACTGAAACATGTTTCATGTGGAAAAGCCTTGTGTTGGGAGTTCTGGTGTTCTGGGACTGTGCTGTGCATTGGAATAGAAACAGATTTCAGATTCCTTGCCCCAGTGCAACCACCTTCTGTTCTCTGCCTCACGCTGCTTCATTTTAGGATGGAAATGGGAATTTTCAAAAAACATAAACTCAGAGGAACGTAACACTGAACGGTTCTACAGGTGTCTTCGTCAGTGGGCCACTGGTGCATACCTAGGAGAAAGGCAAATACACAGTGAGCTTTCTTAGCATAGTCCCCAGCTACCAGCACGCGATCTTCCTGAGTGTGGGGAATCCCTGTAGTTAGAAGCTGGATTTTATTCCTATGAAATAGGACCCAGTAAAGATTGTTCATGGATGAACAGCAAGAACTATTGGCCGAGTGACACTCAGAGATTTTGCTCAGAGAGTCACTGTGTCTCAGGAGACCAGAGCAAGACCACTGCACAGGAAAAGGTCTGAAACTGTTTCCAGAGAATGCTAAGCATTTTTCCTGCTGACTCCTCACACAATGCTGCAAGAATAGATAACGTTGCTTGACCCTTCTGAAAACTGCCTATTTTCTGTCTATTAAAAATTTTTCCCCTGTATTGCAAAGATAAATTTGATACTAAGGTCCACATTATATCAACTTACTCTCATTGACAGTTCTGCTATGCCATTACTGAATTAGCCCTAACAGAACTATTTATTCCCAAATTCTTCTTCCTTAGAACGTTTCCAAAAAGCTTTGGAAATGATCTGGACATTGTTGCCTACAAATACGAAAATCTGAAAGCTTTCTAACACCTGATTTTTCTCAGCAGAAAATGTAACATCTTTTTTCAGAGTGGGTATGCATATTTTACAATGACGACAACTGTTAATAAATTATTCCATTTGAGAACAAAAGAAACAAGGGCAAAAATCAAAAGCCTGTGAAGAGTTTTTAAGAAGAGGGCAAATAACAAATGCATTGCAGATTTTCTTTTAACTTTCCTGTCTGATGCATTCTCTTGAAGCATAAAATGTTTTAAGACAGTACGTGGGAAAATTTTGAATTTGAGCTCTGCAAAGAAGAAAAAAGAAGACAAAGAGGGCTGTCAGGTACTTTAAAGACATGGGTGTGGTACTAAAAATGTTATATATACTGAAATAGGTGTATCCAAGCCCCGCCTTTAAATTATTGGAATCAAATCACAAAATCTTTGCTTTCTATAAAAGCAAAAGTGAAATACAATTTTATTTCTGGTGAGAAAACAAGAAAATCAATAACCTTCAAATAATTTCTCACCTGAATGGAAGTCATAACATGACACAAAACATCATCATTTATCCTTGAGTCCTAAAGTGGAAATAAAAGACAACTGAAAGATTTGAGCCAATCTCTGCCTCAGGACACATCACCAGAACTTCACTGAAGTTACAGCTGCAACTGTGGTCTGAATTAGGTTTAAGCAGTAAAATTTCTGTTGATACAGATTCTAACTTTATATTAATAGTAGCCCATGTAAATCTGTATTTAATCTATACAATTACTCCTCCTAAATTCCAAAACAGAGTAGAGCGCACATGGCAAAAGTGGATGTGGTTGATGGAACCACTGCTTCCACCTCTGTCGTCTCTGACACCTAAGTAAAAGATTATGTTATTTATAAGGTTGGTTATTGAAAACCACAATATGAAAAAGTTTGTATTTACAGAGGAGAATCCTCTCCAAAATCTTCAGAAAGTTTTCTATTATGCATGCATGGTTATAATTATTATTCAAAGCATTATTATTTTATCATTCGCATATTAGTGTTACTGAATAGTTAAAACATCTGATGGATAATTTATGAATGGAAGACGAGGACCTCCCTGTTTATTAAGAAGGTCACACAGGCAGACAGAATCATATAAATCTTAAATGATCATTCAGGAAGAACAAAAAATTGTATTTGTTATGTCATTTCAATGAACAAGGCCAGGGTTTAGATTAACCAGGGCTGCAGATATCCTTTGCAGATATTGTGATTTTTAATAAAGGTTTATAGCACTGACACTGCTGAAATTCACAACTTTTTAATTTTCTTGCCAAGCAGCAGAAAGAAAGAGGACCATCACTGTGCAGGACAAGCCCGTCCTTATTCTAGTAGGTCTGGTCACGGCAGATAAATGCTGTAGGTTTCAGTGCTGTATCCATTGTGGTGCAAGAGAGAACCTAGTTAGGTGGCAGCAGAGTCTGGTCAATGCAGGGCTGGCCAATGCATTGCACCTTGGCTTCTAACTGTGGATGAACTGCTTTCAGAAGTCAACACCTGGAAATAAAGTTTGAGACCCATTGCTCGTGGTTGTAGTCCATGGAAAACTGTGTAGATTTGATCTATTGAACTACTTCTTCTCCCAGACATCCTTTAGTTTGTCATTTTGAATGCATTAAAAACTTGTTGTGGATAGTAATACCTCCTTAAATTTTTATCCAGGTATCTATTTCCTTACATACTGATAATATGACCCCTAATTGGTGTGAAAGATTTGCTTTGCTTTGTTTTCTATCCTATGTTGGAGTGACTAATGTACAAACTGTAAACTGAATTGAAGATATATTCAGAACAGCAGACTGTTCTGATTTTTAAAAAAACCTGCAATTAAAAAATTAGTTCTGTTCATAAATCCAGCAGTTTCACCCCCTTTTTTTAAATTTTTTTTTTACTTCATAACCTTTGATAAACCTTTTATTGAGCTACAGAGTTACAGATTAGTGATTGTTGGAAGGGATCTCCAGAGATCTTTCAGTCTACCTTTTTGCTCAAAGCAGGTCTAATTGGATCTGTTGCTCAGGGCCATGAAGTCTTGACCACCTTCATGGTTGAAAATCCGACAACATCTCCAGGCAGTCTGTGTCAGCATTTAACCACTTTCATGGCAAAAATATTTCCTACTACCTAATCAGAATTTCCCATGTTCTAACTTGTGTCCATAGTTCCTTGTCCTGTCGTTGTGCATGTCTGCCAATGGTCTGGCTTTATCCTTCTACATCCTTTCTATATCCTCTGATCAGGTAGTTGTAGTGAACAAAAGTCCCCTTTCCCTTCTCTTCTCCAAGATGAACTGTTCCTGCTTCCTCTACCCCTCCTTGTACATCATGTACTCTGACTCCTGACCATTGCAAAGGCTTCCAGGGGACTCACTCCAGTCTGTTAATGTCTGCTTTCTACTGGGGAGACCAGAACTCTAGATGCAGTATTACAAGTGCCAAATAGAAGGGAAGAATCATTCTACTGCACCTGCCAGCTGCACAAATACCGGTACAACCCCAGATGCAGTTGTCCCTTTTTGCTGCAAGGACACACTGCTGCTTCATGTTTCACTTGCTGTCCACAAGGGCTATGAAGTGTTTTTCTGCACAACTGCTTCTCTGACAGTCAGCCCCAGACTGTAATTGTTGCATGGGGTCATTTTATTCCAGAAATAAGACTGAGTTTTCTCTTTTTGGACTTCACAAGGTTCCTGTAGCCCGTTTCTTCAAGTCCCTCTGAAGAGTAGCCTTTCCCTCCAGTGGATTGACCACTCTCAATTTGGTGTCATCCAGAAATCTGCTGAGAAAAGACACCTCTTATCATCCTGGTCATTAATAAAGACATTAAACAATCTTTGTGCCAGTCTTGATCCATGAGGGGTGCTGCTGGTTACTTGTCACCAGCAGTTTCTACCCACTACGTTGACCACTTTTCCAGTCCTCATCTCACCAGTTTGGTGGTAAGGAGACTATGTGAGACTGTGCCAAAAGTGAAGGTATGCAACATGCACTGTCTCGTCCATGGCACTGGTCTCCTCGCTATGAAGAACAACAAGGAGAAGCAACCTTGAGTGAAGTTCCTCTGAAGAATTGTCTAGCAAAGGAAAAGCTGGGGAGAGTGCCAGCTGTGTAGGACTCTAAGGGACTGGCACTGTCACTTAGACATGCTCCCAGTTGAGCATGTGCCATGTGCTTGTAGCACAGCAGCTTGGAAAAAGCACATGAAACCATTTACATTGGTGCTTTAGGGAGCAGGGCTTATGGTGGCTCACAAGATCTCCCAAAAGATCATGAGAATAACCTGCAAAGAAAGCATGATAATTTAAACTAGGTAACTTGGTTGGTTAGGTAAATAATGACGTGTAACCTTCGTAACTCCATTGTCAACTGCAAAATGCAGCATTTACTGGAGGGATAACCAGATAAAATATGAAATTTCAGTATATTAAGAAATCTTATGTCAAGAAAAAGGGGGAGTTTACAAGAGAAGCTTTGAGAAAATGAATTATATTCCTTAAAATTGACAAAAGATTTGTAGACAAAAGACAAAGTTTACATGGAAGAGTTCTCTAAAGAAGAGAGATCTGTAAGTAGGTCTGCATTCGTAACCCATATGAATTACTCACAGCTAATACTTGGAACAGTCTATGCAAAATATTAAAGAACAGGTTGTCCCATGGATACTGAGGGCAGCAGTCATGTTTTACCTGCACACCAAAGCTCACATCTTTCTTTGATGTTTCACAGGGGGTTCTGACCAACCTTTCTCTGCCTTTGCAGGTCCTGTGTTATCTCACTGCAGTAACATCCCTAACTGCAAAGTCTGGCAGTGTAGGGATATTCTACAATCCTTCCTTCTCAGTGCTCACAGAAAGGATTAAGGATTATACTGCTGCTGGTGTCAGTGTGGAGGAAAGATGATACAGGGACAAAATTCCTTTTTGTAAAGCATGTAAGTACATTTATGAAAACAAATGAGTTCTGATGCCTGCTAGGTGTTGAATACCATTACTACAGAGGTCAATGGCCAAAGTTTTCAAATTTAAAAAATCTCTGTTTTGCACACTTTACTGACAAATGACTGTATTACACAGGCTGTCTGTCTTCAGTGTGCTCTATCTACAAGACTGCAGCCACCTGAAACAAACCCCAGAAGAAGATCACTATTGTCATCTGAACAGCAAAAGCAGATAGTTTTAAGTGGCTTAATAAAATATGCATATTTAATAAAGATGACCAAGCTGAATGTAAGAAATTATTTGGCAGTGGAGAAATTCAGAGGTGTGATGTTACTACGCAGTGTTGCATTTTGTGGGGTAGCATGATATGCCTTGACAAATGAAATGTGCTGAGTTTGCTAAACAGAAGCTTTGAAGTACTTCCTTGAGTGTCTTAATGTCTTCAGCTGAGCTCATTCTGCTCTGCTTTGCTCCTTGTGATATCATTTGAAACTGTGCAAAAGGATGTAAAAAAGATTTACCTTTCCTATTTGTCTTGTGCTTATTGTAAGTAATCACCTACATGGTATGAAAAGGAGCTTGGTCTTCCATGGTGGAGTTCCAATAAGATTTCTGTGGAATTGTTTAGTGACATTCCCATTACATTATCTGGACTGACACAGGGCTGGTATTTCAATGTCACCTTAATAGCAATGAATATTTGGACATAATATTTTATGTAACTGATTTAGGCATTGCTCTTCTGTCATCTCTCTGCAATATTAGTGTTCTCCTAGAGGAGTGAAATATTCTAGCTCTTGTTTTTATCTATGGACTAAAATAAATAGCTAGAATTATTCAGAGAGAAATAAATTATTAAAACCCAATGTATTGTCCCACTTTTATTTGTCTTGAGGATATGTTTACATTTTGCATGCTTCTAGATGAATTGATGGCCTTTTCTCTCTTTTTTTTTAGTTGCTGTTTTCTGTGAGGAAAAATTATAGTGTTGAGAACTAGAGACTATTACAAAATGTATCTGCTGTAGTCAAGAAGTATATGTTTTCTCTGGGATGAAATTAAATGTCTCCCTTATTCCCTGTAGAGGAGGGAGTGAACATAAGCAAAATGTAAGCAATTTTTACTTCTGGGTACTGTATGAAGGCTGAATCAAATTGACTCTGGAGCTGATTTCTACTTGTCTAATAGGATATGGGGTTTTGTTGTTTTTATGTGTTTTTGTTTTAATACATTTCCGATGGAAAAGGAACATTAAAACACTCCTCTGAAGAAATATTTTCTTGAAGAACAACCTCTTCTACTGGGCTTGAAAGCTCAGGTTCTTATGCAGATTGATATTTTCACTACAGAACTGTTCTTCAATACCAAATATTGCTACTATAGATGGAAACTACAAATGGACCTTTACAAGGTAATGATTTATATTTACCAAAAAGTGGGTTTGATTTAAAATATAGTTGAGAAAAGAAGGCATAAGAATTTTTTGAGTAATTTAAAAAAAAATCCTTTCTTGAATATGATTCAGCACATCCTTTAGCTCAGTGGTCTATGAGCACAGCCCACTTCCACCATGTTTGGTGGGAAGGTCTCCATTCACTTAGTGGGATTTGGAATATGGTAGCAGAAGTTATGGATGTGCCTATGCATATTACTACAATTTCTCTGGAGCACAATAAACAGGTCTGAAAAAGAACTTTGTTATAACCAGTGTTGGGAAAAGGACAATGATCTTCATCTTGCTTTAAGATTCAAGTAATCTGACTAACAACTGGCACCTGAAAGCTGGAGCAGCAATGAAGGGAGATTGTGTGTGATGGCTTTTCATGAAGGCACAGTAGAAGTAGTAAGATGCACAAAGGTTAGCTTTGGTCTCTACCTCCTGAAATAAACAGAATTTTGGATTTCAGACATGGCAGTAATGAAAAATAAAATTGAAAAATTGCTATATATACTGATAGGTAGCCCCCCCCCCCCCCTTTTTTTTGTGACAAATTTTATGTGTGACATTTCACTTCAAATAAACTTTTCTACACTATGCCCATAAAATTACCCTTAGAAAGTGGCTTTAAGAAAAGCTACAGTAGCAGAAGCCTTCTGCAAGCTGATCATGTGCATTGGACACATACGTAGCTTTGCCTATTTGCAGAGCTAAAGAAGTGGTCCTTGGTGATTTGGGTTAATATTATTAACCTGTGATTCCTTCAAATATATTTCTGTTTGTCTTCCATTTTTCTCAGAAAATTCTAGCATGAATTGTGTATCTAATCTGTACCAGTTTAACAATAGTACTTTTAACTAAATTACTTAAAATTCAATGTGCCAGCATGAATCTTCACAACTCAGAAACTGAACAGTGTCTCCCTGAAATGTGTCTTGTCATTTCAGCATCCAGCTATTTTTCAAAAATGACTGGATTTGGGCCCTTTATTTAACATAATTCTGTTATATACTAGAAATTTTGGGTTAATTTACATTCCTCTATGTCAGTTACCTGGAAATCTTACTGAGACCACTCGGTTTTTTTTAAAGCACTAACTCTTTGGTATTTCTTTTGGATACACTAACTCATACTTATGCACACATTGACATTTGGCTAAATATTTTGAAAACCACCTTTTCATGGTTTAAAATGATTTAACTCTGATTTCTCTGTTTTTCTGATCATCAAGCTATAAACTTGCATTTTAGGGAGCAGTTTAAGGGAAGTACTTCATGTTGTGAATCCAAACTTCAGAGGCAACAGAAATTTTTTTTTTCAAGTATATGTTAAAGGAATTTTCTTCTTTTTAAGAGCTCTTTCTTTGAGTTAACCATTATCCTTTAAGTACAGGATACATTGGGATTGACTCTCTTGGAAGGAGTTTATCCTAAAACTTAAGGAATTTGCCCATCTTATATTAGGAGTTGCTGGTGTAATACAAAATTTGGTACCTTCATCTATGTCATTTATCCTTTTTTTTAATCAGTTTTTATAAAATTTTCCAATAAAAGACTGAACGAACACCTTTTTTATTTTGAACAAAACTTTTTCTTTACTTATTCATTACTGTTAGGAAACAAGAAGTGCTTTTGATGAGAGAATATCTTCATTGCCTCTACTGCCTGTTTCCAAGTCAGGTTTTAAAGGTCTATCATAATCTGAGAAGTTCAGGGACTCTTAAAAACTCCTTGATTATTCACTTACTTTTTTTCTGTAATGCCACTCTACATCCTAAATTACCTTCACTAAAATTTAGGCTATTTTGTCCACAGTTTGCCCTTTGATTGCAGTAAAAGCACAGCTATCCAAAGAGAAGCAGTTTTAAAGCCAGAAAATAAGTGTTGGCTGAGCTTATTCTCTGGAGAAATGAGCCTGACCCACCATGGGGAAGGATGCAGCTCCTCATGACTGCACATCCTTTCTGGATGTGTGTGGGGAGTTTAAGTCAGCTTGTCTGAAATATAAAACTCATTTTCCAGCACCCTCCATTAAATTCCATTGCCTCTCTGTTGCCACTCAGTGAGGATGCTGAACTGCATATGTTGGTTTTGCTTGAAGACTAGGAGGGAGCCCATCACCAGAGCAGTATCCCAGGATGGATACTGGGGCCAGTTCTGTCCTACCTCTCCATTAATGCTTTGGATGAAGGACAGAGGACATCAGCAGCAGACTGTGGACTATGCAGAATGGGGAGGCGCGGCCTTTATACCAGAGCACTGTGCTGCTATAACAACATTCAGAGGCAGCCCAAAAGTATGCCGCCCTGAGAATCCTGCTATAGCTGATCCTGCTTTGAGGAGGGGGTTTGGACTAGATGGTCTGCAGAGGTGCCTCTAGCTCTGGTTTTCTGTAAGAGCTTGCTATATTTTTTTAAAGAGGTTTCAATAGATATTTACTTTTTACTAATGCTTAACTACTTTGTTTTAAGATGCCTCGTGTTTGTGTTTCTGTGTACTGACTGCCTTAAGTCTACAGGGCTGGACATGTGGCAGCTAAGACTGAGCATGGGGGTGGTGTGTAGGAGAAATTTACATTTTCATGGCTGTTTTTTCAATTTTCTAGTATATATCAGGCTATTGTCCTCTTGTTAGTATTGACAGTGAATAACTTTTGCTGTATTTATTTCAGACAACACTGCTTTTGTCAACCTTCACACATTTTGCCTTACACTCTTTCTTTCTACTACAAAATTCTTTCGTTTGTAGTCACAGTCGCTAAAAAGTGGCAGGGCTGCTACAGTCTTAGAAAACTGGAGGAAAATACATCTTCATTAGTGTAATAGACCATGGGTTATGGCAGAAATGGACACATTGTACATTGTGTTCATTGCAATAGAAACACATTTCCATTCCAGAAACAGCAGGGTTTGTTTTGGGTTTTTTTCTGAAGACCACATTTGCCATGGAAATCATAAAGTGGTGGCCCAGGACATCCACAAGAAATGATGTGTGTCTTTGACTTCCTGGATCCCTGCTACTTTATGTGGGACTGGAAGAGTTAATTTATTCTGATTGTTTTCAGATGGATTGTCATGCCATGCTTACCATGCATCTCTGAATTTATTTACCAGGATTTTAAAAAAAGAGAAGAAAAAAGGAAAAGTGGTAAATGGTCCATGGGGTTCAGCCACAGCTAGGTGATCAGCTGACTTTGAAAAAAAAATCTAAGTCATATGAGGATTATGCTCAACCTTGCTCCTTGTTACAAAGGGGGAAGCCAAAAGTAAGCGAATGATTTTGCCTGCCCCACACACCAAAAAGTGTTAGCTTTCCTTTCTCTTATTTGCCACCACAGAGTCTGCATTACAAAGGAGACAGAGGCACATACTCTGTGGATATGGTGGAACATGGGCTGTCTTCTCCTCCCTGAACTCCTCAGTGTTTAACAAGGATCTAGCTTATACTGCATTTTCCTCTTTAGTGAAGTACTGCTGTCTGTCTGATATTTCTGAAACTTCTCAAAAATGATAATTTTTTTCCATCTTTTGCCTGCTGTCAAGTGCTGTTGAAATTGATTTGGTGCAGTTTTTATCAGGTGCAGAAGAAGGTGGATGTCAGTGGACAAGGAAAATGTGATAATGTATGCTGGATTTTATGATGTCATTAGAAATGCAGCTGGGTATAAAAACACAGAATGTTCATTACATCTGCTAGTCTCTCAGGATCTGACAGTCACTTTGGACAACAATTTCATGATAAGGAAATGGGGGAAGTATCTTTTATTCAATAAATGTAAGGGGTTTTTGTTGTTTTTTGTTTATTTCGGGTTGGTTTGTTTGGGGATTTTGTTAGCAAAAAAAGAAAAGGAATAGATGATTGCTTTGAGTTTTGCCTTGGCAAATCACAAAGCTACTTACTAAAAACCCAGCTGTCCCCAAAACACATGTTCTGCACTGTCAACATCAACGGTTTCCTGTGGTTTAAAGGCCAGGTTGAATATCTTGGCAGTGAGCTATTAGAACTGGATTTTGCAGAATGTCATGATAATTAGCAACTTTTCTTCCACCAACTAAAATGTTTTTTTTACTGAATTTGCATTCTCTAGAAATAAATATGCTTATTAGGAGAAGCAGGAGATCTTTAGTGATACAGAAGATATTAAAGGCAGTAAATTAAATCTCTTAAACAAAAAACTTTCCATAATAGGACTATGTAACTTGATACTAGAAAATGGTATTTATTTGGAAGAGATTCAGGTTTGCAAATCTGAGGCATTCTTTTTCTACAGATAATAGGGATTTGCAGACAACTGATGTGACATACACATCTTGGTATATTGATGTTTAATACTAGCAGTATGTGAGATGTGTCCCAGATGTAGCGGTAGGAAGTGTGAAACATTTTGCAGGGCATTTTTCCTTATCTAAATGTTTTCATTTCTGACGTAATACTTGCTCTCCTCTCACTTCCTGGCTGGATGGCACAGCCTTTGCAGAAGCCAAATTGTAAGGACACAATTCTAAGAGCCAACGGAATGCATCTGTGTCCATTTAGGTGTTGGCTAAACCAGATAGACTGAGCAATAGATCAGGCAGTGTTCCTGGACCTACTGAGCAGTCATGCAGAAGCTCTTTTCTCATGGGTATAAGACCAATAATTTGCAGGATGCGTTCTCCTTGCTGTCCCAAAAGTAATACTGTCAGTCTGAATTATTGAAATACACTAATTTAAACTGAGCAAGTTGCTGATTGCTCAAAGTTGAGTTAACTGTGCTGAATGTGAAAACAAAAAAAAAAAACCTTAAATGCATTTTATGTCCATTTATACCTGTCCATGAGGCCATAAGGAGGATAGGACCAGCTCTCTGTGCTACTATGAGGCAGACTACTGCACTACCATGGGGCTCCCATCATGGTTAGTATGCATTGGCAGACAGTGGCCTGCATTTCTGAATGCTCACTCATAAAGTAAATTAGTAAAATGCAAGAGGCTGAGGAACTACACTGAAACTCTGCAGGTCTAGATTTCATTCCTGTCTTTGCTCTAGGTTGTCTGTATAACTTTGGATGGAATTTGGTTTCTTTTCTATGGAGATGGAAGCCAGCTATGCATTCTTTCTCCTCTGCTGATGTCCCATCCCCTCCACTCCCATTTTTTTTTCTTTTTTCTTTTTCTTTTTCTTTTTTGGGCAGGGACTTCACACAAGAGGCTGTCTCTCAGAGTGTTTTGCAAGACAGATAATAGCAGGACCTCCCCATACATCAGTTCAGGACTAACATGCATTTGCGCTGTTGAGGAGGCTGGATATAGCTGCTCACCTGCTTGCTATGGAGGGGTCAGCAGTCACACTACGTAATGCCAAAGACACATGAGTGGGTAGGTCTTATTCTTAACACCAACCATACACAAGAGAAGTGCTACCAGTAGCCTTAGCTGAGAAATGAATTAAAATGGTTGTCTTGTTACCAGATTAGTCATAGGTGTGTCATAGGGGAGCAGTCTGGCAGAACTTTCTTGTACTTATTTGCAGAAGAAAGTGGAAAAGCATGTTCAACGAAAGGAACAGAAGCCAAGCCAAATCCCCAATGACCTATTCTTTTTCCTGCTAAGTGGTTACATGTGTTTTATTGCTGAGCATCTAGCTAAAACTTTCAGTGAAATTTTGGTGGGGTGTGCTGGGACTGCTGACTCAGTGCAGCTCTTGCATCCTATTCAACAAAAACATCTGGTACAGCTCTGATTTACACTTGTTTGAAGAGAGAAAAACAGGTGCAGCTATTGCTGTAGTGGGAAACTGTCAAAAGAAGAGACCTTCTCCCACAGGGTGACCCTGTGGTGGCTCATCAGGGTGACCCTGTTGTGGCTTGAGAGCCATCACTTCTGCGACTGTTACACTTCAGAAGCCTTGTACTCTATCTCAGCACGTAAGTGTTAGGCATCCTTCAATCAACTGGCAATGAGAAAGCACTATTTCCTTCTTACATAGGATAACTGATATCATTAATGAAGGATTTGTCTGTTCAGTGTGAGTGCCCTGTTTTTGACTGGTGGAGTGAATTTAAGCTGATTTAGCTTAGGTGGATTGATTTAGCTGAATGGGAAAAGATTTTACAGTGAAATAGAAATACCCACCCAGGAGCTAAATGGCCAGTGTAAATTGTTGAAGTTTACTCATACAAAAGAAATCTGGTCTAGCCTATCCACTTAATAGAATTACTAAGTAGAAGTAGTGATCACTTTGCCATGCCACCCTGCCACAATCCAGGAATATCAGAAAGAGACATTAAGTGAGTCTGCCCCTCTAGTCTTGGAGCTGAAGAAGGTTGAAGGCCAACTCTGATGGGTGTAAGCATGCAGGAGCTCCGATTGAACTGCCCTATTTGTGAGATTCCTGGGGACCAATGTAGCTATCGATGGGAAATGCCACAATATATTCCCATCTGGAATGCTTGAAATGTAGGGACCATTTGCATTGTAAAATTAAACTCAACAAAATAAATAGTTGGGTTTAAAGACTGCAGTTCATTAGTGGATGTCTTCAGGGTTAGGTTGGCATACTTTCTTTAAAATCACTGGACTACAACAGCATGAAGTTGTAATAAGTGTCAAATGGAGGTCTAATACTCTGTTGTCTGTCAGCAATGTGCACTTGTGGAAAAGTAGGTCAACAGCATCCTGGCCTGAATTAGAAAGAGTGCTGCCAACAGATTGAGGGAGGTGATCCTTCCACTTATCTCAGCACCGGTGAGATATTTACAGTGCTAGCTCCAACTCTGGACTCCCCAGGATAAGAGAGACATGGACATACTGTAAAGAGTCCAGCAAAGGGCCACAAAGAGGATGGAGAAGTTAGAACATTTGACATAAGAGAAGAGGCTGAGACAGCTGAGACTTCGGCAAAGAAGAATCAGAGGGAATATCACTGCTGTGTATGAATACCTGCTGGGAAGGAATAAAGAAGCCAAAATCTCTTCAGGGGTACCCAGTGAAAGGATGAGTGGCAAAGGGATTTTTTTTGTTGAGGGAGGGTTGGAGATTTTTTAAATTGTTGATGGATTTTGCTTTTGTGGGTTTTTGTGGTGGTTTTTTTTTTCTTTTTACTGTTACAGTGATTGAACACTGGCACAGGATGGCCAGAGAGGTTGTGGAATCTCCATCCTTGGACATACTCAAAACCTGACTGGAGGATGTCCTGAGCAACTTGCTGTAGGTAACCCCGCTCTGAGCAGTGGGCTTGGACTAGACATCTTCAGAGGTCCCTCTCAGCCTCAACCATTCGGGGATTCTGTCACTGAAGAAATTCAGTGTTACTGCCAGCTGCACAGTGGGTACGGAACTGTTGTGGTCTTTTAACTAATTTTAGTTGTGTGCAGATCCAGTTCATGTGCTGCCTTAACTTTGCTCACCAGTCTGTCATTCTAAACATGGTTCACACTAATTCAGATAACAAGGAAACACTGCAGCAGACCCTATTAGGACACAAAGGATTGTCAAAAGTGTAACTAAGCCTGAGAATTAAAGAAACAGGATGAACAATTCACTGACTGTTACTCAGTGACTGTCAGAGCAAATGAGCTTAGCTAGCAAACAAGAAGTGCTCCCCTGAGCCAGTGAGATGCAAGGTGCGATGTGCAAGTCAAACCATGATCCAGTTTACATGTCATTTTACTGTAAAAGGCCCTGCGTGTTAAATTCCATGTACAGTTTTCATGTGTTTTTGCAGTTACATCTACTGGGATCAATCCTGCGACTTGCACCTCATTAACAATGCTTCAGGCCATGCTTGAACAGAATCTGCTGCAATGTTCCACAGTTTCTTCAGCTCTGTAGGACCAGGAATCAGTAACAAATGTGATTAACATTGTGACTAAATTTAATTTTCACAGGTTTGGTTTCCCAATATGATGCTGTTTCTGTTTTCTGAAAGGCAAATATGGGTAGAATAAACTTGGTGAGGAGTCCTGCATCCAGCCTGTGACATGTGTAGCGGGACAGCCTGAAGCATGCAGCTAGAAGCTGTAATCCCAAGGAGTTTGGTCAGGGCTGCTTTGTGGTTTGGGAACAGGAGTTTGGCTGAACCTCAGGGCAGTATTTGCTACATGGCAAAGGCCTTGCAGTGAGCTTTTGAAGCCTTTCTAGGTGGAACAAAAGCACTCCATGCTACTCAAATGTTTTAGATCTGTGTGAGTGATCCCTAAACTTCTGAGAAACCCCACTGTATAGGGGCAGTGAGGCTTCACTAAAGCAGCTTCTTTAAAACACTACACTATCTATGCAAAAACACTTCCCTTACAACATAGTAGCTAAATCTAAAGGGAAAAAAACCCCAGAATCTGAATGTTTTCTGGTAATGGTGAAGAGTGCTGAAGATGTACTTGAAGGATTGTGATGTTGTGAGAAAACATTTTGACTGCTGGAACCCATCAGGTCCATACCCAGCTAGCATTCCTTTGTGTCTGCATGTGCTTGCTGTATTACTCTTTGTGTCTTGACTGCTATCTTCCCATTTCAGGTGCATTTGCTCTCTTGGAACACTTAATGTGTTTTGGAACACAGCTATTATTTTATATCACTAACTCTCACCCCCAGTGAACAAACAGGCTGTAAAAGCAGGGGCAACATTTTTTGTTCATGTATCTGATGAAGGCCCTTACCTGGAAATTGACCTTGTTACCCATTGTTCTTTCCAGCTTTCAGCTCAGCAGCCACAATTTCTGTCAATTACTAAGCAATTACCAAGCAATAGAGCATATGACCATAGCTTCATTAGAGAATGAAGAAACACAGTGCTTTCTTCCCCAATTCAAGAATGCGACAGCACTGTTCCGAAAGCTTCCATGTATGTCTTGTTCCAGGTTGCACCACAGTGCTAATGGTGCTTAGTCTTTCAGGACACACAGAGTCCATTGGCAAGGCCTTCCCACCCTAAGGGTCTGGTGGTGAGTACCCAGCATTATAACAGGAGAAGAGCTGCGACCAAGTGAGATATATCAGAGTGCTTGGCCTTGTAGTGCACCCTCAGTAGCAGAGGGGTCTAGCTGACACTGACCCTACAGACATCCAGGTCTTGATGGGTGTCTCCTGGTAACCAGACTCCATCCTCTTTTCACACAACTTAAGATTCTTAAGAATAATAGGACTGAAGGGTACTTCAGTTTGGGAGAGAGCTAGCTAACCTTTGTCCAGTCAGGTCTGGAAAACTCAGATTGAGACTGCACATCCTCTTTGGGTCACGGATCAGCTGCTGGTCTGCCTGCTCAGAGCAAAACTTCTACCTGCATCTGGTCTGAACCTCTCTTGTTCAGTTTTTGCCCATTGTCCCTCATCCTCCCCAGATGAGAAGTTCCTGGCCCCATCTCTTTAATCCCTTTCTGACAAGAACTCAGGTGCTGTTAGGCTTTGGTGTGTTGACTGCTCCCACAATTTGGTGTCAGCTGAAAACTTGATAAGAGTCTGCTCCATCACCTTCTCCAGCTCACTAATAAAGATGTTTTTCTCTGCCTCCCCCCAGTGAAGGTATTATCTTAATTATGCTTGATCAGACTAGCCTAGCTGAATATCAAACTTAATTTCATTGAATGTCCTTTTGATCTTCTGTCCAGACAGATGCGAGACGGCATACTGCTGACTTACTTTCCTTGTTCATTTGTAACATGGTGTTAGTTTGTCTGTCTGCTTCTTTTTTCTCCCACCTTATTAAGGTAATCTAATCTTACCAGTGTCTTGAATCTTTCTTTTTTAGTCTTTTACTGTCCTCTGGGAGATGGGATGACACCTGATTCACCCTGGTGTCTAGCCAAGGGTAATTGATGTATGCTTGTTTTCCATTATCACTTTTTTTCTTATGCATCCTGTTAAATGTCTATCTTCATAGATCATTCTTTCATGTGAAAAAGAAATTTTCATAGACCTGATCTTTCTGGGTGCCTTTCTTTGGCAAAGTTGGTGAATTTTAAATTCCAGGGAGTACACAATAATGTAAATACACATCTACAGAGATGCAGGTGCACACAAACACATTGATGTTTTGTTTCTCCTCCTGCAGCATAAAATTTTATACATAAGAATGTTGTCTCCAACTGGCATATAATTTCTGCTTTTACTTTTTAATGCTGTTGTTATGTAACGGTCATATTGCCCTTTCACATGGATTTAAGGACCCTGACTGGCTTGTTTCCTTCCTTCACAGAGGTGTTGAAGAAGGTGGTTGGAGGTGGTTGTGCTACAGCCCATGAAGAATCCCAAGGACAGTGTGTCTGTTTGGGATTTCTGACCCACTAAGATGAATGCAGATTATTTAGTTAATTGGTATGATCAGCTAGTTGTGTGGTGATAACAGTCTGACAGGGAGGTGGATCCAGGCAGTGGCTGTGGAGTGATGAATATTGCCTCCATGAAACGAGTAGCAGTAAGTCAGACTTCCAGCTGCCATAAATCAGTACAGCTCCAGTGAAGTTAAAGGACTTCTGTGCTGAATGGTAGCTGATGAAGCTCTGGTTTGGTATTTATTTATCTGTTTGTTTGGCACCACTGAGATGAAAGCCTCTTTCCTGGGACAAACTGGTATACTGACACAGATGAAAGAAGCATAACAAAATGAGGTCCAAGCTGTGTGTAGGAAGGAAGTAAAAATGGGATCCTGTAGCAGCAATGGAATGATGTACAAAGCAAGACTTAAAAAGGTAGTATGGATAATGGAGAGTAGAGTAAGAAGTGAGAAAGGGAAAGGAAGAGAAGAGGAAAGAAAGTGAGGGAGGAAGGAAGGTGGATTTGAGTTCCCTTACACAGATGCCTTTCTGTTTGATGCAGCACTGACCAACCTGTGGCTCTTAAATAAGCAGTTCAAATGAACCAATATGATGGGGCTATCCCATATCTATAGCTCTTTATGTGGATGATGTTAATGACTGGTCCAATGTAGAGTGAGGATGTGAAGAGTAACTAGGACAGAGAAATAGAATCATGTGGATAAGGAAAATCAGAAAAGAAGAAAAGGAAAAATAAACGAATGAAAAACTACAGACTGACACTGAAATAGGGAAAATATGAAGTAATCTGAAAAGGGGCATACATACATTCCCTGTAGGTGAGAACAATGTGGGAAGCATGGAGCTGGAGGAGTGAATAAGGCACTGTTGTCAATGCTGAATTAGCAATGACTGTGCTGTATTCCCAGCACTGCCTGAGCAAAAGCATTGAGTCTTGGAAGGAGGAGGAAGTAGGCACTGTCTTTGCCTACTCCAGTTCAGCTGCTGCATTTGGGGCTTGGCAACAAACTTCTAAAATCCTATTAAGAGTCTGGAGGGAACAACCAAGTGAGGAGGGTCTGTGAGGTCTGAGTGATGTGGAACGTATGAAATTGTGAAGGCTGAGAGCCTGGCTAAGGGGTGTGATTGCAGCTTGTCTGTCTTCAAGGCAGAGGTGGAGAAGCCTGTGGCTGAGTTACAGGCTTTGGGTTTACCACAGGCAGCTCTGAGCTCATGAATTTTCTGCATTTATTATGGAGAACACTAAAATGTGTGTTCACACTTGGTCTGCTAAAACCATGCTGGGCTTTCAGAAAGAAAAACTGATCCATAAAGAGAACTCCTTAGAGCTGGAGAAAGGAATAAAGACACAAAAATTTATAACAAAGCAGATGTGAGCCTTCTGGGACTATTGAAAGTATCCTCAAGCCTTGTGTTTTGCAAGGGACAGTAGTGGATGATGAGATATATTTTGCTTAACCTGTACAGCTCATTAGCAAATGAAGGCACAATATGAAATCTCTGTTGGTTGTTTCTGTATGGAAAACATTGCTGGTGGTAAATTTGTCAGAAGATTTTATAAGGGGCTGCCAGCCAGTGTGAGGAGTCCAGCAGTTGTGCTGGGAGTGCATTTGAGAGCTGCTCAGTCATTTCAGAGACAGGTGACATCACCTCTGCATGCTTCAGGGATGGATGTTGCAATGTCCAGAGATTCTTCCTGATCTGGCATTCTTTTCTGCCAAGAAAAGTATGGACTGAGAAGAAATGGTGCTGCTGTCTTGGTACCATCACTTTCACACCTCTCAAATGTTTCTTGGCATAGATTATGACACACACAATTTGTTTGCAGCTCTTGTGGTACCACTGTGCAAAAGATGTTTATCTGGTAATCTCTTTCTGCACAACCTGTTTTAACCACCTTGCCTTAGGACGCTGCTGTAAACTGATATATGCAATGTCTCATCTTTGGGTTTGCCTGTCCCTGTTAAGTTAGACTCTTATCCAAGAAAACACGTTACTATGTTGAAAATAAGCCTCCTTCCCTTGCTGAAGTCATTAAATGACTGCTTGGGTCATTAGTTTTGATCTATGTGTACATACATGTGAATAGCAATGTTTTTAGTGGCTATGAGAAAATATTTAACCCTAGGTAGATTGCTGACAAGACAGGGTGCTCTGTCTGTAAAAATCATGTAGTTACAAAAATTCTTCCCCTTCAGCTTAGCCTCATGAAATCTGTGGCATCTCTCCAGATGAAGACTGGAAATGTTTTCCTTCCTTTTTTAGCTGACTGGGTTTGTGTGTGTGCCACAGGCACTGTATATCATCCTAGTATATTTATACTTTCAACTTATTGATTGGTAGATGGGATGATAGCCCTTTGGATTTATTTTGCTGCTCATTTATAATTAATTTGGCACCGGCATAAAAAAAATCAACCTTTATTCATTTACCATCTATTCACTGTGAGCGGGTTATTTTTAGAAGGATGAAACATAGAAGAGCCATGCATTAGGCAACTGGCTGACATATGCATTGGTCCAGACATGTTGCCATCAGATCTGGCTATAAATTTTATCAACATTTGCCAAAAAGGGGGTGTATTCTTCAGCCAGCTGTACAGATGTGAAGGCCACCAGCGATCCTGGTGAGTGCCTGTTCAGGGCTGCTGAAGTGTTTGTCGGCAAGATGTCCCCTGTTGTCTGGTGTGACCCTGATGGACGGAACTGAAGGGGCTGGGTGGTTGATTTGAGGACATCTCTGTGTCCCCTGCAAGTTCTTACAGGTGATCTGCACTGGGTGGAGCATGGGGTCATGGGAGAAGGATGGCCAGAGAAGTGAGCTTGGGGCTTGTGGAGAGAAGGCAAACTTGCTGCTTTACCCATTGGCGGTCCTGCTGCTGGAGCTGAGTCATGGACTTGTAGAATAACCACACCGCTCCTGACTCCTGCTCACTCACACTCCACTGGGCTGATCACACAGAGTTCACAGGGAGTTTTCTCCGTATCACTTTCCCCAGCTGCCAGTAACAACTGCCTGTAATTTGCCTTGATAAATACAGAAGGTATGAGCATTGAATTCAAAACGACAATTTAAGGTTTCAAAGCAGTTCACCTGCTCTGCAATGCTTTAAAGATCTCCCAAATGCAATCTTTTGTGTGTGCTTGAAATCTGCCTCTGCCACTACTCAAATATATTTATAGGCTACTGGTGGGCTGCCTATGAAAATTCTCATCCCACAGTTTTTCCTTCAGGATGGTGAATGCTTCTATGTTTCATGAAGGTTAATGCTACAAAGAGAGAGAAGCAGCTGCTCAGTATATGATTGTAAATGCCTGCTAACCTTCTTAATCTGTGATCTCAGTAATGTGTTCACGGCACACTTTAGAAGCACAGTTCTGTATAGCTTATGGAGAGTCAAAGGGTTGTTTCACTTTACTTGATCCTTGCAGTATATGCACCTATGTCTCCTTTGAATCACTTCTTCAAATTATCTTGAGCAGTATTCCACTTCTGCCCCTCCCCAAATAAAGGGCTCAGTTCCCTCTATTTTCCTGCCCCCCTCCTCCCAGTGTGCAAGCATGCCCAAGATGAATCACTGCATAATTATATTCCTATTGCTTGTATCCTTCCGTTGTCTCTCCCTTTCCGCTTGTTTCATGCTCACTTGCCAATCAACATTTGGGGCTGGGTTCTTTTCTGGTATTCATTAACCCCAGGGAAGACCTTCAGCAGCAGTCTAGGGGACACCTGAGTGCCTCCAGCCCACATCACAGTCCTTGAGGGCAGGCTCATCAGGCTTGGCATGTACACCATTCTGTAATTTGCCTTGAAAAATTAAGCCCTGCTTTATGCTCCTGGCCACCCTGTGGCTTTGAATTGGTATCTGAGGCAAGAGAAGAATGTTCCTGACTTTCCAGCCATGCACAGGGAGGTAAGAGCCAGGGGGGCACTGCCTTTCCTGGGCAATGGTGGGTGGCAGGGCTGTGGTTATGCTGCAGTCTCCTATAAAAGTCGAGGCGAGGACAGGGAGGGAGCTGATTTAGGCCAGCACCTGATAAAAGAGGTGAGGGTTTGACAGAAGGTTTCAGGCTTATGCTGCATTTTCTGCAGACGCACTGCTGTCCTTACTGGGATGGGACCTGGTTTCTCATGGTGGCCAAGAGGACAGCCATGTGTGTAACATGAGGAGCATGGCTGAAGCTGTCTTTGAAGTCTTGACATAAGTGTAGTCTAAAATCTACTGATAAAGATTAAACATCAAATTGAGAAAACAGGGCTGGACACTCAGTCAGAGACCTGATCAGGTAGACTTGGTCCTCAGCTTCCCTCTCTGCCACTGAGTTCCTTGGGATGAAGTTCTCAGAGGGACCCCAAATGTGTCAGGAGCCTAAAGCAGCAGGGCACTGTTCCTGAGTCTTCCTTCAAACCTTCCAGCTGCAGAACTGAAGCACATAGCTCTTTACAGCAAGAGTGAGAAGCCTGTGGAGTGCAATTATAATGTATGAAATTTGCAGGGACACCTTACTGGTGACCTCTCCTGTTCCTCAGTGCCCTCATTACTGACTCAACCTGACTGTGATCATCTTGTAACCCATCTCTCTTGGCTGAACTCTCTTTTAATTTTAAGTGGATGGCTTAGGTATCCACACTATAAATCCATTTGACCAATTAAGAACACAGCCCTGTTTCAGTAACAGGTACTGTTCACTTGCAAAATTTTGGGGCTGTAGGTTACAGATTGTCATGCTTGTAGAGTCCACCCAGCAGCGATATAGACTAATTCCTAAAGCCATAGTGGCACAAAACAGCACCTGGGAGGTACAGTGGCTGCTCTGCATTTCGACATGCAGTATTTCTGCCAGGATGTTTAAAGGACATGCATGCCTGTGTGCAGTTTTGACATGTAAGCCTTATGTGTTGTCCCTCCTCCCTTCTATGGAGGTGGCACCTGCCATCTCTTTGTATTCCAGGCACGTCTCACTCACTGTGAGTATGTAATACTGGTTAAATCATAATTCTGTTTTTGCACAGGGGAATGTCTTGTGGGAGAATGAGCACTATCTGTTTTTGGAAATCTGGCACTGGGGCTGGCTTGATGGGAGGAAGAGCTGAGATGTAATGCTGGTTTACTTTGTGGAGGTGCACTCAGCCAACACCCTATTTGCTTTGTAGTCCTTAAAGAAAAACGAGATACGCACAATGGGCATTTCTTTCCCTGGTGCTAAGATACTGCAATGAAAAGCTAGCCTGGAAATACACTGGCTTCAAAGAAATACAAACCCAAAATGTGATTTTGCAGAGTTTGAAAGTTAGTCAGCTTAATTCACATTTTGGCAGCTAAATACTAGCACTTCTATTTAGGGGGACAACGTCCAGGGAATACGATATCGAACTCTGCAGTTCTGATCTGCTGTACATGCCTGACCTCCTCTCTCTGTGGTCTCTCTTGTTTGCTCAGCCTGTAGCAGTAATAAGGGCATTCTTGCAGTGTTAGTGGACATCCTCTAGCACAGCCAGGTGCTGCTTGAATACTACTCCCTCTGGTTTTCAAAATTGCTTAGTACCCCTAGGTTGCTATCCTTGCAGAACTGTGTAGAGCCTCCAGCCCCTAGTTGCATCCCTGCCTTCAGGACGGGCAAGGTTTCCTAGTGGGACCTGTGGTCACTTTCTCTCCCTGCTCTGGCTCTGCCTCACCATCGGTCAGTCACTGCTTCAAGGACCTGGTTTCAGTTATCCCTTCTGCATTGGTCTGTTCTTTTCTGGCTCTGGGCTTTGCAGTTTCACAGCACTGGGCTCCCCAAGCTGCAATTTGATCTGCTGCTTTCCCCTGGCCAGCTCTTGTCAGTTTCAGCCTTGTCTGAGCCACTACTTTTTCTGTTTAGGTTTATGTGATAATTTCTTTTCTCTTTTTATTTTTGTGCGGCAGAGTTCCTAGTGCTTTGAGACCCCATTGCAGATATATTCAGTGTTTTAGCTCCTGTTTTGTAGCTATGATGTCTTCTAACCCTTGGTGACCATGTAACATCAGTACATCAGCCAACACCACACCTGGCCTTTCTGTGGAGCATCGGTCTCCTCTATTGCCTGCAATGCCAGGGTGCTGCTTCACCTTTGCTCTGTGGCCATTTCTAACAGAGGAAGGCAGGACTTGGGAAGAAAGCAATGCTCAGTCCTTTCTGTGCTGCTGTGCCCTCTGCAGCACCCCGCAGTGCTGACTAGCTGAGAGGAGCGTGTCTATCCTCCTCTGCAGCACATGCTCCACCGAGGATGTGCTGGGCACAGTCGTTCCTCCCTCCTCCCTGCTCCATCCTGCCCAGTGTATGATTTTCCCAAATAGATGGAATATGGTTCTTAATGCCTAATTCTTATTCTAAGAATACTTTCCTGATCCTCGCTGGAAAGATGATTAATACTGCATTGCCCAGCCAGTCACACTATCCCCAGTAGAGCTATAAATAAATACCACCCAGCAGTTGCATACAGCAAGCCTTATTTTATTATTTTCCATTCATAATACAAAACATGAGAAGCAACTGCCATTTAGAGAAGAGCCTGAGTAACAGCTATAGTTTAGTAGGCACCTAGCTCTTCATTCTCCACCATCCAGGGGGCAAAGAAATCCCACACTTATTTTTCAGTGAGTTTTACTGTTCTCTAGTTACGATGCTTATTAGTCTATCTAGTTGGCTGGGACACATGATTAAGTGTGCAACATGCTTTACATGGCCCTGGGTAGGAAGGCTTTCCCTGTTCAAAACGAGGTGAAAACCCTCCACCAGGACTTGTTTTGTTCAGTGGAAAATTGGTTTCTTAGCCAAAATGCAAACAACTGTTATGGTTGCCATGGTATCTTCATTTCTTATGAAATAGAAGTCCCTTGCAATGTTGGATAAGCAGTTTTGATTCAAAAAAAGAGATAAAATATTTTTAAAATACTGCAGATTTTGATATTAAAAATGTCGAGGACTGAAGCACTTCACAGGAATGGTTTCCACTGACATTTTACTAATTTATTTAAGATCTGGAGTTTTCAATTTTTAAAAAGTAAGTCATGAGAAATACCAAACCCCAAGCTGTAGAGATTCACACCCAAAAGTAATTTCCAGCTGGCTTTACCATGACCCTGGCTGAGCTCTTCATCTGTGAGTCATTCTGGAGAGCAGGTTGATGGGAGGAGGGATGCATGAGAGGGAAAGGGCTGATGTTTCTCCCAGATGGGATGAGGTGTGTGAGGGGCTGATGGTGCGGTGGCTGGGTGGGCTAGTCTCAGGGGGTACTGCCAGGTCCCTGTAAGCATGGGGGACACAAGCCCTTGCCTGCCAGAGAGCTGCATTATGAACTCTCAGGTGGCTGCACAGTGTACATGGGCCCCTTAGGTACCAGCCCCTCAGTGGGACTCTAAAGCCTTGCAGGGAAAATGCAGTTTTTCTTTTACTGTCAGTGTGTGGCTCAGGGACTTGTGAAAGGCTTTTACTGCGGTTCCATGAACACTTCCAATTAGGCGGGTTTTGTTTTCATACAGCTGCTAGCTTTTTGACAAGTAATAGGGAAAAAAAATCTGCCATTACAGTGTTATTCACCAAAGCCTAGTTTTCATCAAATACAGTGCACAATAAACTTGCAGAAACTACGTAATTTATTGGGAAAAAAGTTCAAGGCGCTTAAGACCTTTCGTAGGATTAATTTCTTTCTTTGTTATACAAAAACCTACACTTCTCTGAATTTTAATCACCCCTTGCCCAGTCCCTTGCACACACATTTTTATTTTTATGATCTTTTTATGTGATACTTTCTCTAGCTTACTAAGGCACTTGCTTAATGATAAACTGAAACGACCAGTAAAAACAAGCTTTCACTAGAAATCAGCCTATGGTAAGTCCTTGTAGGATTGTAGTCTTTATGGCTTTGCTGTAGGAAGTCAAAGACAGAACTAATAAAAACATTGTTGAAGAAATACATTAGAATCAAGGTAAGATTTTACAAAATGGAAACAAGAGAGTACTAATATCGAGAAAGCCTCTGGACGGTGGTTGTATAATTAATTGTTTAGTCCTCATTGCTAGAAGCTCCTCTCTAGCTTTTAGTGAAAGGGAGTATTTTTTTTTACAGAAAGCCAAGTAAACAGTAAAATAGTCATGAGCAAAAACTGGAAACTTTAAAAAAACATGAGAAAACAGGCCTACAGAGAAATATCCTAATGACTGAATAATCATTATTCAGCTCTTTGGTCCCATATTCTGAGACTAGGGGGATGGAAAATACCAGTTACACATCCCCATAGTTAAAAAAATCACAACTATGTCTCTCCAAACTTGTAAAACTTTGTTAAAAGTCATGGGCTTTTGGCTGGAGGAGAAGGGGATTTATGTCCTAATCCTCCCTTTGTTTAATAACACAAACCACTGGAGGTTTCCTCTTCCCTGCACAGACTTCACGAACTGGTCCTGCTGAGGGCACTGCCAAGCTCTCCATAAAGCTGATGGTGCTTTCAGTGGGAGTTACTGCCTGAGGTGCATCATTCTGGTGTTGTGCATGGCAGCTAACCTCCTCATGTTAGGGTTTATCCTTGTGCTCTTTTATGGATTGCCACATGAATACTTCAGGCTGCAGCTCTGATCATCAAGGTGAAAGGTGCAAGTTTGTCTCCAGACAGTCCATGCAAATGACCTGATGCAAACCCTACTGCTTTCACAACTTTAGTCTGCTCTTGTGCATGACCTACTGGCCCTTTATGTGAGATTCTGCTGCTCCCTTTTCAGTAAATGGCATCTATCAGAAGAGATATGATCCTTCACAGTGATTTTCTGCCTTGTCAGCTGGGAGAGAGTAAACCCTGCCTAGCTAGATCCTAGAGAGCACCCAACTCTTCTCTTGTCGTTACTAAGAGCTCTCTAACTTTTTGTGTGTCTGCAGTGTGGAAAGTCCCCATGTCTGATACGAAATTGGTGAGGTTTGGAATGAAGATTTTGTCACCCTGACTTTCCTTTTCTTCTTCAGTTGGCAAGCTGTGAAACTGAAGAAAAGAAATATGATGATCCTGGATAAGCACTATATAGTAATTGTTTTTGAATGTGATGAGGGCAGCAATAGTTAGGTGGCCACTTGTAGGAAAGTCTCAGAGGATCTTCAGTTGGACTTGGGAGTCCACTTAAATTACCAGGCCAGGCTACCAAAATGAATTTCCTGCACGGGCCCTGTGCCCGCCCTGTTCCCTGTTCACCAAGACAATTCTGCATCTTCCTTTCCCATCAAGGGGCTTCTTTACTTGGAAGGCAGAGCTGGGGCCTCTCCCTTCGGCAATAAGCAAGGGAATTGTGCAATTGGAAAAAACTGTGAAGTGTGAAAAACAACAGCATACATCAAGTGCTAACTCACTTGGCTGAAGACTTGGGCTGATCAAACAAGCAAAACCTTCTGAAACATTCCCAAGTACAGGTCCAGATTCTTTGTTTGTTTGTTTGTGTCAGACCACATTTAAAATTAAAAACAGTAAATTCAGCAGAGGAAAATTCTGAGTGGATCTGGTCTCTTTTTTCAGAGGCACACAGAATGTCCCCAAGAAGAAACTTAATCTCAGGTGTGGGCTCAGAAACCCACCAGTGATCCAGATGATATGTTTTTGTTTCCTGAGCCCTTTGTATATGCCTGATGAGGTTAGGCTAATTTATTGCCCAAAGCAAGACAGTGGTAGGTGTCACTTGTAGAAACGTGCATCAGCTGTTTTCTTCCCACACTTGTGCTGGAGGTTGCATGTCTTTCCTTCTTTGAAGGCAGAGTCATGGTTTCATGCTTTGTCCATTTTTAGGATGCTTATTTAATTCAAATAGGAACCAGGAGAAGGGCTGGACTGAGCACTTCCACTAATATAATCTCTGTGCATGGCAAACACATCAGTGGTGAGAGCACGGGTATGCAGATCAAGACTGCAAAATACTTTTCCTGGCTCTTTTCTCTTGTACTCCAGCATGGTTCCATACATGGACACACATATTTCATTGCTTATTTTTTTCAGTAGACTAGGCACAGGACAGAGTTTTCAGCAACCTAAACGTTTTAGTTGGCTTTTCTGCCAGTCAACAGAAGTTCTTAAATGCTACATGGTTTTTTTTCTTCTCACCTTCTGTCTGGTCCATATATTTGTTGCAGATGTGTTTTGGTGATTACTGCATCTGTTGTGGTAGGTCATATTCCCTATTCAACATACTATGTGCTATTACAATTCCAGTGTTGGCTCCTGCATTTCAGCTACAGAGTATTGCAATGTTTATCCTCAGCTGTTGGAAGTAAAGCACTTCAAATTTTTATCCCCTAAAAACTTTACTTGTTCAGGTGTGGTACACAGAATCACAGAATCACAGAATCGTAGGGGTTGGAAGGGACCTCGAGAGATCATCGGGTCCAACCCCCCTGCCAAAGCAGCTCCCTAGCTCATATTGCACAGATAGGCGTCCAGACGAGTCTTGAATATCTCCAGAGAAGGAGACTCCACCACCTCCCTGGGCAGCCTGTCCCAGGGCTCTGTCACCCTCATTGTCACCCTCTATGTCAGCCTCTATGTCAGCCTATTCCAGTGCTCTGTCACCCTCACACATTCTTAAGTGTTAGAGATGACTGGACCTTAAGCTGCTTAGTACTTAAAAACATGTACTGCAGCTGGCCAATTTATATTTTAAATGAAGATTTGGATCAAACAACACCTTAGAAACAAAAGACTCTCTTTTCTGTATCTTTTTTTTTTTTAAAAAAACAACAAACCTGATCATCTCTCTTGATATTACATTTTAAGAATTTAAAAGCAAAACTGCTCAGTCTGGAGGATCATAGTTTTCTATCTGATCTCAGACCATGCATTATTGATTTCCAGTATGCAAAAAAATATCTAAAATGTCTGCAACAAAAATGCAAAGAATAAAAATGCTTTCACTGCTTTTGAAATTAAAATCAATTTTATAAGCGTTATGTTGCAGGGAATTGAAATTTGTGAAGTGGGTTAAGTAGTGGGAGGAATATTACAAAAAATATTGCAATTCATTGTAAGATAAATTAGTAAAAATCTAGTATAATTACTAATTTAGTATAGGAATAAAATAAATTCTGCAATCAAATACCAAAATAATGTGTGCCACCCTAGGCAGCAGGGAGATTGCAAATTTGGGGTTCATCTCACCTGTACTTGGCTACAGCACCCAACTGGGCTCTGAGCTACCTGTTCAGGCTGTCTTTGCAACTGGTGGGAGGCAGCTGGCAGTCTGTGGCACCTTGCGCTGGAGAGAGACGAGTGTCCCTGTGAGCTGTCTTAGAAGAGCAGGCAACAGCTTTCCGTGTCTGCCTACACCTAGGAAGCACATCTAACATCAGTGTGCCCCTCAGATAAGAATTCTTCCTCTGGGTCACTGCCCATGAAGCCCAGCTGTGCTGCACCCCTGCCTCCTGGGTAAGAGCTGCCATTGTCCCAGGAGTACATACAGGTGGCTCAGTATGTGTGGGGTTTCCCCAGAGACTCATAGTGGCTCATTTTAATCTGGAAAGGCAGCTCTCAAAGAACATGGTTTTTTGTATGTTTGCTTGTTTTGTTGAAAGCAACCCCATATTTCTTTTTTTTCCCCTGAGAGCAGTTCCAGTTCGTTTTGCTCATTGCACAGCACAGGATATAGGCTTTCCATCCCAGCCCTTTCTATATGCAGTTCCCAGAGGAGCCAATCTTCTCACTGTCTGAGAAATGCTACAGGCAACTTTCAAACACAAATCAGTGCCTGTTTCCCTACTTTTCCTCCTTGCACCCCTCAGACTGCCATCTCATGCACGTTCATGTTTGAGTTTCTCCTTATTTTCATTCTGTATCAGAGACAAAACAACTCTTGCCCTCTTGGCTTGCAGGTTCATATACCAGTGAGAGCAGTAACTACTGGACAGCTTTGATTCACTCTCAGTTTCACAGTCCCAAAGAAAAGCAGCCTGAAGCTTCTCTTATTTGCTGCCTTATTCCTAGGTTCTGCCAACTTTGCCAACTCTGCCCAGTACAAGTGAAATTGTGTACTCTGGATTTTCTGCCTTCACAATATTTATTGGCAGTCTCTCTCTGAGTATAGATAGCAGCCCGTCTAAGGAACTGCTGAGCTTCCTCTGGGGTGTCTCCATACCTGTGGCACTAAAAAAGCCATCTTCATTACTGTGTGGTTTGTAGGGATTTTTAATGTGTATTCTACTGGAAAATACCTAATAGAAAAGATTCAATTAGAAGAGGGTAAACACTTACTCCCTTGCCCTTGTGGTGACTATTTCTTCTCTCCATTAAATACTGAATTTAATCTGATGCAATTGCTTTTCCCCCCATTGTTTTGTGATGCTATCCTCTTTAATGGAAGGACAGTAAAAGTATATACCTGTACTTTTTTTTGCAGCTGATGCTGCTCTGAATTCTGAGCTTGTTCACTCATGTTTTAAAATGTTTAAAGAAGATCCAAGGATGCCCCTGGTTTTCCCAGGATTGCTGAATGGTTTGCTTGGATTTGTATTGCACTGGGTTCTAAAAATGCAAGATTAGTCCCTCTCCCTGTGGTCTTTTTTGGATTTTGATTTGTTTCCAAAATAAACCACACAGTACCCTCTCTTGCCCGATTCCACCATTGCAAGACCCTTCTAACAGATTTGTAGTGATACTACTACTAGTAGTAGTTGTTGTAGATGCTTTGCTTTACTTGGCCAAAGAGCAAGGTGGCTGTTTTGTGCAGAGCAATTTTTGTGGTGGTTGCTCTCTATAAGGGGGAAAATGAGGCCTGCAGCTGTGTATTATTGACTGTGCTGCATTTTGTTGTCTTGTTTCCCAGATGCAGCTAAGCAAAAGAAGCCATTGACCTGCAAAGTTACAATAAAGAAACAAAACTATCTATACTAACAGGTATCTAATTTCCCATGAAACTCTATTTCCCTTGTCTTGATGCAGTTAGTTTTCTTTAGCTTTGGGAGTTTGTGCCTGTGTAAAATAACAAGATCTTCCATAGATTAGCATAATAGCAATTGCAACAATAGTGTTTTTAATAGATCATTTAGTAGTGCTTTGATGTTTTTAACAGTCTCTAATGGCGCAGCATTAGAAATGATTCTCTAAGTGCTCAGAAATGAGGCCTTAAAAAGAAAAAAAAAGAAGTTGCTGTCATTATAGAAATGGCACCTATTGATCCCTGCTACAGAACTGGGATGCTCTCTCAACCTCTAGTTCTTCTGAATAAATAACGGCCTTTGTCATAAGGCGGCACTGGACAGGTTAGAAATGCCAGTGAGAAAGGCCGAGGTAGAAGCTTCTCATCTGAAATGAAGCTGAGAACTGCTAGGGGTGCAGTCACCTTTTCACACAGTTTCTGCCACAGGATCTAACCAGAATGGCAGTTACTCAAAAAATTACCCGAGAGATTCTTGCTGCAGAAGTCCTTGTAATCAGAGGGAAAAAGTTCTGAGGCTCCAAGGAAGCCCCTGAGCAGACTGGACCCTGCAGAAGTGCCTGACGTCCTGGGGTCAGATTTACTGTAGGATGACTCCACTGACTTCACTGCTGCTTGTGCACGTGCCTTTCACAAACACTTAACCAGGATCTCTGCAGTTTCTTCCCCATATTCCAGACTGGGATATGCTTCCCTGAGCTGTATGTGGGGCAGCCAGATATACTATCAGCCAGGAGAATTTATTGGTACAAGACCCATTACCCCCTAACATGGGGGCCTGCCCTTCACATCATATGGTCTCTGCTGAAATCCTCCAGGTAAAAAAGGCTGTGAGGTGCTGCCTCACATGGAGGTCTCCAAGGGAGGTCATCTGCAGGCAGCATGCAGCATGTCCCTGTGCATGGTGGGAGGTCCCTTGACTTCTGGAAAAGAAGCAGTCACACAGGCACAACATACAAGCACGGTAATTAGGATTTGCTGAGAAGGTCGCCTCAGAACCAGGGCATCCCTGGCACAGCTACACCTCTGCCTGTCTCTGCAGCTGGCTCAGCCCAAGCAGGCCAGCTGTTGCTGTGTGGTACTCCATCACAAGGTGCTGACAACATGTAAGCCACAGGACCTGCACATGCCCTGTAACCTCTGGAAAAGCAGTTTGTGTGGAGATGAATGTTACCTTTTAGGACAAATTTCAGATGTCATGTCAGAGAATTAAGTCCTGCAGTATGCACTTGCAAGTCACTGCTAGTTTTACTCTCATCCATGTTCCAGCTCTACGTGCTCTGATGGTCCCAGTTGAAAACCTTTGGTGTACAAGCTACACTGCCTGATATTTTTTCCTGAAACAGGACTGTAACAGAGGTGTTACATGGGTCATTACTGGACATGACAGTTCATGCTCTTCCTTTTGCAAGCAGAAGTGTTGCTTTTTCTTGACAGAGGGATTAAGGCATTGTGAGAGCAAGCTTTAAAAGTATACCAATACAACAGACCAGTTTCTCAAGGCCCATGAACAGGATCTGTCTGTGTGGTGGGCTGAACCACTTCCTGCTGCTTTAGTCTGTGATACTTTTCTATTACATGACACCAAAGCTACCATTCAGAGTCTGTAAGGGCTGCACTGAGATGTAAGTCATGCCTGGCTCTTACCAGAACCAGGAAGGTTCATGTAGGCAGAGATTCTGTCGTGGTTTTGCCCCAGCTGGCAGCTGAGCACCATGCAGCCGCTTGCTCATTTTTCCCCCGACAGTAGGAGAGGGGGAAATGTGCGGAGGAAGAGAAAATGGGAAGGCAAAGGCAAACCTCATGGGTTGGGATAAGGCCAGTTTACTGGGACAGCAAAGGCAGTGAGAAATAACAATAACAGGACTTACAGCAAAATATAGGAAATTGGTGATCAACAAAGCAGTTTCTCACCAGACCACACAACTCAGACCATACAACTCAAAGCCATCCCACAGCTAGACTGTCCCCAAACTGCATGTCCTGAAGCCCTGTGCTCCTCCTCCTGGCACCACCCCTTTATGCTGAGCATGACACCACTGGCATGGAATACCCTCTTTGGTTTGTTTGGGTCATCTCTCCTGGCTGTGTCCCCTCCCAACTTCCTGGGCAACCCCTGCCTTCTGGTTAGCCAGGCAGTGTGAGAAGCTGAAAATTCCATGTCTGCTTGGCAGCACCTAAATCCATCAGTCTGTTGTCAATGCTGTTCTCATCCTGACTCCCAACCACAACAGCACACCAGCTGCTAGAAAGAAAATCAACTCTATCCTAGCTGAAACCAGGACAAGTGCAAAGGTCCAGAGATAAGAAACCAGCAAAACCCAGTTGCTAGGAATGGAATCTGAGGAGGGTCAATTTTAGTGATGAGATAAAATTTATGGGAGGTTGGTAATTTACAAGAAAAGCAGAAAGAAATGGTTATGATTTTTAATTACTTACATGATGTTTCAAAAATCCTGATGTGCCAGTGTCCTTTCATTATGTATTTGAGCATGAACTTTCATGAAAATTCTCCACTGTCCTTACAGAACTGAGATCCAAGCTCAAAGTCAGCTAAGAGTTCAGATGAGTTACATCAAGCAAGTCATAAGGCTCAATGTGGAATCCTCTGAGAACATGAATTTTCTATACTAGGAAGTTTAAACTCTAGATTTAAAAATTATACATACATATTTTATACTGGTTTCATCACCAAAATGTGTCTCCACAGCAGCAATCAAAGCCTTGGGAGATATATCTGAAAGTCGGTGTTGGGAATGATTTAAAGAAAAAGCCTCCAAATGTGATATTTATATCTTCACAGACTATTTTTAGGTGCCATTTGTCATGTTCTTGCACAGTGTCTCCCAAACCTCCTCTTTCTGAAACAGCAGTACTCTACACCTCATTCTTAAACTTTGGGAAAACACAGAAAGCTCCTAAAATAATTTCCATTCATTTCATAGAGCAATAACATAAATGCCAGTAAAATTAAATTGAGCCATCTTGTGCTTCTTCAAAGATCCTTTTGGAATATCTCTTTCACATCAGCTGCAAAGCACTTGCAAAGACACTAGGTTGCCAGACTTATTGTTTTCAATGAGATGAGCAGCGAAGCACACCACACTTGTGATTTGCTGCATGTACAGATAATGTCTCCCTGCATCACACCATCTCTGTGGGACAGCAGAGAGTGTGAATAGAGCAACAGAGAGGGTGAGTGAGGGTTTGAAATGGTAAGTAAGGCTGATTTTGAGTTTGGGAACAGAGAGTGAGACACAGTGAGGAAATGCCAGAACAGACAAAAGGAGAAGGTGCTGGAGCTGGATGTGTGTGCCAGGGGAGAGTGTGGCTTTTTATGGAGTGAGGTGAGTAAAACAGAACAGCATGGACAATAATTCTGCATGGAAAGTATATTCCTGCTTGTAGATAAAAGAGGAAAGGGCAACCCAAATTTAAGAACCATCCAGGACTGGAAATCAACACAAGAATGGGGACAGAGAAGTTAATGAGTGTGTGGTGATCTCAGTACAAGACGTTACTGGCCCTGAAAGCCATGAATCCAGGATGGTTTGTGTAAGAGTGGTGGTGAGGACAAGAGGCAATGGGTACATACCTGAGCAGAGGAAGTTCCACTTAAGCATGAGAAAAAACTTCTTTACTGTGAGGGTGACACAGCACAGGAACAGGCTGCCCAGAGAGGTTGTGGAGTCTCTGGAGATATTCAAGACTTGCCTGGATGCTGTCCTGTGCAACCTGCTCAATGTGATCCTGTTCTGGCAGGGGGGTTGGACTAGATGATCTCAAGAGGTCCCTTCCAGCCTCTATCATTCTGTGATTCTGTGATTCGATGAGTGAGGGCTGCAGATGAAGATAAGTCGGAAGATAAAAACCAGACAGGAGAGGGAGGAAGATAGGCAATGCTGTGTAAGTGGGTTATTTTGAAGGATAAAAAAGTTTATGCAGAAGGCCAGAGTCATCAGAAGAAATTTCATGCTTAGCTGGACCAAGACAGTTTGTGGCATATAAGGCAAATAAGTTCCTGCATGGTAGTTGTAAAAATGTAGATAATGCAGGAGGGGTAAAAGTATTCCAGTTATTTCTGTTCTGTGCTTGGAAGAAGCAGAAAGAAATGCTGCCTGCTTTATTGGAAACCAATGATAAATCCACTGGGATTTTCATTAGGCAATCTAAGTAGTTTTCTCCCATGATGTCAAAGGAAAGAAAGAAACAATTTACCTTCCTTCATTGAAAAAAAAAATGTACTGATAGTATAAAAAATGTCTATTAAAATACTTGGAACACCAATGAAATATCTGAAGACTGGAAGCTGGCTATTAGGAGGTAAACAAGATGACCAAGAAAATTATAGGCCAGTTGACCTGACATCACTCCTGAGAGAAATAATGGAATAATTGATACAGGATTCAATTAATAGAGAAATAAAGGGCAGGAATATAATTACTGTCAGTCAGCAGTTTTATGCAAAATAGGACTTATCAAACAGAATTTATTTCATTCCCTTAGATTATTAGTATGGTTGATGAAGGCAGGAATAAGATTCTTTGTATTGATTTTTATCTTATACCACTTTTTTCTGATACAGAAACACATACTATTCGACACTGAAATGCGTAGGCACTAAGAATTCGCCAGCTGACACAACTAGTTTCTAGGGGAAGTTTTTATAAATGTGGGTCACTTCAGTGTGTTCTATAAAATTTGCTATTGAGCCTATTCTGTATCTTCCCTAATATCTGAAGGAAAATACAAACTCAGAGAAAAATAGAGTTGACATAATGTCAGGCACAACAGCTGCAGAATCAGGGGCAAAAAACCTGCTGTACAAAAGGAGCAATTGGGATTATTCAGCAAGCAATTTGAAGACAAATGGGTTGTTACTGTTCAGTGCAAGGCTGTGCATGCATGGACAGGGAACAGTGGCCTGACCCGCAGACTGCAGCAGTGCTGCCTGGGAGGTAGTTTGGGGATCAGAGCAGATAAAACAGCTGAAACACGAACATGCAGTTGATGCCACAGCAGGTGGATGTAATGTTGTCTTTGGAGATATATGCAATTGCAAAAAGAAGACTAGAAATGGGATGCTGAAAATTCAAGACAGGAATACAGCGTTTGTCCATGACCACAGGAAATACTGCAGAAAAGAGATAATGGTGTGGGAGGCAGGGAGCTTGAGAGTAAGAAGCAAAAACTATCTTGAAATGCATAAATTGTGCCTCTCCTTTGTTGCAGTGTTTGAAAATGTTGTTTGAATTAGCTGCAGGTATGATTTTTAGAAAGTCTGAGCTCTGCTGGGTTGCATTTTACGGGTCCTTATTCAGAGAGTGTGACCTTCCTTCATTATAAAATAGTTCTTTCCCCCGGAAAGTGAAGCAAAACTTAATTGAAGTGCCTTTCACTCTGAATGCTGATTTCCAAAAGGAACGTCACTTTAAGCATTAATTCAGGTCATCTTGCCCTATAGTCCCTGTGCAGGCAAGCTTGGAAACCATTCAAGAGATGTCATTTTTCCCCTCCCCACAAATGACATTAGAGCGCAAGTACCAGAAGAGTGCATTTGGTGTAGAAATGAAAGGCATACAGGGAACTAATAGAAGTCAGATCAGTGTTTGAGGCTAGAAGAGAGGAATATATGTTTTTAACCATGTTGAAACAAAGCTGTGAAAGAATTGGTGTCTCTCTTGTGCTGTCTTTGAGCGAAGATGGGAGGCTTTTCTAGAAAAAAGTCCTTAAAGCCAAAAGGAGTTTGGAGGGCTTATTATGAGGTTAAGTGTGAAATACCAAGCTACCTGAGACATGGAGGAGATCCTGATACAGTATCTGACCATGTTTATTCTTAAATGTGGTAAGTAGAGAAGCTTATTAGCCAGTGAAGCATGTAAGAAACAGAAATGTGTAGAGTCCCCATCAGAGTTAGTGCTGCAAGAGATGTCATTTCAGATAAAGCCATGCTTTTGCTTACATCATGAAGGCTGCATTGAGCAAGCATGTTTGACAGTATTACTTCTACTCAACCCGTTTGCTATGTGACATTGACCATGGATCTGAAATACACCATAGGGTTTAGGTTTGTCAACCTCCTGGGAGGGCTTCACTTCCATTTAGTGTGCAAAGAAAGGTTTTTACCTCCTTGCACATGCCTGAAACTTATCAAAAGCATGACTGCAGGAATCACAGGTTCATGGAATGGAAGGAGATGGAAGGGACCTACAGAGATCATCTAGTCCAACCCCCCTGATAAAGGAAGATCATCTACAGCAGGTTGCACAGGATCGTGTCCAGTCAGGTTTTGAATATCTCCTACACTTGCCCTCATTGACCTTCTAGCTTCTCCAGGTCTTGCTGAATGGCAGTGCAGCCTTCTGGTGTGTCAGTCACTCCTCCCAGTTTTGTATCTGTCCCCCAGTCTAGGTCATTGATGAATATGTTGAGCAAGACGGGACCCAGTACTGACCCCTGCAGCACACCACTGGCTACAGGCCTCCAACTAGATGCTGCACAGCATATCAGAACCTTCTGAGCTCTGCCATTGAGCCAGTTCTCAATCCACCCCACTCTCCATTTATCTAACCCACACTTCCTAAACTTGCTGTCGTGGATTGGCCCTGGTTGGATGTCAGATGACTCCCAAAGCTGCTCTATCACTCCCCATCTCAGCTGGATAAGGTAGAGAAGATATAATGAAGGGCTTGTGGGTTGAGATAAGGACAGGAGAAACCATTCAGTAATTGCTGGCACAGGCAAAACAGACTGAACTTGGAAAAAATTAATTTTTTACCAAGCAAATCAGAGTATGATAATGAGAAATATACCCAAATCTTAAAACAGCTCTCCTCACCCCTTCCTAGGGATAACTTTATTCATGGTTTATCTCCCTCCTCCCCTCCTCCAGCACAGGGGGATGGAGAATGGGTCCTTCCCATGGGCGAAAGTTCCTTATGAATTGCTCCAGTGTGGGTCTTTGCCATGGGGTGCAGACCTTCAAGAACAGACTGTTCCAGAGCTGGTCCCCCACAGGGTCACAAGTCTCACCAGAAAACCTGCTCCAGGGTGGGCTTCTGTCTCCGTGGGTCCACAGGTCCTGCCAGGAGCTTCCTATGGCACAGGCTTTTTCCATGGGGTCACAGCATCCTTTGGGCACCCACCTGCTCTGGCATGTGGTCCTCCACAGGCTGCAGGTGGATATCTGCTTCACTGTGGACCTTCATGGGCTGCAGGGGGACAGTCTGCCTCACCATGGTCTTCACCATGGCCTGCAGGCTAATCTGCACTCTGGTGCCTGGAGCACCTCCTCCCCCTCCTTCTTCACTGACCTTCGTGACTGCAGAGTTTCTTACACCCACTCAATCCTCCCCTCTCTGGCAGCAGAAAATGGCCCCTAGGTTGCTTTTCCTTCTTAAACATGTTATCACTGAGGTGCTACCACCGCCGCTGACAGGCTCAGCCTTGGCCAGCGGCAGGCCCATGTTGGAGCTGGCTTATGTTGGCTCTGTTGAACCTAGGAAAGGCTTCTAACAGCTTCTTGCAGCAGCCACCCTTGTAGCCCTCCAATACTGAAAAGTTGCCATGCAAAGCCAAAACACTTGCCTATGAGTATGTTATGGGAGATGGTGTCAAAAGTCTTGCTCAAGTCAAGGTAGACAACATTTACTGTCTCCCCTTATCTACCCAGCCATTCATGCCACCATAGAAGGCTAGCACATCGGTCAGGCATGCTTTCCCCTTGTTCTATCCATGTTGAGCTTTACTAATAATCCTCTTTTCCTCCATGTTCTTATTGATGACCCCTAGAATGAGCTGTTCCATCACCTTTCTAGGGATGAAGATGAGGCTGACTGGCCTGTAGTTTCCCAGGTTCTCCTTCTTGCTCTTTTTGAGGACTGGAGTGACATTGGCTTTCCTCCAGTCCTCAGGCACCTCTCCTGTTCTCCATGACCTTTCAAAGATAATGGAGAGTGGCTTATCAATAACATCTGCCAGCTACCTCGGCACCCATGGGTGCATCCCATTGGGGCCCATGAGTTTGTAGATGTCAAGTTTGCCTGAATATTCTCTAACCCTATCCTCCCCAACCAAGGGAAGATCTTCCTTTTGCAAGACTTTCTCTCCTACCTCCATGGTCTGGGATTCCTGAGGCCTGGCCTTAGCAGTAAAGATGGAAGCAGAGAAGGCATTCAGTAACTCTACCTTCTCTGTATCCTCCATCACCCATCTCATTCAGCATCATGCCTACATTTTCCCTAGTCTTTCTTTTTCTGCTGAGGTACTTGAAAAACCCCTTCTTACTGTCCCTGACATCCCTTCCCAGATTTAATTCCAGGTGGGCCTTAGCCTTCCTTGTTGCATCCCTACATACTCTGTCAACGTTTCAATATTCCTCCCATGTAGCCAGTCCCTTTTTCCACATTCTTTACACTTTACAATGTTCCTTCTTTGAGGTTTTCCAGAAACTCCTTGCTCATCCATGCAGTTTTCTGCCTTCTTTGCTTGATTTTTTAATCTTCTGGATTAACCAGTCTTGAGCTAGGAGGAAGCGCTTCTTGAATATTAACTAGTTGCCTTAGACCCACCTACCTTCTAGAGCCCTACCTCAGGGGATTCTCATAAGCAGGTCTTTAAAGAGGCTAAAGTTAGCTCTACTGAAGTTCAGGGTTTTAATCCCACTTATTTCCATGCTCCTTGCGTGCATGATCCTGAGCATGACCTCATGGTAACTGCAGACAAGTGTCTTCAACATTCACATCCCCAACCAATCCTTCTTAGTTTGTTAGTACGAGGTCCAGCAGTACTCCTCTCCTTGTGGGGTCCTCCACCACCTGTGTTAAAAAGTTCACATCAATGCTCTGCAGGAACCTTCTGGACTGTGTGCGCCTGGCTGTGTGGCCTTTCCAGCAGATATCAGGGTGGTTGAAATCCTTCATGAGAACCAGGACCTGTGATCATGAGGCTACTTACAGCTGTCTTTAGAAGGCCTCACTGACTTCCTGATCAGGTGGCCTGTAGTAAGCACCACAATAGCGTCACCCATATTATCCTGCCTCTTAATGCCTACCCATAAGCTCTTGACTCATTCTTCACCCTTAGACAGAGCTTGATAAATTCCAGTTGCTCTCTTACATAAAGTGCATCTCTACCTCCTCACCTTGCTGGCCTGTCTGTCCTAAAAATTATGTATCCATCCATGTAGCATCCCAGACTTGTTAGCTATCCCACCATTTCTCCATAATTGCAAAGACATCATGGCCCTGTGACCGCACACAGACCTCTAGTTCTTCCTGTTTATTCCCCATGCTGTGTCTGTTGGTGTACAAACATTTCAGAGAGGTGATCAAGCATGGAGGTTTCCCTGGAGTGGTGCAAGAGGATCCACCATAGCTATACACACGTGAGGTGGTTGGCTTTCTGGTTCTTGTGTTGGAGAGCAGTTAAGGGACATCTGTCACTGCTTTGGCTGGCCTGTTTTATTCCCCAGCTGGGTACAATGGCATGAGCACTGACATCTTGGATGCCATCCCCCAAGTCCTTCAGTTTAAAGTCTACATCATCAAGTTGGCCAGCCTGTGGGAAACCTTGTCTGAAACGCCACAGAAACTGCTCAGTCCTTGTCCTCACACAACACCTTTCACTCTGCACTAGTCTTTGTAGTTGCTACTTTATGACCTAGTGTTGTTAAGTGTGCATAAATATTTTCAAGTCATTACACTGCTTCTCTAACACCTGCTGTGTTGTTTTCATTTGTCATTGAGCTCCTACAAATGGGAAGTTAGGTATATATTTGAAAGTATCTTTTTTTTTTCTGAAAAAAACCCCAAACCAACCCAACTTTTAACAGATTCACAAAATAAAGAATGTGGCCTTAAATTGTCAAGAGTAATTCTTTCTGCTAACTAAATGTAGCGTCAAGCAACTGTCTTTATTTTTTCTTCAAGTTATTCCTTTTGCCTTTGTCCCTTAGGTACCAGTGACTCAGAATGAAAGCTTATAAAATATGAAGAAGAACATGCAAAGTCTCTCAGAGAATAAACAGTATTATTTCCTGACAAAAACCACACACTGACAATTATTGAGCAACAGCATGACACGCAGAAGATATAGAAACCCTAAAAATGGAACTGACGTGATTGCGAGACTCCCACACAAACCAAGAGTACAAGAGATTCACAGGTAGGACTCAGTTAAACTCTCCTCAGCCTTACTGCTCACAGATTGCATCCCCAAGGAAAGGAAATGTTTCTTCACAGAGGTTAATGACTTTGGTTGGAGGTTCTTGATACTAGCAGTTTTTTGCTTGTGGTAGCAGGGAATGTATGGCTTAACACTTAACTGCCCAGACTCTAAGAGAAGTTAATCTGTGTAGACACACTCAGCACTTAGACATATAACCATGCTCAGTGCCTGGCCTTGCCATCTTCACTAAGATTTTTATTGCCTGGGACTCTATCCGCTCCTAAATACTCTACCTGTGTCTCAAGCCATTTCTTTCTTTGTCTTGTTGTCCGGTTCTGTCCTTCTGAATGTTAATGGGACTTTCATTCTTTATTATCATAGATTTATCTTTAAGCACTGTATGGGTTTTAACTTTCCTGACAATAGTCTCCTACCTTTCTACTTTTAATCACTTCCTTTTTATTCTGCATTCTACCTAGGATTGCTCCATGCACGTATGCATTTTGTTTTTTCTTTCTGACATAGCCTTGTGTTGAAAGCGCAACATGATCATAATGGAATTCCATATATCTCCCACCAGAATAACTATCTTCCATATGGATGCTGGGGATTGCAGCAGTGTGGTGTCTATGGATTCAGAGAAGAATATTAAACAAAAACCTCCAAACTCCAAGCCCCAAGCACCAAAGCAGGCAGGTGTGAGATATCAGTAAATGGAGAACTGCTTAAAGCCAAGGAAAGTTTTTTTATCTGCCTTTTCCTTTCTGCCTCTCTGGTATACTGAGAAGAACAGCTTCTCACTACCCTCTGTTCTGGCAAGCACACCTATTATGGGGTTGGTCTTGTGTGCCTTCAATTTTAATGCTCTCATTCCCTTTTAATAATTTCACAAAGCACTGCACCGATTCTCTGTGCCTGCCCTTTTTACTGTCTGTTGTGTTTCTCCTCAGTTCCACCTCTGTGGACTCAAACTGATGAGAATCAGGCTGGTGGCAAAGGACAGGAGCTATTTCCCCCTCCTAATGTTCCAGCAGTACTTAGTGCACTAAGCAGCTGATCAGTTCTCTCTCTGCATGCAGAAGGCAATTATAGAATCACAGAACAATTTGTTTTGGAAGGGATCTCAACGACCATCTAGTTCCAACCCCCCTGCCATGGGCAGGGACACCCTCCACTAGACCAGGTTGCCCAAAGCCCCCTCCAACCTGCCCTTGAACATTAACAGGTAGGAGGCATCTTATGGCTTCTCTGGGCATCCTCTGTCCGCTGGTGCCTCACCACACTATAATGAAGAATTTCTTTGTTTCATCTAAATCTACCCTCTGTCAGCTTAAAACCATTACCCCTTATCTTGTCACTACACATCCTTGTAAATAGTCCCTCTCCAGATTTCTTGTAGGTGTCCTCCATTAAGTACTCTAAGGCTACAATAAGGTCTCCCTGGAGCCTTCTCTTCTGCCTGTCCTCACAAGAGAGGTGATCACCTTTCTGGCCTGCCTCTGGACTTGCTCTAAGAGCTCCATGTCTTTCCTGCATTGTGGACCCCAGAGCTGGACACAGGTGGGGTCTCATGAGAGCACTGTAGAGAGAGAATCAGAATTATTGTCCTGTAGTCAGCACTGATGAAGTGTCCTTTTAGGAAATCAGGAAGGAAAAAAGAGAAGTTAAAGGTGACAAAGTCTGCAATCAGAAAATGTTGAAAGAACACAATTCCCTGAGAGAGAGAAAAGGAAAACGAGTTAACATGTCTTGAACATGTCTTCCACTGCAATAGAACTTATTTCTAAAAAGGTCAGTGAATAATTGTTTCCTGGCTGTGGGAGGGTGAGGCAGTTTGCAGTGAGGGAGTGCCCTCACCTTCCTTGTCACCACTGTGCTGTTGGGAGTTGGAGCTACCCTGCAGGCTGGAGGACACCAGTTTCCAGTAGGAGTTTCTTGGAGATACATTTTCTGCTGAACAGGTCAGATTTTTGTCCTGTCAACAAGAAGTAACCATCAAAATAATAGGTGCATCCCAGCAACATCTGTCCTTGGGTAATCTGTAACCAAACCTGACAGAGGAGTAACACCTTGCTGTCACAGAATCACAGAATCACAGAATTATCAAGGTTGGAAAAGACCTAAAAGATCATCCAGTCCAACCATTCACCTATTACTACTAGCTCCCACTAAACCATATCCCTCAATACAACATCCAGTCTTTCCTTGAACACCCCCAGGGTTGGTGACTCCACCACCTCCCTGGGCAGTGCATTCCAGTGCCTGACTACCCTTTCTGAGAAGCAGTGCTTCCTAATGTCGAGCCTGAATCTCCCCTGGCGCAGCTGCTGAGGAGCAGGGCTCTGAAGTGGGAGACTCCGTCGAGGGACCCCCTTTCTGCGAGCAACAACCCCCGGACATAGATCCGCGAGGGCAACTAACAAAAAGCACCTAAGATCAAAAGGAGAGAGGCAGAGGTGCACCCATCAGTGGCCATCAGCACCCATTAACAGCCATTGTTCGTCCCCTGCACTGCCCGGAGCGGTGACTCATCGTGGGCGGAGCTAAGGGCGACAGGAATTATCCCTCTCCATACAAGAGAGGCCTCTGGGAGCGCGGCGACCCGGAGCGCGGCGAACAGGACGGGCAAACAGGGCGTGGCGCGGCAGAAGGGCGTGGCGCGGCAGTTAGCGAGGCAGTTCGCGCAGGCAGAGCAAGCAGGCCGAGCAAGCCTCCCCTCCTAGTTTGCTGAGGGGGTATACTCAGAGGACCGGCTCGCAGAGTACAAAAGGGCGAGCTGAGGGTTCCCTGTCTGCTGTGTGCTCAGCTAACCATGGTCTCCACCAGGCGCAAATCTCGGGCAACCCCGATGGAGGGCCTGCCTAGGGATGCTGCGGTCCAGGTCTCAGGCTGCAGGGAATGCCAGAGCCTGCAGTTGCCTGGGATAAGAGGCAAACACCTAGCCTGTCTGAGGTGTGAGCAGGTCGATGACCTGCTTGCTTTGGTGGTACAACTAAAGGAAGAGGTTGAAAGACTGCGGGTGATCAGGGACTGCGAGCGAGAGATTGACTGGTGGAGTAGCTCCCTGGCGTCCCAAAAGGAAGACAGTCGGGATGACACCTCACACCTGAAGACGGTCCCCCCTCACTGCCCGTGCCAGGTTAATGGGAGTGACCCAAACCCCGAGGAGGCCTGGAAGACAGTCCCGACTCGGCGTCGTAGGCACTCCCCCTGCCTACCTACCCCACCCCCTCACGTGTCCCTGAGCAACAGGTTTGGGGCCCTGACAGTTGAGGAGGAGGTACCTGAGGAGATGAATGGAGCCCCTCTGCCTCAGAGAAAGCGGAGGCCTAGAGTGAGGCGGTCATCTGCACGCCTTGAGACTGCCTCTGTTAGGCAAGAGAGGAAGGTAGTCGTAGTAGGAGATTCCCTTCTCAGAGGGACAGAAGGGCCTATATGTAGGCCAGACCCTACACGCAGGGAGGTGTGTTGCCTCCCTGGAGCCCGGGTCAGGGATATTACCAGAAGGCTACCAGGCCTGGTAAGATCCACTGACTATTATCCCTTACTGATAGTTCAAGCAGGCAGGGACGCAATCACAAAGTGTAGCCTGCAAGCTGTCAAAAGGGAATTCCGGGACCTGGGGCGCTCTGTTGAGGGGGGGGGAGCCCAAATAATATTCTGCTCTATCCCCACTTGTGGGAGGAGGGGCTCAGAGCAGGACAGGATAACCCACGAGTTGAATGTGTGGTTAAAAGGCTGGTGCCGGCGCAAGAACTTTGGATTCTTTAACCAAGGGATGGTGTACTCTGCTCCTGGCATGAGTCCTGCTAATGGGGCTCACCTGTCCTATAAAGGAAAGCGGATCCTCACCCAGGAGATAGCAGGGCTCATCGATCGTGCTTTAAACTAGTTAGGAAGGGGGAAGGGGATATTAAGGCGGCTGCCAGGGTTAGGCTTCGGGAGACACAACGGGAGTTGACGGTGGGAAGAAGTAAATACCAACAGCACAGTCGTGGACTTGGGGACGTTTTTCCACGTGAGAGTAGGGAAAATTCTGTGGACTGCCCTGAGTACTCCTCCGTGGAGCCACTTTTGCCAGTCCCCTGTCAGAAATCTCGCTGTGGGCCGTTGAGGATACCTACATCTGCTTCACCACTGAACTGTCTTTACACAAATGCACGTAGCATGGGGAACAAACAAGAAGAACTAGAGATCTTTGTGCGGTCGCAGGGCCATGATCTCATCGCAATCACAGAGACGTGGTGGGACAACCTGGACGACTGGCACACTGTCATGGATGGCTATGTGCTTTTTAGGAAAGACAGGCTAGGGAAGCGAGGTGGAGGAGTTGCTCTTTATGTGAGAGAGCACCTAGAATGTGTTGAGCTCCACCTGGGGAAGGATGAACCTTCTGTCGAGTGCTTGTGGGTTAAAATCAAGGGGCAAACCGGTATGGGGGACATTGTTGTGGGAGTGTGCTATAGGCCCCCTGATCAAGAGGAGCAGGTAGATAACGCATTCCATAAACAGTTAGAAGTAGCCTCAAGTTCCCGGGCACTGATCCTTATGGGGGACTTCAACTACCCAGATATTTGCTGGGCAAGCAATACGGCCAGTCGTATGCAGTCCAGACAATTTCTGCAGTGTGTTGAAGACAATTTCCTGCTACAGATGGTGCAGGAGCCCACAAGGGGAGGGCGGCTGCTGGACCTTGTTTTCACTAACAAGGATGGACTTGTTAGGGAAGTGAAGGTCGGGGGCAGCTTAGGGCAAAGCGACCATGAAATGGTTCAGTTCATGATCCTGGGTGGAAGAAGCAAGCCAAAAAGTAGGATAGCTACCCTGAATTTTGGTAGAGCTAACTTTGATCTCCTCTGCCACTTAATAGGGGCTATCCCGTGGGCTACGCTGTTTGAAGGAATGGGAGCCTGCAAGAGCTGGCTAGCATTCAAACAGCACTTCTTCCAAGCACAGGAACGATGCATCCCTTTGAGGAGGAAATGGGGAAAGAGAGGCAGAAGACCTGCATGGATGAACAGGGAGCTATTGAGCAAACTCAAAGAGAAGCAGAAGATCTATGAATCGTGGAAAAAGGGTCTGAGCACCTGGGAAGAATACAGGAATGTGGTCAGGGCCTGTAGGGATGCAACTAGGAAGGCTAAAGCCCTCTTGGAAATTAAGCTGGCAAGGGACATAAAGGATAATAAAAAGGGGTTTTTTAGACATGTGAACAGTAAGAGGATGTCCAGGGATAATGTAGGTTCCTTGCTGAATAAGGAGGGTGTCCTGGTTACGGGGGATGCTGAGAAAGTGGAGATATTGAATGCCGCCTTTGCTTCGGTCTTCACTTCAAAGGCCCCCCGGGACCCACAGACACTGGATGAGAGTAGGACTGATTGGGAAATGAAGAATTTCCCTCTGGTTCAAGTAGGGGAGGTCCAGGAGTGGCTCAAAGGGATTAATGCACACAAATCCATGGGCCCAGATGGGTTACATCCACGTGTGCTGAGGGAGCTGGCGGAGGTGATTGCTGAGCTGCTCTCTATCATCTTTGACAGGTCTTGGAGGACAGGAGAAGTGCCTGAAGACTGGAGGATAGCCAATGTCACTCCAGTCTTTAAAAAGGGCAAGAAGGAGGAACCTAGTAACTATAGGCCAGTCAGCCTCACCTCTGCCCCTGGAAAGGTAATGGAACAGCTTGTTCTGGATGCCATCTCCAAGCAATTGGAAGAGAAGAAGGTCATGAGGAGTAGTCAGCATGGATTCACTAAGGGGAAATCGTGCTCGACCAACCTCATAGCCTTCTACGATCTCATGACAGGCTGGGTAGATGGAGGGAGAGCAGTGGATGTCATCTACCTTGACTTCAGCAAGGCCTTTGATACTGTCTCCCATGACATCCTGATAGCAAAGCTGAGAAAGCATGGGATAGATGAGTGGACAGTGAGGTGGGTTGAGAATTGGCTGTCGGACCGAACCCAGAGGGTTGTGATTCGTGGAGTAGAATCTGACTGGAGGCCTGTTACCAGCGGTGTTCCCCAGGGTTCAGTGTTGGGTCCAGTCCTGTTTAATATCTTCATTGACGATCTTGATGAGGGAATAACATCCACCCTCAGCAAGTACGCCGATGATACAAAGCTGGGAGGAGTGGCTGACACGCAGGAGCACTGCGCTGCCATCCAGAGAGACCTGGACAGGCTGGAGAGCTGGGCAGTGAGAAACCAGATGAAGTTCAACAAAAGCAAGTGTAAAGTCTTGCACCTGGGAAGGAACAACTGTTTGTATCAGTACAGGCTGGGGGATGACCTGCTGGAGAAGAGCTCAGTGGAGAAGGACCTGGGGGTCCTGGTAGATGACAGGTTGGCCATGAGCCAGCAGTGTGCCTCGGTGGCCAAGAGAGCCAATGGGATCCTGGGATGCATCAGGAGGAGTGTAGCCAGCAGGTCAAAGGAGGTGATCCTCCCTCTCTACTCTGCCCTGGTCAGGCCCCACCTGGAGTATTGTGTCCAGTTCTGGGCTCCTTGGTATAAAAAGGACAGGGATCTCCTGGAAAGAGTCCAAAGAAGGGCTACGAGGATGATTAAGGGCCTAGAGCATCTCCCCTATGAGGAAAGGCTGAGTAAGCTGGGACTGTTCAGCCTTGAGAAGAGAAGACTAAGGGGGGACCTAATCAAAGTTTATAATTATCTGAAGCAGGGGATGCAGGGGGAATCAGCCAGCCCCTTTTCAGTGGTCTGTGGGGATAGGACAAGGGGCAATGGCTGCAAGTTGGAGCATAGGAAGTTCTGCACCAACATGCGGAAGAACTTTTTCACAGTGAGGGTGACTGAGCACTGGAATAGGCTGCCCAGGGAGGTGGTGGAGTCTCCTTCACTGGAGATATTCAAGACTCGTCTGGACGCCTATCTGAGCAATATGAGCTAGGGAGCCTGCTTTGGCGGGGGGGTTGGACCCGATGATCTCTCGAGGTCCCTTCCAACCCCTACAATTCTGTGATTCTGTGATTCTGTGATTCCCTCTAGTTCTGTCACTGCCTACACGGGAGAAGAGGCCGACCCCCAGCTCACTACAACCTCCCTTCAGGAAGTTATAGAGAGCTATAAGGTCTCCCCTAAGCCTCCTCTTCTCCAGGCTGAACAATCCCAGCTTCCTCAGACGCTCCTCGTAAGGCCTGTGTTCCAGACCCCTCACCAGCTTAGTAGCCCTCCTCTGAACGCGTTCCAGAGCCTCAATGTCTTTCCTGTAGTGAGGGGCCCAAAACTGAACACAGTACTCGAGATGCGGCCTCACAAGTGCTGAGTACAGGGGGACAATTACCTCCCTGCTCCTACTAGTAACACTATTTTTGATGCAAGCCAGGATGCCGTTGGCCTTCTTGGCCACCCGCGCACACTGTCGGCTCATGTTCAGCCGTGCATCAATCAGTACCCCCAGGTCCATTTCCTCCACACAGTCCTCCAGCCACTCCGCCCCAAGCCTATAGCGCTGCCTGGGGTTGTTGTGGCCAAAGTGCAGGACTCGGCATTTGCTCTTGTTGAACCTCATGCCATTGGCTTCAGCCCAGCTCTCCAGCCTGTCCAGATCCCTCTGTAGGGCCTCGCTACCCCCAGGCAGATCCACACTCCCAGCCAATTTAGTGTCATCTGCAAACTTACTGAGGGTGCACTCAATGCCCTCATCTAGGTCATCAATAAAGATATTGAAGAGGACAGGCCCCAGCACCGACCCCTGGGGAACACCACTCGTGACCGGTCGCCAGCTGGATTTAACTCCATTTACTACCACTCTCTGAGCCCGGCCCTCCAGCCAGCTCCTTACCCAGCCGAGGGTGTACCCATCCAAGCCACGGGCTGCCAGCTTCTGCGGGAGAATACTGTGGGAGACAGTGTCAAAGGCTTTGCTGAAGTCTAGGTAGACCACATCAACAGCCTTTCCCTCATCCAGCAGATGGGTCACTAGATCATAGAAGGAGATCAGGTTGGTCAAACAGGACCTGCCCTTCATGAACCCATGCTGGCTAGGCCTGATCCCCCGGCCATCCCGCACATACCGCATGATCTCCCTCAAGACTATCTGTTCCATAACCTTCCCTGGAACCGAGGTCAGGCTAACAGGCCTGTAGTTCCCCGGATCCTCCTTACAACCTTTCTTGTAAATGGGAGTCACATTGGCAAGCCTCCAGTCTTCTGGGACCTCACCAGTCAGCAAGGAGGACTGATAGATAATGGAAAGCGGCCCGGCTACCACCTCTGCCAGTTCCCTCAGCACTCTCGGGTGGATCTCATCCGGCCCCATGGACTTGTGGCAGTCCAGTTGGAGTAGGAAGTCTCTGACTGTTTCTTCCAGAATCACAGGGGAGTTAGCATGCTCCCCAGCTGAGACTACCAGGTCAGAGAGAGGGGTACCCTGAGGATCTGTTTGACCTTTAAAGACAGACGTAAAGAAGGCATTCAGAACCTCCGCCTTTTCCTTATCCTCAGTGATCACATTCCCAGCCTCATCCAGTAAAGAGTGGATATTCTCCTTTGTCCTCCTCTTACTGTAAGCATTTTTCAACATGACAATGCCACAGAGGGTGCAAGATGGAAGTGGCATGGTCATGTTTGCTGATCATGTTTGGATCACATGGCCTGGATCCCATCATACAAAGTGGCAGAACTTTCGGATTTCCACCCATGTGCAAATTTAGTGAGTACAACTTATCCTTCAGTTTATTTGGAGAAAAACTTTTATCTGAAACAGTGTCTGTACTGCAATTAAGACATAGCCTCACTGTTTCATACCATGAAATTAGAGGCAGTTTTTGACAGAGTTGAGAGTGGCCTGGTCTAATAACGATGCCCTGAATTCACACTTACTCTCTGTTGCTAGCCTGCTCCTTCATCACCCCTCCCCCAAACAAACTTTAGTGATCTATCTGGGTGACTCCTTTGGAAGTCTCAGCACAGCTCACCTTTCTTCAACGAGAATGACAAAATCTGCTTTCTGCAACTGTAGAAAGAACCCTCCTGTGCTTGTTAATGAGTCCCCAAAATAAACACGCAGGGTAGGAGGCTGGAAATCAGCTCCACTGAGGAGCCCTGCCTTTGGGCACTTTCTGCAGAAGCACTGTTTTTATTGGATGGGGTTATGAACTTTCAGAAATCACATGCTGCCCACAGCCAGTGACTCTGGCACACCTTTTCTGGTGAGATCTTTAAGGTTCATTTGAGCAGTGTATGCACAACTCTGGAAGATGCTTTGTGCATGCAGTTTGCTTCGCCATCGATTCCTCCGCAGCTGTGGAGCATGCAGGGACTGCTTCTGCCACTCCAGAGTTTAGAGCACTTCCTGCCAAATGCTGCTGTCACATGTGTGACATCATTGTGCCATCCATTGAAGCAAAGCCCTCTTAATTCCTTGCAAAGGGAAGGAGCATTAAAATCTGAGACACACAAAGAGAGGGAGAGAGTGCACTGACCTTCTGCTGTATTTGTTGCCAGTGAGGCTGAAAGAGCTGTTGATGATCATGGTGTGGCTGGTGCACAGTCCCATGCTGGCCCCATAGGATTGTTTGGTTGCGCCCTACCCAACTCAGATCACTCCTGCAATTATGAGTAACAGAGAAAGCAAAATGGCTTCTCTAGGCCAGTAGAATTCCTGGTAAAAATAACCTCTTTTTAAGATTTCAGCTCCTAGGGGGAAGGTTGAAACTGACTTTACACATAAAATGAGGGTTCACTGCATCCAGGTTTGAATTGCAGACTGTCTCCTGCCAGTGTGTCCAGTGTTTTACCCTCTACCTTCTCCCAGATTGTACGGACACAGCATGGAGGGGTTTGTGAACTTTTTTCTTTCTCTCCTTATGGAACCTACTGCATAAGGGGGAGAGACATTGTTTGATAAAATCCTCCTTTGTTGATGGCAAATAGAGTGTAAATCTTAGAATCCAGGCAACTTCTATGGAAAAAGGCTGTAAATGTTTCTATATGATTTCATATGTTCTTGTCATACATAATTAAAGGCAAGTGCAAGGAAACAGCAGGCATTTTCCTTTGCTCATAAGAGACACAAGTTAAAGGATTAGCTTTCAAAGGTGCCTCTGAGAAGTAATGACTGTTCCTGGTATGAATGCGGTAAACTATAATTAAGGTATTTGGGGAATTGAAACAGATTTTGAGAACAATGGCTCATACTTTTACATTAAGTAAGAATATAGCTTCTGTATAATTAAAAGTAAGCACTTAACTGCTGTTATTCTCTTCCTGTCTACAAAAGCTACTGTTTATTTAGAAGTGAAGGAAAAAAGGAGGAGCTGAGAGCTGTGTACATTATTGAAAAGCAAGAAGACAAATTGGAGAGAGTATGTTTGCTAATAAGTAAGACGTTGAGTGATGCACAACAGTAAACAGTCTCAGGTCTCCTTTTGTATGGAAAAGGCACTGTTAATAGGATGTCTTTGTATGTGTGTTAATGAGACTGTGGAGGGGGACGCGTGTCTTTGTCCCTAAGAAGGAATCTAAGTTCTCAGCTGCACTCAGAGTTTCTTGTGGGAACTCCTGGGGATTATTCCATGCAAGCCACTGTGTTTACACCTGCTGTTCAGAAGACATTTCTCATCACCAATGACCATCTTATTTTTCAACAGTGTCAGGAAAACATTTTTGGAGTGTGAGGGATATGACTCTTCTACCTCATAGCAAAACCTTTTTGCAGGGACAACTGTGACATCACTCTGGACTACCCTCCCAGTGACTGTTCTGCAGGGCCACATTCAAACTGCTGTTATTTTGTTACACATGTCCTTTACTGTCTTCCTGGTTCTGGGAGCACCAGGTGCCCTGGTAGAAGTTTGCTTATGCTTCCTCCTTCTCTCTGCTACACGTAGGGGACATGTAGAGCCACTACCCTTTTAAGGTCTAAGAGATGAGAGTGAGTTTTGACAGAAAATGTTCTATTCTTACTGAAGACCTACACCATGGCCTCTCTGTTCATCCTACTATGTAACAAAGTTTTGCAAGCCCTGAAAGACATGAAAATCAACTTCCCCTCTCTGGCATATTTTTCTCAATGATATGTCTGCCAGTCACTCTGAGAGGCCTGGTGTGGTGGGTGAAAGCCTTACACTGTTCTTCATCCTGGTAATGAATGCAACAATCACACTGGATGTAACATCCAACATAAAATCACATGAGCACTGGATGCAAAGCAGTGAGCAGAATGCCAGGAGGGTGCATGCCTGTCTTTTGACAGCCTTGCTCTCTTAGCTGCTTTGTGTTGCTCTACCAGTGCTGGACTATGACTTCTTGGGTGTAACAGAAGTGCTGTTTTCCAAAGAAAACAAACCATGGGCATGTCATAGCTTTTGCCAAAAATCCCCGCCATAGCCTTTTTACAGCATAGTTGCATCTGTTGGTTTTAAAGCTGGTCCAGCTTCAGGCTGGTGAACTCCTTTGGGGCTGTGAGGAAAGGTACTGGGTACATCTCTCATCTTACGGAGTTAACAACCTCTACAGGCCTTGGCGATTATACTTCCCACAGTAGAATGGATATACTTCTTCCCTGCTGTAGTGAATGTTTTTGTAAGTCCTAAAAGATATGCAAATGGCCTGGGATGACTCTCTCTCACAGGCTTTCTAATGACTTCTCTTTCATTTCTCCTAGGCTCTTCTAAAAGTCTTTGACACAAGAATTAGTTTAAAGGTGAGGAGCATTAGCCATAGAATGCTCCTCACCTTCATCCTGAGTGGGAAATTGGCACTATCCTGGTGCTGTAGATAATTTTTCATTGGATTCTGTTGTCTGGAACTGGTCAGGAGTGAAAAAACAGCACTCTTTCTCTCAAACCATTCTCACATCACAGTCTTTTGCCTCTTCAAAGCATCACAAAGCTTCCCAGAGTTGCATGTTTATCAATAGACAGTACAAGCCTGTTGATGTTAGTTGCCACTGCGCAGAGATCCACAGAGAAAAGCCTCATCATTTTTACGCTGTGAGTCTTTATTCAGTGAGCTCTTGTTGTATTTCATTTACCTCCTCTGTGGACAGCACAGTTGTGGATGTGCATGCAGGACAAGGCCATGAGGGTTAAGCAACTTGTGACAGCAACACGCTTCATAAGAATCACTAGTGCTCCTGCTCATTTGGACAAGATAAATATGGAGCTGAATTTGCAGTGAAAGTTTTAACCTCTGCAGTGTGACTTTCACAGGTGTCTGTATTAAGTTATAGATGGTTTGTGCTTCCAGTTTTATTGTGAAGTGTCTACGCTTTACTCTGGGATAAGAAGTCGTGTCATCCGCTACCCAAAAAAAATGCCTCCTTTGAGGACTTTGTGCTTGCTTTTATGTTTCCTTTTTTTTTTATCTTTCCCTGGAAAATGGGATGGTGTATTATCATGCTATTTTTTAAAAAAGGCTAAAATGCTGTTAGAGGTGAAGGATATGTCTGTCCTTTTAATACTTTTGTCAGAAACCCATTGTTAGTTTTCCTTTATCTTAGGGCAGAGGTAGTCAAGAACACTGAAAAGCAGGGAAGAAATAATGCAGACTTGGATTCGGTTCAGTGTTTGTGCTGTGTTTCTTTCAGAAAGACTGTTATAATTTGTCAGTTGAGCATCTCTGAATAGTGGAGATTTTTACTAGTTGCCAGGAAGAATATTTAATGATACATGTATGAAACGATAATTTTTTGAAACAAAGAGCTATAGTGTGTGAAGAAAGCTCCCTCAGGTTTCTTTGCTGTTTTTTCTAAATCAGTCTGCAGCAAAATTGGCATCAACAATTTTTCACTTTATCATAACCTTCATTCTGATAAATAGAGCAAAAAAATTTTCATAAAAATTATGCTTCACAAAGTGGCAAGACCTTAATTTTCCTGTCATACATTGAGTGGCTTCTCACTTTCCTTTGAAACACCCTTTTGCACATGTCAGTATCTCTTCAAAGCTGTGGGCTCTCTGGTCAGTACATGCCTCAAACCTACCTTCACTAAAATGTATTTGGGCTACTTGGGCCTCTGCTCTTCCCTGTCTCCTGTTGCACGTTTGTGCTGTGATGGGACATCAAAGCATAAGCACCTGGGCCCCACTCTGACACTGCTCCCTGAGGATCATGTAAGAACTGAGAGAGCTACCTTTCCAGTCCTATTTGAGGCAGGGACATGCTGAACTTGCATCCAGACATGGACTCATCCTCCTCATTGGATGGCCCTCAACCTCACTAAAAGTCAAGCCCTTTCCCATGGCAATCCAAGCTGGAGGTGTAACCAAATGGCTGACTCAGCAGGGCACATGCTCTCAGACTGTTCATGGTTTTATGGCTACAGACCCTGCAGTGTCCTGGGTTAGGTAAAGGGTTCGTAAGAATGAGGACATCTCTTGTAACACCCTGTTGCTGATGCCTGGAAGAATTTTCTGTATCACTTTCTTTAAATGTTGCCTCCATGCTCCAAAAGCCACTGCAGCCCTGGAAATACTTGTGGAAAGCATTGAAAGCATTGCATGTCTGTAGACATCTGTGAAGTATTTCCTCTCTCTTTTTTTTTTTTGGGGGGTGGGCAGATGTGTTTGGGTTTTTTGCTTGTTTTGTTTCTCTCCTTTTATATAACCTGAGCTATTGTAGTATCATGTTAAAAATATTTGTGTAGGAATATGTGAAAAAGTATATGTCGTCTGTTTTGTGAGCATATCCTGCTAATGGCAATTCAGTATAAAATCAAACACAAGAGATGGGAACAGTAATCAACCACACCTAGATACATACACCCAAACAAGCAGAAGGTAACAGAGAGAATATTGAAATCCAGAGTGCAGGCTGCTTACTAGTTGGTGGGACGGAGCCACTCAAAGGGTTGGAGAAGGTCAGCCAAGAGAGACAGGAAGAGAAGAAATAAGACTATTTCTCTACTCAAGGAGTAGAGAGAACTTGCTGTGGAATGTTTTGGGGTGTCATAGGATTGTGCAAAACTTGCTATAAGATTTTTCAAAGCTACCATGGGAATGCATGTTTCTTACTATGGCGTGTTCATAGGAAGAACCAAAGACAGGAAGGGGGGGATTATGGTAGATCCTGGAGGAACAAATGTGGGGAATGGGAGGAGTGGGAAGGGTAACAGAAGCTGGTCACAGCATAAAACAGGTTGCTGACCACCGCCACGTGTGTCTGGCACCTGATTACTGCAGCCTATCCTGCCTTGGTACTAAAGTGCCTCTTCCAATTTTCTTACACCATCTCACCCTCTATTTGGTAGAGGATCGGAGTGCCAGCAAATGGAGAAGAGACTACAGGTCATAGAATTCCATGTGTCTGCAGTGTCAAAGGCTGGGAGAGACCAGGGTGTGCTACTTTTCATAAAGGACTTCAGTTCACTGTGCATGTGTGCACACCTATGCCATATGCACTAGCCATCTGGTAGTGAACTACAGCCTGGACTTGCCCACGAGCAGAAGACCTGCACTGGGATAGACCCATGTTGGAACTCATGAATGGCTAAGAAACTTTTGGATTCTGGATGGTTGTAAAGTCTCATCCAGGGTTTGTGAGGCCTGTGAATGTGACATTGGCTGTGAACCATGTGGAAGTGAAGGTATTGGTAGGTTGGCTAGTGAATGTCACTCCTCCACTTGTGTAGAGGAGTACCATGCCTTACTGTGCCTGGCATCACTCTCTGAGAAAAAAAAGTGTGGAGAAGAATTCCCCTGTGCTTTCTGCTGTGTTTGGTTGACCTTAACTGTTGCTGTTGTTGCAAGTGCCACCCTGGGCGGCCATCTACCTCCTGGGCTATGCTGCACAGGATACTATATGGGACAGAAGCACGGAGTGCCCAAATGATAAATAAGCCTGTGGTCATAAGGACTGCCTATTGTGGAGCAGGTTAGCAAAAACGTTGCCATGGCATTATTGTTCCATGCCTGGGAGACCAAAGTCTAAGTGGTTATCACCAGGCATTCCAAGCAAATCCACCACCAAAGCAAGTATCTGCAGCGTGTCTTTCTTAATCACACATGGGGGTCTGTTTGTGAAATTATTACTATATATATTTTTTTTTTTCCCTAGACTTTAATTTTTTGATAAAGCAGTCACCAAAGGCAGTGTGGCACAGTTTTGATGTCAGTAAATGCTGTCATTAGAAAGTTCTAGAAAACACAGAGCAACTGTTCTAAGAGCATCTTTTTTTCACTTATTTAGATAAGCTATCACAATGTTGCCCAAGTAATTAATATTTCAGCAGAGAAAGCATGCACATTAAATACTCTTAAAAGGACTATAGAATGCCAGATTAAAGTTTTGCACATTGACCTTACCTTTCTCTTTCAGGGCACAGTTGAAACAAAACCTGTATCTTTCCTACTGGAAATGAAGCAATGTATCTTTGAATGAATTGTTTTGCACCTTACATGTTCACAGTGATTAGCTATACATTGTGAGACCACAATCTGTTCTTAAACAGACACACAGAACAGTGTGAATCAACAGAGGACAAATATGTGTAATTTCAGGAGAGATGTTAGCCTTGTGAACTAACATAATGCCAAAGCTAGATCCTGGCACTAACACCCTTTGGTTCTCAGAACACAAACAGCCTGTCATATCTCATGTAACTGAAAGCCGATTCCTTTCACTGACCAGAAGAGAGTTTTACATCTTCTACAGGACTGTCCTGGTGGAGATGGAGGTATGACTCTGTGCGCCCATTTGCAGGTGCATTTATTGGAGCTCATATGTTAATGGTTGAGAGGGTAGTGTTCCTCTGGAATCAATACCACAGCTGAGGTTTTCACCGATGATACAGATGATGGGATGAAGTACACTGTATAAGCAGGAGGGGATTCAACTTTTTAAAAGGATAGGCAATGACAGGACAAGGGGGAATGGATTAAAACTAAAGGAAGGAAGGTTTAGATTTGATATTAGGGGGAAGTTTTTTACAGAAAGAGTGGTGAGGTGCTGGAACAGGCTGCCCAGAGAGGTAGTGGATGCCCCATCCCTGGAAGTGTTCAAGGCCAGGTTGGATGGGGCCCTGGGCAACCTAGTGTAGATCCAGGCCTGAGGTTGGTGGCCTGCCTGTGGCAGGGGGGTTGGAGCTCTGTGATCCTTGGGGTCCCTACCAACTCATACCATTCTATGATTCTGTGATTCTATGATATCTTCTATGGGTGACAAATTGGCAATGGCAGGACGTCATTGATACACTGGAAGTCAAGGTTGCCATTCAGAGGACTTTGTAATCTGGACAAATGAGCTGACAGGACCTCAAGATGTTCATCAAATGGGAATATGAAGACCTGACCACAGGATAGAACATCAGAAGCCACAACACAGACTGGGGCCAACTGGGTAGGGAGCACCTTTGCAAAAAGGAACTCAGTGGTGGATAGCAGGCTGAATATGAGATATCAGTGTGCCCTTGTAGCAATTACAGATAACCACACATTGGGCTGCATTATGAAAATAAAGACAGTTAATTGAAGAAAGTAATTATCCCCCTCTCCTGAGCAGCTTTGATGCCTCATCTGGAATACTGTGTAAAATTTTGAGCTCTTCAGTGGAAGTGTAATAAGAGAAACTGGAGATGAAACTGGCAAGGGACAGAAAGGATAACAGAAAGGGGTTTTTTAGATATGTGAATAGTAAGAGGATGGCCATGGGTAGTGTGGGTCCCTTGCTGAATGAGGCAGGTGTCCTGGTTACGGAGGATGCTGAGAAGGTGGAGATACTGAATGCCTTCTTTGCTTCGGTCTTCACTCCAAAGGCCCCTCGGGACCCGCAGACACTGGAAGAAAGTAGGAGTGTTTGGAAAATGAAGGGCTACCCTCTGGTTGAGGTGGGAGTGGTCCAGGAGTGTCTCAAAGGGATCAATGCACATAAATCCACGGTCCCTGATGGGATGCTTCCACGTGTGCTGAGGGAGCTGGTGGAGATGATTGCTGAGCTGCTCTCTATCATCTTCAACAGGTCTTGGAGAACAGGAGAGGTGCCTGAAGACTGGAGAATGGCCAGTATCACTCCGGTCTTTAAAAAGGGCAAGAAGGAGGATCCTAGCAACTATAGGCCAGTCAACCTCACTTCTGTCCCTGGAAAGGTTATGGAACAGCTTGTTCTGGATGCCATCTCCAAGCAATTGAAAGAGAAGAAGGTCATGAGGAGTAGTCAGCATGGATTCACCAAGTGGAGATCGTGCTCAACTAATCTCATAGCCTTCTATGAGATCATCACCAGCTGAGTAGATGGAGGGAGAGGAGTCGATGTCATCTACCTTGACTTCAGCAAGGCTTTTGATACTGTCTCCCATGACATCCTGATAACAAAGCTGAGAAGGTATGGGATAGATGAGTGGACAGTGAGGTGGGTTGAGAACTGGCTGTCGGACCGCGCTCAGAGGGTCATGATCAGTGGAGCAGAATCTGACTGGAGGCCTGTGACTAGCAGTGTTCCCCAGGGCTTGGTATTGGTTCCAGTCCTGTTTAATATCTTCATTGATGACCTTGATGAGGGAATAGCATCCACCCTCAGCAAGTACCTGATGATACAAAGCTGGGAGGGGTGGCTGACACGCAGGAACACTGCCCTGCCATCCAGCGAGACCTGGACAGGCTGGAGAGCTGGGCAGGGAGAAACCAGATGGGGTTTGATAAAAGCAAGTGTAGAGTCTTGCACCTGGGAAGGAATAACTGCTTGTGTCAGTACAGGCTGGGGGATGACCTGCTGGAGAAGAGCTCTGTGGAGAAGGACCTGGGGGTCCTGGTGGATGACAGGTTGGCCATGAGCCAGCAGTGTGCACTGGTGGCCAAGAGGGCCAATGGGATCCTGGGATGCATTAGGAGGAGTGTGGCCAGCAGGTCGAAGGAGGTGATCCTTCCCCTCTACTCTGCCCTGGTCAGGCCCCACCTGGAGTATTGTGTCCAGTTCTGGGCTCCCTGGTATAAAAAAGACAGGATCTTCTGGAGAGAGTCCGGAGAAGGGCTACAAAGATGATTAAGGGCCTGGAACATCTCCCCTATGAGGAAAGGCTGGAAGAACTGGGGCTGTTCAGCCTTGAGAAAAGAAGACCGAGGTGGGACCTAATTAATGTTTATAAATATCTTACCTATGGGTTGCAGGGGGAAATGGCCAACCCCTTTTCAGTGGTCTGTGGGGACAGGACAAGGGGCAATGGCTGTAAACTGGAGCACAGGAAGTTCCGCACCAACATGAGGAAGAACTTTTACACAGTGAGGGTGACAGAGCCCTAGGACAGGCTGCCCAGGGAGGTGGTGGAGTCTCCTTCTCTGGAGATAGTCAAGACTCATCTGGATGCCTCTCTGTGCAATATGAGCTAGGGAGCTGCTTTGGCAGGGGGGTTGGACCCGGTGACCTCTCGAGGTCCCTTCCAACCCCTACGATTCTGTGATGATTCTATGATTCTATGAATCACGCAGAAACTAGGTATTAGGTTTGGGAAGTTTACAGAGATTGTGGAATTTACTGGGAGAAGATGGGTTTCCAGGTGGCCAAGAGGCCAACAGCATCCTGAGCTTGTACCAGAAATAGTGTGACCAGCAGGACTAGAGAAGGGATCATCCCCCTGTACTCAGCTCTGGTGAAGCTACATCTCGAGTACTGTGTTCAATTTGAGCTCCCCTCACTACAAGAAAGATATCAAAGTGCTGGAGCATGTCCAAAGAAGGGCAACAAAGTTGGTGAAGAGTCTAGGTACCAGGTCTTCTTAGAAGCAGCTGAGAGGGATCTGAGGTTGTTTAGCCTGGAGGAAAGGAGGCCGAGGGGAGACCTTATTGCTCTCTATAACTACCTGAAAGGAGGTTGTAGCGAGGTGGGTGTTGGTCTCTTCTCTCAAGTGACAAGTGGTAGGACAAGAAGAAACGAGCTCAAGTTGCACCAGGGAAGGTTTGATTGGATATTAGAAAAAATTTCTTCACCAAAAGGTTTGTCAATCATTGGAACAGGCTGCACCTGGAAGTGGTTGAGTCAATGTCCCTTGAAATATTTGAGAAGTGTAGACATAGCACTTAGGGACAGGGTTTAGTGGTTGGACTTGGTAGTGTTAGATATCTGGTTTGAGCTAATGATCTTGTCTTTTCCACCTAAGTGATCATATGATTCTGTGATTCTAATTCCTGTCTTACACTGCACATTGAAAGGTTACAGAGAAGAAGGAGACAGACTCTTCTCAGAGGTGCAGACTGGAAAAAAATTTCTTCATCTGAAAGCAGTGTTGCCCTGGGACAGCAACCAGAGGGATGAGGACCATCAAACCATGGAGATTTTAAAAATTGGGATGTTGCACTAAAGACCACCAGGGGTCTCTTCCAACATTTTGATTCTCTAGGGACTTGACTCAGAGCATTTCTTAATTTCTGACATGGTCATATCATTGTCGCACTGCAGGTATATGGCTTCTCCTGAGTGCTATGGGGTTTGGTTAGGAGTCTTCTTCACAGCCCATATGCCCTCTGATGGCACTCCTGTTACACACATAAGAAGGTGCCATAAAAGATGGTCATAAAACATCAGCAGGCTTGCAGAGTGACAAGGACTGATCACAGATAGCAAAATGCTGCCTGTAGGTCATCCTTCCAAAATGAAGCAATACAAATACTAATAAGTTATTTACCTCCTGAAACAGCCCCCAGATACGTGATGGTTTGACATGATGTTTTTACTGGGGTGACAACTATGTCTGAAATATTCTTATGAAACATTTTTCTGTTAAATTAAAAAAAAAAAGTTATTGATTCATTTCTGAATATAAGTCTACATGGTATTCTGTAAGCAGATATGTGGTCACTCATCCTGTGCTCTGAGCCAAACCCAGTGTGGAAGCTGTAACACTGTGACTAGACAAACATCTGCCTAGGAAGAGTGACTGCATAGGAACAGGACAATAACTTAGCTCCAGCACCACTACGATGCAGTTTCAGGCTACCAGCCATCATAACTTCTGCAAATCAACCTCTTCCTGCAAAACTTGATGAAGGTATAGCTCATCTCTTATTCCCAGAGGAGGCACTACAATAACTGGCTGGCAATATCTGCATGTACACTGGTCCCTTTATCCAGAATTTTAATCTCTAAAGTTGAGGGAATATGTACCAGATTCTAAAACAAATATTTCTTTTAGGTTTTGTCACTTCAATATTTATAGGTGTTTACTGAGACTGGCAAATTGCTGCAGGAAAATGTGTCAAGACTTCTCAGAGAGGAAAGGGTGAAGAAAGAAAACTGGGCAAGAAATTTTTAGTAACTTTTTTCTTCTCATTTGATTATGTATAAAAGATGCAATTATTTTATTTAGTTTTTATTGCTTATGGTTACTTGCTGCATTTCTGAGATGCTTGTTGAGTTATAAATTGCTCATTGCAAATATTAGATATTTAAGTTTAGATTTGATGCGTACTGCGTAATTTGGAGTGGTCACATGTGGGACACCACATGTTCCTGTTTCTTTTTATTCTCTAAATTAGAAATGTAGAACAAACACTTGCCATTCACACTGAACCCTCAGTACATGTTCTTCAATTTTCACATAGATCTGTCTGACTCCTTTTAAGTTCCTGCCAAGAAATTGTTTGTTTAGGATATGCAGAGAAAGCAAGCATTTGTGCTGAGGTTATTGACTTGTTCTTTGTTGGCAATACTGGTGTCCTGGTAAATGAAAATGGAGTTTTGATTTTAAACATTATATGCCGTGCTATCACATGTGCAAACTTTAGTTGATTCAGCAAAGGTCTTTGATGAGAATTGTTGGAAAAATGTATGAATATAGAAAGTGTTTTATGCTTAAATTTTTAAAAGAGAGTATTCTGAACTGTACAGGTTTCGGAATGAGCTTGCAGGAAATCTTTCTCCCACCACCGTACTTTGATGGTCAGTATTAAAGTCATCAATTTGATGACTTTAATATTAAGGAAAAGGATCTTTAGTTAAAGAGTGATTTCAGTTGCTAAGACAATCATCTCATGACACTGCAGTGTGGAAGGAAAAAATGGACTATTGTTAAATGATACAATGAAATTAATGATTTAGAAGAAACATAGTGCCAGATCCTCAACTGATGCATGCTGAAACCCTTTTCTCTGGAGAGCTACTTTGATTTGCACAAGATGAATATCTAACATGCTTTTCCTGAAAGGAAAAAGTGCCAATTTTTGACTTACACTGTCCCTTCTTTATCCAGATTGAGACCCAGGCAGTTTGCTGCTGCTGGGCAAGTCAGAAGTCATGACTTGGGAATCAGATCTGTCTTTCCCCAGGCCACAGGGTAGCCCAGAGAAGGCTGCTGATCACTGACAAATGGCAGCAGCTAGCCTGGCTTTCTCCCTTCATTCCCTCCCAAGGCTGGAGCTCATCTGCATCACAGTGCAATGTAACAGCAGGGTTTATTATCCCATCTGTAGGGTAACAGAAGTTCCAGTCCCACCACTGGCATGGTTCTGCTTCTCCGGGACAGTATATATAAATCTTATGCAGGTGATCATAGCCCAGACAATTAAACCACATATGTGGATGAGGAATTGCCTCTAGATATAATCCAAGTTCACACATTAAAGTCACAATAGGAAAAGGAATATCAAACTTCCCTCCTGACACTTGATGAGTTGGACTTCCCCAGCCTTCTCAAGACTTTTCAAGGTATTTTCTGCCTTCCTTGTGTGGTCAGAAGTATTCTATTCCCATAGGACAAATAGCACAGATTATTACTCTTTGTACTAATCAGCTTTTTCTCTTCCAGGAACCAGTTTCTTATTGATCTTAATGCTGCTAAAATATCTAAGTGTTTGAAATTTTCGATTTTGGGTGTTAGTCTTAGGTCATGTATTTATTTTTACAAAGTCACTTAGATTCAGGCTGCTGTGTCTACAAATGATGCCTAGAGGGAAAAGATACAACAGCCATCTCAAAATGCAATAGAATTAGGTGATATTTCATTTGCTGCACTTAACATTCCTGTCATCTGTAATATGAGTCTAAAGTGAGGTATGCCTCTCACCACTTAGGTCAAATCTCACTACATGGCAATGCTGTCAGTGGCTGTGAGATTAGGCCATGACATGGTAGTAAGGCCACTAAGGCTGGTCAGCATATGCCTGTATAAGTACCTGTGTTAAATTGTTTGTAACTGTTTTCCTGGTGAGAGAACAATGAGGACATAGTTCTGAGATTTTTCTATGCTTCTTTTCCTTCCTCAGACTGACTGTTTTGAAATGTTGTTTGGTTTTGGAACAAACAATTGGGCTTTCTCTGAGATAAGTTGTAGTAGGAAAGGAAGCTGTAAGCATGTTTACTTTTAAAAAAAACCCCTCTATCTCAATTTTTCCTGGTGTTTACTTCCCTAACTTAGATAAGGAACTTGTTGTTCAAGAACAGATTCACTTTTTGGTAAAAAAACCCATTGTTATGTCAATGTGTTTATTTCTTTCTCATATGCATCAAGTTGTTCTTAATGAACTGGAAAAGTGGTCTGAATCAGAAAAATGAAACTCAGAAAGGAAATAAAAATCAAATGCACAATGACAACAGAAGAATAAGAGGTCACACAAAAGCACTGTGGAAAAGAATGAGAAGACATCAAGGCTCTGGATTGAATTCCTTAGAAGATATGTTGTGAAAATGCCAGATTTTCTTGAGCTTATTTACTAGGAGCATAGTCTGTGATACAAAAGAGATTGTTCTTCTGAGTTTAAGGTTGGTAAGGCTGCATTAGAGTAACTTGAATTTGTATACCGTGCTTTAAGAAGATACAGACAAATTAGAGACAGCCAAGGGGAGAATGATAAAAGACTTAGAAAACATAAACTCTCAAGAAAGGCTGATGTACTTGAGTTTGGTCTGGAGAAAGGAAAGATTGAACAGGACTCGGTAAATCTTCAGAAGTACAAAAGGATTGTTTTGAAGGGGATGATCATCAATTGTCCTTTGTATCCAAGCAGAGCAGGATAAAAAGTAGCTTGTTTAATTTGTAGGCAGAGATACACAGATTATGTGTTGAAATCCTTTTCATGTTTTTGCCATCATTACACACTGTAACTGAAGCAGTCATTAATCAGGTGTCCTGAGGAGGTGGAAGACCCTGACTCACTGTCAGGGTCCGTGCAAGTGAACTGGAGGAATGTTTATCAGGGGTAGTTTAGAAGTTGCTTGTTTTGCCATGGGGCTTGGTGTTCTTGTGGCTGTGTTAGAGTGTGTGTTACTTAAGCCCACCACAACCATCCTAAAATAGGCCTGTAATAGTGGGATGGCCCCTTGACCTCCTCCTAAGACCAATGTTGTAGATGTAGGCAAATTAAAGTTGCTAGCAGCAAGTATAGTTTCCAATACAAATTTTTTTTCCCATTTGATGTTAACCCATAACAGAGGAACACAAGAAGTCATGTAACATGTAGAAAGCAACAGGGAAAAATTCAGTGGTTTGTGGATCAGAAATAAATAGTGAAAAAGAGGACAAATTCCAACTGTTGTACTGTACTTATACAGAAAGCTTTTTTTAAAACTTTCTGGAGTGTCAGGACTCACACACAGGTTGACCACATAATTGGGCTGGATCTATAGACAGCAAATTGTGAGTGCAAATGGAACCTGAAAAGAATAAATACAGGAATTGTGAAAAATGATGACTTGTCCTTGTTGTATTTTACTTGTGCTGAGAGTTTGTTCAGATTAGCCCTGCTTGCAACATAATGAATTGCTTTAATATAATTTAATTTAATTTAATGCTATAAGCCCCTTGTCTGATGAAGTTAGCTTAAATACTAGCTTGTTTTTCTGATATATGATTTGTTTTCTTTTATTATTATATTTATTTTTCTTAAGATACGTTTTGTTAGGTAATTTTTTCTTTGTCTATAGGCTTTTAAAATCTGGTCTTTCTTCTCAGTCTCTCCCACTGAATTCCTTGTTCATTTCTAATGTCAACTCCTGTAGGATCCACCTACCCAAGCCCACCCAATCATTAGTCATCTCCCCACCCCACCATCTGCAGGCCATGCCATTCATGACATCAAATCCCTGCTCATCATATTTCAGTTACTCCTTGTATCTTCCTTTCAAGGCATGGTTTACTTGGATGCTGTGCTTCTGCCTCCTCCTTCTTGCACACCTCTCCAAGTTAACCCCGTTTCATGCTTCACAGTTAGAAGCAAAAAGGTTTGTTGGCCTATGAGAGAGATGGTCTAGCACCATGGTGTGGTACAGCTTTCATCCTTCATTCCTGACATCTAGGTGTGCACGTCTGGTGATCACTACACGGTCCTGTTAATAGCTTTTGAAATGTATTCATTGCTGACTGGTGTTTTCATACAAAAGCTAATGACCTTTCTAGGACATTATCTCAATGACATATCCCAGCTCATATTTGCATACTGAGAGAGAAATTTCACCAGTGAACTCAGAGGTCCAACAGTTTCTGGGTGCTGAGAACTTGGGGCATGTTGGACCCCGGGCTTTACAAACGTAAGTGAAAATTTAACTCATTGGGGAATGCAGTGCTGGCTAGAACTGTAAACAGGGTGAAAGCCAGCCCATGTGTATATGGCATTTCAAGCTCATCAGGCATGACTGGAACAGCATGAAGGAAAGTATGGCAGTGACCTCCTAAAAACTGGAGCAGGTGAGTAGCCTGGGCCAGGCTGTAGTTTTTCTGATTATGGGGCAAGATTATACTGCTTTAGAAAGGGGCGATGAGGGCAGAGCTGCCCACTAATGTAGTGCAGCAGGAAGAGGGCCAGCAAGCCACAGCTGTTTGCTGCACAGCTGCATGCCTGTGGCAGAGGAGTATGGAGGCAACCAGCGGGAGAGTCCAATGGACTGGCACTTATCCTCCACGTTATCACCCACCAGCAGCGAGAGAGAGGCTAGCAGTGGATTTTGTCCATTGCATGTGGTGAGTGTGATCAGATTTGCTGGAGACCAGAGCAGAGAGCCAAACAACTTCTTCCATCTCACTCTCTTGTTCTGCTTGGTGGCCTGACCCAAGCAATGTATTCTACTTGCGCATGCATGTGGAGCACCAGGAACTCTCCTGAAACATCTCCCCTGGCTTGCTGGGAACAGAGTCATGCAGGGGTATCACAGGCAGGGCTGCTCACCAGGACCACATTTTGTCCGAATGCCAGCTGCTCACAATCATGCAGGGGTGAGACCCTGAGGATCAGAAATAGAGTAATTTAGCAACATTTGAGTTTTGGAAAGACGCGTGGAGATTCTTTTCTGCTGCTGGCTGTGGGAGGGAGGGTGAGCAAGAGAGAGTTTATTTTAAACCTGAACTAAGTGATTTTTAGCGACTTTTTGAGGAAAGAAAAGACACATTCTGTAGTCTTCCTGAGTAATTTAAAGTGACAGAATCTGGTGAGAGACAGCAACATTTTATTAGGCATAAAACCCTGAAAAATATCTCACAGTCATAACCCTGAGACAGAAATAGAGGTGCAAAAATTCTGTAGTGTTTTGAGTGGCTTGGTAATATCAACATATTCAGTCTTGCCTTTTCAGAAATATGTCAGCCATCAGTGAAAGAAGGAGGCTGAGGAGCCCGCTTTGATCAGGGATGGAGAGGCTTTTTCTGAAATTTCTCCTACAGCAAAATCCCCTTTACATCTCAGCCTCTAAGAAGAGAAGGAAGGGAGGTATCCTGACCATTCCTGTTGTTATACACAAATCATAAGTATTTTTCCAAACAATTTGTGTATTTACTGAAAACAACATCTGAAGCAGGTGCTGGCCATGGGGAAACCATACGATGTTTTACTAGACGGGACTGTGAAACTTGCTGCTTTACTATCTTAGAAGCACTCCAGTATGGCAAGGAAACAAGTACCAGGTAGTAAGTAATGATAGGGTATGCAGAAAGGAGGGCATGAGAGTCTTTTCAGTGTGGAGAGTTTGTAGTGGGATTTAGTCCAAACAACATGCAATACAGCTGTATCTGCCATAGCAAGAATGGCACTGAAAAGTACTTCTGCTTCCTGCAGAGCAACAACCTATCCAGCACACTTCTGGGAAAGGAGACTGGGTAGACCAGTGATCTGCAGCTTTCTTTGGAGGTGGAGGTGAAAATGTTTTGCAACTGGGTCTCTGGTTGGTAACTGACCCACCAGGCAGGCAGCCCATAAGCATGGCTAATGGTACCAGATGCTCTGTGCACACAAGGACTTTGTCAAGAACATGTACCAGAATCTCAGAGGTAGCAGCTTGCAATTACAGTCATGAGGATCTTATAGTGAGTTCTTGTCATGCAGAGTTGGATACTTCTAACTGCTCTTCCACCAGTGGCTCCCACATCCATCTCCTGGGTCCTTGCTGAGATTTTACTCCCATGATGTCCCTCTAAACTATAGGTAGTATGTCACCCTTCCTGACTCCATAGAAGTATATTTGAGTATATCTTTTTTTCAGTATACTCTTGGGCTAAATGTTGGCATTGTCTCTAGCCAGACCAAGAATTTCCACACATGTGTATGCAGCCCATGTATTTTGAAAGGTCACTTTTTTTTGTAGAATCTTCAGGAAAGCAGCAATTACATCAGAGATGTTTGGTGTCAGCTTAATGAGGACTATATATTGGATCTGCGGACAGATCTTCCATCTGTCTTTATCTCCTTCATCCTACCTTTGCTTACCAGACCAGTGAATAACTAAGATGCCTATGTCTCCTCATGGAAATTTTTATCAAATTAAGATTTTTCTTTTGAAAACTGTGCTTTTCTCTTATTGAGACTTTTCTGTATTTTCAGTCCCCGCTGGAAGCATTTTAAGGTTTACCTACCCTGTGCAATGAAGAGGCATTAACTTCATCTCAGGTCCAGAGATGCAGTTGCATTAGTACAGCAACCTATTCGAGGCTAACTAGTCGAGCCAAAAAGTAGAATGGATTAACCCATGTGAAGCACCAAACTAAGGTGTTCTCCATACATTCATTGTCTGAGGCTTCTCTGTTTGCTTGAGGGGAGTCGTGTGACAAGAAGAATTGAACCTCAAGGAGGGGCTGAGTGCAGCAGGGCAGGTTATTGGGACCCTGTCCAGAAAGGAAGGACAGAAAGGTGGCAGTGCAATCCTCATTGCTCATGAGACTTAGAGGGGTTTTGGGGAGAGCTATAAAAGCTGTTACAGTGATGTGGGGATCCCTCCCCGAGTATCCAGATTTTTACAAAAGGGGCAGAACTATGTGGTAAAACATTCACAGGAATACAGCAGCAAGGCATGCCTTCCTCAGGAGCTAGGCCTCCCTCTATGAGGGGTCACAGGCGTGACAGGAAGCCTGAGAGATGTAGGAGTTATGTTGGCTTTCACCGCAATATGGGGAGAAAAGGAGAAACAAAATGTCTTTTGTTCTATTTGGGAAAGCATAATTCAAAGATTTGAAGCAATCATTTCAAAGTTCAGATAAATAGAAATTATGTGCTTTGAAAGTATAGGAATAGAAGATTAAAATTACCCACAGACTGTAATTATAACTCTTGCCCTCTGCTCAGATTAACATGTTTCCAACAGGTGGGGAAGTGGCAGCTGTTGGAAAAACATTGTTCTAGTCTTACATGTAAAGAGCTCTGTAGTTCACAGAAGTCTTAGCAGAAAAATGAGTAGATAAGCTGATACATAAAGACAGATATTTCTTATGGTAGTTATGGCTGTTAATTTTCTTTCTGTTCTCTTTATACTAGGGTGAAAATGGGAAGGAAATGGGAACTGTAAAAATGAAAGGATGCTTGTTCCTGTGGCTTGGGAGGGTGTCATGGTTTCAGATGGGATAAGTTAATTTTCTTTCTAGTAGCAGGTGTAAGTGGTGTGTTTTGCATTTAAGATGAGAATAATGTTGATAACACACTGATATTTTTAGTTGTTGCTAGGTAGTTGTAGTGTCTACACTAAGTCAAGGACTTTTCAGCTACCCAAACCCTTTCAGGTGCACAAGAAGCTGAGAGAGCACAGCCAGGGTAGATGATCCAGAATGGCCAAGGAGATATTCCATACAATATCATGTCACAGTCTGTATAAAACTTGGGAAGCTAGCCAGGACACGGTGTCTTTACTCAGAAACAGACTGGACATTGGGTTGGATTTTTTCCCACTAGTGGTAAGAAATAGTTATTTGTGCATCATTTGTTTTTTAAATTATTGTGGTGGTTCAGCCCCAACCAGTGGCTGAGCACCGCATGCAGCTGACCTGTGATGACTGCTTGGGGAGATTGACTCTGTCCTGGCCAGAACCAGGACAATTATATAAATATAATATGTATATATTATTATCACCACTGTTGTCATCATCATCATCATCATCATCAACGTCTTTTGTTACCATATTGAACTGTCTTTATCTCAATGCATCAGGTTTATTTTTCCATTCTCCTCAACATCCCTTTGCTGTGGGAGAGGTGGGCGAGTGGCTGTGTCCTGCTCAGTTACCCACTGGGGTTAAACCACAGCAGTGGATAAATGTAAGGGAAGAAAATTCCATGACCAAGTAGCTAGGTTGAGTTGTGGCTCAATGGTTATGACTGACTTTGGGAAGTATTAACACACGCTTTGGCAGAGGCATAAAGAGGCAGAGGCATAAAGAGGCAGAGCCATTTTAGAAGCTAGACTGAGGACTGTGAATTGTGTTTTTTTCTCCCTTGCTTTCAAGCCCAGAGTGAGGATAATGGATTCATGACATCTTTTCCTGTGGTGGAGTGTGATCTGGGTAGTTGGCAGTAGCAAGGATGCCATGAAGTTGACCTTGGTGAGGGCATTGTTTCTCAATCCTTGCAGGGGCAGGACATTCATATTCTCCCTTGTCCGAGAGACAGGTATCATCCTGTGTCCACACCACAGTACTTTCCATGCAGGAAAGTCTTCCTCTTGTTTCCTCTTGCCTTTTGGCAGTTCCCCACCAAGGGCAGTGTGCAGCTGCAGAAAGGAGCAGGTACGCTGAACCCTGAGAAGAATTACACTGCAGGCTCCATGTAAAGCAAATGAGGCTGAGTTAATGTAGGTACTTGTGCAGCACACCTCATCACAGTGTCCAAGCTCTTCTGTGATGGACAGCCACATCAGAAAAGTGGTATTTGAACACAGCTTTGCAGGCACTGCAGAATGTGGGTGTGTGAATCCTCCACCTGAGCATCTTCCATGTCTGTGTTCAGTTAGGGTAAAGGAGGAAACAAAACTCTGACATTGCCAGTGATATGCATATCGTTTTTATAGATTTTTTCTTTGAGAGTGGAGTGACTTGCCAAACCTCTGATGTGACATGCAATTTGGAGATAAAATTCCATATGCTGTTTAAAGCTTGTTACTATCACAGTTCACTTGTCATTTGTTCAAAGAATCCAGGTACCTTGAGTGAAAATACCAACATACAGTTACTACCCTGTAGGGACTGTCATCCTGCACATCTCCCTTTCCAATCCACCTTAACTTCCTTGCAGCATTAGATGTAATGCCAAGTTGTAGCAGCTAACCTGAAGTCTACTAACAGGGACTTATGAAATTCTTAGATTTTCTGCTACATTTGTACTATAAAATCATGCTTCTTTGGCTGAGCAGTTGCTCAGTGTCTTTGTGTCTGGATAACTATTTTTCTTAACTTTCTCATTCCACCCTTCCCAGCTGTTCTGTAAATGCATTTATTATGTCTTGACCTACTTGATCTTGGTTTTACATTAACAGTGATTTGGATGTCACAGGATCCCTGTTTCTTAAGCTGGTTTTCACAGCAGAACATTTTTAACAGCTGTAAAAAAAGTTACAAAATAAACCTTCTCTTGGATGAGGTTCTTTGTAACTCTGGGTGTCTCCTAGAGAAGGAGGGGCATCGTTTGATCTTAAACAGAAGAGAGAATCAGAAAAAGATTGACAGGAACAACATGAAAGTATTAGTTATGTCATTGTTCTTATGACCAAGGTGCTGTTGGGACTATTTGGATTTGCACCCATTCATCTATTGGACTTTGGGTTTTTTTCTCTTTTGCTTTTATGACAGCTGGAGTGAGACAGGTGTGCCTTTTGGTCTACTATAAAGACAGGGCTGGGGCAGGGGGGGTAGGAGGCGGTTGGGGGGAGAATCAATATTTCAGCATTTAATTGTGATTGTGTACTTTAAACTGGTTTTTTCCACCTGGTTTTCCATTCTGGAGCTACAGAATAGATTTTTAACCAGAGAATAAAATACAACTTTCCCCTGAAAGATCATATTTCTGACATGAAATTTTATTGTTGCACTTGCTTTTATTTCTTCCCTTAGCAAATATTTAGCACCAGAATTGTCTCATTCGTGTCCCATAACTCCTAATCAGAATGTGAGCTCTCTCTCTTCTCTCACAAAGGATCTACTTCATGAATCTAGCACTGTGCTGGGATGGGGGGCAAGAATGTGGGCTTCTAGGCATTACTGCAGTACAATAAAAAAATGACAGCTTCCAGAGTTTAAGTACCACTGGGAACACTTGGTACCTTCCTGCCCTAAGTCCCACTGAGAAGGGGAGAGGTCTGATTTTCTGGCAGTCATGGAAAAATTAGAAAGCAGTATGAATGTTAGGACCTTTCATTTTGCTAGGCTGAGACTCCAAAGGCAGTTTTTGCTCCTCATGTAAGTGGCTCGATTATTTCCTGCCATGTGTTTATAGTCAGGTAATTATTAGCAGTGAGTTTTATTTATCTAGATTGCCTGAACAGAAAGAAGCCTTGTTCACGACTGTTGTGTGGAGATGAAACAGTCATGTGAATACCCTCAGGAAGTCAGCTTGAGTACAAAAGGTCTCTGCTGCTGAAGAGGCAAGTGTGTGCACCAGCTGGGAGGGAATGTCTCACCACACAACTGTGTGGCAGGAGTAGGTAGTGCCTGGAGCACTTTAGAGGGTTGCTGGTCTTAAATAGTCTCGAAAATGAGAAGCACTTGTGCCTGTAGCCACACTAACCACACCAGAGCCATTCATAATCCATTGCCTTGAAGGCAAAGGAACAAATGGGGAAACTGGTGAGGGGTGTTCCAGGAAGGATGCTTCCTGGAATGGGCCTTTACAGGACAAGGTCAGGTAAACAATTAAGGACATGAACTGTATATTCAACTTCCCAGGACTTAAACAACCTCTAAGCACTCCTATGTCTATGTGGGCACAAGATCTCATCTCTTCTAGGCTATGGATCCCTCACCATACTGCCTGTCTTCCTTGGTTGCCTTGCATCTTTTCCCGTCTTACCTCTTGTATGGCAAATGACACAATTTCCAATGTGTTCGCACAAGGATATGGTGGCTAAATGGTGATGCCATTGCAGTCCCAAAGATAGGGACTGGATGGGCGTGGTAGCCTGTTCCTGTCTGTTTGGTGAGATGCGTTGCAGAGCAGTGTCAGTGCAGTGCTTTTGTTCTCCACAGTGCACAAGTATGGGGTGTCTCTGTATTACCAGAAGGGAGTTGGAGATGAAGATGTCTGGCGAAGGCAAGCTGAGGTGAAAAAATAATCAGCAATCCTGGACAGGGGTTGCTGACAAAAAAAATAAAGGTGCCCATGTGGATTTTTCTTGCAAAATTGTATATAGGCCAAAGATGATAGTAACCCTAGGGAGGAAAGAAAAGGAAGTGTAAATGCTGAAGGTCCATTGTGAAGTCCTCAGAGGAAGAGGAAAAGGGAGAAATAAATGAAAACTTCAGGTCACACGTAGGCTGTGTGACAATCCTCAGCTGATTTTCACAGGATGGATCTCCGTTGTATTGCGGCAATGGTTTGGAGGTCAAAGCAATGCTTTGGAGGTCATGTCACAGAAAATGAGGCAGTTGTGTGGGATAAAAATTATGAGACTGCTGCACCTCTGTAAGAGACAAAAAGTAAAGATAAAAAAAGCCAGTGTGCTCTGGGGAGAAAACTCAGGAGGCTGAGGAGACTGGGGAAGTGGTACGTGCATCTTGACACCCACATGAGGGGATCCTCCCTCTGCCAAGACACCCACCACCACTAGGCATACAAGTGACTGACAGTCCCCTGAGGAGCATTGCTTTCCCTCATCCTGGTTGCCTGGGAGTCTGGGATAAGTTGTGTTTGGAGGTAACAAGCCGATCTGTGCAAGCTGAGTGGGTCTCTGTCCCACCTTCCTCTGCAGAATGTGTCCCAGATGTCTCTCAGGAGCCTGGAGCTGCTCTGCCAGAGCTCTTGGGACCTTAGCCCCATGATTTCTGACCCTGACCTTTATCATGTCAATGATACGAGACACCATCATATATGCCCTCCTATTTTTCATAACAATAAGGACAACAAAAGGAAAATTAAGGCAGGGAGAAGCTTCCAGTAAGTCATTACTTTGCAATCATTACCCTTTTTTTCACCCATGCGACGATTGTTTCCATGGAGACCGGAGCAAACCAGTGGCTATGTGCTGCATGCTGCTGGTTCCTGTTTCCACAGAAACACGTACACTGGATTGCCAGAAGCAAAGTTGCTGTTGCCCAGCCAAACTCACCAAGTAGAGCAGCTCAGGAATAACAGATTTCCTTCCAGCGTTGTTTGAGCAGATGGCCAGTCACATGCACTCTGGGAATGATCCTTTCATGGGCAGAATGTGATAATCCCAGGACATCCCAAGAAGTTTTCCTGACTATAAGGTTGTGATTGCCAAACCAAAGACGCCATACGTTGCAACCTAGAAAACATCAGTGGCATGACATGGTTAGTAATTAATGCTGCAAGGAAGGAATGCTGATTTCTGGGCAACTGGAGCCTGTCCTTGGCAGGCTGTCAGAGCAGGTATGACTGCCTTGCATGCACGCACAACATGCATGCGCTTTTGTGAAGGGCATCTAGTGTACATGGCATAGGGATTTCCCAGACACACATGCCTGTTCTCTTGAGAATCTGGGGGCAGCTGTTCAGTTATCATCCCTGCAGACGCTTTTGGGTGACCAAGCAAATAATCCGCTTTGATGATTTATGTTTGCTGCTAGAAGAAGCTCTGCCTCTGTACCTGGTTTAGCTGCTCAGGTTGCCTTGCTGCTTGCTACAAAACTGGCCTGAATTTAGGAGGCAGACAGTTGACTGATGTGAACTTCAAATTCCGTAATTCAGGAAATAAACTGTGGTGCACAACGCTGTCAGAAATGGAGTTCATTTAGGTGATAAAAAAAAAAAATCCTTGATTTCTAATCAATCTTTATACAAATTGCTTTATATGTCAGAGGCAGCTGGTAGAAAAGTTGTTCCCTTGTGTGGCTATAAATATATGACATGTCCTATGCTTTTGTTTATAAGGTTTCTGTCACAGACATTCGTTGATTCCATCTTGAAGATGCACATTTTTGATTGCAGTTACTCTGCTATTCAGACAATTGCTAAGAATAGTATTCCTGGCACAGCAGGTCACTGGAGAAGGGCTTAAGAAATGATACCCACTCCAGCTAACATTGTGTTCAACTGGGACATTGCATCAATTTCATGTTGATCCAGTTGCATTCTTTAGTCATAAAAAAGGAATTTATTTTGAGTTTGGAGATATGGTTTTAATATGCTGGATTGCCATTACTAGCCAGATTAAAGACCACCATGAGATAAAAATTATCTCACAAGTCTGATCCTCGCCTTCAAAAATGTATTTGCAGTAACCAGTGGGTCAGGTATTTTACAATTCATTCCAGAGGAGGCCAGATACGAAGTCCAGAAGAGACATCCAGCCCAGCCTGCTGTAGTGGAGATGATATGCTTTCATCTATTACTGCTGTATATAGGACCATAACCTTGTGGAATAAGATTCTCTGCCAAGAAAATATTCTTTCTGAATTTGAAGCAAAAAACCGAATCCGCGGCTTTCAGTAATGGCTTGTCCTAATGGTTAATCATCCTTGCTGTAACAAATTGCTCCTTGTTTCTAATTTGTCTGGCATTAACTTCCAGCCAGTGAGTTTATCCACGTCTTTTGCATCCATGTTAAGAATCCCTTTAATATTTGTGATTTTCTCTCTGTGATTCTGTCTGTACTCTGTAATCAAGTCACCCCTCTGTCTTCTGGATTTTTATACTTTTTTGTGTGTGTGATAAGATAAGCAGCTTAGGCTCCTTGAATCACTTGCACAATAAGGCTGTCCTCAAGCCTCAATTTTTTCTCATGACAGTCTCTTCAATTTATTTTTAAGACCCCTTTAAAAGCATAGGCATTTGAACAATTTATGGGACTGTGATATTGAACTCATCAGTTCTGTTTAGAGAGCTGGAAAGACCACAGTGCCTAATCTTGTTCCCTCATTCATACACCTGGAAACCCATTTACCTGTTTAATATCATGTTGCACTAATGGCTTATGCATAATTTACTCTGTTGTGAGTTCTAAAACTTTTTTTGCCTCCCTTCAGGATACCATTTTGCTGATGTGGCTTAGGGTCTACACACTCATCGGTGGTTCCTGTTTACATCAGACAATTGTTTATGCCATTTAACTTGACATGTAATTTTTGCCAACCAAGCCTCACTCATTTGTCCAGTTTTATGAGGAACTGTGGGTATCTGGACATGGGGAATGCCCACAGAGCTGCTTATGTGTACTCAATGTGTTGCCGAGCCTGGGTGCCCGGGTGCTGCCTGTCACAGTCCAGGTCCAAAGACTTGGTCTCCCTAGAAAGTGCAAGGGCTGACAAAGAAATTAAAATGTGCATAATACACGTGCTCTGTACTAAGGAGTTGTACAACTGCAGCGCAGGGAGCTGGAAATGCTTTCACACTGGAGTGGTTACCTTCCCTGGAACCATTACTCATTTATTTGCCTTCCCATGTGTTACTCTGTGCAGCCTTTCATCTTCTGCAAAGAACATTTATTTCTTTAAAAGATATTCATTTTAAGTGGGTGTATTCTATTTTTGACACATCCATTTCATATCATTAGAATATCACCCTGCAGTGCTGGGGTGTATTTTTCTTTTTTTTTTTAATGTTCAGTTTCTCATATCTGCAACTGACTGTCACTATGGCATCTTTCCTCCCTGTGAGTCAGGAGAAGAGCTGATTTTTCAAGTCATCCTGTGTCTTCCATGTGTCAGCTGGCAGCTGAGCACCAACAGGGGTAGAACAAAGCAATCCGCTGCAAATTGCTCTGGGGATCTGCTGGCGGGAGAGGCTTAGGCATCTCCCACTCCCCTGAGAATGCTGAGGAGCCGGGGAACAGGTAACTAAAGAGACCAATCTCTGCTGGCCTCACCCCTGAACACAGCTATAGCTTTGGCTGAAACTGGATTCGGTTGCCTCATTCTAGGCTTTGTTTAACAACCCAACAGTGAGGAGATGGATGACGGGTGCCCAGCAGGGCAGATGACCTTGGCTATAGGTGCAGGGGGAACCTGCATGCCCTCAGCCCTCATGGCAATGGGATTTGGTGCACAGCTGTCACGGCTGCCAAGTCTCTGTCCACCCTTCCCATATCACTCTGTGTCTGCAGATCCAGCACTTGCTAGGGAGAGTATGGAGAGGCTCGATTTGTCAGTAGACTTCTTTAGAAGGAAAACAACCTTTTATTTCCTGGATCTCTGCAATGAACTGCAAAACAGCTGACCTGATGGTTACTGCAGATGGAGGTTTGAAGGCGAGGATCAGGCTTGTGAGTTAAACAAGTTTTTTCCTTGCCTCTCCTAGGTGGGCTTATTGTTATCCTGCTGGTAACTGCCTGAATAAAGTACTGTACTGGACTAATCAGTGTTGGCTTCATTTGCCAGCAGCAGTCCTTCTGTTCATGTGAAAACTGGTGTTATGACAAGAAAAAACAAAGATGTTTAAGCACCAGAGAAAGATTAATAATAATGTGGACTCTCTGGACCAGAGCTTAACGTCTGAATGGGAGAAGAGCTGGAAACAATTTCTGTATGTGTATATATGCATGTACACATGTGTGTACGTGTATGTGTGGATGTCATGTGTTTGGAGCACTTATACAGTTAAAATGTAGTAAGAGATTTATTCAATCAAATCATTCTTTCAGCTCCAGAAGTTGTGAGAATAATTAAAATAAAAACAGGTTAAATAACTTATACAACATTACAAGTCTGCAACCAATTTTTGCTGACTGAGTTACTTAGTGCTCTCCAGAGCTTTTCCTTCCCTGGCAGGGCGCTGTGTGGTAGGACAGGCAAGCTGTCCACAGTCAGCTTGCCCCAAGTGTGCAGCAGGACTCTGGGGGATACCCAGGCAGGAGGGAGCAGCCACTGAGTCCGAGAGCTCTACAAGCTCCTGCTTGATGAATCCTTGCCAGTTTGGAAGGAGCACATCTTGAACAGGCAAAGGCAGGCGTAATGTGCAACACCAATGCATGACAGCCTTTAATTTAACTGCTGTTCATAGGATGGCAGATTTGTCTCAGCACGGGGGAGAAACAAAATGTGGTGAAGCTGACCAGAGCATGTTTGTCACCCAGAGCCTTTGCTTCATCGTGTTTCAGGCTATGCTTCCTGTGCAGGCTGTGCAAGAGCAGGGTACAGAGCTGATTTCAGGGCAACATAAATAGGTCTGTCTGCATACAGCTCTGTCCTAATGCCAGGAGGTCAAGAAAAATGCTAATCCATTAGACCAACACAGAGCACCCATGGAGCAGAGTGTAAATGCTGCCACAGGCTCTGACTTCTCCACTGAGAAGTCATCCAGCCCCAAGCCAGCCAACAAATTTTATTGCTTCAGCAAGCTTCATCTTTGCCCTGCTTGCAAAGCACATAGTGTGGTACATGTTTTGGGTGTGTCCATTTATGAACCAAGGATGATAATGGCACAGAAAATGCCGAGGTGTTTTCAGATCTTGCTGCTCTGCTGGCTGTCACCTGTCAGTGGTTATTGCCTTCCCTGCTCTAAGTGCAGGACAGTGGATTTTAGCACCAGCTTACCTTCACAGGCAGGCTAAAATGCAGGACAGCAAACTGGGCACTGAGATACATGCAACATCCTCTTCTGCTGACTCCATGGCAGCTTCCAGTGGGCAGCCATGGTAGGAGTACCTTAGCCTGCTGCAGCCAGGGCCACAGTTTTCCCTGTCAGAGAGCTGTATCCCTGTTTTGCGATCATGCTTGCACGTGCTTTTCCAGTGATGTCAGATATATGTTGCATAAAGCACTGGGCAGCCAGTGTCCAAGCAGGAGCTACTAGGTAAACCAGGCCCCTGTTTGCTGCTGGCCCCTGAAGAAAAGAAGAGAGTTAGACTGGATGCAGGAGTGCTGCTATGGTGTCAGGAGAGAGTGGCGGCAGGTTTGCAACCCACCACTTCAAAGCGCATGGATGAGAGCATACTCCTCTGCAAGACACTGGAAGTCTGTGTTCCCTACAGCTGGAGGGAAGGAAAAAGTCAGGAGCAAACCTGGTGTGAGCCTTGTCCTTTAGTTTCGTGTTTGTGTGAGGGATGTTCCAGATACATTGCCAAGCAGCATAATGTCTCTGGAGTTTGCAGTAAATTCATGGCAGTCAACCCATTAGGTTTACAGAAGAGGATTTAAAGTTATTGTGAAACTTCCCAGGAGAGCCTGTTATATATAGGCTTAAGTTCTTCTTAGTGTGGAAGCAGGGTACAGCTCTCAAAGGAACACTTTTATTCTTAAATTTTTGATGTAGCAACATCTCTGAAATATATCTGCAGTTTTCCTGGTTCTAGTTTTCTCTGTGCTTTTTTCTATGTTTAATGTTAATTCTGGGGAACCAGACACTATAGTTTTAGGTTGTGATTTGTGAGAAGTGCTTGTTGTGTGGGGAATATACTAGTATCCTGACAGAAATAAAATGAGTTATATGATATTACACAAACTTTGTATCTTTGATTTCTTCTCCTTTACAAGTTCATCCTACAAAACTTAGACTTATGCTGCCTCCCAGCAGAAAGGCTCCTGTAACAATTACTAAATGATATATAATAGTAATCACTTGAGTTACTTCATACACTCACTAGCAAGTCAATACTTTCCAGTTTCCTAGCAAATATGCCTATTGATTATACAGACTGGCAAACAGGAGATGAATTCAGAAGCTAACAGCTTTGGAAAATGGATTTTTCTCAAGACACCAGATATTGATCAATGTTTGGTAAAGATGTATCAATAGATGGTTAATAAAGTATGTGTGTGGTTCTGTATCAGCAAAGGAACTAGAAATCTTTTGCCTCATAGGAAGCCAAGGTCATATTGAAGAGCCTGTGGTACCTTTTACCTCTTTGCTGAATACACCTGCGGGATAGATATATTTCCAGTGCTGATGAAAATGCATAGGGTAGATATGAACACCAAGCTGAGAGGGACACTGTGACATAGGACAGTCAGGGGAGGACAATTAATTTCTTGACAGTCCAAGTACCACAAAAAAGGGTGGATAGGAAGAAAAGATCATTCCTCTTAGGGGAGGCAGCTGAAGGACTGATCAGCCATAGCAGCAGAAGAATTTTCTTTTCACATTTTTGCTGTGTGTTTGTGTCAGTGCACATAGACAAGAACAGGCTGATCCTTTATACCCTGCTTTTCTGAGGCAGTCCACTCAGACTTAAAGACCCTTTCTGTGAGTGCCTGTCAAGCATGATTTACATGTCCAGGTAAATATCCAAGAGCTGCTGGCCTCCAGAAGGAACTGTGAGACTGTATCCACAGCTGTAGCAGGGGCTGAGGCAGCCCCAGATGATCAAGGAAAGAGTCAGAGGGCACCACAGAGTCGAGGGGCAGGGACTGGTCCTCCCTCACCCAGGGATATCCAGGGTGTTGTCATCAGGCTTACAGAGAGAAGGCTCCCTGTGAGGAGGAATGGTCTGCTGAGCTAGATAGAGGTGGAAGACCAGGGTAGCACCTCACGGAAGCAGTCTGTCCCTGTAGTGTCTGTCCTTTCTGGCTGAGGAAGTAGACTGGCAGCTCACAGTTGCTCTCTTTTATCCTACCTAGGTGGTCTCCAGTATCACATGATCCTCACATGATTTTTTTGGCAGCCTCTTACCTAGAACAGTTGTCTTTTTTTTTTTTCAGTTGGAGCTTTCAGCTGAAATGGACAGTTTCCAGAAGAGATGCTGTATACTACATGCTTGAAGTGGGGGTGCTGTCTGGGAAATCTGTCCCAGCCTCATGGAGGGTGTTAAACTAGATGGCTCTTATTTGGCCTTGCACATAACAAATAATGCCTCATTGCCTGGTACCAGTTTCACTGTGAAAGGCTCTTTGGAAAATATTGTGATATCTATATATAAAGTGGGGTGTTGAGGTTTCTATTTTAGATTTAATTTTGCTCCTTAATAACAATGTGCTGTAGATTTGCCAAACATAGCACTCTCTGGACAAAATTGTACTTGCTCAGCCTGATGTAGAAAATCTTAAATGCATCTAAATAACACCCCTTTGGTATAGTTTGGCCGATAGCCTTCTGGACCACCCTTGTGTATGGTACAGATGTTGCAGAAAAATCTAACGGATTTAGGGGAAGCGTCAGTTACAGAATGGGAGCAATTAACAATAAGAATGAGAAAATCCTCCTTAAACAAAAATCCTGTTTGGAGAGCAAATATGTGTAGAAATAAGTACCCACCATTTACCAAAGGAAGACTTACAACTGATTATGTTTTAGGCCTGAGAAAATCCATCCATTAAGAATGATACGTGTTAAAAATATACATGATTCTCATGCACATGCACCTGTCTGTTTGTGGATCTAGGTTTTGCAATCTGCCACTGGAGACTGTGTTTCCTCAGGGTGTTGTGATTGCAGGCCACTTGCTGACTGCAGAGCCAAGGGATGAGGGTTAAGGAAGCGTCTGGGCTGTGAAGCAGTCACACCAGCGAGGCTGACAGGATACCTGGCAGGACTGGAGAATGAATTTTTGTACTACTCCTTCCTCTGTTACCGAGGTAAAGAGGCCTGGGTTCAAAACAAGATCAGACTCCTGCCTGACTCCTTCAGTACCTTTCTCTGGAAGCAGAAGCATGGCAGACTTCAGAAGCTCTTGTCCAAAGGCTGGCAGCAGCTGCAAAGCCAAGGGCCATGGGGTTGGTTGGCATCTGTAGCAGAACTGTAGCTGTACGCTGGCATGTCTGTGCCATCAGATCACAGCAGGAATCTTCTCCCTGGGATTCTCTGTCTTCACAGGTGCGAACACTGGAGCTCATAGGTAAACTGCCCAGCAGAGTTCTGCAACTTCCCACCAGCATCCAGGTGCTTACAGAAAACTTCTAATGCCAAGGTAATTCTTTTTAAACAGATGAGTGAAGCCAAACCCCAAAGCGTAGATCAGCATCCCCAGTCCCAAGAGAAACTGTGGTTCCTAAGGTGGCTATCTTAGGCACAGTGCTGGGCTGTTCACCAGTTCCTCAAGTCCACCTGAGCTTGGAGCCCTAAGTGGGCCAGTACTTGACGCGGCACTGCCTGGCTCAAAAACCTCTAATGCCTTTTTGCTATAATCCTAGCAGAGGACACTGGGATGAGCACCTATGAGAAGACAAACAAAAGTGGCAGGGTAAACAAGCATCAAGTCCATGCTGCCTGGTAGGACCAGACTGTGATTTTGTCAGTCTCTTGTGTAGGTCACTGCCCTTGGGATACCTGCATCACACATCCTGTATTCCACTGAGGCAAAAGTGCCTACCAGTACTGGAATATTCCTTGGTATTTGATTCCTCCTCAAGGTTTTCATACCCTCTTCCTGCCCAGCCTCAGGCTGAGTGGCAGAGCTTGGTCTTCTGCTGTGCCTGAGCAGCCCTGTGAAGGGTGACACTGTTTTTTGCATTGGTTTTGCATTGCCAGACATCACTCTGACTGGCTCCTGGGTGAGGTTAATTCCATGCACATGAGAACAGCAGCAGCAGAAGAGAAGGTAGGAGCCATTAATTGACAAAGACATGAGAAAAAAACCTCTCTTGCTTGGCACCCTGTGTCAGAGCAGCTGGGTTTCCTCTGGCCTCAGTAACCCAATTCTGGAAGAGTTACATATAGACCTTTGTGCAACTCACAGGGTTCATAAAACAGTAATGTTTCCACATGAATATTTCAGTTATTCTGGCAGATTACAGATACAATGATTCCTGTTCCCTATAGTCTCATCACTATGGCTTTTCCTGTGATTGCAGATGGTACGTGGTGCAGCTCTATTTTTCTTTATGATTCTGGGTAATGGCTTTCTGCAAGAATTTGTAATATCAGTGTGTCTGTTTCCTAATTTCTGGATTAATTAGGACCTGACTTTCACTGGTCAGTTCCTTGGCTCTTTTCACAAAATCAGGTATCACATAGTGTCAGCTCCATCATCAGGAACAGTTTCTTGCCTTTGAAAGCTTCCACTTGTAACAGTCATGGGCTTGGCGGAAATATTTGGTCTTGTGATTTTTAGCCAAGTTATTTGTTGGGGGAAGATATTTGCAGTCTTAACATCTCCCATCATGTCCATGTAGAGCAGTTTTCAGCAGCACACAGGCCGGTGTCATCTCTGTCTCTGCTGCTGATTTGCATGTCTTGTTCATGGCTGAGCTGTGTATGTGCTACTTTTCATGCTGCATCAGCTGACAGTTTATACAGACTTTTCAATACTTTGCCCAGACATTATCGCTTTTAGCATTGTGTGGCTTCCAAGACCTGGCAGATGTCTATTGCTTTTTTGCAAGCACAAATCCGTCTCCCTTAATAACCTCTCTCCCAGCCTTTTGTCAGTCACATGGAACACAATTTTGTCTCTAAGCATATCATTTTCAGTAATCTCAGACTCTTGCTGCTTCTCTTTCTGTCTCAGTTTGGCTGTATACTTGTCAGTCCCATTTGTTCCAACATGATGAGGCCAAAATTGATGCTGCTTAAATACAATGTTCATTTTGGGGTTAGAGGGTTTCCTAAATATTTTAAAGTGTCCAGCAAAATACATTTGTCTTCTAGCTGCTGTGCTGATAGTGTGTGCTGAGAGACTTCAAAAGCTTCCTCACCCACTGTGTGGGGATAAAAACCAGAACTGTTGCTTGAAAATTATCTTCTATTTTACTGAACTTTTCATCTTTAAACACCCAGGTGAAAGCATCGATCCCCTTTCTCCAGTTCTCTGATGCCACTCAAGAACTGTAGTGGCTGCCTGAATAAGGCTAGGATGTACCACTTTACCCTTGGGTTTCACAACTGGCTTTGTGCCTTGTGCCCTTTCTTCCTCTGTTTTCTTCTCAAACCACATGTTGGGATTCCATGGTGTATAGTAGGAATATTGTCAGGATGGTAATACTGTGCTAAGCTTTTGCTAATGCTTCTTCAGTTGGTGACTGAAATGTAATATCCCTCTTTTGGCTCTGGTCATAGTTCCCCATCTCCTTTCCAGACCCTGCTTAGTATTTACCTGCAAACTAAGAAGAAACAGCAAGATGGTGCTATCACCTGTGTACAGCTCTGTGTGCAGGGAAACTGTGATTAAAGGCCCCCAGCTCGGCACTGGGGCAGATGTACCCTACAGCCTGTAGGCAGCAGCGTGGGAGCACGGCGAGGCACACGCATGGTGGTGGTTCAGCCTCAGGCCAGCACTGCTTGAGCAGGCCTGCTGGAGAGCAGTATGCCATCCCACAGCACCCCACTGCAGAGTGGCACGAACTGTTCTCTTTGCAGGACACAGAGTGGGAAGCGGAGCACAACAACATCCTCACCTGCTTCCCAGCTGCAGAAGAAATGAATGGTAGCAGCAGAGTATTGCACCTTCATTGATTCCTGAGGCAGTCCTGACAGTGGGACCTAATGGGGGGAAACACCAAAGCCAGAGTTTCCAGTCAGGCTGCAAAAAAACAGGAGTAGCAGTGGCAAACTAAAGAGGTGTGAGTGCCTTTGGGCCGGCAGAGGGGAGGAAGGTACATGTTGACTTTGGAAAGAGAAAGTGGTGCCAGCATACAGCTTTGCACACACACTTTTGCTGACAGCAAACCACAGATCCTGTCCTGTCTCTGTATCATCAATGACCTCAGCTATGTACATAAGAAAACCAGCCATTGGCTTTTAACAGTAACAAAATCCTTGTTCTGTACTGGATCTGGCTGCATTTTGGAGAAATGTAGTTGAATCAAATGAATAGTGAAGAATAAAGGTTGTGGGAACCAGAGGTGCATGTGCTCATTTGGGGGAAAGCTGTTGTGTAGAGGACAATCCTGCTTTCCCAGTAGGTTTGCCTTCATGCCCAAACAGCTGTGAGAGCTCCGTCTGAGGCCAGCAGCAGCACAGGGAATGTGCTGCAATGCTCTTGGCAAGGCTGGGCTTGCACCAGCGTGACTGGTACTGCTCCTCTGCTGTCACGGTCTTACTCCTTTGCATCGTCACTCTTGGGGCTGACTCTGACCAGTATGGCAGCCACAGAGTGAAATCTTGGCAGCAGTGTTTGTGTTCAGCTACCACTGCCTCTCACTGGGACACTGTCCCTTTGATGGGCTGGACCCATCCCACAGCCAGGTGCTCCATAATGATAGTTCTAGTGTGATGTAGTCCCACCTCCCCAAGTAGAAACGCCAACCATGTGTGAGTGAGAGAGGTGACCAGGCTTATGCTTTAAGTCCTGTAAGAGATAATAAACGAGGTCAAGGCTTATAAAAGATCTCAGACTGCCACTCAGTGCTTATCATGTGTTGAAGAAGGCCTTACATGGGTGGACTCCCAGCTTTTAGGTGTAGACAGACTTGCCACAGCCTATGAGTAAGTGCTGTGGCAAAACTAATGAGCCTGGAGGAAATGCTGTGCTAGGAGATCAGGTTGGTATAGCACCTGTGCCCTCGCTGTTTCACTCTTTTGTGTATCAAATCTGTTACTAGTCCTCTCCTCCTTTTGGCATCTACCTGTATCTTCCTCAAAGATATACCATGAGCACAGGTAACCTATTATCCTCATATTACAGGGTTATATGCAGAAATAAAGGTGGGTGTTGGCAGCACAGGACAGATGGTGGTAGAATACTTTCTTAGACCTCTAAGAAAGGCTTATGGATGCAATCTCCAGTAATGACACATTATTTAGTAGTGATCTTAGTGATCATTTAAGGAAATGAAAATTAATATGAGGTTAATGACCTGTACATATAGATCTGCTCTTTTTTTAATTTAATGTTTGCAACTCAGCTCCCATCTTTTAGTCTTCTGAATGTGCTGTATATATTTGCTTTTAATTTTTTATTAATCACAAGAAAAACTAAGCCTTTTTCTTCTTTCTGAACTGGTGGAGAAAAAAAAATTAAGAGGGGGAAAACCAACTTAACCAGAGCTGGCCTCAAACAGAAGTATTTAAATGGCACCCACAGTGAAAGCACTCATGTAACATGAGGTGACACCGCCATGAGATGACTTGGGAATTGTCTACACGGGGAACAGATGACAGCTCTCTCTGCCTCAGTTCAGGTCTCTTGGGAAGGCACAGAGACAGGTAGCCTAGATTCATAGTGGTGCTTATATAGCAGCAAGGCTTTGAGCTCAGAGCTGGCTCTTAATCAGATATCTGAATCAGCACTGTTTTTCATTTTCTCTCTGCATGATAGATACTCAGTTCCCTTACTACAAGCCAGGACCAACTAACAACTCAGACAAACTTTGTTATCCTTGGGATTGTATCCGCTGCCCTTTACCCCTCCCTGCACCATTTCCCTTGTGGTGATGAAGTTGATTCTGGGGGAGGGTAGTGTGAGAACATATTATAAAACCTTGTTCTGCATTCATGTTGCTAGTGGTTACCTTCTGAAGTCTAGTATTACCATACCCATTTGAAGTCCCCTGACACCTGTACAGTTGAAGTGGAATAAGACTTTATAGTATTATCAGATTAGTCACTGAGCACATTTGGAATGCACACAGATTAGTCATTTAAAAGATAGCTTCTGCTGTCTGGATGGGCCAGAACTACCTGATTCTCCAGCCTCCTCCTTGTAGAAAAAATAGAAGCTTCAGCCTTTAGGTGTCCCCAGGAACAGACAACAGGATTCTCCTGTATCATGATGCTTTTTCCTGCAAGAGTCACCAAACACCAGTATTTCATCACAAACTGAGTGGGTGAAATTCAGATCAGCTGAGGCATCACTCTAAGAGGTCCTTCAGATGCGATTCTGGATAAGATAAGGTAAATAGTTGTCTCTGAGGACATTCGAAATAGATGATAGCACCTACAGGCAAGGCACATGGGAAGGATGGCAGATGTAGAAGTGACATGAGCAGATACTGATTCTTCAGATCCTGGAGCAAGGAGACAGAAACACCTTCAGCAGCAAAACTGGTTCAGCACAAAGAAATTATTCTACTGGAATGCTTAATATTAAATTCCCTTGCCACCTTTCCAATAAATGCATCTTCTGTTCTTTGCAGTTTTTAAGTGCAAGGCAGATCCAACCACATACAAAAGCCCAAGCCATCGGTCAGCTTTCAGAGACTAGTCACTGTGTTGACTGCCTGCAGCTAAATTCCTCCCTGAGTTCTGCCTGTGGACTACCCTACAGACTTCCACTGGTTGGCATGGCAAGTGGTCAAGGCATGATGCAGCTGATTTCACGTGTGCCTGCAGCGTCAGAGGATTTCTCACCATGATGATCAGCAGGAAGCCTCCAGATCCTTCACCATCCTTGTTGCCCTCCTCTGAGGTGATACGTTCTGGGTGGAAGATCTCTGATTTTCCACATATGGGTTTTTAAAGTTCTGTTTGACTCTTGCAGGATATTTGAGAAGGAAGAGAGAAGAGTCACCACTCAAGGCTTTAAGCCTTGTTCGGCAGGTCTACTCAGTGGTCTGTCATGCTGGGAAACTTCATGTGTACAGGGCACATCCCATAACTCTGTGTCCTTTGCACAATTCCCATGTGTAATGGGAATAAAGCTGAGGAAGACCTTTGTAGTTCAGCTAGTTTTTTATTTGCTGTAGTTAGCTGTGAGACCAAGGGAACTAATGATCTGGAGAAGGGGATTGAGTACACCCTCAGTAATCCTCCACATACCCTTAGTGTGTGGGAGTGTCGATCTGCTGGAAGGCAGGAAGGCTCTGCAGAGGGACCTGGACAGGTTGGATTGATGGTCAGAGGCCAACTTTATGGGGTTCAACAAGCCCAAGGGCCAGGCTCTACACTTTGGTCACAATAATCCCAGGCAATGTTACAGGCTTGGGGCAGAGTGGCTGGAGAGCTGCCTGGAGGAGAAGGACCTGGGGGTGTTAGTGGACAGGCAGTGTGCCCAGGTGGCCAAGAAGGCAAACGGCATCCTGGCTTGTATCAGGAATAGGGTAACCAGCAGGAGTAGGGAAGTGATAGTTCCGTTGTACTCAGCTCTGGTGAGGCTGCACCTCAACTACAGTGTCCAGTTTTGGACCTCTCACTACAAAGATGTTGAGATGCTGGAGTGCATCCAGAGGAGGGCAACAAAGCTGGTGAAGGGTCTGAAGCACAAGCCTTGTGAGGAACAGCTGAGGGAACTGGGGTCTTGAGAAAAGGAGGCTGAGACTCTATCCCTCTCTACAACTACCTGCAAGGAGGTTGCAGAGATGTTGGGGTTGGTCTCTTCTCTTGGGTGACAACTGATAGGATGAGAAGAAATGCCTTAAAATTGCACCAGGGGAGATTTAGGTCAGGTCTCAGGAAGAATTTCTTTACTGAAAGGGTTGTCAGCCATTAGAACTGGCTGCCCAGAGAGGTGGTGGGGTCACCATCCCTGGAGGTGTTTAAAAGGCATGTAGATGAAGTCCTTAAGGACATGGTCTGGAGGTGGACTAGTCAGAATTAAGTTATGGTTGGACTTGAAGATCTAAAGGGTCTCTCCCAACACAGGTGATTCAATGATTCTGTGATTTGGTGCTGCTCCTAGGGTGCTTGTGAGGCTATCAGCATGGCTGCTATCCTCCATATATTATTGAGGTTGCTCTGAGCCTTGCTGCTTATAGTGAGATTTCAGTCTCTGAGCTGGGTGAAACTCTTTCTGGAGCTGCATGGATCTCATTCTCACTGAAGCTGAAATCTTCAATGGATTCATGCTGTTAAACTACATTTAAACAGTGTAATTTGCACAATTTTTCCACCCGATTGTTCCGTTCAGGTTGCACACTAAGTTGCCAAATCATCCACCAATTTACAGCACTAACTTATGATGTTTATATGGTCCAAAGGAACAGAGAAAAAAAATTATTGTAAGTCTAAAAATATCAGTCTAGTCAAACACTGTTTATTAGTCTATTAAACAATGCTAACATTAGTATTTCAAATTATATACAGTTTATTTTTTTTAGTTGATGTCTGCTTTCACCATTTATGCTGACTCTCATATATTGAATGCCTGTTTCTCTCTTTACTCTATCTGAAGCTAACTGTACTCAGATCCTGAGGTTGCATGAATTTACTGACCAGTAGTTAACCTCGGTGAGTTTTAGTACCCCTGGTATAGCTCCAGCTATCTTCCTGTGATGGTACTTTCAAGTCCTCTGCTCCCTTCCCATGTCTGTGCACATCTATGATGCATTGTTATTCTATGGTGATAGGTGGTTACACAGAATAGCTACTCTGCCTTTCAAAAGCAGAAATAACATTTGGGGCTCTGTCCCTGTGAAAGCTGCACAGTTCAGGCACCCAGCTACCATTCTTATTTGACATTGCTCTCATTTATCAATATAGGTCCAGAAGACCTCATTGAAAGAAACAATATGGCTATTTCTTTTGTGACAGGAGTCTGTTTCCTTTATTTGCTTATAGCAACACTGTGTGAAGCATCCTGAATACCTCTGGTTTTGGTATCCTTTGAAAAGTGATTTTCATGCTATCCTAAACTCATTCAGTTTTCTTTTATTCATTGACACATTTGCTTTTTTAGAATTAATATTTCTCTTCTAGTTACTGGAAAAATTACTGAATCTCTAGGTCAGTTAAATAGATAAATTGTTCCTGTTGATTTCACTTGGGTTTTTTCTTTCTTTCTCCAACCACCCTCCTGAAACAGATCCATATTTTCTTCTTGAAAGTAATTATGGTACTGTAGTACAAAGATTCACAGGTAGGATATCATACTTACTGGAGGTCCATGTTTGCACAAAAGAGTTTTTCAGTCTCTTTCATTTAAAAAAGTTATTTTTCTACTACAAAAAAAAAAAATAGAAAGAAAGGTTGCAGATTTTATAAGACTTTGCATTGTTATTCTGTTTTTTAATCCAGCTCTGCTCAGCTGAACTCAAAAAGAGCAGGCAGCAATGTAGGATGGTTTTCTTGAAGATGGAAGAGGAAAGGAACAGTAGATATTCAGTATCTGAAAAGGCAGAGCCTCAGTTAGGACACCACAGCGATTTCCAGGGAAAGAAAACAGTGCAGGCAGGCACAGAAAACTGGAGAGCACCCGTTAGTCACAGGATATGATTTGCTAAAGCCCTGCACAGCTGGGCAAGGCAATGTTCATGTTCAGAGCTGCCGCAGCCAGAAACGGCTGCAGCTGTGTGCAGTACTATTTTGGAACCTTGCTTCCTTAGACAGAGTGCCATTTGCCAAAGCATCTCAACCCCAGTTTCTTCTTTAGACATAGGACATTTGTCTGTATTGACAGGAAAATACAGTTTTCTAGCAAACACATTTTAACTCTTTGTTTTGTAAAAAAGTGCTATCTCTGTTCCTACTGCTACCTTATGCTAAGGAATCTCTAGTAAAAGCTTAGGTGGTATTTTCCTAGCCAGGCCATTCCCTTGGGTGAAATGGGTCAGCTTCTCAGATAATGTCTTTTCTGCCATTGTAGCTGTGGCTAAAGTGTCACCTGAGCTCAAACTCAGCAAAGATGCTGCTGGGCAGGATAAGTTCTCCACAGGTTTTGGGCATTCTCCCATGCATGGAAATGATAGGTTGAATTTGCCTACTTCAGGGTAAATGAGTTTTTTAATGGTTTGGGTTTTCTTCACATTCTCTGTAGGGTGAATGAAAATGTGCTTCTACTGTCATTGGCTGCAAAGGAAGGTGACATGGCCATTGACGCTGTTTGAGGTCTGCATGCAGATTAGCATTGCAGTAAATCATAGCTGTACATAAAACAAAATATTGGCACATTTTTTAAAAGGCAAGCTATTCAAACAAATATAGAATTAGGGTGGATACTCCCCTTAGTGGCACTTTATAAATAGTTTATCCCTTTTGAAGTTTAAAAAGACCGTATCAGAGGCTGCTAAACATCCATGATTTGTCTGCTTTTAAGTAAAGGTGCACAGGGTTGCACATAAGCCATTCACAAAGCACTGATTAATGTGACGTCTAAGTCGGTAACCATCAAAGGGAAGTACTGTGTTCTAAATCACTCTTTCTTCAGACAGCAGAGTTCAGCAGTGCCTTGAAGGCTGTGCCGTCCCTTTAGAAAACCAGAGTTTCTCTTCTTTCATTTTTGAGAGATTCAGAAATGTCAGTTGTTTGTATGGTGTGCAGCAATGTGAAATGGAGCAAATGAAAATTCAGAGAAGAGGTTGTACAAGTCCCAGGTTGGAGCTGCAGCGGGAGCTGCGTCGGTGCACAGGTTGCTTTCCACAGCCCAGATCTGTGGTTTCTCTGGGTGAGTTTTCCACTGGTCAGTTCCACTTCCATCTGAACTGGAGTGCAGCCCCGCCATGGTTGGAGTGGGAGCTGTTCTGGGAGCTGTGCCGGCACTGCATGCTCCAGGGAACACTAGTGGGAAGGCTCAGTGTCTCAGATCGTCAGCTGCAGCTTTACCAGCAGAGCTGAAAGTATCTCTCTGGAAGGGTTTAAAACAGCTGATGGAAAAGTTACAGCTTAGCTATGATGAGATCTCTTCTATGGAGGGATCCAGCCCTCAGCTAGACTGTTGTCTCAGAACTAGATGATGCCAGATCTGCATCTGAACGCTGTCATTGTTATTTGTGGTTATTCATGTAGTCCCTGCTGGCTTAGGTCAGGGGAGGGGCACCGTAGCAGAGGAACCCACGCAACAACCTTGAATATGCAGGAGTCTGTGCCTTCTTTGCCTTCAGGGAAGATGGGGCCTGTGAAGGCACACCTGGACCAGGAAGGCTGCCCTCATGGAAGATGGGGCCTGTGAAGGCACACCTGGACCAGGAAGGCTGCTCTGTGGGTGTGCTGCTTACTCTTGTGCTGCTGCTCAGTGTGGTGGAGACTCCTCCCACACTCAGGGCAGAGCTGGTGTGATTGTTGGCAGAAAAGAGTTATGCAAGACACATGGAGTCACCCAGCGTGGTGGGGCAACTTTTAGAGACAACAAACCACTAAAAAGATACCGAAAGATGAATTTGCAATATCATCTTAAGCTTTGCAACAGAGTGGTTTTCTGGGAATATCCTGGTGACCCCAATACAGGACATCTGTGTTGAGAAGGCAGTTTGGCAAAGGCAGATCCAAAGGCAGAGGCACATCTCGGCAGGGCAGTCTTTATTGCTTTCAACTCTCACACACAACTGAGCGATACAAAGAAGATGGAGCAGGGTTGAGCATCCAGCCTGACCCTTGCTGATTTTAAGAGTAATCTCTGCAGAAATTACTTGTTTTCATCCTGATGAATTTGTCAGTAAGACTGGGGGAGTGTTGTACTGTGAAATAACTCAATAACATTTACATTTTCTGTAAAAGCAAATTCTTTTTCTGTATAACCGTTTCAAGGTTGACAGAAGGACTGATTGCTGCTGAGAAATGGATAATTTATCATTTTAACCTGTAATAAAGTATTAAGCAGGTGAATTTTCAGTAACCTTAACTCTGTCCCCTGATGCATATGGATTATGATTTAGTCTATAATAATGCTATCAGTATTATTCAAATAATACTACGCTACCACATGTTCTGCAAATGTACTCTGGCCATTTGGTGTAGTTGCCTCTTGATTTAGCTCTCTCCCTCCCTGCAATTACATTTTGTCTCTCCCCTGCTTACTGTAATTATTTGGCTCTAGATCCTATCTTCTGAGGGGTGGCACTTCGCCCAGCAGGACAGCACTCTGCCGTCCAAGGAAGCTGAGAGGACTGCTTGTGACTGTTTTAGTTTTCAGGGCTGAGGGTTTAAGCACTCTGCTGGGGTTGTAGAGGTCGAACCTGCCATTGTGTGTGTTAGGTGCTGATTACTGGTGTTGGTTGGGATGAGTGGTCACAGTAAACTTTGTCTCCTGCATAAAGCAACAGTTGATGGGTCAAAGGCTATGTATCTACCCCATATCCCCATGACATCAATCCCGTTTCTCTGCCCTCTTCGTCTCTTTGGTCTAGAGTGCAGGGCTACTAGGCAACAGTTTATTTCTTGAGCCCCTCACAGTTGTGATGACCAAGAGTCACCCAGTTGGATGGCTCTACCCTTCTCTCTGGATGATCTGTGAGATTGCAGATGGTCCACGGGCAGCCTGGGAGCCTGGAAGGTTTCCTCTGGTCCCTTGCTCTGCTGCCTGGGTAGGTCAGGAGTGGGAAAGGGAGCAACACATGGGCCCAAGATGCAGGGTTTGTCAAGACAGGTGATGAATTACCATGAAAAGCTCAATTCTTACAAAACTAGCCTTGGACTAAAGATAGCTTCTAACACTGAAGAGTCTGTAAGGCTGTGTTACCTGCTCCACAGAGACATAGAAGCAATGTCACCAGGACTCTGTTCCTGAACTCTTCTGTTGGCTAACGCTGGGAACACCAGCACATGGTTACCTATGCGGGGGCACAGGTAGCACATGCGCTGCTCTCCACACCTGGGGAGGACGCTGTGGAGTTGCACCCACCCAGTTGCCCTGGGGCAACAGATCTGACCAGACCGAGCTCTTTTTCTCTGCTTGCTTTCTCATAGCAATCTCTTTTGAGACAAAAATCTTTATCTTACAGTTACAGGGCTTCAGTGATCCAATGCTGACTATAACACTGATGGGCTGTTACTGCAGTCATTCCTGCTTGCCCTGGCCAAAGGGTTAGCTGTTGATAACAGGATAATTTTGTTTATTCAGATGCCATCTCTGAGTACTACCATTATCAGCGCAAGTACTCTAAGTGATAGTGGCATTATCTGTCACAACCTTCAAATGTAGCAAAAAAAGACTTGGAGACACAGATTTTTAATTAGGAAAGCTGGAAGCATATGATAGCTACAGATTAAAATACCTACTACTCTATTTCAAATTTTCCTCTTGTTCAAACCATCTGAGTGCTGCTGGGAGTCCATGGCAGTGGGGCTGTTGTTTAGACTTAGACTTGGCTTTTTGGCAGCTGATTGCCTCCTCCCCTCATGAGATTGCAGGGCATCAGTGGGGTGCCCTCATTCTCTGTCTGTTTGGATGGAGGCTAATGGTAGCATCTGCATGAAAACTATGCTGCTCTGACATCTTTGTGCATGCTCTGCAAGTCACACTTTCATGCAGTGTCTCCAAACACCTTCTGTGAAATAAATATAAGTACCTATATGACTGAGAGGCTGCTATATTTTTCTAAGACATTTATTTAAACAAATTACATGTCTGTAATTATAATTTTGAGAAGCACTTAAAAATGAGATTGCCTGCTTTCCTTTTCCTTCCCCTCTATTCTCTCTGGAGAATAGGGAGGATATTGTGCTGAGCAGCACATGTTATGCCTGCCCAAGCTATGTCAGTATTGTGCTGTTTTCCACTCTTTTGGCATCCCTGGGGAAAATGTAGTACACTACACCCAAAGACCTACTGCATTTCACTTTTCTCATGGAGAAAAATTTTTGTGTTTGGAGTGTTTGTGTGTTTGTGTGTTTGCTGGTGGGACTGCAAGCTGAGGAGACCTGAGGATATCATTATCTCCATGAGCATTTAGAGGAGACCACTCTGTGATCCGGGTCCAGAAAAATGTCTGTGCATGGTTATTTGGGGGAGGGGTGGGGGGATGTGTGTGTATGTAGCAAATGGCATGATCTGGGACATCTATTGATGCTCTGATCTATATAAATATCTTCGGCTTTGGAAAAGCCCTGCCAGTATATGTGTAGCTTCACTCTGGCCCTTGCAGCGTTTTTGCTTCTGAGGCAGGCAACTGGTAACACAGGTGTCCTCAACTGTTTTAATTAAGCAGATGAGCTTACTTAAAAATGAGTTGCACACCTAATTGTTTTGTCAGCACAGGAGTTGGAAGGAGTCATTGTGCACTTTTAGGGCTTTGAAGAAACTGGGATTTCCTCTGTGCTGGTGTGAAAACTATTCCAGGCAGAACATACACTGTGAAGGTTGTTGCTTTTCTCAGCAGCTGATCTGTCCAGGCAGTTTTGACACTTCCAGTGGTGATTACATCGCTCTGTGATAACTCTATTCTGTTTAGAACCCCATGAGAAAAGATTTAACTATATTAACTATTAACTGTAACTAATTAAAGAGTATTTAGCCCCCAAATGCAAAATAGAACAAAAACTGGAAAGACTGTTTAGCCATAGATTACATGAAATGGACTAGTGCATGTTCCTACTTGGCTGTTATCGACTGATTTCTGCCCAGAGATGTTATGAAGTCTCCTCTGAAGATTCAAAACCTTCCTGGGTACATTCCAGTGCAACCTGCTGTAGGTAATCCTGCTTTAGCATCTAGATTGGATGATCTACAGTGGTCCCTTCCAACCCATACTCTTATGAATTTGAGCTTTAGATTAGGGAGGCTTTTTGTTACAAAAGCATCCTCTCTGTATTTAGTATGTTTTTGGGTGGCATCCCTTTGCTTGTGTTTCTTTTATTTAGCAACAGCAGTCTTTCAAATGACTTGTCTCCTTGCCTTGGCTCTACTAGGATCCCTCTCCACTCTTCATGCCCACCCAAGGTTTTTATTAATGAAAGAGGAATACTCAGGCTCCAAAGTAACCCATAAGCTTGCAGATGCTCTCTGATAATCAATTTTCCTGCTTCCAGCCAGGAAAGGCTGAGAACTCATACATCTAGCTATGATTTTTAATATGCCAATATAGCCTGAAATGGGACAAGCTATAGGTTTAAACAGAGTTGTTATTGAAATTATGATACCATTAGTTGTTCTGCTCAGAAAGTATAGAGAGTAGGCCTCATGGTGGATAATATCTATCCTCCCTACTCTCTTTGGTTTTCCAATGGTCAAAACTTTTTAATTTATTTTCCAATCTACTCTAGAGTTTAATACCATATTCTCATCACAATGCAACATGTGGGCCTGCGTGCCCTGCACATACTCTTCCTTGATCAGCTTGTAGTGCTTGTTTATTAGGGAAGTGGACAAGTGGGTGTATAAAATACAAAGGACTTTAACATATGTTTTCTTGGTGTTGCTAGGAGGCAAAGTTGAGATTTTTGTATACCCAGATTCTGAAATCAGAGCTGTGGCTTAAGTCAACATTCACATTTACTAACTCCGATTGCAAATGTCTTTCAAACTCTTGATGCATCTGGGTCAGAATCAACATATTTTTATATTTCAGCTAAACTCAAGTCATTAGTGCCCAACAAATTTATAGAGTGCTACTAATTTCCACAATATGAATGTAAATTAGTGTGGTAGCTCAGCCCTAAGCAGTGGCTGAGCACCACACACCACTCACTCAGTCCCAGAGGAGAAACAGACAGAGCCTCCATAGATTGGGATAAGGGCAGTTTACTGACAAAAGCACCATGAAGGTAGAACAATAACGGCAAATTACACTCATATCTGGTCATAACACACAGTACCTGAGCAACCTGACAATTACAGAGTGCTGCACAACACAGGACCAACACAACACCATAACCACCCTCAGACTGCCCTGGAGGCACACAAGAGTACTACTCCCTGAACAGCCCCTTTTATGGGGGAGTGATGTCAGGTGGTGTGGAAAACAGCCCAGGCTAACTCAGCTCACCTGTGCTGGCTGCTTGGGGAGGTTGACTCTGGCCTGGCCAGAACCAAGCCAATTAAAGACACAAAATACTTGGAGTGGGACTGTTTACAAGGCAGTCACAGGACAAACCTTAATGGACTTAAGCGGAAGGAGGGTAGATTTAGATTAGATATAACAAATAAATTCTTCTTTATACTGTGGTGAAGCTCTGGCACAGGCTGCCCAGAGAAGCTGTGGATACCACTCCCTGGCAGTGTTCAAGGCCAGGTTAGATGGGGCTTTGCACAACCTCATCTAATGGAGGGTGTCCCTGCCTATGGCAGGAGGTTTGGAACTAGATGATCTTTAAGGTCCCTTCCAACACAAACTAGTGTGTGATTCTATGACATCCAGACACTACACTGAATGCAAATAAAATGAGTACGACTGCCCTGGGTGACACAAAGAGGCCCTCAATCCTCTGTCCTCTCTTACGCAGAGCACGTAACTGATGTCTAGAGAAGGGCAGCACAAGTGTAGGGTAATGGTACGTTCTTGGCGAAGGTTCCCAGCTTCCAGTGATTTGTAGCTCAGGGACTTTTGAACAGTGGTTTGGATCATCTCATTAAATCATAACAGACTCTTTTGATGGAATCTTACCTCCAGCAAAGATGTGCTGCATCATGGAGAGTCCAGAATGCACACTGGAAGTGCCAAAATTGTAATGAAGGTGTAGCAGTATCTTAATTCTAGGGCTGGAGGGAAAAGTCAAGGGGAAACGGTCTCTTCCAGAGAAACATTATCTCCATCTCATTCTGGAAAATCTGCAAACTCCTGCTGCAAAATCCTTTTGCAAACAGAAGTTCTTGTTTCACCCACTAGACACACTACTAGGAGATGATGGGAAAGCATGCAAGGGACACATAGGCTCATCTTAGAATAATATTTAAAGGATTATCTGTAAGGTTTTGAAAAGAGAGTGAGGACATGGAAATGCTGTGTAACATAGACTGGATAGATTTTCTTTCTCAGAGATGATTTTTTTCCAAGCCAAGAGCCTGGAAAACTTGCAGAGATACTGAAAAATCACCTAACATTAGGATAGGGCTTTGGATGACAAGAAGAGTGATACTGGCTCTGAATGTGTCCATTCTAATGTCGATGATGCATGCAGTGAGAGCATTAGCAGTCATGATTGTTATTCCAGTCATCTAGTCCTCCAAGCCTGCAGAGTGAATGTGGTGGCCAAGACTTTTGTAATGAAATCCTGGGAAAATATGACATTTTGTGGACCTAAGTGTAAACAAAAATCTCTCTCCTTGTGCTTGAGGTAATGAGTCTGACTCTATATCCCAGTCCTCTCTCCTTGTTTCTTGGAATATTCTTACCCCCTGAAAGGAGGCTCAGAGGCTGGCTGGTGATTCACAATGTGATTTGTGTTTAAGCAAAAGAGACATAAATCAAAGGGGGAAAAAAGTAGACAACAATAACTTGTGAGTCTTACTAAACCACCTGGCTCTGATTCTTCACATGGTAGGTGTCCCACACTTATCAGGGAAGCGCTGTCCATGAAAGAACCACCAAGAGTGGAGGAAAAAGACCGTCTTCTCCATACCCAGCTGCTGGGTTCAGCATCCCCTGTTATCCCATGTAGCACCGTGTAACACCACTGGCAGCTTCACCAATGTGTGCCTCACAGGGTGCCAGTGGGTACCTTGCACAGAGGCTCCCCAGGATTGCCTTCCTCTTCATTCTACAGCCATGTGGGAGGTTGGAAAGTACAAGGATGAAGGAACAGGAACCCAAAATATGTACACCAGTGATGCCCAGTTCATCAGACAGCCTATTTCCACTATCTTGTCCTTTTCTCCTATGAGACGGGACCTTGTTTAAAGTGAAAGACATGTTTGTAACCCCAGACATACTTGCATATGACCTGATTTCCAAAGACCCCTAGAAGACAGAACTTTATTCTTATGTTTTCTCTCCCAAAAGCTTCTGCTCTATTCCTCTGCTTAGAGCACATGGTTGTTTATCTATGAATGAAGTTTTCTCTCTAGGCAGATGATGGGAAAGGGAGCAGCAGATCAAGCCAGTGGCTACACATCCCTTTCATTACAGAGGAGTAGCGTTCAGCATGAGATTTGGCACCAGTAAATATTGTACTCCACTGCCTCTGCACTGTTCTTTTCCCAGGTGTCCCTCAAACATCTTACTCCCTTAAGGGCTTCTTAATCACTCTCCTAGCACACTGAGGTTTCTTCTGAGCCTACCCTTCACTCTGAGAGCATTTTGTTGCTCCTGGGGAAGAAAGGAGAATTTCAGGGTGTCATTTTTGCTTAGGAGAGCAATGTCTTGCAAACCTTCCCTTCAGACATGCTCTTGGTGCATCTGTCTCTAGCTTTCCTTGCTGTTGTCTCCTGAACAGTTTTGTTTCTGACCCAACTATAGTTCCTTTTCAACACCTGAATAAGGCATGCTTTTGGAAGTTTTTCTGGGTTTTTAGCAACTTCTTATTTAACTTGGGGAGCTGTGAAGAGACCAGGAGGTACCATCATCTTGTAGTCATTGGTGTATACATTATTTCTGCTGGCATACCACTACCAGGTCTCTCCTTCCCCCTGCCCCAAGCTATTTTCAAGGATAATGAGTGGGCTCTAGCATTTCTAAAAACACAACTGTGACTGCAGCAGAGAAGTATGTTTTCTGGGTACATTGCCGCCCACAGGAAATGACAAGGTTTTTTTGTTGCTGTTTTTTTTAAAACTTGATTAGAATCATGGTGTACCTCCATACAGCAGATTGAAACCAGCCCTGTGTTTATGTTTGCTGTGCAATTTGTGGCGGCATACAACACACCTAAATCCCCAGACATGTAACTCTGTCTCAGCTTTCCTTGTAAATGCATATCCTCTTCTGAAAACTTACAATCACATTACTATCTTTCCTGAAGCCTAGCTCCTTGTTCTCTGTCATCAAGATTCAATCTTAAAAAGACACAATCAGGAAATAAAGATCATTGGTAGTTTTTGAGCTATCAAGGTCTGTGGAGTGATAAACACGATTTTCACCTCACTCCACCCCCAGGACCCAGGAAGAAATCCTGAAGCTTTTTTGAGCAAGGAGTCTCTCAGTTGTGTCTGCATATAGACCATGGCATGGACAGGCTACTTTGGAGGGCAGAGGGTGATTTTGGTGTGCATATATTTTATGAACCTAAGCCTGCAGTTATCACTGGCCTTATCACCCTGAAGACTGGAACCCTCAGAGAACAGAAGCCATGGCTCTGGCTCAGACGCCAAGGCTGGAAAGTGTTATGCATACACAGTGGCATCCAAGCCTAGATGTGAGTATGGATTTGCCCTGAATCTTGTTCCTATTTCATGAGTGCTCCTGATTTGAGCAAACTTCTAATGTGTCCTCTGACAGAGCGAAGACTTTCAGGCTTAGCACAGCAATCATGCAGCTCCTCACCCTACTTTGTTCTGATGCCAGGACACCATGGATTCACTGTGGCTCTTCCACATAGCAGCCTCCTGTCTGAAGGCGAAGGCAACTCCCTCCCTGTGCAATTAAGTCTAAGCCTGTGTCTGAGGGAGAGAGGCATCAAGGCAAGAGCTGAATCTAGGGAACAGAATATCTCTCCCAGGAGGAGGAGAATGTCTGTTTCCTTGAGTCATGGCCAAATAGGAAGTGAAAAAAATCCATTCCCTGGTTAGAGGCTGAAGGACAGAGGTAGGTGTCAAGAATGTCTGAATAGTGTCAAGAATAAAAATGCATCTTGCCTTCTTCATCACCTTTTGTATCTACAAGCACCCCAGTCTCTATCCTGTGAGGTTGTTGCAGAAAGCCTTTGATATACTTTTGTGAGGGACCTGCAGAAACCTTGAGGAAGGGAATGCAGCAGAAGATGGGAGTGCTTAGAGAGCACAGGAGAGTATATAATCCCACAAAGCAGAGCAGGTATTTGCTCTGTCTTGCTAACCTGCTGCTTTTCTATTCCTTCCTTGTTGCCTCTCCATACCCACTAACCTGTTATTTAATAAGGAAGTAAACCACTGGTACTTGAGTAATGAATACTTCAAAGATCACGGGTTATGTACCAAAAAATAAGGAAATCAGTTTTAAAATAATGGGATTTTTAGAAAAATGAATATGCTTTATGTTTCCCTGATTTGCTTTCTTGTATATGACTCACATTTTAAAACATCTCCCTGGAACTTAGAAGCAAATAATCATAGTTTTGGTTGGAAAAGACCTTTAAGATGATCAAGTACAACCACTAACCTATCACTGTCAGGCCCAAGCACTTATAAGACCTGCTAGCTGCCTAGACTCTTCACCAACTTTGTTGGACATGCTCCAGCACCTCAATGTCTTTCCTGTAGTGAGAGGCCCAAAACTGAGCACTGCACTCAAGCTGCAGCCTCACCAGTGCCAAGTACATGGGGACAACCACTTCCCTAGTCCTGCTGGCCACACTATTTCTGGTACAAGTCAGGATGCTGTGGGCCTTACTGCCTGGTACAAGTCAGGATGCTGTTGGCCTTACTGCCATCCTTCCCTTCATGAAAACATAGTTTTTCCCATGAATCACACAGAATCACATAGAATGTTAAGGGTTGGAAGGTACTGAAAGATCATGAATCCAGAAGCTGGGGCTAGAATAGAGGGATAAAACCCTCTATGCCATATATTATACAACTTGTAAGGATGGTGATTGGGCTACTCATGAGTCCAGTGTATATACACTAGTAAGGTAGCAGACTGGATTGTAGTCAGCCATAATCTTGATCTAAAGCAGACATGAAAGTATCTTTTGTGGCACTGGAATTTGGTAGGATATGCTAATATGTAGCATGTTTAAATTTGTTTGCAAAGTCTAAAAAGAAGAACTCTGGCTTCCTCTGTTAACGGTCCAACATAAAACACAGTGCAATTCAGCATCAATCTCCATGTGTGAAGAATTGGAGTGTGGGGTTGGTAAGTGTGAATGGTGTAACATTGTATGTATTTCTGAGCACTTCAGTGCCACAATGCTTTTGGGAGCATGGGGAGACTGGAGGGCAAAGTACAGTGATGATGGAGTGTTATGAAGGAGGATGGATGCAGGCATTATGGAAGAAATTAGAAACACTCATGACAAAGTTTTCAAAACGCACATGCAACTCCTTACTCATGCACACAAATATATGTCCCTTCTCCATCCCACTGGAGCCCTGTAAGATCCTGGATGCATGGTGGTTCTGCAGTTCTTCCTATCCTTCTGGAGCTGCACTGGGAGGCAGACAAAAGGGCCCAGGTGGGTGCCATCTCATCCAACCCCCACTCACAGACAGAGGTTATAAGAGGTCTGGGTTTCTGTTTGGGTGTGGCTATAACACAATAAGACAGTCTTGCTCAGGGTTATGGCTTTTGAGACCCACCAGTGGCATATACTATAGTGAAAGGAATGAGCGTGCTGCTCATTGGGGTGGATGCACCTCTGACCTGCATGTGGGTGCATCCACTGGCTCAGCACAGGCTGTCCCTGTTCACAGGAAAAGAACCAGTATACTTCCTTCATTTCCATTCTTCTTCCTCAGGGCAAAGTGAAAGCAGCGCTTCTTATGTACACAAAGATGTGGGGTATTATTGCAATGCTCCTGCCCCACCTGCAGTGACATTTTCTCTGCCTGTCAAAACCCCTCTCCAATCTCCTTGTTTGAACTAGCTATAATCACCTAGATTTGGCAGAGGACCCAGGCTTTGCAGGATAAGTACAAAAAATTATGGGAAATCGAGGTAGAGGAGAGAGAAATGAGGGTCCCTGATTATGTGCCAAGCGAGGGTAGGGCAGCAGCGCTGTGGGCTCAGCCTCTGCTCAGTGCTAGTGTATCTACACTGCAAACAGCACTGATGGGAGCCAAGCTGCATTCATTCTCAGGTGGGTAGAAACACTACTATGAAATAAATAATCTGTAATTTTAAAACAGATTTTTATTGACTTTTCACATCTTGATGGGATGTGCAATTTTTGCTGTCAATCACTCAACCAGAAAATAAAAAACTGGTGCAGAAATGAACTCCATCCTAGGAGGAAATTTTTTAATTTGAGTAGGACCCAGTTTATCTGTCTTGAAATACATTCACTTTGAATGGTGGCAGCACCTTCAAACCATGTATTATCAAATCCTTGGAGCTGGAGTCAAGTGGGATTGACTAGATGATGAAGCAGAATGTCTGATTTGATTATTGAGTGCTTGGGAATGTCTGTATTTTGAGGTTCAAAAATGCTAGCTGAATAAACAGCAGAATAGTTTATAATAGCATCACATGGGAAAATGGTTCGTGTTTTACATCTAGCACCAGTGTGGCTCTATCCTGGCTTGGAGATCTTCCTTTTGAAGCCTAGATATTTTAGTATAGTGGAGGTATCCCATGGAATTGCCTAACTGTGCTATAATTAATTCTTTTGATTAAAGCCCATGAGTATCTAAGATAAAAGCTCCATTGTGTTAGGCACTGCTGACACCTGTTGTAAGAGACAGTCCCTTCTCCAGAGGTTTTGCAATCTGCATAATCGGGCAGGGTCTGAGAGGAGACAGCACAAGCAAAGCTCTGACGTGCAATTTTTGAGAAACAAGGGAAAAAAGATTAAATAATTTCCATTATTAAACATTTGAGATTTCGGGGACCTTGTTTCACTGAAAGAATATGTCATGTTAATTTCAGTTAGAAATGATTGAGGGAGCACCCATTAAAACTGCTTCTCTCCACCAGCTTTGTAAGAGCATTTCTTCATGCAGGAGGATTGCTGTCCTAACATGAGTCACCCCTTGACTGGCCTCTGAGGCTAAGGCCAGGTGGTGGTTTAACCCACAGCTAAACCTTGTTTGGCACATCTCTCACCAGCCCTTAGCAATGCCCATCACAACTCTGATGAGCACAACATATGCACCATCTGCCTCTGTGAGGCATTTTATCAAAATCAGCCTTCTTTTTCTGTTAAATTTCACTTTCCTCATGCCGAATGTTCTGAATGGAGGTTTTTCAGAGCAGGTAGCATTCATTTTTTATTGTGGGAAAGTGTATTTTATCCACTTGTCTTGTATGCAAAATGTCTGCACCGTTTCAACTAAAACTTCCATTAAAAATTTACTGTGGAACAGAACTGAGTGTGAAAAATGTGAGCCTTCACAGAGGTGTCTGCCAGCCGCCGGCAGCTAAAACCCAGGGTGGGGAGATGAGGTCTTGTCAGAAGAGGCACCCCCCTACCTACATCTGAAGCCATTCAGCAAGGCAAGCCTTTATGGGGGGGGGGGAGCTCCACCAGTCATTATGTGAATCATCCCTTTCAGCCTCATTTGCATAACTGAGGAGCTGCATGGAGGGACTGTGTGCCTCCTCCCTGTCTGCTGAAGATTTGCTCTGTAATGTGTTTGCTGAACTGTTGAACTGATAACCGTTTCTCAAAGCAATACTGTTTGCCTGTACGCCTATTAGACTCTGCTATTTTTAATTCTTTAATACAGCATGTTATATAAAAAATACAAAAAACAGATTAAGTTAGTTACCATGGCAGGTAGCCTCTTGGACTGCAATCAGTGAAGAAGATCTTAATATGGAGAAAGGCTCTTTAACTTTAGTACAGAGCCAGAGAGCCCCTTTTTGTGCAGATAAGAAGTGAATTTTGCAGGTACATGTTTTTTCAGAAGCTAGATATTTTTCCCATCAAAACAGAAGTAAGAATAAAGGATTTGTTTACTCATCAATATTTCCATGCAAGGATGGCATAAAATCTTCTAACTAGCATAGCAGTATTGCCATCACTTATGGAGCAGAATATAGCTTGTATCATATAAACTGAGTTAGTATGTGTAACAGAATAACTTTTATTCCATTATATGGATTTGAACTGTGTAGCTGAGGCTCTGATCCTCAGGATTCTTTGGCCATCCACTCATCTATCCTCCACACTTTGCAGCTGCCTCCAGTCTGGGAATGGTCTGTGATGAGTAAAACTGCTCTGTGGTGAAAGGCAGCATGCTAACGTTTTGGTTTGTGCTTATTTGCTCTTGGGGGGAAGCTGCAAAGACTGAGAGACAACTGATAAACCCAGCCCTGTGAGGGTGATCAGGACTTGGTATGTATCTCGTATTTCTTACCTTCCTCTTGGTCAAAGGCGAAGCCCTTTTCTGTTACACCTTCTCTGCTAATATTTTTTTCCTCTTCCAAAAGTAATATGAAATTTCTGAAGGTATAAGTGATTACCAGCCGTTCTTCGGTTAGAGATGTAACAAGAATATATAACACAGGAAAATGCAAGTCTTTGCAAATCTTAGAACCTGGCCCTCTAAGAGGATTTTGGAACTGAAACTGCTGATTCCTCTGGTTTGGCAGTGAATAAAGAAAGAACGTGTTGTATTGTATCATTCATTTTGTGCTACTGCTTCTTTGCATCTTTAGACATAGATGTTCCTTTAGATGTCCTAACCTGACATGGAGTAGCTGAGCTTCCAGGTTTAGGCTGGCAACTCCAAGGCAGCTATTGTAAGAGTGAAGGTTTAATGTAGCTGGACATGTTGGATGCTAGCACTTCAAATCTAGATATTCATTATTTTAATCAAACAAAAGCTGTTGTAAAGCACCTGACAGCTGTTGTTTTACAATATAGGAAATTTGGGATTAGGTCCCCTGCTATTGAATTAAGAGACTTCAGAGCCACATGACACATGTAAAATCACTCTGCCAATTCAAGTTTATCCCAAACATTTTGCCAAGTATTTTTTTTTGTGTCAGAAGGCTTCTTGGTTCTCTCTTTCTGCAGCTAGAGTGAGCTGATGCCACGTGTTCTGCCACATCAAATTTCTACTTCTGTTTAGCTGGGCAGTGACGTGATGCTAAGGCCAGGGAAGCTGTGGTCTGGGTTGTTTACCACCTGGGAACTGAGGTATTAGACACATACACAAGAAAAGAATCTCAAGACAGTCTAAATCATGAGTAGTCCCTCTCTAAATTGCCAAAAGAGACAGCTGTCAGGCTCAGCACTGACTAGTCCTGTAGCTGGTATGAACTAGCCTCTGGGTCTACAATATCCTTATTCAATTAATATTTAAATGTCAGACATGTAATATTTAAATGTCATATATTACAGATATAGACATTTACATGTCTGTGTAAAACATAGACATCTAAATGTGTATGTTTTCCCTCAGCATGCTAGGGATAGGTACTTTGCATTTGACCCTCATGAGATTATAAATTGGTCTCACTTAGCTGATGGCAAGAAGAAAACACTTGCTTGCCTCCCTTATTCAGGTTTGGATTTTCATCCAAGAGAGAAAATCAGTCAGGTACCACCCAAAGCATAAGGAATCAGTTTACAGCGAGGATGTTGCCTTGTGGAGCTGATATTCAAATTGCTACCACTGAAGGCAACAGTCCTGTTGAGTCAATCAGTGGGGAACAGGAATCCTTTTCTTCAAATTAAGTCTTTTTATTTCACTTTTCACACAAGAAAAAAAAATAAAATCCATTTTTCATAAAAGTGCAGACATTGTCACTTCAGTATCACTTACAAATTAGTCTTTGAGCTAGATGGATTATTCCAGCAAACAAATGCATTGCAATCTTATACTTGGTATGTTTATATTAACTAGATCCTCCTTATTTTAGAGCAATAAGTTCTTTATGCTAGGAAATGCAATAGTCTATTGATTAACTGAACTCACTTATCAGATATACATGTGGTTGATAAGAGCCACTTAGTATTTCCTGAGCAAAAGAGAAAATTCAGCATTTTCCTGTGGCTTCTATTAGTGTCTTCATTAAAGATTCATGTAATTTTCTTTTCTTTCTCTTACTTGTCTAATAAATATACCATTAGAGCCATTAACTGCCAAGAGTTAAGTTGTTTAAGTGCTATAAGATATGCCCAGCAAATTGTTGGCTCCTGAGGTATTGGTTTTCTGTCTAGATATCTGGTATTTTCACAGTCCCTTGAAACTCCAAATCCAATCATCTCTGCAGCAGAAGAAAGGTAATTGAAACATTAGGCACAGCTCAGTCCCCAAGAGAATGAACAAACAAAAGACAGTCAAGCTTATGATGGCATTCAACAAAGGTGAGTATATTCCGGTTTAGGGGAAAAAAAAATCTTTACAGTTTGAATCAAAAAACTACTGCAGCTAGCATTTGTAATCTTTTTGGGATAATGGGAATGAATTTTTTTTTTCTTGTTAGTTGCACAAACATGGTGTAATAAAATAGCACAAGTAGCCTGGTAGGTAAACAGACAGGTCTTGTGGGAACTTTGAAATCCACAGCTCAGGGTCCTACCTAGTTTAGTAAAATCTGTAAATGTCAATCCTCATCTTAGATTATCATTGTTTAAAAAAAAAACAAACCCACATTTATTTCAGTTCATGAGTAGCTTGTGCAAAGCACTTGAATATCTTCAAGAAGGATAGTCCCCACATGAAGGAGCAGGTGGATATGTCAACACACATTAGCAAAAGAGGACAACTCATCTTGAGTCATTGTAAGAAATCGGGCTGATGCTGCTATTTAGGGGGACTGTGAAGTGAGAGGCAGTAGACTCTTCGCAGGAAAGCCTAGACAAAAGAAGCCCTGAGCTGCCTTTCTTGCAGACTTGTAAACAGGTGAGCAAGGCAGGGTTAGGCAGCGAAAACTCAGACATGTCAGGGAAGTAAATGGAGAATGACAAGGGTTCTGGTGGTAGCTCTAGGAACAAGGAATGAGGTGGTAATTAGGGAGGCAGCCAAGGGAATGGATGTGTAGATGCAACTGATTTTGGCACAGGCCAGGAAAAAAGAAGGGGAGGTTGTAGTGTAGGAGAAAAAAAAAATGGTTATGTTTATCACTGAAAGAAGATTTAATGGGATTGTCATCAAGAGAGTGCTAGCAGAGGGCACAAGTTCCAAACAGACATACTAGTTACCTACTGACTCTTTCCCAAAAGCTGACCCCCTAAAATCCATCCATTAACCTCTGGCTGAGCAAATGATATGATCCCAAGAGTAGTTCAGCAGGATGAGTTCTAGTCTCACCTCCAGCTCTACCTGTAGTGCCATGAACTTAGCAGAGGCTGTGCAACAGATAAAGACAGAAAACAAAGGTCTTCTGGCTTAGCCAATGACTGTCACTTGAGGTTGTCCAGGTGACATGGGGAAGCAGTACAGCTCCTTGATTGGTGTGACATGGAAGGTTAGCTGAAGTGACTGGAGCAGCTGCTTGGGTTGGAAGTGTAATGAGTTCCTGACAGTTTAGATTCCCTGGAAATAGTATTGCTGAATGAGAAAACATGTTTTTATAACTGCTTTACATTTGGAGGCCATTCTGCCTTTGTTGTTGGATGCTCTTTATGTCAACTATACATTTGTGTTTAGACAATAGAATGAAAATAATAAAATTATTTAAATTGGAAAAGACCTTCAAGATCCTCAAGTCCAACCATCTATCCAGCTCGACTATGTCCAACACTGGACCATGTCACCAAGTACAACATCTACTCTTCTTTTAAACACCTCCAGGAATAGTGACCCAGCCAGCTCCTTGGGCAGCCTGTCCCAATCTTTTCAGTAAAGAAATTTTTCCCAATATCCAACCTAAACTTTCCCTGATGCAACTTCAGACTATTCCTCCTTGTTCTGTCACTAGCTACCAGAGAGAAGAGGCTGACGTCCACCTCGCTACAGCCAGTTGTAGAGAGTTGCAGTCTCTAGCTGTAGAGAGCAATCCTGTCTCCCCTTCGTCTCCTTTTCTCTAGACTAAACAATCCCAGCTCCCTCCGCTGCTTTTCATAAGATTTGTCTTTTAAACTCTTCACCAGCTTTGTAGCCCTTCTCTAAACACGCTTGAGCATCTTGATGTGCTGCTTCTAGTGAGGGGCCCAAAACTGAACGCAGTACCCCGGGTGTGGCCATTCACCAGTGTTGTGTACAGGGGAAGGATCACTTCCTTACTCCTGCTGGCCACACTGTTCCTGATGCAAGCCAGAATGCCATTGGCCTTCTTGGCCACCTGGGCACACTGCTGGCTGTTGATCAACACGCTTAGACTTCCTTCAAAAGGCTTTTGAGCCACTCCTCTCCAAGCCCTTGGCTTTGCATGGGGTTGTTCTGACCCAAGTGCAGAACACGGCACTTGGCCTTGCTGAACCTCATGGAATTGGCCTCATCCCATTGATCCAGCCTGTCCAGGTCCCTCTGTAGAGCCTGCCTACCCTCTGGCAGATCAGCACTCCTGCCAATCTTAGTATCATCTGCAAATTTACTGAGGGCTCACTCAACTCCCTTGTCCATGTCATTGACGTTAAAGATTTTAAACAGAACTGGCCCCAGCACTGAGCCCTGGGGAACACCACATGTGACTGTCCTCCAGCTGGATTTAACTCCATTTACCACAACTCTTTGTGACCGTCTCTCCAGCCAGTGTTTCACCCAGTGGAATGTATACCTATCCAACCCATGAGCTGCCATCTTCTCTAGGAGAATGCTGTGTGAAACCATGTCAAAGGCCTTACTGAGGTCCGAGTAGACAAAGTCTATACCCTTTCCCTCACACACTAGATGGGTCTAATCATAGAAGGAGATCAGGTTAGTTAAGCAAGACCTGCCCTTCCTGAACCCATGCTGACTGGGCCTGATCACCTGGTTGTCCTGCATGTGCTGCATGATGGCATTCAAGATGCTCTGCTACATGACCTTCACTGGCACCGAGGTCAGTTATACAGGTCTGTAGTTCCCCAGGTCCTCCTTCCACTCCTTCTTGTAGATGGGCATCACATTCATGAGCCTCCAGTCAAGTGGGACCTCCCCAGTTAGCCAGGACTGCTGATAGATGATAGAAAGTGGTTTGGCAAGCACTTCCACCAGCTCCCTCAGCACCTTGGGTAGATCCCATCTGGCCCCATAGACCTGTGCATATCTCGGCTATGAAACAGATCACCAACCAACCCCTCATGGATTATAGGGGGTTCATTGTGCTCCCCATCCCCTGAGTATACACTCAAGGGGCTGTATACCCAGAGTTCTACTGAGACAAAGAAGGCATTCAGTACCTCAGCCTTTTCCTCGTCCCTGGTCACTAGGTTTCCCCTTGCGTCCAATAAAGGATAGAGATGCTCCTTCATCCTCCTTTTGCTGCTAATGTACTTATAGAAATATTTTTTATTATCTTTAAGAGCACTGGTCAGATTTTGTTCCAGCTTAATTTGCTGTCCAAGGTTTACTTCTTGGACGTTCCAGAAGCCATGCTCTCAGTAGCCACATGAAGGCTGTGAGCAGCTGTCAGTATCTCATAGATCTTTTGGAAACAGCTTATCAGGTGTGTTGCAACCTTCCCTCACTTAGGGGACTAACAGACAAGTGTCAGATGTATTGTCTCTTCAGGCAGATATTTTGTGACTGGGTCTGTCACTTTGGGACATTGTATTTCTAAATTAATCTCCAGAACATGCCTCAGAAATTCATAAACAGAGATTTTGTCTCTGTCCCTCTAACACTGTTCAGCCCATGCAGTGGTTTGTAAAGCACTTCCAGTTCTCTGGGCTATGTGTTTCAATGTCCTACCTTCTCCTATAAAGAGCATCTGCCCTGGTAAATGGCATGAACTTCAGCAGCACATTACAAAGCAGACCCTGTGCAGACAAGTCTACCTTCCTTAGGCTTTCAGAAGGGCTTTTCCCCTCTCACATTCTGGGGATGCTGTCAGCATTGCAACTGCTCTTCTGCCCACAAAACACCTGTCATACTTCTTGGTGGGTTGGCTATGTTGCTGCAAAGAAATGAACAATTTCCTCACTCTATGTTACTGTGTCGGTGTTTATGGGAAGGGTATTGTCCTGAGCTACAGGTCTCATTGCACTCAAATGTTTCTAGGATTGTCTGGTTTATTCAACTTATAAGATCCCCTTTTCCTTACAGAATAATAAAAATATATTTCACTTGTTGAATCTAGTACCCTTTATACGCCAGTTTATTTCCAGCCAGTTATAATTGTGTTGACCAAAGGCACTCCTTGGGGTGGAAAGGGCTTGACTTAACTTATTTCTCCTATTCTCAATGCAGAAAATCCTTCCATTTAAGAGGTAGGATGCCCTGTACCTGACCATTTTCCACGACTCTTTACTCAGGCATCAATGAACTGTTGCATGAAGTCAGGAGGCAGCCTTTTCACCAGCTTCAAACAGCTGCTGGCTGCTACTAGCTGAGTGTGCTTACTGAATATCAGGGAGCAGGAAGCCTGTGCTGTCTGGAGTCTGGCAAAGCAAGCTGACTTTTACAACATATTTTCCTCTCCGCCTTGAATACTCCTTTCATGGAAAGCTACACTGGGCACCTCCCATTCAGAGTGTACTAGGTACATTTTACCCAGCCTGTCTCAACAGCAAACATGTTCTGCTGCAGCCGAGATCAAAGGCACACATGACAGAGCAAGCCCTAAGGGAGGTGAGTGCAGAGGGATGCTGCAAGGCTGTTCCCAAAGCTGTGTGACGAATGCCCCAGGCATCATTTCCCCTCCCACAGTCTGCTGACTCCTTTGTCGTATGTTGTGCAAGCAGCATTTCAGACAAAATCTCTGCTTGTGTTTAGAGATTTCTAACATCCATAGCCCATCATCATTAAATGTTGCAACCTACCTTTTTTATGAAGGTTTTTTTTAATCAGTTATAAATATTCAGCAATGACTAAGTACTTAGGGATAACTTTTTATTCTTAACAAAAAATTCCATAATTGCATTTCCTATGAATAAATGAGTGCATGGGAGCTATAGGGACCTTGTGCCAGGAGATCTCTGTCACCATGTGCTGCTGAACTACAGGGCTGAACTGAACATTTTCATGTACATAAATTAGTTTCAAAAGTGAAATTTGGCAGATGTGACAAACTATTTCTTGAAGAAAGCAGTTCGGTAAAGCAGAGACAGCCCCACTGGAATAAGGGGCAGGATCTCCCAAAGCACGTAGCACTTTGTGTGTCTTGAAACTACTGTAATGTAAATGGGGTAAACATTTGGCCAATACAGAAAATGGGCACATCTCCCACTTATGAACCCTGCTGCAGTTTCAGCGCTCACTCGGGAAGGGCTGTGGGATTGGTTTCCATAGGAACCATGGGGAAATGAAGGAAAAGCGCTTACCTGACACCAAGTTGCATAATTTTAGCACTGCAAGCCTGTAGTGAGGCATAGGGTGCATATCACTGGCACTGTCCAGGCCCTTTGAAGGAGGTTAAGATGTTCTTGTCCCTCCTGTAGTATAGGAAGGCATATGGGTCCAGCACTACAGACAATGATGTGGCTGGGTTTTGCAGCCTGTGATGGGAGATTGAGCCACAGCAGTACACACCCAGATACCCAGAGGCATCTGCAAACCTGGAGCATTCAGCATGAGGTCCCAGATGCCTGATTTAACAGAGTATTTGGATGAGGGGAGTGCTGATCATTTCCTGAAAATTTGCTCAGCTTCGGTACACGAAATGCAGTGAAGTGCAATCCAAGCACATAATCACAAGTGGGCTTGGCTGCTTCACCTTTGTGATTTTTGTTCCTCTTCCTTCTCAGAAAGGCAACTGCAGACACCCTTCTTCACTTCCCTTTGCTTTCCTTTGACAGTCAAAAGGGAAAGTGTCACTTTTTTCACTCTCATGGCCTTGTGTCACCAACAAACAAGCCTTTGCCTCTCTAAGCCTTGGGCCTTAAGAGCAGGCTGCAAACATTGACTGATGCAACATGATAGCCTAACATGGGGAAGCCACTTTGATGTGTATGATCTTAATAGAACATGTAAGGTTTATAATGTTTGGTCTGCAATCAGATACCATCACCTCACAATCACTACTTGGATTTGCACCGCTTCTGACATTGCAGTCCCAAGGATATTTTTCTCAGCCTGCACTCTGGACTACAAAATGGCAAAAAGCAATTTCTTGCCATCTATAAACTGAAAAATCCTTTTGGCGTTACAGGTTTTATTTAAAATTAGCTATTTGCTGCTGCAAATTTATGCCACTAAGGTTAAAATGGTCCAGCAGCTTCTCAGGGCTTTCAAGACAGGGCAATGTCTTGCATCTAAAGGCAATAGCAGCATCGTGGTGAGCTGAGGGAAGAGAAAATTTGCTGAGTCTAAGGGCATCAGACAGGGTTGAAGACTTGTGGAAAGTATACAATAGTCAGTACAGAGACATATTTGTAAGATATAGGTAATTTCTCCCTCATAATTAGAAATTCAGAAGGATGGCTAGTTAAATTACTTGCTGTGTGGCATTTTTCAGAGCTGACATTGAATGCATAGCAAGCTATCTTGGATACCTCAAAAAGGTGAAATTCTGGAATTTATTTACTCACTGGACTTCTCTTTATGTCACGTAAACTGTGGAGTCTACTGTAAACTTAGCCTTTATGATGCAGATTGATCTCAAAAAACAGGCAAGAATTCTCTAATTCTTAGTCTTTGAGAGTGGTTTTAAAAGCTTAACTCTATTTTTCAAAATGAAAAAGATTAATAATTTTTTGCATCCCATTTCAGTAGAACATAGCTCTTCAAGGGATGTTAAGAGAGTGGTAATGAACTCCAGTTAAAAAATGAAACAGTGATATTTGCTGCCATACCCATCAGGTAAGTGGATCACTGAAGGAGCTACTTTGCTAGGATTAGAAAGTAACTAGGATTTTTTTGAAGGCCATGTTTCTTTAGGTCCTACAAAAGCCAATAAATTTATATTGGAACCTAAAAAAAAATGGTCCTGATATAATTATGGGATCTATGCCTATTTTTTCAGCAAGTACTTACAGACTGAGCTGAACTATAGTTCAGGTGAGCACAGTCTATGCAAGCCAGAAATGAGAGACGTCCCTGACTGCTCCATCTTACTTCTTCCTTTGCTTGCTTTCTGTGCTTTCACTGTTGGAGGTGAGTTAGTTTGAGAAGCTGTTCCCAGGAGCTATGCTGGAACCTACACTTAGGGAACCTGGTAACCCTGTAAGTTGTGTGTCAGCCTTTCATTTAATCTGGCTGCAGCTGATGACATCACAGGAGCTTGGCTTGTTTACTTGCCGCTATATTTCCTCACTCTGCCTACATCAAAATCTCCTTGGGAAACAAGATGACCTGGGAGAATTTGGACTGGACACTGAATCAGCAGGAACATCTAGCCTGCTGATTGGCAGGTGCAGTCATGCTACCAGAGTGACCACTTCAGCCCTTCTGCCCTGCTCATATGTCCAATTCACTACTATTTTGAGCACAAGTAGCTAGGCACCTTAAAGCCTATGGTTTGCTCCAGCAGGAGCTGCAGGACCAGACGTGGATGCATTCTGAGATGTGGGGCTCTTTATTTTGTAATGAGACAATTCTGCGTGTAGCCTGACACACAAGTACTTTGTTTGGGATTCTAGGCAGCTGAGATTTCTCAAGGGGAAAGGTATTTAAAAGCACTTGTCTGCACCGGGTGATGCACGACTCAGGAAATTTAGCATATTTGAAATTTCCTACCGAATATGCAATGCAGTGCATTTTCCCACAGTGTTCTGAAACAGTTTTTGAGATTGGAGAAAATGGATTTTGCATGTAACGCTTCTGAATATTATATATAACCTGCACTGGTATACACACATTAGGCTACAGCACACATCTGTAGTTGACGCAGAAAGTCACGAGAAGGATGCATTGTTCAAAAGGGAAAAGAAGAAACAGAAAGTAGTCTGGTTAAATGGCAAAGAGTAGGAATATATTCATACCAAAAATATTGTTTAAGAAATGCAAATTTAGCTCTTGTAATGCTAATGGAGTGGAAACTAATCTTCTTATATCTTACCTGCCAGAGTGGAAGCAGGATAAAAGGAAATTTGAAGAGCAAGTAGCAAGGGATACCAAGGGCAATAATAAATTATTTGAAGTATACCAGAAATAAGAATGCAAGACAGTCAGTGTCTGTACTAGACCATTAGAGTGTGAAATGGTCAGTCACATTGCAGGGATGCTGAATATTTTAGCCTTGGCCTTAAAGGCAAAAGTTATTGGAAAATAAGTATTCTGAGTTTAATTTCTCTTGCAGCTGTAGCTAGTAAGCATGAACTATAGAGGCAGAAGTCTCAAAAAGCTTAAGACATTCAAAAGTAAGAAATTACTAAAATGAGACTATTGCAGCAGGGGTTTCTATGTACCAAAAAAAGGAAGATACTTGGCTGTAGTCCACCCGTAGATGTAGCAGTACCAGAACGTGTTGGAAGAGATCAGAGTTGTGCAGTCTGAGCAGGCAAGACAGAAGAAATTTTGTGATCTTCACTTTCCATCTCGGAAACTGAAGCAGAGAGAGAGAGGAAGCTGCTTGCCCCTCAGGGAAGTCAGCAGCAGGCAGGAGGCGTGGGAGAGAGGACTCCTGGGCCCCTTGCACAGACTTACTCCTGTGGGGCCTTTGGGTCTGCCTCACCCTCTGCACTCCCAGCCCTGCTAACACCTCTCTGTGCTGTAAGCTGGGATGGCAGACCCTCTTCTCCCTGAAACCTCACCTACTCCATCCCCAGAACTGAAAACTGCTTCTGAAAAAACACTTCCCCACCCACCTACCTGAGTACTCCTAAAGAGCCCCACCAATCCTAATGAATCAGATTTGAGGGTTTTAAATTTGGAAAAGCCACTGGACTAACTTTTTGAATGCCTTACCAATTCTAATATAAAACAAGTCTCAGTAGTTCCTAAACATTCAAGACTGAAGAATTACTTGGGGTAATTAAATTACTAGAGGTAAGAGGCCCTTCTATCAGCTACTTTTTTCATCCTTGCCAACCTCATAAATCACACATTGGCATATAACATCTTGTCACATCAAGCCATTAATAAAAGCTTGGTCTTTTCTGTCTCAAAACACAAAGGTGATGAGCAGTGCACATGCTCATTAAAAAGGATGCCCAGAATTGAATGGTGTGCACTAAATTCCGTACCAGGAGATGGGGAAATGAAAACACTAATGGCAGAATTAGAAGGCATCTAGAATTGCATGCAAGAGCCAGGCAGGAAGGGGTTGGTTCTTTGGAGAAGGTAACACACTGTGGGGGAAAGGAGAAGCAACATTGATGTTTAGTCACAGTTTCAGACGGCTTTGATCAGGGCTATCAGAAGAATGGAGGTGAGGTACAGGGTTCTTGTCATAGGTTAAAAAGTGGTTAAAAGGCTAGAAGCAAAAAGCAGAGAAAACCAGGCAGTTCTCAGCACAAAAAGCAGCTGATAGAAAGCACACCAAGGAGAAGTGTGCCTCAGCATGTTTAGTAATGACCTAGAAGAGAGGAGGACTAGGTAGGTGGCAAATTTCCTGATGATATAGAATGATTTAGATTAGTGAGGCCTGGAGAGAATTATGAGAAACATCAGAAAGCCCCCAGCAAAACTGATTATGAGCAATCCAATGGTAGCTGAAATTCAATTTAGGAAAGTGCATTGCAAATTGGCAGTACACAATGAAAGGAACAATTGAAGCAACTTGAACATACTGATGGGTTCTGAGTTAGTCACAAGCAGTACTCCTGCCCAGGGAGAGAAGGGAAAAGAAAACAATTTTCAGTGTGGACAGTCCATTTTGCAGAAACAGAAGGGGGAAAAAAATTTTTTTTAAAAAATTGATCTGTGTCAGGTGTGTCAGGAAGAGAATAATAAACAATCTGAAAATTCAGATACAAATCCTGTAGGCTCATATTCATCTTGATCTGGTCACTTCAACTTGCTAAAACCATAAAAGGGAGTGGCATAGGTAAGGGAAACAACAAACATGACAGACACAGGAGGAAGGAGGAGAAGGATTGCCTTCTGCAAGATATTTTAGGATTGAGGGTTGTATGACAATGTTCTCTTCTCCTTGTGATAGAGATACGACAAAATAACAGTACAGGGTAAAACCACAGACATTAGGAGCACTTGAAAGATGTGCTGAAGCAGTCTCTTGAATTGACTTTACCTGGCCAAAAGGCCTCAGTCCTGCATCCTCACCTTGTCATATTTGAGGAAGGTGGCCATGACTGGGTGATCTACCACCCATCTCCCAGCAAGACTGAACTTACCTTTGTAGGGCCTCTGGGCAGCATGCACCAGTCAAGGGCTTGTCTACAGGACCACAGCTGTGGTTCTCCTACCCTTCAGGCATCAACACCCCTGCTGCTTTACACTGCATTTCCAGAGGGCCTGCATGATCCAAGAAACAATTAACCCAACTAGTTGTTTCTCCATAGCAAGGTGGCACTTATTTAGAAAAGTCTAATTTCACCTTACTGAAATAAAGATGCCTTTTGGAGTCCCTCTTTGCAAAATCCCTTGCCTGACCTGGACTGATATGATCACTACAACTGCATAATCTGGGCACTGGGGTCACTCACTACATCTTCTTGTCTGGGCTTTTCACAGTCCTGAACAAGACAAGGAAGCATTTTTCTTCTTATTGATACCACCTTTTTGTATCTTCTTGTTAAATAGCAAACTCAGGGCTGTGTTCTTCCTGAGGTGCCCTCATTGGTCTATTCACAGCAGATGGCAGAAGTGGTCTGACAGGCATGAATGGTCTAAGATGGTTGCCAGATTTCTCAGGAGCTCCCTTGGGCCTCATTGTTGTTGATGGGAGTCACAGCAACTTTGGTTCATGTAAAGCAGGAAAGCTGGCTTCTTGCTTCTTCCTGTGTTTTGAACCAAGGCCTTTCTGCTTCAGCTCATCAGATTCAGCACAACACTGCATTCCCTCCTTCATGGTAACCACACAGACAGTCCATTCCAGTGGAGCAATGGTCTCAGCTGGGTATTGCGTCTCAGAGTTACATAAAAGACTTGAAATAAAGATTTCAGCTTTTTTTTTAATTAATTTTTTTATTGTTAAATAATCCTAATTAAATACAATTCACTTTTTAAATGTACCCAAAGTATTTCAAGCATATTATTTGGATTAGTGCACATGAGCACGAAGGTGTTTTACAGGCAGTATTCCACAGAGAAGGTATACCAAACGTACGAATGAATGATTTTCTGCTTTCCTCCTTGTCCCATCGGTCCATGAAGAGCTGAATCCTCTGTGGAGATGTGATGGACTGATACAGGATTTATCCTGTGGATCTGTTGCCTTGGATTGTCTTGGCTACGTCACTGCAGAGGAGACTGCGGACGGCAGCCTGGGGGCTTGTCTCAGTGATGTGGTATGACCACAGTCTGCACTTAGAGCACTATCATGCTGGCTATCCACAGCTCTGGTTTCGGCTTATTTTCTGCTGCTAATTTTCCTTTGACAATTCCTCCCTACCCAAATTGTATGAACTGATGTCACACTAAGCAGCTAAAGAAATTTGGTAGGAAATAAATTTCCTCATGTTCCAGCTTGTCCTCAGATCTGAGAGGGGCTGGGAGTGGCCAGGAGTCTGAGTGAGTGCCAATTCTGCACTGTAAATCTAGTCACGTTCACTTACTGAACGTCATCCTTGGGGATTCACAAATAGTGCAAGCACCGTTCAGACTAGTCATGTGCGATGAGCTACCACGGCCAGGCTCAAGCAGTTTGGTTGCCTTCATTTGGGAATGGCTGTGGCTAGATTGATGAATGGTGCTGTTTGTTGGGGGCCAATTCAGCACTGTAAGTCTGGTAGCATTCAATATACTGAACTGCCATGATTAACAATTCACAGATAGCATGAAGCACCATTCAGTCTAGTTGTGTTCATGAACTATCATGGCCAGATTTGGGCAGTGTTGTCATGTTCAATTAGGAGCTGCTGCAGCTAGATTTTAGATTGGATGTTAGAAAAAAATTTTTTACTGAAAGAGTTGTTAGGGCCTGGAACAGGCTGCCCAGGGAGGGGTTGAGTCACCTTCCCTGGATGTGTTCAAAAAAAGGGTAGATGAAGTACTTAGGGATATGATTTAGTTTAGGATGCGAATGGTTGGACTTGATGATCTTAAAGGTCTTTTCCAACCTTGTTATTCTGTTATTCTGTGATTAGTGAAGGGTGCTGTTTATTGGGATTACAGACTGCAGATTCTTTGGATTGCTGGTCATGATCCGCTGTCTACAAAAGCAGGTGCAACCAACATAACAACATAACACAACAAAGTTACACACAAAGCAACTTAAAAATACTTGAACAATATAGAAACACAAATAATTCTCTATAGAGACTTCTAAATTTCCCAGAATAGCTAAATGTTCAAATCTCATCCAAGGCATCCCTGCGGGGGGCGAAGAGAGGCTCAGTCCATTGACTCCTCCTTGAAATCAGTGACAGTTTGTGACAGTATCTTCTTGATTTGTTGGGATGGTATCTTCCCTAACACGCCTCTGGTTTTGGGCTACTGTTATACTACTTTTTACCTATCAGGTGGAGCTTGAGTGACTCGACATGTATATCTATGTTGTGATTGGTCTAAATTTTCCTCACTTCATGTTTAAAGGTATAAGCTAACAGAAATTCCCTCACATGCTCAGTGAGGGATAGTTGTACCTAGGAGGCAGGTAACTTTTGGAATGGAGGTGTGGTTTTGTATTATAATGATATTATAATGAGCAAAAGTTGACCTAGAGAACATAATCTAGTCAGGAAAATGATGAATTGCTAGCTCAGGTGTGGTTCAGTTCTTAGGGCAGAAACATTGCAGCATCTTGTGCACTGAGGCTAGCCGCCATGTCTCCACTCTTCTCTACCCTCCATGTACTTTTCTCTCAGTGTTAGCACATCAAGCTCCACTGATTTTGCCAACCTCCAAGATCGCCTAGGGAACTTACTGCGAAAAGGACTTTTGGGATATCAGCTGCTCTTCATCGTGGAAGTTTCTTGAATGCTAAACCTTTCTTAAAAGTGTCAACATAAGTTTTAATTTTAAGTCACCTCCAGTAATTATTCCACAACTGGTTCATTTTCCAGGAAGATCTGTGTGTGTGCAGGTTTGTAAAAGTCAGCAGGCAAACAAGCAGCAGGTCTGTTGTACATCATTTTGTTGCACAAGGTATGATGTTCACTGGATGAGGGTTTGTTGGCAGGGTTTGTAGCTGATGGCTAATCAAGTTTGTAGCTTGATTCTAATCATAAAAGCTACTTTTGATGAAAAAGCCAAAACAAACCAGAAGCATGAAGAAAGACAACAAAGAAATATTCAGCTAAATTCTAAAAATATTTCAAGGAATACTTTCTCCATGAGACATCTGTTTTCAAAACTGTCCATGTGCATCACTGTGATGGGACACAAAACCACTCAAGCAGAAAAGTCAGGAGACAATTCACCATCCAGGCCAGGGGTGCTATGGAAAACAGTAGCCATCACTCCCCCTCCTGCCTCCTTACTGGGGAAGCTGGGGTTGTCATCCATGTCAGGAACATGGCATGCTTTGCAGGTCTGACCCTGGTTCTCTGCTAAGTGATATGATCCCAATTAATTCCTAGCACCCAGAGCTGACCTTGACCCTGGCAGAAGACTAGAGGTTTGGGATCAATTCCAGACACTGCCTTTTCTGGCCTGGAAAACTGCTGATTTGAAAAGACAGCCTCAGCTTGTATTTCTTTTGTGCTTCTGTCAAGCATCAGATATTTGTGTTTCTTTGTAGTCTGTTGTGAAACTTGGCGCATTGCTGTTTATATTCTGATTTTGCTTTCTAGAGGGTTTGATCAGCTGCACTGCTCTCAGTGTTATTCAAATACACTTTAGAATTAAATTTGGCTTCCCCTAAAGGAACATTGGAATTGGGAGAGGCTTTTGCTTTGTGCTGGATAATACAAGGCGACTTCTAAGCATTTTGTGCACTTAGCAGGTTCTGAGTTCTGATTCTTGTACAAGAAAGTAGTAACCACCACAGGTACTAAATGCTTCTGTGATTGAAGACAAAGAATTACCAGTGGGTAGCATGATTCATCTCTACCCTCAGTGCTGAATATATGAGGCAAAAATAAAAAGCTTCAAAATCATATATCCTAAGCTATCAAAAATATAAAAAAATCAATACTAAAAAAGTACATTCTGGGCAAAGTTCCCCTAAAAGAGTAGGACAGCAGTTTCTATTTTTAAATTATCTGGCTTTATTTTTTTCTGTACTGCAGGCAACAGCTGTGCTTTGAGAGAAGGTAAACTCAACCAAGTAAAATGGGAGAGAAAAACAACTCCTCTTTAGATTAAATATGTCCTCTAGGTTTATCTCTACCACTTAACTGTGCTAACAATAATTCCTTATCATCACAGCTGCTTACAGAAGATCCATTATCTCATCCTGGCTCAGAATGCTTTCTGACAGAAGACATGGAGTGAGATGACACCAACCTGTATGAGTGAGATCACACCAACTTGTGCAGCCTACAGCCAGTGGAGTGGCCTCTGGAGTGTAAATCAGATGTGAACTCTACTTCAGGTCCATCTTTTCATGATGCTTTAATTCTGTTGGATGTTTGGAGGGGACTGTAACAGTGTCCTAGCTGCAAAAATCAGACAGAACTTCAGTAGATTAATTAAAATCTCAAGACATATCACTTTCTGTAGACTGTGTTTAGGAGAGGTTTCCCAGAAAAGTGGGTAATGCTACAGTCCCAGACCTATGCTTCTGACAGGATGGACTTTGTGAGGTGAGGAAGCATCCCCTCTGCTCTGCTGTGAGCCTTCACATTCTGCCTGTGGCATGGGGCTTGCTTTGCTCCAGCTGATCCCTCCTCCTCCTCCTCACCTATGCTGCTGACCATGGCCCTGGCCTCCCAGTAGTATTTTTGATTTTTAATATAATATCCAAAATTTCTTTCAAAGTTGTAGCAGATATGGAATGAGCACAAGCTTGTCCCCCACAGTGAGCTTGAAGTTATCTGTACTGACCAGTCTGAGCACTGCATTTGCTCAGCCTCTCTGTCTGTCCCTCTCTGTATTTAACACAGCATTAAGGGGTAGAGAAAGTTGTTTATAACAGACCATGTCCATCTCCCTCCCTTCCTTCACTGCTATCATTTGAGCTGGCTGCTTCTCCCTTGCTCCTAGACTGATAGCCTCCTGCCTTTTCCACTTGTGATAAATGCCTGGGGTCTACTCTTTGCAGTGAGGCATAGACTTTTGACTGGATCTCTGAGAGAGTTTGCCCTCAGGGCCCCATCAGCAAGACATACATCAATGGCATCAGACAGTCAGCATCACTTTGACTTCTCTAAGAGAGTATGGCAGCAAATCATAAAGATCCTGAGAGATCTGCAGAAGCCATGGCTGTTCATTGCTACAGTTGTCTTGGTTACTTACTGGGAAAAGGCCTCACTGTCCCAGATGCCTAAGACTTGGATTTGAGAGCTCACTGAAGGCAATGGATTGACTATTTATCAGCCTTAGTGATCCCTCAGCCATTTTTCCAGTAGAAAAACTTGTCTGATGTTCAGTTTTTATTAGATGGGTTCAGTGTAACTCCATTTCTTTCCAGACATCCAACCTAGACTGCTCTTAGGATAAGCCTGCTTTTTTTAAAGCCCATCACAATGCCAGTCTAAGATGTGCCTTCAGCTCTATTATTGATCTTTGCCTCAGCTCCTGCCCACCTGTGAATCTGAGCTGCATCCGCTCATCCTACTGCTGCCCTTTGTCCCTTGGAAGCAGCTTTTTGCTTGAGGTTAGACCTTGCTCTCTTTCAATATGCCTCCACTTTCTTTGAGGCTTTTGATTTGGGCCCAGTCCTCCATAGCTGCATCTCACAGAAATCCCAGGACAATTGGTAAAATAAAAAGGAAGAAAGGAAATGAAGGGTGAAGAATGTGTTAGTTTTGATAGTGATCAATAATCAGGTGATGATACAGCATCTGCCACTGGTATGCCCTTCTCTCTGTCTTCAGTCATCAGGTGGCTGGTACTGCCCTCAGTGAGTTGCAGGTGCAGAGAGAGCAGAGCTCTTCTTTTCAATATGCCCTATGAGCTGTACCTCCTGCAGTGAGGCAGGGCTGGCTACAACTTGTGTAGCTTTCTGTCTGTGGCCTCAGAGAACTGTGGATTTTTGCTATATGGCTGCACCATCCTACTGCCTCTGAGTCCAGACATTAATTCTGTAGCAACTGGGGAAAGCAAATGCCCAAGAGATGTCAGTTTGACACACTTTACCTTCTAGTTTGTCCCTGACTCACAGTGTATATTTCAGTTCAGCAGCTCAGTGCCTTATTCTCTCTTGCCACTTTCTCTGAACTAATTAAACACAAGCAGCCCTTTTGGTGGTGCTGCAGAAAGTGCATAACAAATGAGCAGTACCATGAAAGAGTAAGCCATTATCAGCACTGGTAACTTTACAGCAGAGGACAGTTTAGTTAATAATTATTAAAATCAGATAGTTATCATAATACTGACAGGCAATTATAATGCTGATCTCTGGTCTGGGTTGCAGTGACTATGTCCAGACTATGGCATGGATTTTGACCTCATCGAATAGGTGACAGAAGGGCAGAAAGAAAGCCTTTCACTGTCACCAGCACACGCCTTGACTCCTCCAGAACTGCAGTGCTGAAGATACAGAAGTCAGCCATTGCTAAAGAAAATCCCCTGATGGCTGAGACACTGCTTCTCTATCGTGTTAAATAAGAAATGACAAAACGCAAGCCGGGTGAGCTAAGAGTTGCTTAATCAGTTTGTACACAGGTTGATAATAAATTAGATGTAGTTCTTCTGTTGTTTAATCTATGAGTCCCTTGCAAATTAACGTCTCTTCTCCCTGGGAAAAAACATAAAGAAACTGCTGGGAGAATGAAAAATGCAATGTAGGATGATGACTTCTTGACTGATTGAAGGTTATTTGTGCTTCTCTTTTCCTTCCTGCCTGCAGTGCCATTTTGAGTTGCAGAGTTCAAGTGCAGATAAACACTGTTTTGTAAACTTAAAACTTAGCTGTCCTCAGTTAAGGGCCTTGAGTCTCTCACTTGCTTCCTCTTGCTCAAAATGAATTACACTAGAAATACCTGGTAATATGTTTCTCATTATGCATTTCACAACCCTGGGTAGAAGATGTGCCCCAGGCCGTGGCAGGGGCTGTGTTTGTTGAGGTACCAGCTCAGAAGGAGGATTACCTGCTCACCCCACCTGACAGAGGTCACAGCTACACTCCCAGGAGATCCCCAGCACTGTGTTATATGACAGGTACAACACAAAACTACACAGCAGCCTCACACTTTTCTTGCTTCCAAAAAAAGGTGTGTTAAAAGCAAAGCAAAACAAAACAAAACAAAACTGGTTAACATGCACAAGTCTATTCAGAGTTTTAATTTTGATCCTGGTACTTGTCTTCCTTTGGGAGCTTTAATCCCTTTCTAGGAACACTGGTATAGCTGGCAGGAACACCCTGTCAGCCAGGAGCCTGGTGGGATCCTTATTCATTATGTCTCCTCTTGGAGAGAGCAGAAGTGGTGGACAGAGGAGCCAGCCCTGATGGTGTGGCACCCTCTCAACGTTAATTAGCGAGAATGAAGAAGGGTAATGTATAACACAGCCGTTTAGATCTGGGTTTGAGGGTTAAAACAGGAATCTATATAGATTCAATGGATCTCCTTGGGAGTGTACACGCAAGGCCTAAATATGTTAGGCATGTGCAAGCCTTTATGGTGCTCTTTAAAAAATAGCATCTGTCAAGATGAACAATTTGCTATCTAAGCCTAAATCTGTCCACAAATTATACCTCAGTTGTGCTGATTTGCTGATATAAACTAGATTACTTTGCCTACCAATGCTGCAAAACTAATCCCTCATCCTAAAAAGTCAAATCTATCTTATCCTCACTGCACACTTAATCACCAATCATACCTACTTGAAGTGCAAGGAGCTGTTTTTGTACCAGCAATGAGTGCAGCACCATCTCACTGCCAGGGGAGACCTGACTGTGTGAATGCCAGGCTCAAACATGACTACATAGCTGTGGTGGTGATGGTCAAGGCCATGGTGGTCAAGGCAGTGCCTCCTCTATCCTTCAAGTAAGAAGAAAGGGTTTGTGGAGGATTGGATGGATCCTATAGGCAAAAAGTGCTTGTGAAGCTGTGAAGGGAAATGATGACTCCCCAGTTAAGTGCTGAAGTGGTGTAATACCATTAGCCAGTAATTGGTCCAGGGTGTTGTGGACAAGACAGACCTTCTGATCAGCAAAACAGGTTAGAAGTGGGATCATCCCAAGCATATGCATGTAAATAATTAAAAGCCTGCCAAGCAGCATGATGGGGAAAACTCTCACAATCTCTTCTGATAAATCAGCACAGCTGGATACACCTCTGTTCATCCACATGGGGAACAAACAGAGGCAATGAGTCAGCATGCAGCAGCAGGACTATGATCATGAAACAGCACACAAAAAGATTGCTGCTGTAAATGGGCACAGACTTACAGAAGACACAGAAAGGACAGTCAGGGAAGGCAAGGAAAGGGAGTTGGCCTGTGTGTGATAGGGCAGCTGGCATGCATACAGCTTTGCCTGAATATGGCTCAGGAGCCATCAAAGAGCTGAGGGGCCCAGAGTAGTGAGCAGATCAACATGCATGATGTTGTGGTAGGTGTCTGCTACCTGCCAGATCGGACAACTGCAAGAGGGGTCACCTCCACAAGCCCTGGTATGCATGAAGAACTTGAACCACTCTGATATTTGCTGGAGGAACAACCTTTCAGGTCTCAAGCAACCCAAGAGGTTTCTACAGCACATTGAAGATAACTTCCAGAGACAAGTGCCTGAGGATCTAAAGAGGAGAGGAATACTACTGGACTTGATTCCTGCAAACGACTAAAAAGAGCAGAAGATGTGAGGTCTGGGCATTCTTGATTGCATGACTATGACATTATGAAGTCCAAGATCCTGGGAGAAGGTGAAAAACTGAACTGGAGGATTATAACCCTGACCTTCATGAGAGCAGACTTCAGTATGTTCAGGGAACTGCGTGGGAGAATCTCACAATCAAATGTGCTGAAGAGCAGAAGGGTCCAAGAGACCTGCCAAGTATTCAAGGATGAACTCCTGCAAATTCAAGAAACACAAACCTCTTGCTGGCAAGCAGGAAAACAAAGATGTCAGGACACCTGCATGGAGAAATGAAGAGCTACTTGCAAACTTAACCATAAAAACGAAGCACAGGAGTTGGAAGCAGGAGCGACTGACCTGTGACCCTTTGGGAACACATAGGAACTGGGTTAGGAAAGGCAAAGCCAACATGGAATTGAATATGGCAAGGCAGGTGAAACATAAAAGGGAACATTTTACAAGTGCATCAGCAACAGAAGGACAACTATGAAAGATTTAGATACACCAGTAAATTGGAATGGGAATGTGCTCTTAATAGACAAGAAGAAGGCTGAGATACTGAAGGTCATGGTGATGAGGGGGAGGTTCCTGAGGACTGGGACAAAAACCAATGTCTTCAAGGGCAAGAAGGAGGATTGGTGAACTACAGGCCAATCAGCCTCAGATTTATTGATGGGAAGATAATGGAGCATCTAAACCTGGAAACCATTACCAAATATATGAGGGAGAAGAAAATGATTGAGAGTGATCAGCATGGATTTACAAAAGTGTAATCACACCTCACCTACTTCATAGCCTTCTGTGAGACCATTCATGAGGGCAAAGCAGGGCATGTTTCTATCTAGTTTAACAAGGCTTTCTGTACTGTCTCACATAATATCTTCACTGACAAACTAGTATAGTATGGACTAGGTAAGTGGTCAATAAGGTGGACTGAAAACTGGCTGAGCAGCCAGGCACAGAGGACTGTGATAAGTGACTCAAAGTTCAGCTGGAGGCTAGGCACCAATGTCTGACCCCAGGGCTAGAAACTGAGGCCAATACCATTTAACATGTTTGTTTATGACCTGGAGAATGTCAGAGAATGGTACAGAGTACACTGCAAGTAGGAGAGGGTGGTTGAAGTGGGAGGGCGTGGTTGAACTGTCAGAAACTGTGAAGAGTGACTGGTACACCAGAGGGCTGTGCTGCCATTCTGGGGGACCTTGACAGACCAAAGAAACAAGCTGACAAGGAATCTCAGACTGCTCAACAAGTGGAAGATTCAAATCTTCTACCTGAGAAGGAATAACCACATGCTCAATGACAGACTGGAGGTTGGCTGACTGGAAAGTGGCTTGGCAAAGAAATATCTGGGAGCAATGTGGCCTTGCAGGAAAGGTGGCCAGTGACATCCTGGGCTCCATTAAGCACTCTACTCTCAGTGGGTCATGGGAAGTGATCATTCCTCTCTACTCACCTCTACTGAGACACATCTGAAGTGTTGTGCCCATTGTCTGGCTAACCAGTAGTGGGGAGACACGGACTTACTGGAGTGAGTCTTCTGAGTAGCCACAAAAATGACTGAAGCACTGGAGCACCCAGCATACAAGAGGCTGTCAGACCTGGGATGTTTAGCTTGGAGAAGGTTCAGGAGTATCTTGTGAATGCATATGCTGCACCTGATGCAGGGTGTAAAAAAACAGAGCCAGCATCTTCTCAGAGGTCCAGCCAGTGCCTTCCCAATGCCCAAAATGTAACCCTGGCCTGACTGGGATTGGAGTGGGATACAAGCTCTATGCTGGTGTTCACTGCAAGGTTGAAAGCATTGAACTTAGCAGTTTTCTTTACCTTTCCACAGTGTGTCTGAAGTCAAGGAGGGTAGGTAAAGGGCCACATCAATGAATGTGGAGGGAAGGACATGAGAGGATGGCATGACTCTGTTGTGGCTTCATTCCATACATATTACCTGTGCAGACTTTACAAAGAGAAATAGATGAAGCACTTGACCTAGGGATGAAGAGGTCCTTTGACAAGTCATCAGGAAAGGAGTCCTGCTTGACCGAGCTTCATTTGGAATAGCTGGACACATTAGTGTCTGAGATGACATGAGCAGGTACTTGTCTCTGAAAAAAAGGTCAAGTACATTTGCCTTTAGTAGTTTGCTCGAACCATCAAATAGTGAAGAGAGGAGGAGGAAAGCATGCTGGCCAGATAATGCCTAGGATCCAGCTGGTATCAGCGATGCCAGGATTTTCAACCCAGTGTCCTCACTGGCATGTGTTTCTGTTCCAGTCTAGAAGAGGGATCTGGTCTGCATTGGCTCTGCTGAGACCTGTTGCACCTCGGGGCAGGGTGAGTGTGGCAGCAGCAGACCTCTCTCCCTGCCTGAGGCTGATGAACTGCTCTCCACAAGCTGAGATCTGTGCCTAGAGGCATGTATTGCCTGGGGAACAGCATGCCTGGCTCCACTGAATATTACAGCCTCAGAGTGGGGGTATGAAAGTGAAGGATAGCAACAACATAAATGAAATTTCTTGTTCACAGAAAGCACAGGCAAATCAGAGCCCTGCACAAAAAAAGCCCCTCCCCCCCCTACCCCCAACAGAATAGCACAGTGTGTTGGCTCATTGTAGCTCTCATTTGCTCTGAAGTTATTTCAGCGCTGTCCTACAAATCTGACTGCCACAATCAATGTTCAATCCCTTTCTGGACAGAAGCCATTTTCTAGCCAGTGTTTTTTCCCCAGTCTATCAGACCCTGTGCTTGTGCAGGGCCTTGAAGAGGCCCAGCCACCAGTGTACACCCCAGGTGTGTGAGTGCTGGTGTGCACCAGCACTGTACACCCCAATGTGGTCACCCTCTTTTACCACAGTGCAAGTGCAGAAAAGTGGCAACCTCTCTCCTGTCCTCTAAAGACACCGAAATGCAGTTCATCACATTTTCCACCTCCCTGGTGACAGTCTTAGGAAGCAAGAAATGTAGCTGACATCTGTGGTTGCCTAAAGGGCATTAGGCAGTTACGGCTGTGTGCAAGGTATTATGTTCTCCACTTCCACAATCTCCACTTCCTTCTCTCAGTCTTATACTTCTGTGGATCTAAATCCAAGACACAATTTTAGGCTGAAAAACATCCTTTATATATTCTCCCTCCCCCCACCTTGGGGATGTAGATATTCTTCTTCCTGAAATCTTCTGAGCTCTTTTTGGCCATTAACATAGCATGGGGAAGGGCTTAGCCACTCACCAGCTGCATCACTATTGGTGTCTTATGAGCTACATCAGCTGCTAAGCTGGATTCCCTGTGTCCCTCACTTGCAGAACAGCATCTGCAGTGAGTTTTCTGGCTCATGTCAGTCTGGGTTCTCAACAGAAATAGAACTGGACTTGCAAAGCAAAGTGGAACTCATCATCAGGGACACTGCCCTGCTCTGTCACACTGGTATTAGCTCACATGTGAGCAGTGCCATTCCAGGTGGCCACTGCCATTAAAGAATGCCGGCAGAGCTTTCAAAGCTGCACAGTTTTCTGATGCTTCCATTAATTTCCTTTCAATTTCAAGAGACATTTGGCCGCACCAGCTTCCTTTGGTGCTGGTGAAGGAAGAACTGTAGGGGGCTGAAGACCTGCATATCTCCTCATTAGTCTGTTAAACAGAAAATGTCACTGCCATTGGAGTACAACAGTATCTTCTGCACATCCTTCGCTCCTGTGGGTAGCACTGTTGAGCTCAGCAGAATGGCCTGAGTGATCAGTGATAGCAGAGGAGAGCAGGAGGACGTCTGAGGACGCCCTCAGAACAAGGCCTAGCTGAAGAGCCTTGCAGCATTTACAATACTGTCTACTTGCAGCCAGGTCCATTGTGGAGCAGCCACCATCTCTTCTTCCTGATGCCACCAGAAGGTTGCTACAACACAAGTCCTCTCTGTATTCCTTCCTGTAAATGCATCCCTTTCACAACAGCCTTTTAGCCATTTGGAAGCTTTGAAAGTCCTCTCTGTGTGTGATTGTGAAACCAAGGAAAAGCCTTGCAAAAACTTGAGCCTAAGCTGCATTTTGTATGCAGTGTTCATACCTTAAAGTGATTTAACTTGGGTATTAGAATGAGATTTTGCTGTAGCTCAGCATTCGCCACAAGGTCATTGCATGAGAAACCCGTTCTTTTGTTTCTCGGAAAATATATGCTGTTATCCTCAAATAAAATGTTGAAAAGAAAGGCTTGTCAGCTTTATGTTTATGTATACAAATAATACAGCCACCTGTGCTTCTCAGCACCTTGCTCACAAAGTTACTTCTTTTTTGAAAAGGACTATAAAAGGTCAACAGGTGAGAGATTTTCTCTCAGCATTACTGTGTTGAAGCAATTTTCCTATCCTCCCCTTCTTTGCTCTATAACTTCTTCAGTTATACAATGTAATTTTAATTATCTGAATACAACATTTATTTGAGATTCCCATGATGCAGAGAAACATGAACCTGCTGAGTCTGCAAATACTACAAGACTAACTTCAGACAGTCTTGAAACCACAGTTATAAGGTGGGGGGAATGGTGTTTAATTATTTTTTAAATTTATTTTTTATTTTACGATTTCTTTGTGTTTTTCCTCTGCAACTTAGGAGCTGTAGTTATCCAAGGTTTGAATAATCAAGATTTTCAAGTACACCAGCCCTGGGAGACTCTATTTTTATTGTAGGCTGCAGAGTCTCCCCCGGAGAAGGAGCTTCATAGAAATCTTCCACTGTGTTTAAAAGTTAACTGTCATACATTTAAGATCTAAATAACAAAAGCCCAAACAACCAATTAAAATTGTTTTTCTGTGCTTTCTGCTAAAATCAGCTGTGTAAGTAAAACGTGAAAGCTGTTTTGTGCCTGAGAAACTGATATGCTTTCTGTGTTGTCCCATGCATCTGCAAACCAAAGCATTTGGCACTAGCAAGTGGCAAAACTTCCTCTGCCCTGCTGCCTTTAAGCAAGCCCTTCCCAAAGGATGCGCTTTAAGGGCAGAGGATGCAATGGCAGACCAATCCAGTATTTCTGCAATCAAACACATCATAGATTGTTCTATTTTCACTGCTATTTACTTCATAGAGCAAGTGGGACACAGACATGAGGCCCTCTAGAGAGGCCTTTTATGAATATGTAGGAGTATCTGAGCAGAAGTGTCAAAGCTCTTCACCAGTCAGGGTGCTCTAAGATGCCTGGCAGAACCCCTCAGCACCACTGCCTTTCGGTGGCAGGTGGGGCAAGTGGCATTACCCTCATCAGAGACGACATGCCTAGGTAAGCACAGATGCATTTTTCTATTTAGGAGGCACTACCAATTTTATGTGTTTGTTGTCCACAGAGCTATTATTGCCTCAACAGCTTAAAAGCAGCCCTTGCTTTGAAAACTGTGGATGGGAGCGTTACACTGCCTTTGATTCTCTTTTCCGCAGGGCTCTTTTATTCTCACTTTAGTGTCTCAACCTTGTCCTAGTGTAACATTTCTCCCAGAGGGGTGGATAGATTATTCTTGCTGTCTGAAGAGTCATTTGGCTGCTAGGAAACATAAACAAATACCACTCCAGAAAGTCGCATACACTGTACTTCGGTTTCAAAGCAGAGCATTAATGTTGGTCTTTCATTTGTGATGAGAAAGTCTTAGTAATTGCTTCTGAGTATGGGACCTCAGTGTACACTTGAGATACTCTGTTGATTACATCTGACTACAATGTGGTACGATCAGATATAGATGTGAGCATCCTGTATTTGATAAATAATGCATTAACATTAAGCTTTCTCATACCATATTAACCCACTATCCACATTTTCCCTCTCCTCTCCTCTTCTCTCCTTCCTATGCATTCTCTCTTCCGTCTCTCCTTATAACCCACTCAAGAACTAAGTACCAGTATATACCTTCAAAACACCAGTCACACCTTCCTATGTTTATGTCAAGGTTTATATCACAATCCCATAAAATGAAATGCAATGATATGTGTGATATAAAGAGTCTCATCTTAGGTAGACTGTAAATAATACAAATCGTAAAGTCAAAATCCTATATATTTTTCCGATAGTATCTGTTGCTTTCTAGGTAGCCTTTCAGACTTCATAATGCTCCAGCTTTTATCAAGTGTGTTAGGAGACTGTAAATCAATTGTGCCTCTTGAGCTCCTGTCCCTTACCTTGTGGCCATTTAGTGCAGCAAGCATGTGTCACATTCTGCCAAATACAAGGAGCTGTGACGCTGGGAAAGCAAACTGCAAACTGCTTCACTCCCAATCACAGGGCAAAGAAAAGTAGCTATTTACTATCTTTCATCTGAGTGATGGTTTCAGGCACTGTGAGGCATATATGGTTATCTTCCTACTGTGCAGGGAACTACACTGATAATATCCTGAAGTGCTTACAGAAGCAAAGCATGTTCTTCCCTGTATGAGAAAGGAGAATATTCCTGTAGTTCCACTTCTTCAGGTCAGCAAGACCCCTGGAAGCACACAAAACGCTCCTTCATTTCTTCCATGAGGATACTTTTATGCCACCAGGAAGGTGGAATAAAAAGAGGGATATGGAATTTGTCACTGCAGACCCTCAACTGCAGGGAAGCGATGGGCAACCAGCAAGGTACCTACTCCAGTGTGGTGCATAACTTCCAGCTTCCTTTATTCCAACTGCAGAGGGGCAGTGAGTCTGCTGTGGTGTCACATGTCACAGATCAGACAGACTGAATGACAACCTGGATCTGGATGCTAGGCTTTATTTAAAGGCTCCTCCATGTCAAATTCTGCCTGCCTTCTTCCTAGCCAACTCAATGGAAGTCCTGCTGAGGTAGAATATACCAGAGCATAGAAGATAATACAATAATGCAGCACAGCAAGTATCACAGAAGCACTGTGACACATAGGTCTGACAGGTTTATGCTTTCTACCATGAGACAGTGTGTGAAAAAAAGTAGTGCATTTTGTTTCCTTGCACCACCATCACTTGTCATAACATAACACCCTGGAGAAAGCTGGAGATGAGCAGTGAACCAGTGCTCTATTGTTGAGAACCTCAGAAGTTTCTTGGGGCTGAAACCAAAGCCAAGTGCGTGCCCTTTCATGTTGTAGAACTGGAGGACTGGATGGGCCCTGAGTAGTCACATATATCACCCCATGCAATAGGTCAGGATCAAATCTAGTTACATTTACGCTGACAGAAGTGAAGATGTAAATTTATGCATAATCTGTTCTCGAGGAACCTAGATCCACTCCTAATAGGAATGTTTTTCTAGTGTCTAATAAAGGTTTGCCTGCTAAAATATTAAACTTGTGGCTTTTTGTTCTATCCACCACGGATAAGAAGAACAGCTTTTACTCTTTCTCTTCGCAAAGGACTCTTATGCTTTTATGTGATTTGTAGGGTCTTTCTGTTCCACTATCTGCAGGGGGTGGCCAGCCCTCCATTCATGCTGCAAAAGATGATATGAGTCACAGTGACATTCTAAAAACTTTATGGGTATGAAGATTTTTGTTTTCTGTGCTTTTTCTGTGTAATTATTTCTTTAGAAAACTATGCAAGATACTCATTGCACTATTTTAACAGAACTTGCATTTTGGATAAATGTTAGTATTAAACTTGCATTGTCATTGTTCTCCAAGGCAATAGGTCTGTGCAAATCCTTTCAGGTTGTTCAGTACCTCTACGAGAATTGCCGAATATAGCTTCGAATGAGCTGCTACAGTATAATAATTCCCCATAAAGACTCTGTCATTCCAGACAAAGGGCTTGGTTTTTCTGTAGGAGGAAAATGGTTTGCTGCAGGCTCTCCACTCTGTTTAGGCTCTCCACTCTGTTTCCCCCTGTAGTTGTTCTTTGTGCACATGAAGCGGAGCTTTGTCTTACAGAGTTTAAATCTAAGATTAAATACTTCTTGTTTAGGACAAGTAATAATGATACAAGTTATTGTAGGTCACCAAAGAGTTGCAATTTCCTATTTCTGAGCATCTTCTTCTGTATGGAGACATCTCCAAATGGTGCTTTCTTCAGGTTTATGTTAACACACTTCTCAGCAACATCTCCCCCAGGACCACAAAAAAGATATAGAAAACACCAGTGCAACAGTGAATATTCTACATTGTAGATGCTGTACTTTGTTCCTGTGCCATTCCTTCTCATAAATCTTAGATCAAACGCTGAGTTTTCCAGTTGGCCTGAAAATAATTAATGGAAGTAAGTGTGTGCTTAATTTCTTTCTAGATCAGAAATTTGGATTACATGTCAATGAAATCACATGTGAGCTCAGAGACTGGTTTCCCACCATACCGGAACAATGATAGTAAGAATTCAATTACTGTTTTGGAAACAGCTACGAAAGAGCAATGTATATCTAATGGTTAACCAAAGCAGTCAATTACATAATAATGTAAGAGTAGTGTGGCTACTTCAGTACTATAACAACTCTGATCTTGCTTTAAGTATTCTTGTTATTGCATAGATCGTATTATCTCTTGCCATGATAAGTAGCACCTGATTCATCAGTTGACTGCATTAATTTCTAGGAGACAAATTAAAGGGAAGGTGTTACTCTGTGCTAGCAATTCAACTATGTTTTTGCTGCAGAACATGATGGAGAACCCAAATGCCGTGGATGTGTCATCTAGCAACTAAATTGTCATTTGCTTTGTAATCATCTCTAGATTTGTTATAATTTTGAATGTGTGGCTCTTCCAAACCTTCAAAGACAATGTGTAATTTGCCTCCATTTTCTTTGGATAGCTTGAGCAAAGATAGTTTGGGAAGCAGTGAAATCAGCACTCACCATCAGAGAAGCATTCTCTTCTCTTGAGTTATTCTCTGAAGGTTACCTGAGAATGGGGTGGGTGGGGGAGAGTGCTATGGTGGATGAAGGAGTCTCTGCCTTCAATGACATGTTACCTCTATCTGAGGCAGAGCTGATTTCCCAGGGTGTGTTGCCTTTCTTTCAGTACTTTGCTCCTACATGCTTTATTATGAATCACTCCTGCACAAATGAAGAAGGAACATGTGCGCAAATAGGAAATGAAGAATAGCTAGGTCTCGAGCAGGACTGCAGACAGGACTTTCAGAATTACCACACAGAACAAGATAATATAGCAGGTAAATTTATTCTTCTAGCACTTCCAAGCTCCCATGCCAGTAATACAAGATGGAGGTGTGTGTGGAAAACAACAGAGGTACAATTGTCTTCTCTAGTCACATTTAGCTGGGTTATACTTTCAAGTCTTGGCCTCTGCCCATAATGAAAAAAGAATTGGAATGAGTGTCCAGAAGAGGTACCAGGGAGATAAGTGATACAGAAAACACAAGGGATTCAAGATTCTTAGGGTCTGGGTTTTGCTTTAGTTTTGTTTGTTGTTTTTCTTCCTTGAAAGTTTCTAGAAATTGGTTAGAAAAACATATGATGAAGCTGAATTGATATTCTTTGGGAAATAAATTAAATTACCTCCAGAAGGATCTTCAAGTCTTAGATTTCCTGCAGCACCTAAGACATTTTCACTGAAAACTCCATCTTTGCACAGCTTCTGTGGCAGCATGGCAAAGATGGTGCTGTCCCAGCACCAGCCTCTCTTTGTCACAGAAAGACAAACACCTAGAATGACAAGTGTTAATCTTCAGACCTGACAGTGTGACCTGCCTTCAGGGTACTTGTTTGTTGCTTTAATGAAAACAAAAGTCAAGTATTAGATTCTGCTTCCATCCAAATAATCGTGTCTCTCCTTTTCTGTATGACCTTTCCTGTAGTCATAGTGTACTTGCTGCAGCTGACAGCACATCCAAACTTCTTCTGCAAGAGGTGCTTTAGCCTGGATAGGTGAGCCCATCAATCACATCACAAAGAACGGGGAGCACTGGGTCATGCCGCAGCACCACCAGTATGCTACCTCTGGGCTGAGGTGCAGAACAGAGATTTCTGTGCAGCAGGCAAGTTTGTGGAAAGATAGTACAGCAAGGAGAGTTTTGTCTTTAAATGGTACGTGTTTTGTGTCTCGGAAGTACGATTAGATGCTACTTCTCACCAACTCATGCACCTCTTCTGGTAGGCTTCCTGTATGCTGCATCAGGAAGGTCCAGGAGATGGCACTCTAAATGCTGGTAGACCACAATCTGAGGGCACTGCTTTATGATAAGTGTATGTCTCTTACTTTGATTTTCTCTGTGACTTTCATCTCAAAGTCTCCCCAGGACAATCTCAAATGATTGATTACATGAGCAAATTAGATAGATAATTGAAATAGTAATTAAAAAGCAGGGCCTGGTCCTTCCCACATTCACAGCTGTGCAGATCAGGAGGTATTCCAAGGAAGTCAGTGCAGTTATTCATATTTAAATACCTTGGAAGCAAATTAAGAATCAAGACTACTGTATTTGAGTCTTCTTACATCTGTAAAGGAGCAGTCTAACACTTTAAGACATTTTATGGCTCTAGGAGGTCTTTAACAAAGCTACAGAATCACAGAAAATAGGAACTGTGAAACTCACGATAAACCTTCAGAATCAGAGAAAAGCCCAACATCCAGTGTTACAATCGTAGCTTTCAAGTGGGTGGTAAAAGCATCACTAACATTTAAAATAGGAAGACTTGACACCACTGCATGTCTTCTTTAATACACATAAAAAGCCAGTTCTAAGCATGTATTGATGTACAGGACAGGGAGATCACTTTACAATTTTAGAAGAGATTTTTTCAAATTCCTAGTTTTTCTGCCTAATCTTTTATCAGGAGAAAATGTTTATGGATTATTTGGAAATAGCAGTGTATGTAATCCATTTTTCAGTTTCTTCCCTTTCTGTCTGTGTAGCATCATGTATGTGCATTTCAAGTTCTGCTTTTCTCATGCAAGAAAAGATACCCACAGCTGTTTCTGTAAATAAAGACGGTCTGCATTAATCCCTTGTGTGAAGGCTGCAGTTCATAAACATACATGTATGCTGAATTTGTCCATGCATTTAAAGATTAACAAATACCACAGTTTAGGGTTTGTTGGGGTTTTTTTTTTGATTCAGACTGTAATGACTACTACTACAGTCAATCATAAGCATTGATTTTTAAGGAATGACACAAATGAAGCTGAAATTCTTCAGAAATATTTGCTGTGAGATTTGAGCTTTGTGTACTTCAGCTAGATATATCAGTTTGTTGAAAGGAGAATCCATCCAGCTTGTCTCCAAAGACACAGCAGTATCTGGAGACTACAATGAGAGACAGCAGCTGGGAAACACAAGAAAAAAAATGATAGAGGTGTTTAAAAAAAAAAACCCAACCCACCAAAACTGCCAACACTTCTGTGATCTGCTCCTTTTTTAAGAGTTTAATGTTTGATCATGTTAAACTTTCATCAGCTTTTTGCTGAGATTGTATAGTATACCCCTGTATATAGTATATATAGTATATCCATGCAAGGAAACAGGAGGGCTGTGTTAGAACTATCAGTGGTTTCATTCAAAGAACATCTAGTCTGTTCTTCAGTGCAAGGGAGGTAGGAGGAATTCAGGGACATCCCTCCCTTGGTTTCCTAACCATTCAGTCATAGGAAGCTCAAAGGACCCCAGGAAAGAAACTCAGACTGCACTTCTGAAGAGCAGGGAAAATACAGTTTTCAAGAGAACTCTAGTTCATGAGGAGACCAAGAGAAGCACTGTGTGAGTGCTCCCTAAGGTCAGGTGAGTCAAGTGGGGTCAGGGTAAGCAAGGCTCCTGTAGAGCCATCAGTGTTCACTATGCTCACATCCACTGCTAACACTCACACCTGTAAAAGGTGAGGTATATTTAATTTTCAAACATAAATTGTGAGTTTGATCAACAGCACAATTTTTGTACTGAAAGAGAAAACTCTAATGTGAGCTAAATAATAGATGTTAATAAATTATGAAAATGAAATCTTGCAATTTCAATCAACAGTCACAACAGGCACATCTCTATTTTCACAGCAATAATAGGCTTTCATGGTGATATAAGTGATTTGCCTCAAAAGTTGATTGCATATTTTAAGAATGGGTAGGTCAGACCTGCAGAGCAAGCGAATGGTAATCCTGAGTCAGAAGTATCTTTCCTTGAAAAGGAAGACTCTTATTTCAAGTAAAATTCAGTGTTGAAAAGAATCTAAGTGATTGTGGCAACTTGCCTTATTTCTCAGAAAAACATAAAAGTCCTAGAACTTGCCTGAGCAGATTGCACCTGATTGGGGGTTAGGTGCCTGCAGACTAGCCATAGAACAGCTCCTACATAAACAACAACTCTCCAGTCAAAACCCATGTAGCAGAAAGCATATGTATTAAGCAAACAACATATGTTTCTAACTAGTGTTGGTACTTGAAAGTAAAAATAATTCTCTTTCACATACTTCTGCAAGGAGATCTATATCAAGATACTCTTTTAAACTGGAAGATATATTGCAGTGCATACTGCTTCTGCATTCAGAATAGGCACAAGAAAATTTGGTGAGCAGAGCAAGGATTGATAGGACTTGACAGTTTGGTTGAGTGAGGCATAGGAGTTATGATTTCTGCTCTTGACACTGGCACTGTTTTCTTAAATGATTTTTGTTATTTCACATGCCTCTCCACAACTTTGGTACCTGTTGTGCCCTTTATATATTTATATTGCAAGCTGTTGAGAGACGTGAAAGAACATAATCCACTAACTGCAGATTCTCCCTGCTGCCTGGCTGATCTTCACTGAGAGATGGGTCAGGGAGAAGCTTGATGCTTTGTCTTATTTTATGTATGTTTACAGCCTCGTGATACATCCATGACATAAGTTATATTAGATCAACAAGTTCAGCTAAGTGAAATGACTTGCCGATTCTAGCCAAACCTTCCTGGAAATGCAAAGCACAGTTGCCAGTTCATTCAATTTCCTGTCTTTGTAAAATGCTTTGAGGTGCCAGGCCAAAGTGGTGTTTCTACAGTTAATGAGATATCACCTGCAGAAAGCAGCAATTCTTGAACTTGGGCCCTTAAAGAACTTTTGTGCAACTAGCTCTAGACATACTATCAAAAAATTTAAAGGCTTTGTTCAAGACAAAATAGGAGCCTACTTTTTTTTTTTTGGGGGGGTGAAATATATTTAGTAAGATCTTTTCATAATTGAGAAATTGAAAAATGGAGCCAAGGGTCCACAAACCTATCACTCTGCTTGGCATTGTATCCTCTATGGAGGCTTGGAAGATATTGCAAATGCTCCTGCTAAACAAACTTATGTTCTTTCCATACCTTGGAAAGTGTTCTTGGATGGGATCTGTCTGCACAGACTGAGCCATTGACTGGGGAGCTGGCATTTGTTCCCTTTTCCTTTTAATTATAAACAGCCTGTTGTCCAGACATGCACAGCTTTACCACACACCACAACCCAGCTTCCTCTCTTTCTGAGGAGAGAAAAATGCAAACACCCCCTTGTCCTTTTCAGCCTCACCAGAAGGGATGTAGCACTTTATGTTTTCCCAAGAACTAACTAGTGAGAAAGCAAATTTCAGTTTGAGAGGGGTAGTTGGTTAGAGAGGGGAAACTGCAGCAAAAGACTAGCCTTAAGGTTGTGTGGGCTGAGCCTTGTAAGGGATGCAGCAAAAGCAGTGAGTGTAAATATGGCCCATGGCCAAGCTGGCCTAAATGCTAATAACATGGTGCCAATGTCTTGATTCAACAACAAGTTGATGTACTGTCCAGGGTCAGTTTCCTCAGGGTTAAATCACTCTGTGAAGTTGATCCAGCTCCTTGAGGAGTATGATAAAAGCTTTTCTGAAGGAGCAGGCACTTCTCCCAGGAATCAGGGATAGTGGAATAAGCAGTCGGAACTGGTTATCAACCCCCACTATGCACAGAACTACAAAATGCATTTGTTTGACCCAAGTTTCCTATGGTTCCGTGTCACTTGTGAATAGCCATCATTCCCTTTCTGTTGCTTCTACATGGGCACCACTGAGGATGCCTGCAAAGACTTCCTGCCCCTCTGTGACCTCTTAGCCTCACCAGTCCCTGTGCTGCTGCTGGCAGCCTGGTGTAATCATGGAGGTGTCCATGAACACCCCTGAATGCCAGGTGACCCTGAATACCTGTTTAGCATTGATCTCACTGCCCCTGTATGGCATCTGGCGCCATTCATGGCTGTTACTTCAGGGCCCCTGTGAAGTCCTAGCAGGAAGATCTCTGTGCCAGAGAAAGTGAAAGGACTCAGATCACAGATTTGCTCATGGCTCCTTATTTATAGAGGCAGGAGAAGAAGATGAATGTTGTGGTTTTCTTTGTATTTATAATTCACCCAGTAAAATAAAGGTGCTCTACTGAGCCCTGAGGCCAGCACACTGGTTTTGGGTGTGCATTCACTGTTCCTGCCTTGCTTTGCTGTTGTTAGCACACTGATTTCAGTTAACAGCTTGAGCAACAGGAGGACCTTTCTCAGAGTGGGGACATTACACTGTTTACCATACTCACTGCAGTCCATTCTTTCTAGGTCTCTTCAACTAGCAAAATTCCTCCAGCATATATCTAAGCAGGAAGGGATACGCCAAAACTGTATCAACACCACAATAATAGGTTTGTGCCAAGTCATACGGGGAGACTTTTTTACAATTCCTCCCCTATATGTACTTCAGCTTTAGAGGATTCTTTCCTGATTATTTCATGTTTACATAGCTTTTTCTGAAGGAATATTTGACAGAATTTTTCATGATGCATGCCAAAACAATTCACTATAAAAAGGTGTGACAAGTCTACGGACAGCCTGTAAACATATATATAAAGAACTCACTCATACATAGAAATGGTTCATTTTAAGTGTGTGTTGTTTTATGTTTGCAAACAAAAAACTTGATGGAACCCTGCGATTTGTGGGAACAAAAGCTCCACACTCACATCTTCAAACTGAGTGTAGCATATCATTTCAAACAGGGTAAAGTGGGGAGGGGCAAGAATTAAGAACCTGTGCAGCATCCCAAAGCAATTCCTTAAGATTTCTGTCTTGTAAATGGTTTGAGTGACAGAAGGGAAGAATTCTGTCTTTCCAGAGGGCTACTTAGATCAGCACCCCACCCCACCCCGACTGATGTTGCCTGTGTGGATGGAAAAGTCTAAGCAGAAATCCAAAGGGTCTCCTGGTGCCTTTTCCAGTTATGCCTATGGACCAATCATAACCTCATCCTAACTTTGGGTATGATACTTCATTCTGGGAGTAGACTGAAGACATCATGGTGTGGTTGTAGGACCAGGAAAAGAGTGCTCTTCTCCCATTTGCACACACAATGGTCTCAGAACCTGCAGTGACAGGTATGGCAGACGGCTGCTTTCTCAGTGCCTGGTGCTGAGCACTGTGGAACAGATGTATGACACTGCAGCAATGCACTGTCAGCACTCTAGAAAGTAGAAACTTCCATGCTTACTGTTGACAGACAGTCCAGATTGCCTTGGATTTGCATTGCAACAGCTGTCACTGCTGTAAGCTGTGAGGAAAAGTGCAGGGGCTTCACGCTGTGACACTCTCGGATAATCTACCTAGAACAAGGTTCATTCTAATCACTTACGGTGAGATTGGCTTAAGTTTTAAAGCACAGAGTTTAGTATCCCTGTGCTCTTACCAGTCTATCACAGTCATTAGCTGGAACAACTCCAGATGATAAAATTACATACAATTTACCAATTTACCTCTATTGGCAATACTCAGTGCCAGTAATGACATTTTTATGTAATTCTTTCATTGAAACATTTTGAAATTTCCTATCTGTCACTGTTGCATTAGCAATTAATCATCCAAAAATATGGTTTATGGGTATGAATTCACCTTTATGGAGAAGAATGAATGGTCTGTATAGAATGACTTGAAAAGAAAAACATTAAAAAGTGTTCTGGAAAGATAAAGACATCATCTTTTAAAACAATGACAAATGATGTCATGTGTTTCAAAGTATTCTTTCTTCACATTTTCCTGATCTTTCATCATCCCAGATGTATAGGTCACTACCTCTATACAATACCAAGTACCATTGGGAGCCCTTTTGGATGATCTGCAGGACATACAGTGTTCATGGTGTCATAAAAAGCTTTCATCAATAGGAAGCTGTACTCAATTTGAGTACTTCTTTCTAATAGTGTTTGGCATGTTCTGAGCAGGAAAAATGTATCTGAATGTCAACTAGGCAGCTGCTTTGCTCTATATTTTTTGGTACTCAATGGGCTAGAGCAATGGTGGAGGATATCCACCCCTAGGCATCTCACCCAGCTAAAGGAGGGTTGTCACCTCCTCATGAGCTGACTTGTAGTCATAGCCTGTGCAAGATGCCCTGGAGATCTCCCTCCATGGGCTATGCATGAGCTAACCTAGCTGAAGCTGCTATTCCATGAGTTGTGTTTTCAAGCTATGATTCGTGTCTCTGTATCCAGCACTGGCACTGATATTGATCTGAACAAAACTTGTCCATGCCTGAAAGCTGTAACCTTGGTATTCCTGCTGTCAGTGATACTGAATCAAGAACACTATTGGACAAAATTCTTTCCTCTAAATGGGGAACTGCAAAGGACATTGTACTCCTTAATCATGGGGAACTGCAGAGAACATTGTACTCCTTAGTCACAAAGGGTTTTTTAGTCACCAAAGACCAAATTTTGCACCTTTTTCTTTGAGACTTGCTGGGGCAGAAGGTGAGCTGTCAGATTAACAACGTCACTGCAGAGATAGTATAGTGCAGTAAAAATGAAACAGCCTTTATAGGGACTGACAGTGCAATTTTAAAGCTTTTTTATAAAGACTAGAAAGAACATCAAAAGCATCTTAGAAAACTCCTGAAGTGCTTGGCTTATGGGACAGCTCCAGAGAGATGCAACAGCCAGCCATTAGTACTGTGGCTAGAAAACAAAACACACTTTGTAAAAAGCTTTCTTTCTACTCCCAGGAAAAGTCTGGAATGATGTCTGTTACCTTCAAGGAAAAAGGCTGCCATGTGGTACAGTGAACTCTGGCTGCTGCAGGAAAGCAAATCTCTGTGTGGAAAAGCATATTTCCAGCTGCTCTCCCTGGAAACTCAGTTCCAGACAGGGGAATTTTCAGGGCACTGAGAATGTGCCCACCAGTTAGTTCATCAATGGCATATCCATAGGGCAGCCCAGTTTGTTGGTTAGCAGGGAAATAATTAAGCAGAAACAACACAAGGGCACATTAACACAACACCTGGAATCCTGCTGTCAACAGAGAAAGACAGTCATGTGGTCAGAAGGAAGCGAAGCCCCACAAGGGATACAGCTAACAGTGGATGCCAGGTGAGCTGTTGAAGCTGTTTGGACTGTAAGATGTACAAGATCCAGAAGGAGGAACTGCAGGGTGGAGCCAGTCTTTGGAAAAAGCCTTGGAAAGACTCGCCTAGAGGTCTCACAAGTTTCCAGCTCATACAGAGGTGACCTGTATGGTTGGACTTGATCTCAAAGGTCTTTTCCAACCTAGTGATTCTGTGTGATTCTGTGATTCTGTGACCTTGCACGAGGGAGGGTGAAATCACAGTTACCAAGAAGGGGAGGTCTCAACCAGGAACAAAAGTACATAGAAACACTGTCCTTTATTCACTGGCCCTACACTGTGAGGCTGGAGAAAGGAAAAGTAATGCCGCTTATTGTATTGTTGAGAGGGTTGTCTCACGGGTTCAAGTCTCCTGGCTCTGATGTCAGTACATCTGTGGACCTTCTGTATGCTGAGAACTGTTCATCTTCCTACAACTTAGGTTGTCCCATCCCTATCAGACACCAAGCACAAGCCAACACTGAATAAGAGGAGGAAAGCAGCAGCACAGATGAGGGATGGAGTCTGGAACAACAGGAGAGGCTGACAGTGGCAGGCTGACATCAATCCCTGATGTGAAACTGAAGACTGCAAGTCATTAAGCAGGTATGACTCTCAGTGTGCATTTCTATGATCAGAACTGAAGCATCCTGCCAGTACAACATCCATCAGCAGCAGTGCAAGGCTCTGAGCACCATGGTTTCCCACTGGACTGTGGGATGTCATGTAACATATTTTGCCTACTTTGTGCTCTCCAATACTATGCCCTATAGATCTCAACACCTTCTGAGATTCTATTCCTGCACCAGGAGTGGGGGAAAGTCGTGGCTTTCCTTCTTCCCAACCTGGCTTGCTCCTTCAAGCTCTCCCAAAGTTTTGGAAACCTTGGCCAAGGGGTAGGAAGAGTGGCATTATCTCCTGGCTTAAGGAGAAGCACTAAATTCAGCAAGGTTCATACAATTATAGAATGGTTAGAGCCGGAAGCAACCTTAAAGATCATCAAGTTCCAACACCCCTGCCATGGGTGGGGTGAAGTTTAACAAGGCCAAGTGTAGAGTGCTGCACATGGGACATAATAACCCCATGCAGCGCTACAGGCCTGGGGGGGACTGGCTGGAGAGCTGTCAGGCAGAGAAGGACCTGGGGGTGTTGGTTGACTGCAGACTGAATATGAGTCAGCAGTGTGCTCAGGCAGCCAAGAAGGCCAATGGCATCTTGGCTTCTATCAAAAACAGTGTGGCCAGTAGGTCTAGGGAGGTGATTGTGCCCCTGTACTCGGCATTGGTGAGGCCACACCTCGAGTGCTGTGTCCAGTTCTGGGCTCCTCACCATAAGAAGGACATGGAGGTCCTGGAGCGAGTCCAGAGAAGGGCAACCAGGCTGGTCAAGGGGCTGGAGGGCAAATCCTATGAGGAGCGGCTGAGGGAGCTGGGGCTGTTTAGTATAGAGGAGAGGAGGCTGAGGGGAGACCTTATCACTGCCTACAATTACCTGAAGGGAGGTTATAGAGAGGTAGGTGATGGTCTCTTCAGCCAGGTGACAGGTGATAGGACAAGGGGGAATGGCATGAAGCTGTGCCAGGGCAGGTTTAGATTGGATGTTAGGAAAAAATTTTTTACTGAAAGAGTTGTCAGGGCCTGGAACAGGCTGCCCAGGGAGGGGGTTGAGTCACCTTCCCTGGATGTGTTCAAAAAAAGGGTAGATGAAGTACTTAGGGATATGGTTTGGTTTAGGATGTGAATGGTTGGACTTGATGATCTTAAAGGTCTTTTCCAACCTTGTTATTCTGTGATTCTGTGATTCTGTGACACTAACTAGACCAGGCTGCTCAAGGCTACATCCAACCTGGCCTTGAACACTTCCAGGGAGGGTTCAGCCACCACTTCCCTGGGAAACTTGTTCCAGTGCCTCACAACCCTCATAGTGAAGAGTTTCTTCCTAATATTCAGTCTAAATCTACCCCCTTCCAATTTAAAGCCATTCCCCTTCATCCTATCACTACATGACCTAAAAAGTCCCTCCCCAGCTTTATTGTAGGTCCCTTCAGGTACTGGAAGACCTTCTCTTCTCCAGGTTGAACAACCCCAACTCTCTCATCCTGTCTTCAAAGGAAAAGTGCTCCAACCCTCTGATCATCTTTGTGGCCTTCCTCTGGACCCGTTCTCACAGTTCCATGTCCTTCTTATGTTGGGCACTCCAGAACTGGACACAGTACTCCAGGTGAGTCCTCCACAGTTCTCTCATGAGAGCAGAGTAGAGGGGCAGAATCATCTTGCTTGACCTGCTGGCCACTCTCCTTTTGACGTAGCCCAGAATACAGCTGGTCTTCTGGGCTGCGAGCACACATTGTTGGATCATGTCAAATTTCTTGTCCACCAGCGCCTGCAGGTCCTTCTCTGCAGGGCTGCTCTCTATCACATCATCTCCCAGCCTGTGTTAATGACAAGGATTGCTCCGACTCGGGGCAGGACCCTGCACTCGGCCTTGTTGAACCTCATGAGGTTCACATGGGCCCTCTTCTCCAGCTTCTCCAGGTCCCTCTGAATGACATCCTGTCATTCTGGCATGTCAACTGCACCACTCAGCTTGGTGTCATCTGCAAACTTGCTGAGGGTGAACTCAACCACATCATCCATGTCATTGATGAAAATATGAAATAGAACCTGTCCCATTATGGACCCCTGAGGGACACCCCTTGTCACAGATCTCCATCTGGACATTGACGACTACTCTCTGGATGTAACCATCCAACCAATTCCTTATCCACTGAACAGTCCCCATATATCTCCCCAGTTTAGAAGGATGTTGTGCGGGACTGTGTCAAAAGCTTTACAGAACTCCAGAAAGATTACATCCATTGCTTGTCCTGTGTCCACTGGTGTGGTCACCCCATCACAGAAAGCCACTAGGTTGGTCAAGAAGGATTTGCCCTTGTCGAAGCCATGATGACTATCTTGAATCTCTGTCCTCCACGTGCCTTAGCATAGCTTCTAGGAGGATATGTTCCATGATCTTTCCAGGGACAGAGGTGAGGCTGACAGGTCTGTAATTCCCTAGGTCATCCTTTTTACTGTTTTTAAAAATGGGCATAAGGTAGCCCTTCTTCCAGTCACCAGAGATTTCCCCTGCCCTCCATGACTTCTAATCTATGATGGAGAATGGCTTGGCAACCACTTCAGCCAATTCCTTCAGGACTCTGGGATACATCTCATCAGGTCCCATAGATTTCAGGTCCTCAGGTAGTCACAAACCTGATCTTCCCTACAGTGGGAGGGCCTTTACCCTTTTCTGCCCCATCTTGGTGTCCCCTGACCCAGGAGGGGTGAGGAGAGCTGTTGCTAGTGAAGACTGAGGAAAAGAAGTTACCGAGTACCTCAGCTTTCTCATCTGTTGATACAAGGTCACCATTTTTGTTCATCAGGGTGGGTATGCTTTCTTTCACCTTCCTTTTCTGGTTGACAAGAAGGCCTTCTTGTTATTCTTTGCATCCCTTGCCAAGTTCATTTCCAGCTGCACCTTGGCCTTCTTGACCCCATCCCTGCACAACTGGGCAGCATCCTTATATTCTTCCCAAGTTACCTGTCCCTGCTTGCACTGCTTGTGCAGTTGGTTCAGAAACAGTTGTCTCAGGTCATTGAAAGCAGAGAGGCTGGAAGCTTACTCTCATTTACTCCTTTCAGCTTGCTATATTTAAGACCCAGTTCCTCAAGACGGTTGTTTGGACACTGTTTATTTGTAACATTATGAATATACCGAAGCCAGCGAGATAAAATCATGAGAAAGAACTGACTGCTTTTGATAATAACATGGTATAACGTTCCACAGTGTTTTACAGAGTTACACATTGTCAAGTGTTACTGCTTGAATGTCTCTGTCACTTCTCCTGCTAAATCAATAGGGAGGTTCTCCAAGGATCCTTAGAAATCCCTGGTCAGCCCAAAGAGCAATAATGTTAGTCAGATCGATGAGACACAAGTCTTGTGTGATTCTACAGTCTTCACATGGGATTCCAGACTGCCTTAGTTTGAGTTCAGCTCCTGGCCAGCTCTCATAAGCTCAAACTAGGGTGAAACTGTATTTTAGCGGATGTATTATTTCTTGAAATATTTCTTAAAATTTCATATCTATCTTTCTACCCATATATAAGTGTGTGCTTATATGCACAGCAAGAGTACGGAGGAAATAAACTGCCTGACAAGGCTCTATGCATTTTAAGGAGCTCCCTAAAAGAGTCAGTCGTGTCTTCAGCTACTGTAATTCAGTCCCATTCCCCTTGGGTCAGCTGAGCAGCTCTGGAGAAGCAACGGTGTAAACTTTGCTTGAACCTAGTCCCAGTCCCGTGCTGGTGGTGCTGGCTGTGGGCCAGGTCTGCGGCCAGTGCTGGGGCTGTGTCTGTTCACATCAGCTGGGCTAGCAGCCCAGGGTGCTCTCTCATCTTATAGCACAAGAAAAAGTGTCTTGATGTAGAGATAAGCTAGAGGCCATGGGACTCTAGACTCATAGAACACACTCTCACCAAGTTTTTTCCCCTCTCTTTACTGCTTGAGGTACATACCTTAGAAAAACTGATACTTCTGAAGCTTTGTTACAGGTTCTGCAGCCCTTCTGCTCATTACTGTCCCCATGGAAAGAAGTGGACATTTCCAAAAGGTTTCAGTCTCTGGGAAGCACATGTGGAATTGCTGTGGGTTTTTTCCCCTTTCATGTCCCTAATCCTGCTGTGACTGAAGCTGTCTGGCAGACTGTCAGTGTCCACAGGAATGGATTGGATTACATTTGCTGGGGTGGTCTTTGGGGGACGTGTGGTCCAACAGCTATATGCAGAAGACAAGACAGTAATCTCACCATGAAATGCTGCACTGCGCACTGTTTTTGGGCTCAGAAAGGAAGTTTCCCTTGTACACTCTTGGCATGACTTGTTCCAGGCCTCTGTCCTCTCACAATTAGACAGCAAATGTGTCCAGAGGCAAAGTCAGGGAGGATGGGGCAGCTGGTCTAATCTGTCCAGCAGAGCAGTTGTGCTCCTGGCTCTGAACAGCATGAGATTGACAGGCAATCCCACCTGCATCCCTGCTCTGAATGAGAAGTTGGTTTTGAGCCTCCCATTGCAGTCACTGGAGGATTTTAGCTATGTAGAAAATGTCCCCCCTCTTCACTCGATTTCTTTCCTCTCACTCTTTGTTTCTCTCCTTGGAACAAGGCATGATCAATATTTAATTTCTCTTCTTATTACACTCTCCACTGCAGCTCTGGCTTTGTTACCATTACTGTTATCTGTTACTCATGGCCAAAAATCAGGGGATATTTTGCAAAGGGCCCTTTTGAAGTCCACTCTCCCCAATGTTTTGAAAAGACCCAGTTGTCCTGAAAAAGCCCTCGCCCCCTCCCCCTCACCCAGCACCTCTAGTCAGATGGGCTGTTTTTCCACAGCAAAGCCCAGACAATGAATCACAAAGGTAAGAACTGGCTTGACAAAAACACTGACTTCAGTTTATGTCAATTGCAGATGCAGTCTGATAAAGAGAACGGGGCTACCCAGGTGAGGCGAGTGGTGGGTAGAAATATTTGTCTGACATAAGCCAGGCAGCTATCTGCGTGTTGTGCTAATCACCTGGAGTGCTGCTGTATGATCATTACTTGTAAGAACAGCACAATACTGTGGCAAAAAGGTAGCCTGTCAGAGCTTGTACGTTTCCAGGTGGCCTGCTGAGTGTCAGACTCTGCTTTCTGCTCTGGCAAAGTGTCATGCTGCCTTGCTTATTTTTTTTTCTCTAAATAACAGCGAGAGTTGAAGCTTTTTGCCCCTGCCCACTTTTTTTTGATCTCTTTGACCAACCCTTCATTAGTTGTGCTTTGCAATTATGTTTTCATAAATATGTGTGCTTATAAAAGTGTGTTCACTGTTTCACTCCATCATGCACAGGTTATTGGCATGCTGCAATTTCAGGGGGGCCCCCTGCAAAGTGTTTTTTTCAGGGCTTATATATGGATGAATTGAGCTGTGGGGAGACGAATAGTTTATTTTGCAAAAGCTTAAAAGAGTTCAGTTAATCTTCTTGTAGGCTTTTATTGGCCTTTTTGAATCAATATAGTGATTTAACAATGCGGCTAAACCCCATGTAATTCTTTGTCAGTTCTGTAATACTTAGAAGTTTTTTATTTAATAAGGAAAAATGTGTATTAGCAATATGGAATAATGGAAGTGAATCCAGAATATTACATTATATTTTGGTCTTCAGAAGGTATAAATCAGAAGATGCACTGATTTCCACGAGTTAAACTATTTGCTCCATTAAATGTATCCTTGTAATATGCTGAGCTGAAGGTTCAAAAGCACAAAATGATGAAATTCCGAAAATAACAAGAAAAAAGGAATGAATATCTGACTGGGGAAAAATATTTAGGAAAAATCATTCTGCTACATTTAGAAGGAATTAAAGACAGTAGTGATATGTTTCAAGTAGCACAAACAGGAGGGGGGACAGGAATACTATAGAGAAAATGTTTTATGACCTACTGTTGTCGGACCTGCAGACTTCACCACCTGCCTTCATTGTTTTGCAGTGGCTTCCTTGGCCTGCAATTGTGGATCTCATCTCCTTTTAACACAATACAAACATGGAGAAAGGTTTGGGGACACATCTCTCCCTCCCACTTGCTCCCTGCAATCTGACCATGAGAAATGAGAACCATGAGGAATGGGGAAGTCCCACTCAACTGGAGGCTGGCAGATGTTACACCCATATACAAGAAGGGTTGGAAGGAGGATCCAGGGAACTACAGGCCTGTCATCTGACCTCAGTCCCGGGGAAGATCATGGAGAGGGTCATCTTGGGAGCTATCATGCAGCACATGCACGATGGCCAGGAGATCGGGCCTAGTCAACATGGGTTTACAAAAGGTAGATCCTGTCAAACTAACCTGATCACCTTCTATGACAAGGTGACCCGCTTAATGGACGAGGGGAAGGCTGTGGATGTGATCTACCTGGACTTTGGTAAAGCCTTTGACACAGTTTCTCACAGCATTCTGACTGAGAAACTGGCTGCCACTGGCCTGGACAGGTGGACCCTCAGCTGGGTTAAAAACTGGCTGGATGGCCGAGCCCAGAGGGTGGTGGTGAATGGAACAAAATCCAGCTGGAGGCTGGTCACGAGTGGCGTCCCCCAGGGCTCAGTCCTGGGTCCAGTCTTGTTCAACATCTTTATCAATGATCTCGACGAAGGGATTGAATGCTCCCTCACTAAGTTTGCAGATGACAGTAAACTAGGAGGAAGTGTTGATCTGCCTGAGAGTAGGGAGGCTCTTCAGAGGGATCTGAACAGACTGGACCAATGGGCTGAGACCAATGGGATGAAGTTTAACAAGGCCAAGTGTAGAGTGCTGCACATGGGACAGAACAACCACATGCAGCGCTACAGGCTTGGGGGGGACTGGCTGGAGAGCAGTTAGACAGAGAAGGACCTGGGGGTGTTGTTTGACTGCAGACTGAATATGAGTCAGTAGTGTGCCAGGTAGCCAGGAAAGCCAATGGCATCTTGGCTTCTATCAAAAACAGTGTGGCCAGTAGGTCTAGGGAGGTGATTGTGCCCCTGTACTCGGCATTGGTGAGGCCACACCTTGAGTACTGTGTCCAGTTCTGGGCTCCTCACCACAAGAAGGACATGGAGGTCCTGGAGCGAGTCCAGAGAAGGGCAACCAGGCTGGTCAAGGGGCTGGAGGGCAAATCCTATGAGGAGCGGCTGAGGGAGCTGGGGCTGTTTAGCTTAGAGAAGAGGAGGCTGAGGGGAGACCTTATCACCACCTACAACTACCTGAAGGGAGGTTGTAGAGAGGTAGGTGATGGTCTCTTCAGCCAGGTGACAGGAGATAGGACAAAGGGAAATGGCACAAAGCTGTGCCAGTGCAGGGTCAGATTAGATACTAGAAAAAAAGGTTTTACTGAAAGAGTTGTTGGGGCCTGAAACAGGCTGCCCAGGGAGGTGGTTGGGTCACCTTCCCTGGATGTGTGTAAAAGAAGGGTACTTAGGGATATGGTTTAGCATAGGACTGGAATGGTTGGACTTGATGATCTTAAAGGTCTTTTCCAACCTTGTGATACTGTGATTCTGTGAACTTGTGGAAACTCTGATCCGCAGCTCATTTTATGTTGCTGAAGGGTTCACTTGTCAGTTTACTTCTTGTAGCTGCTATTCTAATTTATACACAAGTTTGGGAATAGTGTAAAAAATATATGTGATGATAATTTTAAAATCTTCAAGCTGAAAAAATAAGAAAATTTAAGAAAGGACAAAATAATACAACATATTACAAAGAAACAGATTTCAGGCTACACGTTGCCACTCTATTTATCTTCCAGATCAGACAAAGGAAGCCCACTGGAGCACCTCTAAAAGTTTATGGGGTATGGACACTGTGGTTGTCTTTGCTGCAAGATATTGGGAGAACTAATCATGCTGTGAGAACATGAGTCAAAGTATTTATGGCTAAGATTTTCAAAGGAATATAGGACAGCTGGAGAATTAGTATGCATCTATTTCAGTTGGAGGGGGGTGTCAAAGTCCTTTAAGTTTTCTTTTTTTTCTCTTTTGTTTCGGGTACCTCTCACTTCCCAGTGAAAGTTATCATTTTTTGAAACTTCACATATTTTGACCAATGTGTAGCTGATTTCAGTGTCTTGGAAGTGTTAGGTTAACAGTTGGACCTGAAAATCTGAAAGGTCTTTTCCATCCAAAACAATTTTATATGAATCTTGATCATATATAATCTCAGTGATTATTTTGAATTCAAAACACCATAAAGAGGTGTTGCATCCTGTTGGGGTTTTTTTTCAGGTTTTTTGGTTCATCACCTCCAAAGAAATGGCTAAGATCACTCTCTGAAATTCTTTGAGTTGCCTCAAAGTCTGTTTCAGTCATAGGCTGTCTTCAGGAGTCAGGACAGGACAATATTTCCTCTCCTTTGAGATACTGTGGCTGAAATTTTATATTCAGAGAAGCATGTGTGGATTGTGAATTCAAGATTGAATTTCCCATCACTGGATCACTGAAATAATTGCTCAGCTGTCAGGTTGGAGCCAGAACTGTCATCTCCGCTAACGGCATTCATAGGTAGCCATTCCTGTTGCTTATTTCAGGAAAGTGCTGGTGAAACTGACATTTGGTCTCTGACAAGCATTCCTTTATTTTCCCTGTTCAGGATCTGACAGATCATTTTTAGCCACAAAGTGGTCTTGGGTTTCCCATGTATCAGTGTCTTCTCTTACTTGAGAAACACAGAGTTGGAGGATGTTGAGGAAAGCCTCAGTTTTGGCAAGTTTGCCGAAAGCTGTTTTGTTCATTCCAAACCATTAAGTCATAAGGAATCTCAGGAAAGAAAGCAGTTCTGCACCTGCACTTCTAGGTGACACACAGCTTTTAGAGTGTCTGAGAAAATAAAACCAAACCACTCTGCTCTAAAAGTTACTGCTTGCAGTTGAGGAAAAATGTGCTCTTCTGCCCAACATCCCCTGCTCCTCAGTAGGAATAAACTAACTTCACTTGTTTGCTCTGTTTTTCCTTGTACAAAGATAAATATATTTATTTCTATACTGTGAGTGCTTTAATAAAGCTAGGCATTTACAAAACAGTGACTAAACCACTAAACATTAATAATTAATTTATATGAGTAGCAGCCTTCCTTAACTCACTTTTGAATTTGCCCCCAAAAGGTCTATTCCCTGGTGCTTTTTTCCAGTTACCCTAGCTGTGCAAATCCTGGATGTATTTGTGTCATCTTCCTGTTGGAAGCAATCCTCTTAATATCTTAAACTTCAATTCCAAACATGTATTAGATCAAGTTTGGTGACTACTTTTTATTTCAGTGTTACTGTTATTGTCCTTCTCATTGCAAGGACCAAGAAACATCCAGCAGTTCTGGGAGGCTTTGCAGCCTTTAAAGGTCGGTTGAATTATTCTGAAAGATGTGTTTTAGCATTCACTGCAATAAGTGAATGGACAGCTTTCCCAGCTGTCACACTTTTGATTTACATGTTCAATAGTTTTGTATTTGAATTAAAAGTTGTTTGATTTAGGAAGGCAAAAAACATTGGCTGGTTTTACCCCTTTGTTGGTTATGCCTTAGTAATAAAACACATGGTGAGTGTGCAACTGATGACACTGAACTTTTCTGTATGTCACACCTGTTGTGTCTTTGTATTTTCCTTTGAATTTGTCTAACATGGACCCAAGGGCATTTTTTTGATGCTGCCATCTAGAACTTTAGTTTTTCTGACCTATTTTGTCAGCATAGGTTGCTAAAACCCAGCATCAGCTGCCCATGAAACATCCCACAGGTGTGAGTTCATGCTTTATGCTCCTGTTTTTATAAATTCTTGTACCAGATGGTAAACACTAACAGCACAGTGGGGAAAATAAAAAGTTTAAAAATGCATTTGTTTTGCACAAGGATGGATGTGACTAGTCATATTAGGATTACTTTAGAAACTCAAGAGGTCAGCACAACAGCACTGCAGGTATGAATGTGATAACAGCTGCCAAACCATCAGCAGTGGTGGCCAGAAAAATGTTGGATAGCTTTGGATGCCCAAATCTAGGTGCTTCTGTCCTTTGTGCCTGTAAAGGCAGAGAAGATGGTGCTGTTATGCAAAGTGGGAAGAAAAACAAGAGAGAGGAAAATGTGACTACCTTATGAACACTGGATTTCACTATAACTGCTACTCTTTGACCACTTCTACCTTGAATAAGAAAGCACTTTGGATAGCAGAGGTTTTCAGGAGTACAAGGCTCTGTTTGATTCTTAGCACTGGACAGGGTTTTTCCTAAATTAAGCATGAAGGCTTCTACGTATTCTGGGCAGCAAGCATACGGATCTGAGACATAGGGTCTCCTGAAATTTGTGTTATGTCACAAAACTGAACTTGTGATTTCTACTGATCTTTCACTTGTATTTAAGGACCCTCGGAGTCCTACAGCCTATTTCAGGTTAAAACCTCTGTGTGGATGAAGAACATGTTGGCTAATGTGTCAGTAGTGCTCTGTGTCAGTGAAGGTGCATTTAGAGCAGCTTACGGCTAGCCGTTAGCGCCCCAGACATGGGCCAGACATTTCCCCATGGGGAAATCCTTCTTTATTCCTCTGCATTGACGTTTCTGTGAAGTGTCAGTGCTGAACTACCCAGAATATGCTCGGCTAGTCTGGACTGACTATGGATCTGAAGGGTCTGACCTCATCAGGGCTCTGCTCTTCATCTTGCAATGGCTTCCCCAAATACCAATGCCTTCTGCCACAGGATGCAAGGACATGACAGACTGTCTTTTCATCAACTGAAGTACCACCTCGCCTCAGCTGGTTCCCTCCTGAATTGCTTGGCAGCATTCTCTTTTCCTCCCTGCAGAGTTCCTTAGCTGTGTTAGGAGGATCCAGCCTTTTCATCACAATTGTTCCCTCCACATGTCCTTGGTTCTGTGACTGACATCATAGCTTCCCCTTCTGCATGTCCTATGGCCAGGGTCTGCGATGGTTATGCACATATTCACTGCTGTGTTTTGTTGAGATTTTCTGTTGCCTCTCACCTATTCAGGGATCTTAGCTCCTCCCTCCTACCACCATGGGCTCCACTTATGTGCCTGTGTTTATTCACCAGGCTATCTCCACAGTCTTTTGCCTGGTCTAGCAGAGAACAGTGCAGCATTTCCATATAAATTATGATATTACCCAGGCAGCTGAGACACAAGTGGCTCTGCATCAGCAAAGCTGTGAATGAGGACTGTGTTTCTGTCAGAAGAGTAGTTTGCGTCTCCAGAGATGCACACGTTGACTTTTTAAGATTTCTACTTTTTTTTTTAGATTTTCCTTTGCTATTTGATAGCACTGACACCTAGAAAAGTTAATTAGCTTAGGCCTGCAAACTTGCTACAGACATGTTTTAAATCTGACCTATAGATTAATGAGGAATTTGTGACCCTAAATCTGTAGGGCTTTGGAAAAATTGTCCTGGGCTTTGTGGAAAGCTCTTAGCAGAAGGGACCACAGTCAGCCATAGACAACCAGGACTGGACAGAGTAGGTACTTTGCTCCAGCACATGGAAATTCCTGGCCTGTCCAGGCCTGTGTTCCTGGGGGAGCAGCCTAAAGATCTTTGCATTGCTACAGCCTGCATTGTTTCCCTACTAATCAATAGAGACTTCTCCTCTCTGGAGTTTGCAGTTTTTCCCTTGAGAGAATATCAGCAAGTGAAATTTCAGAAGCACAGGCACTTGCTTTACCCTCCTGCCACTGAAATCACTCAGTGTTTTGCCCTTGAGATTAGTAGGAGGAGAATTAGGCCCATACTGAGCTCTTTTGAAAATCCCACTCTTTAATGATGTTGATGACTATGTTCTAAAAGCTCTTCAGAGAAGATGGAATTTAAAAAGCACTGGCGAGAAAAAATAGAGTGCTCCAGTTGCGCGTCTGACCTGCCATTTCATCCCCAGATGATAGTTTTTCCTGTGAATGATACTTTTAATTGCTTCTGAGATACTATGCCTCATCTAGTGAGCATTAATGTGACAGAGCAGAGATTATAGAAGAGCTGGTAATCTGCAGTAACTGAATTTGGGTATTGTAAAATTGCCTTTGTGCTGTAGCATGATAACAGAAAAAATAGGCCATTCAGTGATTAACACAGAGACAGACTAATTGTTTGGGGTTTTTTTCTTTTATTTTTCTGTGAAGACAGTGGTTAAGTGAGCTGCCATGAGAACATAAAATAATTATTTAAAAAAAAGAGCAGATGTAACCTCTTAAAATACATGCAAGTGAAACACAAAGGTTTACATTAATTGAAAGAACACCTAGGTGAAATTTTCAGTTTGTTTTATTCAGGAATAGAGGCTAAGCCATCATACACATTGAAAAATTTAAATGAAAATCTTCAGTTATGAAATTAAACAAAAGAATGGCATCTGCCCCTTGAGAACCCAGTACTCAAGACAGTAAAGGATAATACAGCCCTGGAGTTTTGCTGGCAGTAGGTGCAGAAAGGGTCAAAGTTGCAAATTCCCATGTTCACACCAGTTCATTAATGTTCTAGGATCCTTCATTTTGAGTTGGGATTTTCCTCTTTTTCACCGGCCTGCAGGAATTTTTGCTTTAACAGAGCTGCCACTAAAAGTTCTGTTCAGACTACCTTCCTTCTTTCCTCATCTTCCTTGTTTTCAGCTCTGCACAGTCTTTTGCGAGATGATCCAAGAGTCTAATTTTTGTAACACGACTCATGCACTAAGGCTGTCCCTGGCACATGTGCAACCACTTCAGTGCATGTCACTCTACTCCAATTCCAACTAAAAAGCACATAGAAGCTCTTATCCCACAGCTTCCTGATGTCTCTGCTTTGTTTGCTGTCATTGGATAGAAGAAGGAGTTGAGAAAATCTTGTGCCTGACTTCTGATTCTTCTCCAGACAAGTGAACAGCTGCCCTGAAGAAAGGTTCATTAGTGATGGTAATGTTGAAACAAGATTCCAAGTGTTAAACACTCACCTCAGACCATCTCTGGCTAATCCAAGGCTCTAGTCTGTGAAAAGAGTGTGAATCATTGTTGCCTTCCAGTTGTGCTTTGAATGCTTTATGGGTCAAGTCCAGCCCAGGACTTTTTCAATAAGTTTACAATAAATGTAAAAATGGATGGTGCAGAGGCAACACTAATGCTTTTTATCTGGTGAAGTTCTCAGAAGAAAATGTTATAGGAAATATGTGACAGAAAGAGTGTATGTGCACATGCCTGTATATTATCACCAAATTTTAAGAGCGGGGGAAGAAAAAGTAAAAATCAAGAACAGCACAGGTTATTCATTACCAAGATCAAAAACTCAAGGCAAAAATAATTAACTGCTATATGCTGGAAGAAACAAAAATGCCCATAAGCATGCATAAAAGACCTTGCAACTTTCTCCTACATGCTCCATCTCACTCTTAGCCTGCACTTCCATGTTCCCTTCCCTGTGAGCTTGAAGACAACCAGTGAAATCCCCACTGCACAGATACAGAAATGTCTGAGAGCTGTACAGGGTAGTTAAGATCTACTTGGGGGAAAAAAAAAAATCAACCCAACAAAACTATACAGAAACTTGTGTAATTTATAACGATTCTTTCCTCTTTGTAATTTGTTATTCATCTGTGTTCTCCCAGTTTATGTTTCAGGGACTTTGATGGACCTTTCCTTTTCTGTTTTCCTGCATTAAAAAAAAAAAAAAGGTTGGTTGGGTTTTTGTTTGTTTGTTTGTTTGGGGGGTTTTTTGTGGGTTTTCTGTTTGTTTTGTTATGTTCTGGGTTTTTTGTTTTGTTGTGACAGTGTCATCTTGACAACGAATTTCGTCTGCTGTTCTTGGTTTGTACAGTGCAGTTCCCTTTAGCTCCACTGTGCCATACTGTAACTGCAAGCCAACACTGAAACTAAGGAAGATTTTTAATAATGTTTATAGAAGGCTTGTCAAGGTGGCCGCCACTAACGCCAAGGTGCAGGACACCCCGTCTCGTGTGTAAACTCTCATGTACCAGTCTCCGAGAAAACCACAGGACATCTTCCTGGGCCAAGACAGATTTGAGTTTTGGTTCAAATACGGGGCAGGGTTAAAGTCTGTGACCGATTGTTTCTGTGCTCACATGGGAACAAAGGAGCATTGTTTTATTGGCTTTCCGGTGCTGCCAGGACCCAGCGGAAATGGGCATGTGGACCGGGGAGCAGGAGGAGGTGGAACATACTGGAGATCACATGGGAGCTGTGATTTTTATTTCCAACACTCGAGGGCACTGTTGATTTAGCTTTACAGCAGTGACGGTCCCCCCCCCCACACGCAGGTCCTCTCTCTGGATCCCGTCCCCTCTCTGGATCCCACCCCCTACAGCCTGGCCACCTCTGGTACGCCAAGCTTTCAGTGCTTTTGGGCTCCCTCCGGGGTTCCCAGCCCTCAGCTGGTATGGGACCCTGCCCTGAGATCTGGTGTCTGTGGCTGAGAATGTAGGAGAAGAGCTTGCCAAATGCTGTTGCAAAATCAGACCAACTGCATCTCTTTCCTGCTGCTATGGGTACTTCACATTGAATACCTAAATAAGGATTTCAGAGCAGAGTTTCAGGGCTTACGATTTTGATGCCTGAAGCTTTAGTGCAACTTCAAATGATGCCCTGTGGATTAGGGAAATCTTGTTTTTCCCAAAGCCTGAGTTTTGGCCTGTTCCAAGTAAGGATGTGTCACTGCTATGTTACTCAAATTTGCCATTTCCTCTTGCTTTTTGGCATTTGTGGAAGTTGTTGTGGTAGTTCTTTGCATCAGGAGGAATAAGCACTTGTCCATCTGCAGTGGGATTCTTTGATGTTGATGGGCTTAAAGCAGTTGGGTTTACAAGTAACAAAGGTTTTATTATGGTGATTTTGTTTTCTGGTTGTGTGATGTCCCACAGTAAATACTTGGTTACTGTATGCTTGGAAAACTTAATCCAGTCTAAAAAGACTTGCCACATTTCCCTGGCTGCCATCTGATAAGGTAGACAATAAGAACGAGGAAAAATGACAGACTGACATATTACTGGCTCTTGAAAAGACACTCCGAGCCTATGGACACTCTGAGCATCTTCAAAATACCTTGTCTTTTGCCTTAAACATACCTCAGCACCTTAAAAAGGCATAAACTGCTGCAGGCTACTAAGGAGCTCTTGTTCACTGTCCTCGTGTCTTCTGGACTGGTCACTCCACAGTCCACCTGTCTGTCACAAGACATAACGCAGGCAAAACTTGACAGCTTTCTCCAATTAGTGCAGCTTTAGTAGCAGGTTCTGTGGGCTCTGAAAAAAAGCTGTTCTATCAAATCCATTTTCAACGGTCAGAGTGCTAATGGAAATGCTGAATCACCCATCTTTTTGCTGAAACATGTTCTCCCTCCAGCCATATGTATGTAACGTGGTTTTCCCCTCCTACCCATTCTCTTGTCATTTTCTCTGTGCTTGGAGATATGCCTGTATTCGTGTGTGCATGCATGCAGGTGGTGATTTTAGCAACAAGTGACAAAATCCATTCTCTGGAACACATTTACTGGGCATGGGGATCCACACAATTGTTTATGGCTTTTTTTTACGTCTGGTGAGCCTTAATTTGTGTTTGAAACCATCTGTGTAGCCTTATGCCAGCACACCATGTTACTTAGTTTTATTCTTGGAGATGTAACAAAATACCTGTGGCTGTCATGGAGGCCAACAATGGATGATGTAACTGCTGCATTAATCAGTGGCTTACTAGCTTTGAGCAGCAGGAACCACAGGAGAAGACATTTGCATTACATCTTAGCTACAGCTAAACCAGACGCAACAACATCTGGTGTTGGGTTAGCAGATCAGCCAGATCTGAAATGAACAGCAACTTGCCAACAAGTTAGCACTATTAATAGCACTTCTTGCTCCACTCCTTCCTGAAGGTGTTTAAAAAAATCAATTAAGCTGATAAATTCAAAGTGGAACTGGAGGCAAAAATAAAAATGATATGGTCAAGGAGACATGGTGTGCTTTAAAGCTTGAAGGCTGAATCAGAAGGCTAATGGTATCCTGGGCTTCATCAGACAGGGGTGACCAGCAGGGACAGGGAGGTGACTGTCCCTCTCTACTCTGCCCTCATGAGGCCCCATCTGGAGTCCTGTGTCCAGATCTGGGGCCACCAATGCAAGAAAGATGTGGGACTGTTGGAGAGGGTTCAGAGGAGGGCCACAAAGATGATGACAGAGCTGGAGCACCTACCCTATGAAGAGAGGCTGAAGGAGCTGGCTAGAGAAGAGAAGGCTGCGGGGGGACCTCGTTGCAGCCTTCCAGTACATGAAGGGTGTATACAAACAGGAGGGGAATCAACTTTTTAAAAAGGTAAACAATGGCAGGACAAGGGGGAATGGATTGAAGATAAAGAAGGGAAGGTTTAGATTAGATATTAGGGGGAAGTTTTTTACAGAGAGAGGGGTAAGGTGCAGGAACAGGCTGCCCAGAGAGGTGGTGGCTGCCCCATCCCTGGAGGTGTTCAAGGCCAGGTTGGATGGGGCTCTGGGCAACCTTGTGTAGATCCAGGCCTGGAGGCTGGTGGCCCTGCCTGTGGCAGGGTGTTGGAACTCTATGATCCTTGAGGACCCTTCTAACCCAGACCATTCTATGTTTCCTAGAGGCTTAGAGCTTTTCAACAGCAGGAAGACAACTAGATACTTACCTTGAGTGCAAATTGAAAGCAAGATTTCTGTTGGCAAAGGTTAAACTTCGTTTTTTGCAAAGAAAATTCCTCAGCCTTGGACAGTTCTAAAAGCAAATATGGATAACACAGGCGAATAGCCATGGGGTTTAGGAGTACATCACCCTTGTGGCACCAGTAAACTGCAGCATGAAACCAAAATCAAGTGTTTTTTCATTGGCATACAGGAGGAAACCAAATTATTGTCTTCTTCAAAAGAAACCAGAGCTCTGCTGTTTTGAATTTGTTGGAAAGTTTTGGCTCAGACCTTGTGTGTACTATATCCAACAGGCTGACTCCTCATGACTCCAAAGGGCAGGAATGGGGGATCATTTTGATTTCCTGCTTATCAAAGGTTCTTTGATTTCTCCTCCCTACTCCTTTCTGTAATATCAAAGGAGATCTTGATGCTTCTGTAGTCCTATTCTTTCAGGGTCTCTGCTGTCACTTCCATTTTATGGATAAGAACTGAACACAGTTTGGACTTGTTGACACTTTAGAAGAAACAGGGAGCTGAAGCTGCCTTGCCGGGTGTCTCGCTCAGAGAATGAGCTGTCCTCTGAAAACTCGCCACTTCATGTAGCCCACTCCATGCAATGATATAATTCCTCCTGTTAAGCACAAAGACTTTATATAGTTTCATCAGAAATTTTTACTGGTAGTATGATATTCCTTTTCAGATATTTTAATTAATTTTTCCAAACACTGAGCTACTCCATGGGCTAAGAAGAGCAGAATCTTCAGCAGTTCCTAGTCTCAGTGCACTCAGACTGTGACCTCACTGAAACTCTTCCTTTTTCCTCAACTTTCTGGAACCTTTTCATGGGCCCTCCATCTTCCAGGGACTTGGGAAGATGTGGCAGATTCAGTCCCAGTGGAATCAGGAGCATATGTGTAGAAGGGGAGGGGAAAGGTATAGCTTTGAAGGGGCTTTAGGTCTCTGGACATCCTGCAGCACAGAAAACAACGTCTAGTGTCAGCCCTGCTGATGTAAAATCTGGAGGTTAAAGCTTCCCAGGAGACATAACTATGTACGCAATGCCATGGAGTCAGAAGAGTGTATCAACTCTCACACTTTTTGTATTGTACATGTCACTCCCTTCAATACATTCTGCTGAGTGTGTTGTCCACCAATGGAGTAATTTCCAGGCGACTTAGGTGAATACTTACACCGTCACAGAAGGGACAGGTGAAACATCCTCCTGAAAAGCATGGAAAACTGACAACATTTGGGAAAGCTGACACCCTTGGCAACAATTTCAGTGGAAGTATCAAGGATTGCTTGGCTTGCCTTACCCAGCAAAATGAAGTCTTGGAGAAAACATGTTTAGCAGTAAAGATGCTGTGAAATATGCAGACGAGAAAGAGCTGTATAAGCCAAAGGACACCGTTACCACCAGATAAAATGGTGTAGACTGTCCTAGGATACAGAAAGAGCAACAGTGGAAAGGCTTCTGGTCTTAGATGAAATGATATAGTGGCAGGAGAGAGTATAAGAGGTTGCTGTATTGTTAAGACAGAACTTGAACCCTTGCTGAGCAAGCATGTCATGTGTTAGTCTGCAAAACCATGTACTGGAGCTCTACCCTAGATGCCCTACTAATCTCCATTCCTGGGTCGACTGAGTGATTTGGCATTGCAAATGTCCTTGTTCATCATCAGGACAGTGCCTGGAGCACTGAAAGCTATGAAAACCTGAGACTTGGCCAGTATTTATTGAAGGTACTGATGCAATCCATCCAGTTTTGCATGTTTCCTGCTCCAAACCATATTTCAGACCTCAGAAACATAGCAGGCAATGCTCAAGGGCTTTAGGAGCACAGTGTAAAAGGGGGAGGCGGGGGGAGGTTGTGTGGAAAAACTGCTCAATCCACTTCTTTATAATTTTCTAAGATTGAAGAGAGTTCTTGGGCTCCAGAACATCTCCTTGGACATCTGCTTCCACATACTCTGAATTCCTGCTGGTAATATTGACTGTTACCTGCTTGCTCTTTCACCTTAGATTTCACCTTACATTTTCTGTGAATAGTCTTGAACAGAACTGTCTGCTCTAACTGAAAGTGCCAGTTCATCAAAACTAAGCAATTCTAATGAAATTTGTTGGGGGAAAGCATAAAAGATGAATAAAAAGTTGAAAAATTGACCTGTTGGAATGTTTCAATGGGAAAACTGGAACCTGTAAAATGGCTTTTCATGCACTAAGACTCATTGGGATATTGGTATAAGACTAACTGTTCCAGAACCAGCTGGTATGAGATCTCAATTCCCAGAGTTTTACTGGGAAATAAAATCATTACTATACTGTTACTTCCATCCCACAGTAACTTGAACCCAAGTCAATTTCACATGGGGAAAAATTAAGAATCAGTAGAACTCCAGTGTTATCAAGGAACATTTGGTCTGAAAAACTGTGGTCAGAGTACTAGCTTCACACGTGTGCTGGTTATTTGGCAGGGATATAATTAATTTTTACAAGAAACTGGTAGGAGACACAACCAGGACAGGTGACCCAAAGTAGCCAAAGAGGTATTCAATACCATATGACATCATATTTAGCATTACAAAGGGGCTATCTGGAGATAAGCAGGAGCTGTGAGATGTCCAGGGATGATCTGGGTGTCCAGCTGGGTGAGAAGATTGCATTATATATCACCTGCTTTGTATATTCTGTGATAAATCCTGTTGTTATTTCCCTCTCCTTTTGCTGTCCCAGTAAACTGTCCTTATCCCAACACACAAGTTTTACCTTTTCCTTCCAATTCTTCTCCCCATCGCATGGTGAAGGGGTGAGTCAGTGGCCACATGGTGCAAAGGTGCCAGCTGGGGCTAGACCACAACATTCCTCTTTGCTGCCCAACATGGGTTGAGGTAGCAACATATTTGACCAATGCATGTTAAAACAAAGTTGTTATATGAATTTAGTGTATCAGGTAAACAGTTGCTGGTCGCAATGGAGTTTTGTTTGTTCACGTGGTTGTGTTATGTAAATCTGTACTTGCTGTACATATTCCCTGTTCATTACCTCTGGGAGAGGGATCGGGATTCTCATTGTGTTTTATTGTGAAGTATTTACTTGTGATAAGACCACAACACTGGCCATGAGGTTAATTTGGCATTTGTATGTGGCACTGCTGTCATGTCTGTACCTCTGATGATGTCTCTCAGGATGGATTAATAATTAGACCCAATCTATGGGCAACACAGAGTGAGGGGGAAATACTTTTCCCCAGACCTTCATCTCCCTTTTGCTTGAGTCTAGTTACAACAGCTTTGGGGAATTTTGAATATCTTAGGGATGTTCAAGCCAGCAAGGTCCTATTGCTATGTCTCCTGAATGTGTTCTGAGACTGGTTTAGGTTTAGAAAATTGTTCTAAGAATACCATCCTGAGGCTGGAGAGTCAGGGGGCAGCATAGAGTGTGGGAGGTTATGGGCAAGTACCTAGAGAACTTCTGACATCCAATGCTTTGGAACTTCACTCCTGAACAACTAGAGGATCCTGATAAAGTGACAGATGATTTGAAAGGTAAATGCTGCGTCTGTTACACAGAGGCACAACTTACTGCACTGGTGTGTCCCTGGTCAGCATCTAGCAAACACGCTCAATAGTAGGCAGCACTCTCAGGGGAAAGAGAGGGAAAACAGACACACAGCCACTGGGGCTGCTCCACCTCCTGCAACAGGCACTGTGGCTTCTCAGCCCAGGCGATGGGCACTGACACTACTCAGTTACTTGCTTAAAGACACTGCAGATGAACTGAAAAAACAACCAGTGCTGGCATTGGTTGCCCCTACACAGAAGAATAAATAGACACAAAAATTCAGTTAACTTAGTAAGGGGTGAGAACGCACCAGGGCCATCATGAGAACAGGAGTAAGATGCAGAAGCAGAGAGCATCGCCTGATCCCTATCCCTGAGTGAACAATGAGAGAGGCAAAGATATTTCAGCCAAGATCCAGGTGAGCACATCATTTCCTGGCTGCTGGGATAAGGGGCCAGTGGCCCAGAATTAGAGGGTAAAGAGGCCAAGCAGCTGGGATCCCTGGCTAGGGAAAGGGGCATTGACAAAATGATTGTGAAAAAGACACAAGCTTTCAGCCTCTGGAGGTGACTTGTTTCAAGCATGAGGGAAAAGTATTCCTTCAGTGAAGATACAGTATGTCAGCCAGGCAAGTGGACCACCATGGAGAGAAATATTGAGTACCTAAGGGAATTAGCTGTGCAGGAGATTTTTTATAACCGAGGCAACATGCAGTTACCCACAGATACAGAAAAAGTCCAATCTATGCAAGCCATGTGGCAAAATTTTATACAGCATGCACCATCATCATACACCAACTCTTTGGCACTAATGGACTGAAAAGATGAACAGGTGCCAATGGTAGATGAAATGGCTGGACAACTCTGGCAATATGAAGAAAGTCTCTTTTCCTCCCTCATCTTGGCTGTCAGAAGCTGTCCTAAAAAGTCCAGAAACTCAAGGAGAAAATGTACTGTTCCCAAATGTACGGACCAGTATCTCAGCTATTAGATGTAAGTGTTCTGCTCAAGAGAGAGGTTGTAGAGGTACACAACACAAGACACCCTGTGGTCTTCATGAGGAAGTGTAATGGAATACCTACCTTGACTCTAGAGGCATAAGTATGTGAGCTTCAAGGAAAAACAATCACAAAAGGAGATTCATCAGGAAAAGTACTGCTCCAGTTTCCAGCAGGCAGTTCCCCAGACTGAATGGAAGGCCTACTCATACTTTATGATCATCTGAAAGGTATTTCTAAGTCATATTTGCAAGAAGTGAGTAATAAATACAATTACCAGGATTAGAGGGTGCCTGTCTCCGACCAGGTGGAGGAAAGGGACAGATGGGTTTATGGGACTGTGTGGATCCAATGGCCTGGCACGTCAGAGACCCAGTGGTATAACGCTCTAGTGGACACTGGTGCAGTGTCCCCTAATACCATCAAGCTATGAAGGGGAAGAACCCATCTGTATTTCTGGAGAGACAGGGGATCCAAACAGCTAACCGAACTGGACGTCAAAGTCAGTTTAACTGGGAATGAGAGGCAAAAGCATCCCATTGTGACTGGCCCAGAGGATCTGTGCATCCTCGGCGTAGACTGCCTCAGGAAAAAGTATTTCAAGCACTCAAAAGGGCATGGCTGCCTTGGAGATGGAGGAAACTGTCTAACTTACGTGGTCTTTCAGAGGACCTTTCTGTCGTGGGTTTACTGAGGGTTGAAGAACAACAGCAGCCAATCTCGACCACAATGGTGTGCTGGCAGTGATATTGTACCAACCCACACTTGCTGCTTCCCACCCAGAAGCTGATTCATCAACTGGAGAGTGAGGGAGTGATCAGCAGAACTCACTCACCCTTTAACAGTCCCATCTAGCCCATACAGTCCAAAGGAGGGTGGAGACTGACAGTAGATTATCATGGTCTGACTGAAGTCACACTGCCCATGAGCGCTGCCATGCCAGGCATGCTGGAACTTTGTTACAAAGTGGAGTCAAAGGCAGCCAAGTGGTATGACACAATTGATATTGCTAATACATTTTTCTTGTTAACTTTGGTGGCAGAGTGCAGGCCACAGTTTGCTTTCCCTTGGAGGGGCATCCAGTACACCTATAATCAACTGTCCCAGGGCTGGAAACACAGCCTCACCATTTACCATGGGCTGATCTAGTCTGCACTGGAACAGGGTAAACCTCCAGAACGCTTGCCATACATTGATGACATCGGTGTAGAAGACGTTTTTGAGAAAGGGAAGAAAATAGTCAAAATCCATCCTTCTGAAAGCCCTTTTTTTCCATAAAATTAATGAAGGTCACGGGGGACACACACAAGGCATACAGTTTTTAAGAATAAAATGGAAAGATGAACATCATCTGATATTGATGGATGTGATCAACCAAATAGCAGCTATGTCTCCTCCAACTCGCAAAAAAGAAACATAGATGTGGTGTTTTGGAGGATGCATATTCCAAATTACAGTCTCATTGTAATCCCTCCTTATCAGGTGACCCAGAAGAAGAAGGATTTTGAATAGGACCTTGAGCAACAAAAGCAACAAAGGCAACACACGTTGCCTTTGAACAAATCAAACAGGCAATAGTCCATGCAGTAGTCCTTGCACCAGTCCAGGCAGAGCCAAAGCTAAGAAATGTGCTCTACACCACAGCCTGGGGGAATGTCCCTACTTCGAGTCTCTGGCAGAAAGCATCAGGGGAGATTTGAGATTGACCCCTGGGGTTTTGGAGCCGTGGATACAGAGGATCTAAGGCTGCTACACTGCCAAGGAGATATTGGCAGCATATGAAGCTGTTTGAGCTGCTTTAGAAGTGATTGGAACTGAAGCCCAGCTCCTCCTGGCACCCCTGACTGCTGGTGCTGGGCTGGATGTTCAAAGGGAAGGTTCCTTCTACACACCATGCCACTGATGCTACGTGGAGCAAGTGAGTCACACTGATCACACAGCGGGCTCGAATAGGGAATCCTAGTTGCTCAGGAATTGTGGAGGTGATCACAGACTGGCCATAAGGCAAAGATTTGAGAATGTTGCCAGAAGAAGAGGTAACGTGCTGAAGAAGCCCCACCATACAACAAACTGCCAGAGAATAGGAAGCAATATGCCCTGTTCACTGATGGGTGCTGTTGCACTGTAAGAAAGCATCAGAGATGGAAGGCTGATGTATGGAGTCCTACATGACAAGTAGCAGAAGATGCTGAAGGAAAGGCTGAGTCAAGCCATTTTGTGGATGAAAGCCATTCAGCTGGCTTTAGACATGGCTGAACAAGAAAAGTGGCTGATGCTCTGCCTCTACACTGACTCCTGGATGGTGGCCACTGCCCTGTGGAGGTGGTTACAGCAATGGAAGCAGAGCAACTGGCAGTGTGAGGGAAACCCATCTGGGCTGCTCCATTGTGGCAAGACATTGCTGCCCAGCTTGAGAAGCTGTTTGTAAAAGTATGTCATGTAGATGCCCACATGCCCAAGAATCAGGCTACCAAGGACATCAAAACAATGAGCAGTGGATCAGGCTGCTAAGACTGGAGTTGCTCAGGTGGATTTGGACTGGCAACATAAAGGTGATTTATGTTGGGTGGGCCAGTCAAGGAAGAGGTGCCACATAAAGATGGGCTCATGATCAAAGGGTGGACTTGATTGTGGACGCGATCTCACAGGTTATCCATGCATGTGGGACATGTGCTGCAATCAAGCAAGCCAAGATGTTAAAGCCTCTCTGGTAAGGAGAGCAATGGATGAAATATAAATATGGGGATGCCTGGCAGATTGATGATAATCACACTCCTAAAAATCCACACACTCAAGTGCTGGGTGCTTACAATGGTGGAAGCAGCCACTGGATGTGTCCCATGCCATAGCCCAGAACTCTGTCTTGGGCCTTGAAAAGTAATTCCTGTGATGATATGGCACCCCAGGAAACACTGACTCAAACAACAGGACATATTTCCCAAGCACCCTCATGGACACCTGGTCCAAACAGCATGGTGGCATTGAGTGGGTGTATCACATCCCCTACCAGGCACCATCCTCCAGAAAAAGCAAGTGATACAGTGGACTGATGAAGACTACATTGAGAGCAATGCCTGGTGGGATCCTCAAACATTGGGATACACATTTAGCAATGTCCATCCAGTTACTCAATACTAGGGGGTCTACCAGTGGACTGGTTGTGCCTAATCAAGACTTCTGTGTAATGCAGAAGGGGATAATTCCCCAGAGTGCAAAAGAAGGATATGTTGGGGAAGGCAGTCTGGGTTAGCCCTGCTTCAGACAAAAGCAAACCCATCCATGGCACTGCTTTTGCTCAAGGACCTGGGTGTGCTTGATGGGTGATGCAGAAGAATGGGGAAGTCCAAAATGCACCTCAAGGGGATTTGATTTTGGACGAGAATAACCAATAATTCAATTGTATAATGTTAATAAATAACCCTGCCCTTGTATGCCATCACTACTACAATGGCTAGATGCTCTCTCAGTGGTATTACAGTAAGAATCTCCCAAATTAGAGAAGGATGAAACTGAGTGCATGCAAAGTGCAGCAGTGATGGAAGTAGAACTGGTTTCAGCAACTAGCATGCAGAAACTTCTTTCAAAATCAATATATTCAACCTGCAGACCATGGGCATGGGCCACACCACATGTACCAGTCATGAACTCTGGATGCAGCACACAGGATCACTCCTGCCCCGAGAGACCATTGTGACAGATGTAGCCAAGGGTAAGGGATGAAATGAACTCAATGAATATTTTAGAAGAATGGCCCATAGACCAAAGAAATGATTTATCTCTGTGTGTGTGTGTATGTATATACGCATATATACATATACATATGTGTGTATATATGTATATATCAAAGACAGGAAAAGTGGTGATGATTAAGAGGACAGTGTAGGATCTGGGAATGATGCAGGTGGTACAGAATAAGGGGTGGATAATGCCCTAGCTTTTGGCAGGGATAGAGGAAGCTGGGAGGGGGCACAGCCAGGTCAGGTGACCCAAAATACCCAAAGGGGTATTTCATACTGTATAAGATCATGTTCAGCATATATAGAGGGCTGGCTGGGGAGGAGTGGCAGCTTGAGGAAGGTGTCTGACTGGGTGAGCAAACTGCATTGTGTATCACCTGCTTTGTATATTCTATGATAACTCCTGTTGTTATTTCCCTCTCCCTTGCTGTCCTAGTAAACTGTCCTTATCCCAATACACAAGTTTTACCTTTTTTTTTTAATTCTTCTCCCCATTCCACTGTGGGGAAAGGGTGAGCAAGGAGCCATTTAATGTTCAGCTGCTGGCTGGGCCTAAACCAGGGCAATACCTCAGCATTCAGGAAGATAAAGAGCTGCAAATATATGCTCTCAAGCTTGAGTAGCCATAAGTGGTCACCTAATTTTATGTTTGGCATAGCAGGACACGGTATTTAGCAGTATTCACTCCTTGAAGTTCAGAGTCTTTACTTAAAGAAGAGCACATTGTTTCTTGGACCATCCCAGTGGTTGTGATATCTGCTATCTATTTAATATCTTACATCCCACTTCTAGATCAAATTTACTTCAATTCAGCTTCTGTCCAAAGGGCCTATGCCTTTGTCAGCTCAGAGAGCTTGCTATGATGAGACTTCCCATGGATGCACTTTGAGGCTGTTGATCAATCTCTCCTTCCCTTTATCCATCAGGAGTTTCTTATTTTAATGCTTCTCAACTTCTAATTATTCTGAGAGGTCTTGCTAGAAACCTTTGCAGCTGAACTTTAATGGCAATGCTTTCTCTTGGGATACAAATTGGAATAAATTCCTGTTTGTAGAATGACATTAGCTAGATCTGCACAAAAAAGGTCTCAAACTTTTAAGCACACCATCCAGCTTTGATCACATTAAATTTGTAGCTTATTTATGTGGTTTTCACATTCCTATCCTTTCCATGCAGTAGATAATTTTTCTAGACCATCCACCAACTTTCAACCTCGTTTATGTTTCTGATGCTATACTGAGTGTGGTAAATTTGATTCTCTGCAGCATAAAGGTGGTGAGTAGCCCCAGTTGTTTGAAGTCATATTCTTTCCTGTCTCAAGGTCTTACCTCCATACCTGGTCCTTGTGACAAGCCTTCTCTATAGACAACCCTGTCTTCTGGCCCTAGTTTCATGCATAAAATTCTTATTTTCTTAACCATGTGCTTGCAGATGAATTCCTAACTTCAGCATCATCACATGCCCTCTTGTACTTCTGTTTATGCCAGGCCCTCACAGAGCATGGTGATGATTCTAACAGGCACCTGGACACAGAAGTTGTGTTGAGATACTTTCCTGTACTGAATAAAAGTCTGCCATGTTCTTCCTTCCAGATCTCCCTTTTGGACTCTTTCTCTTTGAAAAGGCCTCCATTTCTAAGGTGGTCCCTTCACATTGCTATGGACATCTTTGAATAGGAGGATGAAGGGAGACTGTGCCCTGTGTGCTGTTTTAGGAATGGCTGGCATGGAGTAGCAGGGATTTTAAAACTTCAGGGAGTGAAGTGGAGAGTGTTGCTTGTATAAGAACACAAGGGAGAGGCATGCAGCGTGCTGAGGGTAGAACTTCTGGGCCTGACTTTTTCATCTTTTCATTGATATGTCATTTGTGGCCTTCTAGTCACCCCGGAAACCTGAAAATTCCAAGTTTTGTAGGAATAGGATGGACACAGCATAGGGTAGCAGCAGTCCCTTGGAAAGAGAAGGACCAGGGAGCCTCTGCACCAGCAGAGACTAAACAACTTTGACCTCTTCCTAGGATGTGGCATTCCCTTTTCTACCATTTAGCCTCCACGCTGCCCTGTGATATAAAACTAGTAGCCCAGGGTAGCAGTCTGAGGTGCAGCAGATTTTCAGTCTTCCAGGAAAGATTGTGAACCATAGAGTAGAGGTGCTTGTAAGGGTACTAGCTCTTGGAAATAACGGAGATGAGAAGCAAGTGGACCTTTGAGGAGGGTTTCTCAAATGAAAGATACCTGGATAAGGGATGTGTATCCTTGCCCAAAGTTACTGTCCAATGACAGTATTCAACTTGGCTTGTCCAGAATTTAAAGCAATCCTGCCAAGCTCTGAGACCAGTTAAGCTTACATTACTCTAAGTATCCACACAGAATAAGAAGCTCTGAGTTTTGCAAGAACCACTGAAGAGCAAAGTTCCCTATATCTTTTACCTTAGAGATTGGACTCATATTTCTTCTGGACAACACCATGAGAGCCAAACAATGTCAGGAACATAGTTTGACCATGCAGGGGTTTGATAAGTTCACAGTATTCTCAGGCAGGCAGGACAGCCAGCTGAAGTGTCTAGGTGTATGGTGCAGCTCAATGCTGGATTCAAAAATCCCAGCCAAGATGCTAACAAACACCTGAGCATGTGCTGCTCTGCAGAAAGTCTGTGATCCTTCATTTGTGCATTGAGACGTGGTGGTTTCCCCAGCATGGTGGACTCAGAAGCTCTCTCCAACAGTCTGGAAGCTGCAGTTAGCAGTCCTAACACACACCTGCAGGCTGGGTCTGCAATGTGCCTTAGAGGCAGGTAATGCTATTGCAAGTCCTGGTTTGCTTCATATCTATATATGGAATAATTCTGTGCACCGTAACAGGCTGGGAGTCAACCAGCTTGAAACCAGATTTGTAGAAAAAAGCCTGGGAGTCATGATGGACACCAGATTGAATATGAGCCAGGAACAAGCCCTTGCCACAAAAAGGGCTGATAATGTCCTGGGCTGCATTGGGAGGAATGTTGCCAACAGGTCAAGAGAGGTCATCCTTCCCCTCTCCTCAACACTGGTGAGGCCACACCTGGAGTGCTGGATCCCTCTCTGGCCTCCCTTCTACAAGGGAGATATGGGCATCCTGAGTAGAGTCCAGCAACAGACCACCAGTTATGGGTCTGGAACATTTCTCTAGTGAGGATAGACTGGAGTGATACTGTTCAGTCCAGAGAAGAGAAGGCTCAGAGGGCATCTCATCATTGTAAATAAAGTCCTGAAAAGACATCAGAGTGAGGATCTTTCCAGTGGTGCCAAGTGACAGGACCAGAGGCAGTGGGCACTAACTGAAACATGGATAGTTCCCTCTGAACATCAGGAAACATTTTTTCACTGTGGGGGTGACAGAACTGGCACAAGTCACCCAGAGAGAGGATGAAGTCTCCCTCCTTGGAGATCTTCAAATGCCATCTGGATATGGGCAACCAATTCTAGAAGGCTCTGCTTAAGCAGGGAGTTGGGCAAGATGACCTCCAGAGCTGCCTTCCAACCTCAACCAGTCTGTGGTTCTGTGTGATTTTATGTCACTGAAATCATAATTTCTCTTCTGGAAATATTTACTTTTTGGTAACTGGTATAATTATGTTATGGAAATGTTCTGCTTGAAGGTTTTAGGCTGCTGCAATATGAGCACATCGCACATGTAAGTATATATGGGTTTGAAGTACATGCTGAATGTCATCCCAAGGAAAGGACAACTTAGAAATTATTCTTGAAATTTGATGCTGTAAATCTATAGTGAAGTAAAACTACTGTCCTTAAAATAGATGGGGGAAAATACCCAGCCGTTGTCAATGACTCTCTAAAGATATCTTTAGCAAAAAGTTAACAGTTTTCTAGCATTAAATATTTACAGGCATATGGGAACACCATTACCGCCCTTCATCAAGATGGTTTGAAAGAAGATATTTGAGATGGCAAGTCTAAAAGTTGGTGTGTCTATATGACAGGACTCAGGAAAATGAAATAACCAGATGAGGTGAAGCACACTGAAAATTACTGGAAGGATTTACTACAACATGTAATGGAGCTGTCAGGCAGAGTAGATCTCGCACTTGGTTGTTATTGTTGCATCACTGCTCTTTGAAATGATGAGGTTTTGCTTTCTTCAAGGTGACTGACTGCTGTGTCCTGACCACATTGGATTCTGTGACAAACATCCTTCTTGCAATGCAAAAAACAGCTGAGCAGTGGCAGGGAAAGTCTGAGTTTCAGTTAATGTGAGAGACCTATCTGGCATGGATGTAGCAGTTGACATATGGCAATATAAGTAAATCTACAGCAACAAGATGATGGAGAAGACTCCTGGTACAAGAAGGAAGAGGTGCCCTTACTTACCAAAACAAGGGTTTTTATAGTGTGGTGAGATGCTGAGCTTTCTTAGCTGGCTAGGCCTGTAGGAAATAGTCCACACTGCACTGAACATGAGCTCTCAGTTGCCTAATGCCATCCAAAATACCATTTCTACTTGCAGCCATCTGTGACCAACTTGCAAAGGCTCAAGGACCAGAGGACATGAAAGAAACAGAGACTTGAGCCAGAAGCCAGCTGTTGTAAATGTGACCAGTAGACTGCAGGGCTAATAACCAAAGGAAAGAGCTACATCATGTAAGCCATCTGCAGCGCACAGACTTTGCTGATCCTGCAGGACCCCAAGGACTGTGCTTCTACGTCTTCAGGAGCCCTGTGCAACAAGATTATTTAAGTGCTTGGAAGCACCTTGTAACAAAGGTGTTTTTCACTGGTGACAGATCTAACCACTGAGTGGACTTCCTCATACTGCAAAGCAAATGGATACAATGGGGCTAAGCACGGTGTAAAGGCCAAGCCAGATCACAGCAAAACACACAGTTTGGAAAGGGCTGGACCATGGCCAAGCAATGTGTAGCTGTGCTGAGGAGCAGTGGGGTAAGACCCATAGCTCCTGGTTCCTTCTACACCCATCATTGCCCCAGGGCAGGGTACAGCCAGCTGAGTGCATCCCTCCACAGTGGAACTGTTGTGCTTTGCCTTTGTAGAGGCCTTCCATACTAGTCTGCTGGCCATGTTCCTTATGGGCAATGCCACACATAGCTTGGTAGAGCCTTTTCCCTGCAATTCAGCTCGGAGCCTGGCATTCGGCTTCACCTCTGAAGAAACTGCTTGACAGTCAATGCTGGGAGCAGGGCATCAGTAGAATTTTTCATTCCATTAAGTATTCACACTTTCTTCCCCTCTCTTGCTGTTGTTGTTTCTAAACATGATAGACAATAATCAGAAAACAAAAGCGTTTACGTTCTCTCCATTGGCAAAGCAGCACATTCACAACCAACATCAAAGGTGGGGTTTAGCGATCATTAGTGCAATACTGCACTTCAACATGATCAAAGCAATCAGTGCCCAGACACAATAAAGAAGATGGAGCTCTGATTCAGCTCCTCCATAAAAGGCAACAATAAAGAGATCTGGGGAGAGGGTGAGAGCACAGTAAGTATATGAGGGCATGCAGCTGAGATATCCTTTTACATCAAAACCAATTCTCATTTCATATCCAATTATACCTCTGAGCTGTTCAGCCCAACATTGCTGTCATCTCTGGCTTTCAATTGACATTGCAAATTGTGGAATAGAAAAAAAAACACCATAAAGCAAGTCTCAGCTGAAATTCCTCCTGAAGTTTGTCACCACAGATGGGTAACTCTTTGAGAGCTGGGATACTTACTCTGGTCCTATTGATGCTGCCAGCCAGCCGCATTCACATTTGAGCAAGGGACATTTTAGCTACCACCTAGTAAATGAAAATGACCTTTTCACTTACCATCAGATACAGGGTAGAAAGCTCTGAGTGTGGGGACAATGGACTTTGCACCGTTGGGTGTCCATAGCCAGGGAAACGACCACCGTTGATGGCAAGCATCAGGATGTCATTTGCAAGGCTGCTTGTGAGTAGGATCTGTAGAGGACTGATCCTTTCATCTCTCAGACTTGCGTAGTGCAGGCTACAAAACTGCACCTGTAAAATCCCATAGGAAGCCCTTGCCTTCTGCCTCAGTGGGGGCACCTCAGAAACACCCAGCTTTGCCTTAAAATTCTTGACATATACAGACTCTTCTATATTCCAGGGTCAATTACAGAAGTTACATATTTGTGCCCTGTTCTCTGAATTCAGGTTCAAACTTACTGATTTGCAGGGTGTGGGGAGGGGAGGCTGGGAGAGCTTGTGGTTTTGGGTTTGTGGGTGGGAGGGGTTGGGGGTGGTGGTGTTGGATTAACAAGACCTTAGATTCTGAAAGTCTTGTTTCAAAGTATGTAGCTCACGACTGCGACTGAGTCACTCTGTCTTCTCTTGTGTAAGCTAAACAGCAAGAGCTTCTTAAGCCTTCCTCTGGAACATGGATTTTCCACACTCTGAATGGCTTGTAAAGATGATGTTCTAAAAAGTATCTTAGGGGGAGAATACAAACAAAAGATCAGGCCCAGTAAAAAGAAAGACATTCAGTGATACTTAGCAGGGCAGGATATTTATTTGAAAGAAGCAAAGCAGGAAAGCTATTGGCATCTTGCATCGATAGCAAATTAAATATGGGTTTACCAACTGCTAAGGGAATAAGAAAAGGAAGCAACTGAGTCATGTCTGTTGAAAAAGAGGAGCCATGGCAAGTCACAGAGGATACAGAACAGTTCAGCAACAGAACAGGGATGTTTTGCAGGGGGAGGAAAATATTTGTCTTAAAAGGATGAGATAGGTAATAAAGTTTGAGGCAGAGAGGTGCTCATCTCTGTTGACAGGGAATGTAAACTGATGCTGTTTCACTCACACAAAGCTTCACCAGCATACACAAGCGAGCAATGCAGCTCTTCATCTATAATATGAAATGGCTTCAGCTGGATAGCATTCCCATTTTGCTTTGTAAATGCCCACTCTCTTCTGAATAACAGCAGCATAAGCTGTTCTGCCTACTGGAACTTCTATTACTATAACTTCACCTACCTCTTTTTTTAGAAGTAAAATTGTTTTTCTTTCCCAAAGTCACATAATGAGGGAGCATAGTGGCTTGTGGACCTTCAACACTAAGACAAAGACCCACATAGTTCCTTCAGAGAGCAGGGTAAATAGCTATGACATCCTTGGGGACTGCCATGAGAGTTGAGGGTGCAAACAAGCAAACACTGAGCACAGAGCAGAATTACAGTCTGACCCAAAAGATACCTGGGCACTTTTTACTCCTCTGTTTACCACTGTGAGCTACCTCCCCTCTGCCAGTGCTCTAGATCCTTCCCTTTAGCAACAGAAAAAGGCAAACACATCTCTTTGTGATCTCCAGCCTGATGAACAGAGCATCATCCTGAGTTGCCCTGACTTGTGTGGAGGCCATGACAATGCTGAACAAGGTGCTGCCTGGGTTTTTCACCTCAGGATCCAATAAGATAGATGACAGTTTTGCAAACTGATGTCCATCCAACACAGGCTATTGGCACCTGTGCACCCCAGTGCCTGGCCACACTCTACATAGAGTTGGGCAACTTGATTCTGCTTGTACCTGTAGCTACTGCTGAGGCTAGTGGGACCTGTTGCATCTGCGGACTCTGGCACTGAAGACTGGGGGTGGGCATGTGGTTCCAGCACGTGTAGCATTCTAGGGCCTCAGTTTCAAGGCCTTGGGTACCCATGTCACCTTCAAACTATGATCTTAGTTTTGCAAGTTGCTTGCAATTTCTGAAGAACATAGCCTAGGTTTTCCACTGCAGCAAACTGACACAGCTCCTCTCACCCAGCAGGATCCTGCCCAGGATCTTTCTCCATTATTCACTCCTTAGATCCCTTCCTGCTCTGCCAATAGCCAGCTCATCTATTCACTGTATGCTTGGTGGAGGGAAATGGAGTGTTTTGATTTTAAGTGTAAATTAAGACATAGAAGTACAATTTTAAATTGTACTAGTTTTGCATAAAATACAGTGTTTATGGTGGAAAAGCACCTGTACCTCAGGAATCCTGCCTACTAGTGTTGAGGAAGCAGGCTGCAGGTCAAGTGGAGGTGCCAAGAGGTGACCCTCCAGAAAATATTTTGATTACAATATTCTCTGGGAATCATCTGCTCTCCTCTGCAGGAAATACATTGTTAATATTTTAATGTGCTTGCTTCAGATGTCCTTTCTGCATTCCCAGCATGATGAGATAGTGCCTAGGACTTGATTTCTGTGCGAAACTGAAATATCTCCCCACCTTGATCAGCCTCACCACCTTTTCTGCTTAGATTCTGCATCTGAGCAAAGGCAATTATGAGAAGATTCTCATCGCCTTGCTGCAAGTGAGGAGGAACAGGCGGAGCACTGGCACAGAGGTTACTCCTCTTTCCATTTTTTCACAGACAGGACAGTGGAGCCCAAGTGCACAAGATTTTTTGGGATAACAGCAAAGCAATGCAACTGGTGGGAATGGACCAGTGGTTACCTATTTTCCATGAAGTGGCTCTTCAGCTGCTGCTGTCTACTTAAGTTGGAATTCAGACTTTCTGTGTCGTCTGATCTGTGCCAAGAGGAAATATAGAAATTTTCCCTGTCTGCTGACCTTATTTGTGTATCCAACCACCATATGAGAAGAGATGTGGTAGCTACGGGATACGCTGGAAAAAAATGTGTATGCAGAAATAACATTTCCTATGGTCCTACAAACACAGTAAATTGGGGTCTCCATCAGGGCTTAGTTTGCACACAAAATGCCACGTTGGACATGAATTCTCTGCCACTTACCAGCAAGTGAATTTGAGTAGTGTAGGTTGTTTTATGCAGCAAAGGCACGCAGAGCTTGACTCCAAGCTTGTGTACATACATACCTGAGATAGCATGAGTACTTCTGGAAGTGATGTGATGCGTCATGTAGCCTTGAGAGAACCCATTCCAGTCCACACATCTTCCCAAGCAGATTTTGAACTCCCATGTGAGCCTCCGGTTACCTAAATATTCTGTTGCTTCTTTACATGGATAGTCAGAGATACAATGCCTCCTACATCACCCAGCAGGGCCTGAATCCCTGTACTGAGACTGGCCTCAGAGGCAGAGCTGATACTGTGACTCGGCTGCAAGTGCAGGGCTACATAGACTGCAGGAAAAGGCAGGTCCCATACCTCCTCCTGCTTTTCCATGTGCCTTTCTTTTCTCTAGGAGATGGAGACACTCCAGTGCCAAAGCACCCAAGCAAGGTGTTTGCCTGCAACAGTAACATGCTGTTCGTCTTCCCCAAGGAAAAGGTATGCAGACCTGAGGAACAGAAAGCATGAGAAGACCTGCTGAGTGCACTAGAGGTGGAGGATTTGCAGAATGACTAGGGGCTGGGGAAGAAGGGATGTGACCGGTTCCTTCAAAGGGCTCAACTCTTCTCTCCCCAGAAGTGCCCCATGGAACCATGGCCTGGTTGCTCACAGTAAAGGTGTCTGTGCACACAGACTCACAGTTGCCACAGAAGTAGTCCGTGCACCACTGCACAGCGCCCTTGGCCTGTCCTCTGGCCACCTTGGATGCAGACTCATGCTCTGGCCCTGCAGTATGTCTGCCTCTCCTTTGGTGGAGAGCTGGAGGGACCTCTCTGGCCTTTGCACACAGAGTTGGAGTATGAGATGTGCTCATGTAATCTCTGAGTGGATGGTGGGACAAAGGCCACAGGGAACTGCATGTGGGTGGGATGCAAAGTGTGCCCAGTGGCCAACAGTCCCAAGGTAACAGGGAGTTGCAAACAAGCAGCGGTGGTCCTGCTAGAGAAGGAGAATGCTTTCCCCACAGAAGAAGCAGGCACCAGCTGGGAATTCTTGGGAGGCAGATGCACCACGATGGGAGGGTGACACCACCAGCTTCAATTGTGCATTATCTTTCAGAGTAGTGGTTTATTTGAAACCTGTTTCCAACTGACCTGACAAATTCATTTCCAAGGCAACAACAGATGGCAGCAGACAGATGGCTCAGTAATTTCAAAGCCTCTCCAGAGAAAGGAAGTGTCACTATAAGACTGCACTGTCTTGGCATTAGGAAAGAATGGGATCTTAACACCTGCATTAGCTGAAAACAGTGTTAGGAAGACATGTTGTAGGCTGGACATTTTCATGGTCTCCACTGGCATAGCTCCATGATTCTCAAACATTCTCCTTATTTCAAAATGTTACTTTGAGCCAACATTTAAATGACTTATTTCATTACTGCAAATGTTTTCTCTGCATCAACTTGGTCAATCCATGTTGTTGCTTGATGCTTCAGTTTCTTATGTGCAAAACATAGATAAAAATTCTCCACTGGTCTTGTGTTTTTAGGTGGCAGACTCCTTGACAAAGAATTGTCCATTTTTCCTGTTTTTTCCTGTTTTTTCATGGTGCTGGATTCTACGTTGACTGGAACCTTACCCTCCAAGAGACAATGGTTGGAGGGCTTAGACTGGGTTGGAGGGATTTTTTTGTTATCTTTGCTTTGCTATATTGTGTGTTGGTGGGATCTTTTTACTTACACTTGTAAGAATCTGTTTGTCCTTGTCACAGTTTTACTGGGGCCTGTCCCCTCCCAAGATTGAAATTACTCTTTTGGTAGGGTTGGGGTTTTTTTCTCCATTTTCTCCATCTTCTCCATCTCGGATATTTTGTTGCTGTAGCTTTTTGAAATAATTAAGTTTATTCTTTTCTCTGCATCTTCATCATGTGGTAGAAGGCTCATCAAATGCTAGAACAAATAAATAAAACATTTTTTTGCTTTACTAGAAATTACCTCTTTTTACTGAAGCTAGGTTGCATTCATTCTCAGCACTGACCTGTCTTCCAGAGTACATGTAACTTTCTTGTGTTCTGAGAAAGTAATCAAACATGATCAAGAGGAATCAAAGGGCTGGCTCTGTCCTGTCATCTGGTGCATACCCATTAAGCAGAGTCAGGACAGAAGAGGCACAGCATAAATTCTGGCAGAGAAAAATGTATAAAAGTGTAGACAAAATGGAAGTGAGAAGATCCTCGTTGTCTTTGAGTAGAAAATGACATCAGACACAGAAGGAGACAGCAAACATTATTGCCCTTCAAGATGATGCAAATGGGTGAGGAAAGAACCAGTCTTTAGCGTGAAGCCTGAGAACAGTGACATAATCTGAACAAAGCAAGGCATGAGCTGAGGAGCCATAAATGGCAATGCCCATTGAAACTACAGTGCATTAGATGACCATACTGAACTTCAGCAGTTACAACAGGGCTTTTCTCTGATCAGAAAACCCTTGGGTGGGTACAGCAATGCAGGTCCTCTAGGCACAACAGGGTAGATTACACTGAAAGGGAGCATGCAAATTGTATGCAAAGATGAGTTTAACACAGCTCTGACATGAAGGAGCAGAGCTGTGCTAGTATGGAAATTATAAGCCACCACAGACTTCTGATAGTGTGGAAGGGGGTTATATCTGCCTTATGAGATACACAGCTCTGGGAAAACTCTGGCTCTGCTTGCTGCCGTAGAAAGGATATACAAACTTAGAAGGCAGGAGATGCTGTAAGCAAAGCTATTTGTTCACAGCTTTTACCAAAGGCTTCTTACTGTCATAGAATCATAGAATCATAGAATGGTATGGGTTGGAAGGGATCCCAAGGATCACAGAGCTCCAACCCCCCTGCCACAGGCAGGGCCACCAACCTCAGGCCTGGATCTACTCTAGGTTGCCCAGGGCCCCATCCAACCTGGCCTTGAACACTTCCAGGGATGGGGCATCCACTACCTCTCTGGGCAGCCTGTTCCAGTACCTCACCACTCTTTCTGTAAAAAACTTCCCCCTAATATCTAATCTAAACCTTCCTTCCTTTAGTTTTAATCTGTCCCCCCTTGTCCTGCCATTGTCTACCCTTTTAAAAAGTTGATTCCCTCCTGTTTATATGCTCCCTTCAGGTACTGGAAGGCTGCAATGAGGTCCCCCCGCAGCCTTCTCTTCTCCAGGCTGAACAAGCCCAGCTCCCTCAGCCTCTCTTCGTAGGGCAGGTGCTCCAGCCCTCTAATCATCTTCGTGGCCCTCCTCTGAACCCTCTCCAACAGTTCCACATCCTTCTTGTATTGGGGGACCCAGATCTGGACACAGGACTCCAGATGAGGCCTCACGAGGGCAGAGTAGAAAGGGACAACCACCTCCCTGTTCCTGCTGGCCAACCCTCTTCTGATGGAGCCCAGTATTGTCCTTCCGAGCTGCAAGAGCACACTGCTGGCTCATGTTAAGTTTCTCATCCACCAGAATCTCCAAGTCCTTCTCAGCAGGGCTACTCTCCAGGAGCTCTTCTTCCAGTCTGTATCTATGTCTGGGATTCTTCCAGCCCAAGTGCAACACCTGACACTTGGCAGTGTTGAACCTCATTAGGTTCACCCGGGCCCATCTCTCCAGCCTGTCAAGATCCCTCTGGATGGCTTCCTTTCCTTCTGTTGTGTCAACCGCACCACTCAGCTTGGTGTAACCCGCAAACTTGCTGAGGGTGCACTCAATTCCATCATCCATGTCATTGATAAAGATGTTAAAGAGAACCGGTCCCAAGACAGACCCCTGGGGGACACCGCTTGTCACCGGCCTCCACCTGGACATAGACCCATTGACCACCACCCTTTGGCTACGGTCTGTCAACCAGTTTCTTATCCATTGGATGGTCCACCCATCAAATCCACATCTCTCCAGTTTAGAGATAAGGATGTGATGGGGGACTGTGTCAAAGGCCTTGCACAAGTCCAGGTAGATGACATCGGTTGCCTTCCCTTTCTCTACTGATGCTGTCACTCCATCATAGAAGGTCACCAGATTGGTGAGGCACGACCTTCCCTTGGTGAAGCCGTGCTGGCTGTCCCAGATCATGTGCTCATCCCTCATGTGCTCCAACATATCATCCAGGAGGATCTGTTCCATGTTCTTCCCAGGCACAGAGGTGAGGCTCAGCAGCCAGTAGTTCCCTGGGTCTTCCTTGCTCCCTTTCTTGTAAATGGGAGTGATGTGACCTTTTTTCCAGTCACCAGGGACCTCTCCTGACAGCCACGCCTTTTCAAATATGATGGAGAGCAGCTCTGCAACCACATCAGCCAGCTTATCCTGCTTACAGAATGTGCCCTAAGATCAAGGAGGATCTGGGGGCTGATAGATGTTATTGTGTTTCTCTAGAGGACAGCTGGGTTCAGGCCTACCATTGTTCATCCAAATGATGGTTTTGATCCTGGTGTGATAGAAGGATGGGGTGGGTGGGCTCCCACTGAGAGCAATGGTGTCTGCCTTGCCAGTTGAAGGAGAGACCTAAAAAGGTTTATGAGTAACCGTGGTAGTGGGCAGAAGCTACAATAGATGAAAAAGATACCAGTTCCTGCATGGAGTTAAATCCAAACCTAGAAGGTTTGCAGTCTCAGATCCAGCAAACATTCAGCTGCCTCCATGCAAGGAATGAAATTAGTGCATTAACTGCTGAATCTGTCATAGAGATTCAGAGTAAAATGTGACATCCTACAAATATTCAATAAAAAAAAAATGCACGCTGTTGATGCAAGTACGGCTTCCATCATCAGAAACAAAGTGTGGGAGCCCAGTAACTGCTCCAGAGACATTGGCAAAAATGATGCAGCTGAAGCCAGGTTATTTTTCTAAAGCATGTTATTGATTTGTTGTCCCCTGGAAATGAAATTTTCTTCCAGAAGTCCACCTCCAGCCAGGAGCCTTCCTTCAGTGCACAGGGAGCAGGCACTGGTCTCAGCAGGCACCTGACTGTGAGGGTAATTGAATAGTGCAGCAAGGCAGGTTTGGGACTCACAAGCACTTGAGGGCTTTAAAATGAGATTAGACAGTTCTTTTAAAAAATCAGCTATAATCTAGACTCTAAGGGAAATGCTATTGCTGGATGATTTTTTTCTGCATGTTTAACAGGCAAGGAAATAGAGCAAATACATCATCATTGCTGCCCAGTGTCGTACTAACAAGTCTTTAAGATGTGCTTGGAGGCCTGGTGATGAGCAAAGGTAGGAAACGGAATTAATATATGTCATATGCCACATGCATTTTCTTATTAAAGCTTCCTTAGAATAAAGTTTCCATGTGCAGGACATGAAGTCAGGTGAGAGTTGGACTTGGTAAAACCCTTGTTTGTACTTTTGGAGGTTATCAATGGTCCTCCACACCATCACATGGGACATGAGCCTTTTCCACTTGAGAAACAGCAAATAACCAGTCAGTGAAGGCAATTTCTTGGGAGTATGTTTTGTGCATATGACCAGAACTGAGCATCAGACTCCTTAGTTTTTCCTCCTGTTTCTGATAAACCAGGATCAGATAACTCACTGTAAGATGAATTATCATGGTGGTTGTTGGGGAATTTTAATGGTACCCTTTGAGGCAAATTAAGCATATGTTTGTGCATAAATATGAAAGAAGATTTTATTGAACAAAGCACTAGGCAGAGTCCTATGGCAATGAGCAGTTCTGCAAGGAGTCTGCAACATGGGTCACAAGCAGGTTCATTACCTCCACTTGCACCAGCACCAAACCCAAGAACATGGGACACCTAAGTCCAGCTCTGGGTCTATTGCCCAGCTCTGAGTCCATCCCCTGGCCCAGCTCTGCTGCCCAAGGGTGGCCCCAGAGTCTGGGCCTGAGCTCAGGGATCTCTCCCATTGCAGGGTGGCAACAAGACAATGTTGAGGCATTGGCTTATCACCAAGGGGAAGTTCACTTCCTCAGAAGGAATCCTTCTATCTTTGACATTCCTGCTTCCAGCCAGTTTAACCCTTTATCGTAGATGGACCTTCTTGGCCTCCATGCCACATCATTTCTCAGTCGCAAATTACCACTACTGAGAAGTTACATTTTCTCCAACATAGATCAAACTTGCTGATGAAGTAGGCTTGTTAGACTCTTAAAAATATTCCTGAGCAGCATTTTAAATATGGGGATAGAGACCCTGAACTGACTTTTTTGGCAAGAAAAGAGCCAATGTATGCTTGTTTTGACCAGTACTGTTAAGGAGATGGGCTGCAGCCATTCACAGTTTCAGGCATGGTTTGGAAAAGCGGAGCTGAGGCCAGGCTGGTGCAATTGCTTGGGAGGTACTAGACAGAGCCTGTGTAAATCAGCACAGGCTGTGACATGTCATGTACCCCCACCTCTGACCCCTGTGGTGTAAAATGGCACTGACACAAGTGTCGGAGAGGTTGTGTACATTACCCAGGGTCACACAGGATGTGTATCTGAACTGGAAACGGTGCCCTAGTCCCCTGGGACACCACATCTTAACAATACCAGCCTTCCAGTTACCCTTGCCCTGTCTCTTCTCTGCTTAAACACTAGTGCATGTTCCCATTTTCCCTGTAATTAATTAGCAGGAAATAATTTATTCCCTGAGGGGAAAACCATCTTTCTCAACCTGCTGTGTGTTTAGACAACTGTCAGTCTCCTGAACAAATTGATACAATGACTATGATGAATTTATAAATCCTTATGGAAAATAACCATTACAGTTTTCGTGTGTGTGTGTTCCTATTAACCCAAGTCCTCCCCAACCTCCCCATACGGGAGTTGTTAGCCCTGAAGAGGTACTGTACTTCTGGGTGGTGACAGACAGGGTGGCTGGTGCCTTGTGGGATCGCAGACTTCCTTATCACCTTGCAAGTGAGGAAATGTGATTATAGAGCATGCTGTCCTGCACTGCCCAGGGCTATAATCTCATCCTCACATGGGCAAGGGCAATATAACCCATGGTGTCCCCAGGACAGAAACTGATCTGCAAGGAGTGGGTTTGAAGAGCACAGGACAGAGCCCTGCTCACACATCCATCCCTGTGGTACACAGAGTACAGCTAAACAGATTCTTTGTGGCTAAACAGATTTAAAAGGTGGTGCATCCTCATACTTGTGAAGGTGTGGTATGCCTGTGTTCATTCTGGTTTACTGTGCTCTCACACCAGTCTCCAGTAAAGACCAGTGCTGATGCCTTCCAGGACCACTAAGCTCTTGCTCTGCAGGCTCAGTTGCCGGTGAGCTGCTACGCTTACCACACAGAAAAATTCAGTGGAACGGGTGGTGCCATCTACTGGGAATCACGATTTTTACTTCTCTTTGATTCACGTACAAGACCACGGAATCTAATCTAGTGCAATCACTCAGACTCCCTCCAGACTTTATCTGGCATCTTTGCAGCAGGATGTTCACCGGCAGGAGGCAAAAAAAGTCAGAATCTGAATTCAGACTGTCTGCAGAGAAATGTCTGTGGGGCTTTGGTGAGGCATCTGCCCATCACAAATTACTGATGTAAAAGCACATGAAAAGGCCAGAAAGAACTGCTCCTGGCTTTTCAACCTGGGGGAGAAAATATTCATCCTACTGTGACAGAGAACAAATACTGTGCAGCTGTGAAAGACATGCACTGAGTTTGTAAAAGGGCTTTTGGAGAGATTCTCAGATGTGTTTTTACCCAAGGTGTTTTCCAAAAGGCTTAACAGAACACCCTTATAAAACAGTCTAATTTTGTCACTAACCTCTGCCTCAGAGCCTAACGCATCCAAAGGGAGTTCTGGAGCCTGGGGATAGACCTCTTAGTGCCTCCCTGTCCAAACGCCTGGGTTGTTGGATGTGGCCATAGTTTTGGTTATGAAACAGATTGGTTCAGATTTTCAGCACCCCCACTGTCCTTCTGAGCAGCAGTTTCTCTTTGCTGTTCAATGAGATATATGTTTTCTTGACCATAATACACATAGCCAAACACTGAGTCAAGCTCTGCTGCAGCTCACTGGCATTTTGTCAGATCCCTAGGTAGATAGAAACTTTAGTAAACCATTTGTTGCTGGCCTAAGTCTGTCCCTATTTAATTCAGTGAGAGTTTAATCTCTGATTCTTGTGGGAGAATTATGATGAATGCCTTAGAAAAATCCCTTCTGAACTGTAACTTTTTCTTTTTGTAATGTTTGCAGCCTCCCTCCCTGCCTCCATGTATTGCTAACAATATTTGTCTAACAAATAGAAGTAAATTAATTCCTAACATTTTAAATGCTCTCCCCATAAGTGATTTTACATAAACTATTTGCTGTATTACAGCTGCATCTCTCTGTTTTGCTCTGTATCAAAACCCACATTTATTCTTCTGCTCTCTGTTTTGCAGGGTTTGTTATGCTGGTTTGTTTTTGTTTTTAATCCAGCTGTCCATCCTTTCTGCTCTTACATGTGCCTGAAATAGTTCCCTACTGTCAAAGAGACTGTTTTGTGTTTGGGCAGGAAAAAGAAAATGAAAAACCACATTAAATACATTTTAGTCCAAGAGGTCTTCTTTATTTTCTCTGAGACAACTGTCACATATTAAATGGCCCAGATAAAAAACCAGCCTCCTGGTTTGTAAATATTTCAGTATTGTGACTTTTTAATATAAAGGAGAAAAGCCCTTTCAAAAATTCTTACCTCAAAATCCCAGCCTAAAATACTACTGTTCCTGGAAGAAGCCAAAAGCATCTGTAGGAAAATTTCCCTTTTTTTGCAACTCTTTGATGTGAATGGCTGCTTAATGGGAATTCCCATGCTGCCAGGACATTCAGAGAGCTTTAGGAATTTTTATACCTAGACTGTTATATACATAAGACTGGTTTTCCTCAAAACTACTGAGACTTCCGGCCCCCACTTCTTAGCAAAGTCCAAACACATACTGCTGTGTGCATAAACACCCTTAAATGTTCTTCATGTTCTTAATCCTTGCATTTGAGAGGGTTTAAGTGCCCCCTTAAAAGGAAAAAAATTCTTGGTTTGGAGAAGAAATTTAATTCTTCCAGTCTTATAAAGCAGAAATATACTGCTCTTCTGAAAATCAGGTGTAAGAGGAAGAGGGGACAGGGGCGAGAAGCAGTTAAGGGGAGAGAAGGCTGGGAAGTGGGAACGTGACACTTGGAATTATTTCCTGCTTAACCATGATGTCAGTCTGTGTCACAAAGCCTCTTTTGATAGAACTTTAAGTGAAAACATGTCTGAATAATTTGTGTGCTTTCTTTCAAGAGGATAAGTAGTCTCAGAAAAAAAACTACAAAAAAAGCCCCTCTTCATTTTTTCTGCTAGAAGTGGTTTAAATTAGAAATGTTTAGACCTGGTGCTATTCTCATTTACATACTTTCACTGTATACTTTCACTGTCTCTAACAAAGTTGTTCCTGATTTGCACCAGTGTCTAGCATCCCACTCAAATGAGACTATGAAGACTTAGAGAGGAGAAGCAGGAGGAAGCCCAGTGCCAAACAAAAATGTCCCCACAGGCATCAGAGCTGGAGCTTAAATGTAAAGCATATGTCATGTCACTTGCCCTGTATGCCAGTGACCTCAGAAATGCCAGTTTATACACCTTCACCCTTCGTTTGCTAAAAGGAAAGGGAAAAGATTGTCATGGTACATTAACATGAAGGCTGTGTTTGCAAGTGGCTCCAGAGAGATTTATAACCATGGAGCTTTCTTTACAAATAGCCCTTGAAACAGTGCTTTGGGAGGGGAGAAGTCAGTCTCCTCTAGCACCAGATGGAATAAGCAGCTGAGATTTTTTTCTCCTCTTTTTGTGATCTAAAGAGAGTAGATCTGGACATATCTGAGTTGCTTTACAAGGCAGTGGTAATGCTTACCTGCTGACAGTGGTTTGTTCCTATGTATCCCTGGAGGATTTGCTAGGGGCTGACGGGGGTATTTCCTCATCCTCCCCCTTTGCGAGGAACAACTTTTATTAATGTTGCTGGGGAGGGGTGGGTGGGTGGACAGCTCTGAAAAACATGGTACAGTGTATCAGGAGCAATGGAGGGATTTGTACTTGTTTCAAGTGCTTTTGCGCCAATGACCCAATTCAGCCCAGTATAAGCTGAATTTTGCATGTGTGTTGAAGCTCTGACAGTGTGGAGGCAGCAGTGCTTTTCAGCAGCAGCCTGGTTATAAGCATGTGCTGACAAAGCCTTTATGCCCTAACTCAAATGAGTGATTAACTGTGTCTCCTCAGACCACGGGGACCATATGCTTTTGCTGACTAGGGTTGTCTGCCCCCAGGAGCACCCTCAGCTCTCCTGACCCTGCCTCTAGATGTGGTTTTTGATGCTATCATGTAGGGCTTTTGCTGAAGGTGGCATTGTCAGAGTGAGCTCTGCTCTGCCCTGCGTGGGAGTCACCAGGAGCTACTCACACATGCATAGGCCAGGCATTTTGTCACAGGAGCCTCCTCATCTGGTGACACAAGGACTATTAAGTGGAGAGCTAGGTGAGTGCACGACCCTCTGTTTCAAAAACATGCTTTGTCATGGCAAATGACAGCGCAGGTTGCACACAGTCCCTCCTGTGGCTGCCTTTGGGTAGCACCTGTGCCCTCTCTGACAGGGCTTCTCTCGAAACGGCTCACTGCTGACACCACTTCGGGGAAGAGAGAGTGCTACAACAACACAAACACTATATTTGAGTGTACAGAAAAAGACATGCAGGAATTGCATGATCAAAGGAGCAGCAGGCTGACAGTAATATGATATACACCTCGGAAATGTTCTCCTTTGGGCTGGTGAGTAATTGCATATTGGATATGGTACAACAGAGGGGAAGGGAGGCTGGTGACACCAAGCTGCTGTCCTTTCCCAAGTACACTTTCTTAGAATCAGAAACACCAGTCAGCAAGCCTACATGAAGCTGTGTCATACTAGCAACACTTCCATGCTGTACCTGTAAGTTATGCTGTGCCTTCTGGTATATCTGCACAGTAAATATTCACATAATTTAAAGAGGTAAGATCCTAGTCTGAACCCTTCCTTGCCCCATATTCTCCAAGGACATCTTTTGGTGGACCCCATGCAGTCCTGCCCATTCCCCAGCTGCCCATGCTCGGAGCACCCTGGAGACTGTTAGATGTCATTTCTGGCAGAAATGAAATTGAAACTGAAATTCAGGTTAGCAACTTTATAGGACCAATTTGTAAGTATTCTGTTCAAATGGTAAATAAACTTTGTTTCAAATGCAGTGGCTTATGGTATCACAGCTTCAGCTGTGAAGATGCCTGGCTATGAAATTCCACCTTCATCTGAAATGCCACCTCTCTTCTTCCACTGAGTGCTTAGTCCTGTCTCCCTGTAGGTCTCTCTGAGCACCAATGTCTCTGCCACCTCTCCCATCTTCAGGTCAGCTGGTGGTCCTTCAGTGTTGCTGGGGGCAAAGGAAAGCTAGACACAGCTGTAAAGATGCAGTTAACTCCCTGTCATAACTACAAAATGACTTCAAGGATTTTTCCTATCCTTCTCTGATACTGAGAGTTGCACTGCCTGCCACTCCACACCCAACTGCTGCTAGTCTGCTGACGGTACCACAAAGGCCCTGGGCCCCTGACACATCCCACACTTCCTTTCTGCAGCTGACACTGCCTGCAGCTCCTCCATTTTCTGTGAGTTTCCCTGTGCACAAGGAAAAACAGCTGCTTTCCCTTGTTCCATCACCCTCCTCATTTGGAGTTTAGCAGCCAGGTTGATTATAGGAGTCTTGAGGAACCCGGTGATGTGAGACTTCAGTATCATGGGGTCAGGTTCCTAACTCTGCCTCAGCAAGCACCTGTGTCTAGATTTTCAGCACACGAAAACTCTTGCTGGCTACTCTGCACATTTAAGGATTGCAGCGAACAAAGGCTGAAGCAGAGTTAAGTCAAAGGGCTCTCTGTGCTTTTCAGATCTGATAGTTAAAGAGTGCCCATTTCCCTTCTGAACTGGCAGCTCCATGCTTGCAGACTGATGTGTGCCATCAACCTGTCTGCTACCCTGTACAACAATTTGGAAATGGATCTGGTTTAACTCTTACTGTGGAGGTGACACTCTCTCAGATACTAAACCTTACTGTGTGACTTCTGCAGAGGGAAGCATCACAGGCTGTGAGCTTTATCTCTGTGGGTACATTGTCACAGGCCAGACCTTAAAAGGCGCCTCTAAATGGAAATCACTAACCAGGAATTGCATGTAAAGGACCAGGTGGTGGAGATCTGGTTGCTTATCACCATGCATTAAGAAAGGAGCTTGAGTGCTTTAGCTTGTCCTCTGAGACACATCTGTGATGAACAGGTGAAGTCTGATGGTCAAGAAGCATTCAAATGCTTATTGAGAAGTCTAGGAAAAAGAGATCAGATGATTTGGTCCTTGTCAAAAGGATATTATCCATCAGTTCTCGGAAATGGTTTAATTTTTACATGGTAGCAGGAATGCAGGTTTGTTCAGGGGTGAGCATTTGCTTCATTTCAGCTGATGGCCCTTGACTATGCTCAGCTGTGTCAGGAAAGGCAGGTGTGTCTTTGGGAGGTATCTGTCTGAAATGGATGTACTGCGTGTTGGAAGGAGAAACGGGAAGATGGATCACTTCTCTGAACAACACATCAGCCATTTCAGTGAGGACCAGTGCTGCCTGACTTCAACCCTTGCAAGCCAGGAAGGGCAAGAATTGAATTTACCGCTTTCTGAGTCTGCTATGTGAATGTCATGGGAGTAGGAAAGCCAGCAGCCTTCCACTTGAAGAACGTAAATGATGTAGGAGGCATGTTGTTTGAGGCTCCTGAGACAGTCACCAACCTTGCAGCTAGTGAGTATCACTGTTCCCTGACACAGGCAAATAGTTTTGACAATGATTTCCCGCATTCAGAAGTTTTTGGTGCAGGAATTTATAATTAAATAGAATTTTGCATACTTAATCCACACATTGTCTTTCTTAGCCCAGTCACATAGTCCTTGGTGACAACCACAATTTTCATAAAGCAGGCACTGTTAGCAGCTGTGATCACAAAGAAAAATGTGAAAAATTGATTCATCAAGTCCTCAAAAACAGCAAAACAAATCCCACCTCTATTTCTTTTTCTATCTGATATTTTCAGACCTGTTCCATGTTTTTTCAGGAACCAGAACTGACAGTGCAGATACTGTCAATGCCAAGCTAAAGAGTTCAGTGCTTTTAGTGCCGCTGCCAGGCTGGTGGGGTATGCCACCCCAGCTGTAAACTTTAATGTAGCTGTCCCTTGACTACCAAGCCCATTGGACATGCTCTCCAGTGGGTTGTTTGAATATCCCCACTGAATGAAGAAGCCAGTTAACATCTGTGACTTAGATTTCAAATACAGCCCTCAATGCTGGTGATAGTTGAAGGTGTCTTTTGAACAAAGTTGCCAATCCTTCAGAAATGTTTTCAGGGATTTCACTTTCAAAGAAGCAACACCTACAATGCAGCCAACTGCAAAACTCCATCATCCCAACTGAGAGTCACACTTTGCTTTCCATAAGGGACGGCTGCTGCGGCTGACCAAGAGTAAAACGTATAAATTTATTTGCAATGGATGGAGAAATTTCTTTCTTTCTGCAACATCTGTGAATGATCAGCATTAGGATTCTGTCTGATTGCTGGATAGCTAGCAAATCCAAGTTGAAACATCTGTGCATCAGATATGCATCGCTGATGATCCGTCTGCAAAACACATCAGATGTCAGTTGATTGACTTGCACTTGATAGGGCTGGGTAACCAACCAGTAGGAAAAAAGAAACGACATAGCACAGTGAGAGTTGTTCCCCCTCACCCCTCCTTCTTTTTAGCTCTACATTTTTGTTCCTGTTCCCACTTTTGCAGTTGCTTTTCTTACATGGTGCAGCCATGGTGCTGAATATGGATAGGAGAGTGAAGGCCCACATTTCAAACAGGCGGGAACACAGCTGTCCCCGCCAAAAATAACTGGATCTGTGATTACCATCACCAAAAGCATAAATGAAACATGTAATGAAATCTTCCAGAAACTGCTTTGGGATCTCAGCAGGATTATTAGGGAGGGTTTTGGGTGTGTTTCTGTAACAGAGAGTTGAACACTTTTGGGTGTCTTCTCCTTTGGCTTTTAAATCACGTTAAATCACAGTTGTGATACTAGAGTTCACTGTTTGAAGCTGAAGTCATACTTTCTGTCTTGCTGGTCACCCCCACTCCTCATTGCTTCCTACTTCCCACTTCCCCGGGTCACATGCAATATGTTATTGTTGCAGACTTATAAAGACATTACAAATGCTCTTGCTCTTCTGGCTGCTACTTTAGTGGCCTCTGAAAGTACAGACATGCATCATGATGGTGATGATGATGATGAAGACTCTCATTGTTATTTTTTTAATGTGATGTGTAAGGTGATGCCCTCTGGCTTATCACTCCATATATTTGTCATAGTATCCACCGTAACTTTCAGTACTGCAAAGTCAGCCTGAACCTGGGGCTTATCTCTGCCCTTCCAGCAATTAGTGAAGGATTCAACTATTCTCACTTCGGTAGCTTGTCTCCTAACAACGCCTGAGAGGACAAAATAAAAATCTGTCTCACTTACTTACCTCTACATTGCCTCTGCATCACTGTGAGAAGCAATAGCAGTATATCTCCAGGCAGATGTGATCACCCAGACACAATAGAGGTGGCAGATAGTAAGTTAAAAGGTGAGAGCTTTATACAGACATCTTTCTGACTCTAGCTACTGTTGATGTGCCTCATCTGGAGAGCCAGGGGCCAAATAAGTTGCTGAGATTGTGTCATGCTCCAGTTCTTTATGATGCTCCGAGAGCAATGGGAATGGATTCTTTCTGTACAGGCAGTACAGAAAAAACCCCAAGATTTCTAAGACAGAGATGAAGGTTTGCTTTAATGGCCTTATGGGACTCTGTGGCTACTGTATTTGAGAGACGGGATCTGCCACACAGTTTAAAATCAGAGCCATCACCCCTTTAATGATCTTCCCTCTGCAACTTGAGAATAGCTTGTTAGCACAGTAGTTCAAACTTCTCAGTATAACTGTGATGTCTGGATAAGTGCTTTGCAGACTGCCTTTTAATCCTGGTGGGAGCAGAGCAGCCATTCAGCAGCTGTCTGGCCTACTAGATGAATCTCCTCTTCTGTAGGCATCCCCTGTATGAGATTACAGATGTCTACATGGGAAAGGAAATCCTCTCATGAAAGGCTGTGTCTCAGATAAGTGTGCATGAGCTGGGTTTTTTTACATCATGTAAGCTGAAGGAAGAAAGCTATTTTGGAGGAAAGGTCTTTCTGTGCCACTCTCTCTGCCCTCCCCCCCCCCCCCCCCCCAAAAAAAAATAAAACCAAAACCCACCAAAAAAAACAACAGAAAAAAACACAAGTGGGGAGGAAAGCATGGATCTTGCCAGTGTATATAAATACATAAGGGAAGGGTGCAAAGAAGTTGAAGGTGGTCTCTCTTCAGTGTTGCCAAGTGACAGGACCAGAGAGAGTAGGCACAAGGAACAGGAAGCTTGCTCCCAACATCAGGAAGCACTTTTTATTGTGAGGGTAATAGAACAGTGGCACATAGTGCCCAGAGAGGAGGTGGATCTCCATCCTTGGAGATATTCAAAAGACATTTGGATATCATCCTGGGCAAGTGTCTCTGGTGGGCCAGGGGTATTGGAGCAGATGACCTCCAGAGGTCCTTCCAACCTCAGCTGGTCTGTGATTCTGTGACAGTGAGTGAGGGAATCTCTTAAGACCGGTCAGATGTGAGCATGCTGTCCACCCAGGTGCTCGGAGCAGAGTCATGTAGCATGTGGCAGTGAAATGCCTTGGCTGACTCTTGTGCAGCCCCTCTCTGTTGGAGACATGGAAACAAATTAACAACTACCCACATTTAACAACTTAGGAAAAATGAGGCACCAGAAAGTTGATATGAAGGCATTTACATCTAAGACAGCTTCATAGGCCAATGTGCTAGGCAATACCACTTAGTGCATGAGGTGGTTTCCAATGCTGTCCTCGGGAACAAAGCAGTGATGCATTCCAGCATTTCTCCTAGCATAAGTCTCTGACATCTTCTGTTTGCTTCTGCCCTTTATGCCTGGGGACAATTTGACTTGCACCTGACAAAGGCGAGACTGCTGAAAGCATGCCTGGCTCAGATCTAATAAATCACATAAAAATAAAAGAGGAACAGAACTGGAAATGACCCCAAATAATCAGCAGTAGTGACAACCTGTTACAATCCATTCAACTTGAAACACAAGCAAAGATTTGGTCAGTTTTGTTTCAGAACGAAGTAATTCTGTGGTATAAACAAAATGAAAAGACAGCAAGAATGTTTCCCCTCCAGTATGTGGGGGAAATGTGCTCCAGATGCTTGCAGTCTGTTGGTAACAAACAGTTACCAGTGTGATGGACTGGATGGGTTTTGAAATGTCGTCTCAAAGTGATCTAACAAATAAGTTGTGATAAAATATCTAGCAATTGGCTATGTGGAAATAACAAATGGGAAAATTGTCATTCAGAGATGGCTCTCACTGTGCTTCATTTGAGGTGAATTTTTGGAGGGCAGGCCCAAAATCATCCCCTAATGTCGAATGATTCATTCTCTAAATGTACTGATAGACATAGAGGGAATTTTCCAGTGCCTGTCTGGTCTAAATCCTACTCACTGTTTTGAGCATGCAGCACTGGAAATTAAGAACAGCAACATTACTGCTGAGACAGTTTACTGCCTGTGGAAATCAGCCTTGGGTCTGTGAAAGCTCTTAGCTCTGGCAGTGACAATCTGCGCTTGAGGAAGAACACAGACACTGAAAAGAACAGGGCAAAGTCTTTGAAAACATGCTGATCCAAAAGTCAAATTGGCCTTAGAGCACAAGTTACGTGAGATACCAATGATATTTTGGAGGGATGTTCCCCCTTCTGCTACTACTGCAGAGTTAATTTGGGCAACTGGTGTGCTGAGTATATGCATAAACTGTTGCACAGCAAGACATTCCCTGAGATACCTATAGTATCTTTGTTGGTACCATGATAACCATGCCCAAGAGTCATCAGAGGCTTTGTGGGTAGGAGGCATGCAAATACAGACATGGAAGAGTGTGGTGTGTTTGGCTGAAGAAAAGCCCTCTTACCGCTAAGCTGACCACTACAGCATGGATGTGCCATGTCTCCAGAGCTTTCTGTGGTGACTGACCTCTGCTGCTCTCACCTGTGCTACTCATGTTTGTTGAGGTGCAGCTGTAGTTTTTGTGAGGTGGGAAAGTTTGGTATTATGGTTATCACCAGTTATTCTGCTTTTAAAAGATGTCAGTACCCTTGGGGGAATGATGGGAAGACACTGGAGTGCATTGTGACATAAGACAGAGAGTTGTCTTACCTAGCTTATACTAACTGGAAGTCAACCTCCTTGTATGAGCTGCTGTGAGCCTCTGGGCATTTTTGTACACAGCACAGAGAGATAAAGTGCCATAAGTTGATTTCTCTCTGCCAAAGATTTATTCCTGAAACCAAAGGAATTTCTTCTCAGTCCCTGTCCTTGCTAAATGAAATGGGCATTACTATTTCCAGTGAAAACTATGTGAGCTCCAACAGGCCTGCAGTCTCTTCCTAGCTAGGTTTGCTCAAAAAACTGCTTAGATTAGGGTAGAGAGTTTTCTCACATTGGTGGAAAGGAAGTTTCATGATGTCTCTTAGGAAAAAAAAAAAGTCTAACTTTGCTGCAAGGATGCGTTCTCTGAATAGGACCCAGGCTCTCTGCTTCAGAGAAAGTGAGCAGGCAAGCTGCAAGCAGCTCTGCACAGTGTCTCAACTGAATTGAAAAAGCACCCAGAAAGCATTTGTTTTGAAGCAGTCATCAGAGAAAGTGAGGTAGTAGGCAGAGAGGAGCTGCCTTCTGTCCCCAAACACATTGAAAACAGTATTTTTCTTCAGTTCCTTTGGGAAAAGATTCAGGAAAACCTAAGACATGCAGGGATCCACCTTTTTCCATTGCACAATGTTCCATGAACAGATGGGAAAATGCAACTACCATTAGACTTCCCATAGCACTGATCCATCTTCTTGCAGGGTGGAGGAATGATATGCCTGTAGGAGCAGGAGCTAATTCACATGGCAAACTAGGCATAACCCAACCAGAACACTGAATATAGCAATGGGAATTTCTGTATGAAGGAACAGAAAGGTTGCTCAAATCAGACCAAATCGATTTACTTTCTCAGATTTACTCATCTTCTGTAAGCCAGGCAAAATCAGCTTTCTAAGACAGATCCACCCTTATGTATTTGTGTAATCAGTTTAAGAGGACATCTTAATATAAGCTGAAGCTATTGCGTTTGTGAGAAAGACCTCAACATAGATGGATCTGGCAACAATTCAGAAATGTTGGTTTCAAGTGCAGTATCTGCAGGGAGAGGTGATTTCTTCTGTAACATCTGGTGATGCAGCTCGGGTCAAAGGCAAATGTCCAGGTGCATAGGCTTTTGACCTAGGTAGCTGACTAAACATTTCTTGTTTACTATAAGATGAGAGGAAGCTAGTACAGAGTTTCTGCATATTTCCTACTATTGCCTGTAACCAGAACACTCTTTTTCACTAATATTTTTGTGAGTTTGCTATAGAAATGGTAAGTTATCATATAAACAGAGACACATCTTGGATCCAATACTAAAGCTCCAAGGAAGCAATTCCTATCCTTTCTGTCAGGGTCCCCAGTTTCGAGGGCACCTTGTCCCTGTTAGGTCTGTAAGGAACCTCCCGTATGAAAGTCTTAGTCCTCAGCTCTTGATTCTGAATGTTTGTGACCGTGGTGGCTGCCATGGATGTATCAACATGCCTGACTGCAATGCTTTACCTTGTAGACACTTTTCATGCCCACTCAGCATGGCTCCATGGCACAGCATGAAGCACAGAGACAGGTCCAGAAGCTGCTTCATCATAGTGCCATATGGACACAACACACAACATGATCCCTGCATGGAGCTTTTCAGCCCTACCAGCCTTTGAACTAACATTGTTATCTCAGCTCAACACTACATATAATGGCATGTTCATCCCACTGTATCAAGAACCCTAAACTCCTGTAGCTTTCAAGGCAACTTCAACACAAGTGTGTTGAGATGCGTCCCTCAACTTTTCTGAAAACACATAAAAATATGATCCTATTTCTCTCACAAGGTGTGGTCTGTTGGTTAGAGCAAGGTGACCAATCCCAAAAGCTGGTCAGACTGTTGAGACACATCAGGTAGTTTGCAAACACTCACTGCCTCAGCTTCCCACTCTCTGCAGCAAGAAATGCCTTCAGAAGCCAGAACAGGTGTATGAGAACAGATAGTGGGGCTAAGTAGTTATGAAGATGCCTCTGTAGACCAGAGCCTGCTCTGGGGTGTACAGGCACTGCCTTACTATTAGCAGAGGAGGGGCAAACCCACAGGAAGTCTCCACCCCTATATTGCAAATTTTCTTGAGGGGATACAAGTGAGTTGGCCCCTGGAATTATGCTGTAGTTCAGCAAGAAAGTGACGTCTGGGTAGGTGCTGAGGAGTGAGAAGGATGCTTTAAAGCCAGGAGGACTTGATCCACAGGCAGGAAGTGACAAGGTATAATTGTATCCTCAGGAGTGATGGAGAGAATCCCAGGAAGCTGGGTGTAAATTATCCCATTTCCTCTGCTGGGGTCTGGCCAAGGATTAACACCCCTGTTTGCTTAGGAGAGGTCCCGTGGTGCTTTTAGTATCTGTGAGGGCCCACATGCTGCCGCTGTCTCACGCAAACATGCCAAAAGATCACTTCCAAACAAGTGTCATGAATCAACACCAGCCCCGGCTCCGAAGGAAAAACAAATAGCCAGCCCTCCAGCCTTTACTGAGAGTCTCTCTGTAATTTATGGGTGCCCTGGGGACACACTTCATGAGGAAGTCCGATCTCCTCCCTGAGTTTAGGGTTACAGCTTGCAGGCCATTTTTAGAACCAGTCAGGAGAGTGTCCTGTGCCAACAGGAAGAACATGTCCTGGCAAAACGGAGCCTTGTTGTGGTCTCCACTGTAGGCATACTAGCTGCTCCTGATGGGGAGAAGGGAGTTTCCTTGCAGGGTGATTTTTAGCACAGCACTGTAATTGTTACTGCTGAGTTAGCCCTTGTGGTTCTAACATCACCACCTTGAAGATGAATTCATCATGGGGTATAAGGGGACACACAATCACCTTTTCCTATTCTAACACACCTGGGATTCACCATCAAAATCAGAGTGGTGGCATCTGCTCTGCTCCCCCTGCGAAAGGCACTGGCCTCACCCTCTGTGCCCTACCTGCCACCCCTCATTAGAAGTCTAACCTTTAACCTTCAAGTGATGTTGTTTTTTAAAAGTGATTATCTTCAATGGAAAGCTTGACTTGATGTAAGCATATGGAAAGGAAAACCCTTTCCATGCATAACTGATGCGCCAGTATTCACTAAGATTTAGTCAGGCTGCAGCTAAACCCTACCAGTGTGTAGGGGGGCCCACAGGCCAGTCTGAAACTAGAAGTGATTTTGCTGTGTGTGCAAGGAACTGAGCCCAAATTAAGGAGGCCTGCCAGACCTGAGTTGCCAGGCAGGATGAAAGAGCAGGAGGTTGATAGAAAGAAGCTTTTATTAGGAGAGCATCTTGGGGGTGTGCTAAGTGCAAACAGGCAGAAAACTTACCCTTTGACAGCTAGGTCCAGGAAAGCAATCAGGTGGGTTATGTGAAAGATAACAAGGCAATGCAAAGACTGGAGGCACAGCAGAGGCAGCAAGACTGTTCAACCAGTGAGCACAGGAGTCAGGGCGTACAAGAAATGATGAACACAGACAAGTGCTGGCACCATAAGTTTTGTGACATGCAGAAAATCTCTCTCACCCTAGACCCAAAATGCAGGTTGGGTATATTGGGCTCTTTCCCCTTTCCTCATTCAGAAATTAAATTCTGCTATGATGTGTTTGCTTGATTCGAGCCCACCAATATGTATGGCAGAAGCCATGTACAGTCTGAAGTAAGGAACCATGTGGTCTGGTTCCCTGTTCCAGCCTGTGTTTGGCATTGAGAGGCCCAAGTTTGCAGGATAGGTAATGAAAATGTTGTTCAGTTTTAATGAGTTATTCACAGTCAGATATTTGAAGAAATGATGCAACCTCTTCCTTCCCTCGCTTCCCCATCTTCTGACTTGACAATGACCAGCACATATCGCACAAAGACTTAGTATTCAGCTGAAAATATTTTATTAAATTTTTAGACAGTTATGAAATGCTATTTTATTTGATGCTATTTCTCAAAAAACTCTTGCTATCTTTACAGCGTGGTCTCTGCACTGTTGATATTAAAACATTTCCTATCCCCTTCAGTTGCATGAATGTCACTCCATCTCTTTGCTGTACCTGTGCGAGACAGCCTGACACATCTAGACACTGATCATTCTTGCTTTGTTTTCATATTACTTGACAATGGAAAGAGCCACAATCAAGAAGAACTCAGAGGGGAAAAAAAAAAGCAAACCCCATTCTCTAACTGTACCTTTTCTTAATGCTCTATACTGAACTGCTTGGCATTTATAAATTAGTCATATACGACCAGGAAGACTCTAGAAAAAACTCGTACCTCCCTTATTCCTCCTCGTAGAACTGGGCAAGTTTGCTTCCTGTGTTGAACCCAGCTGATTTGAATGTTTGGCCCTCCTGCCTTCTGTGCAGAGCTGAGAACTGGCTCACCATTGAACTGAATGCTTGGTGCCAGACTCTGTGCTTTGCATGGAGTCTACATGTTGCACTGCTGTTGTCCTATGACGTTGGCACCTATTGAGCAAGAGGACCCATGGTCAGATGGTTCATAATGTCTAGCAGATATTGGGGAACATAGTGAGGCCCATAGCCTTCTATAGTGTCCTGAATCTCATGAAGATGTATAAGGAGGAAGAGATCAGCCTAGGAAAAAATATGGACCTGCATTTCAGGGTGCACCTACAGAAATCATGATGCCATCTTCTGGTCAGAGTGTCTTTATGGTTCAGAAGAGGAATTGAGGCAAAGAACAATACATCCCAAATCTCTATATGCGCAGAGAAAGAAGACTGGAGTCAATATTGAGTGCTCCTTAAAATCCCCCATACATGTCTTGTGCAGATCTTGCCTGTGCAAGGCTACATGCTTTCACTGCAATCCTGTGTGGTCTGAGACAGGAAAGTAACTCTGACCCTTTGGGCACAGTTTCAGGAAAGCAGATGAAATCATACTGTGGGGGCACTTCTGTCACTAGTAAAAGCTAATGTCCTGTCCTGGGGAGAATAAGGGAGCCACAGCTATCTCAACTGCTTCTCGGCTGTGGAAGTGAAGAAGCCGGGGAGATTCATGGAATCCTGCTTTGGCTATTCCTGGATCTTATGAGTGTCCCTGTCTGGCTGAAGGGAGGCTAGATGAGGTCCACAGCTCCTCCTGCTTTGAATTCATATGTTAGGATGAGGCTTTTCCATCTGGAAGCTCACCGTGAAGTGTGAAAGCTCGTGGTTCATCCTAGAAAATGCCTCCGAGGTTTAAAGAAATGAAGCTTTTGGTTTAAAGTAGTTGCAGATAGTCACGGTAACTCAGTAGGAGTCCTGTCCACCATTGCAAGGCAAGGACACAGGGTAGAGTACCTTTAGTGTGTGGACCTGGAGTGCAGGGTAGAACAGGATGGCTTACCCATGGCTTGGTAGCAGTTCCTGTCTTGCTAATGGTGTGGTACAGATGGCTCAGTATGCAGTCTTTCACCTTGGCATGATGGGGAGATATCCTTAAGGGAAGAACTGTCTCCCTAGGAACTTCCCTCCTAAATAGCTTCACATGTATTCAGTATTAACTGCACAGAGCAATGTGGGTGCAACTTTCTTTGACTGTCCTGTTTTGGGTTTAGTTTTTGCACAACAGGATGCTTGACTAAATCTCAGCCTCAAAAGTAGAGATCTGATTCAGCTGTGCTACTGTCCATCTGCTTTAAGTTAAACATGCATTCAAGAACCTTTTTGGTCTGAAGCTTGAACATGCTCCTGCTGCCTGGCAACTCATTTACGTGAAAGACACCACAATGATAAAAAAAAATTGGGTTATGTCACCACAGTGGGTGCAGATGAGGTAACTGAGCCTCTATCTGTAGCACATCTTTAACACAGGATTTAGGGAGAGACCCTGTGACCACTGAAGTCCTGGATAGAGCTCTCACTGGAGAGAGTGAAAATCAATCCAGGCTGAGAAAGTCACCACAGCAGAAATGTTCACCCTACTCAATAAAAGTGGTACATCTGTCCATCTCCTCAAGATTACCTGTTCTGCAAAGCTAGGTGCAATAGCCATGATGAAAGGGGTCGTTATTAGCCCCCTTCCCCACCCAAAAACACTGCTTCAGCAAATAAATTCAGCATTAAAAATTGCACTGGATATCAAGCTAGGATTGTGCCATTTCTTGGAACAAGTAGAAGCCTCTTTCATTGCCCCCTCCCTTTTTTTTTTAATAATGATGAGAAACTGAAGTAATTTTCCTTATATTTAGTGGGGAGAAATAAAATTCCCAGTTGAATGAAAGCAAAGCAAGTGCTGACTACATGAAAATTACCAATGAAAATGGAGCTAGAATAGAAACTTAATTTCAGCTCTGCTGCACTGATGGGCTGACAAGAAAGAAGAATTTCCACAGTCGAGTAAATGATAATCACTGACAGGCTCATGTGGTCTATGTGAGCTCTCCCTTGAGAGAGTTCAAGGCTAATCCAAAACTGTATGAAACATTTTCAGTATTCTGTATCTTTAATTTTCCTGGGATGCTTTGCAGTGCATGAAGCAAACTGTCTACGTAAATCTTCACAGGATCTGAGCTTTAAAAGCCTTGAAGCAGAGAGGGTCATTTGCTGTGCCAGTCTGTATAGCACATGACACAGCAGGATCACCAGCGCCTTGCTGCCGTGCAAGGACACGTTCAAGAGCTTCTCAGAAGTCAGGTCTGAATGGGCTGGCTCCTGCACGGCAATTCCGCGGTGCCACAAATGCCTGACCCGAGCCACCACCACTCTGAGGAAAAATCCCACCCCACTGAAGCTGGTATCAAAAATATGTGGTTTCCCTTGTGCTGGAGCTCCAACTCCGTGATGCATTCAGCAGGTCTGTTTCTGCCTCAGTAACTGCAGTAAACTCACCACGTGTTTAACTGTTTTTACAAAACAAAAGGCACCTTACACACTGCTAAGACAACATTTTCTATCAAGTTAGTGTTGCTTACACCATGTCTTAATCCTGACAGTTTTGCTTATATTTTTTCAGATCCAGTTAGAAAACCAGGACAAAATAAGTGTTCTCTCTTGGAAAACTCCTTCCCTCTTTGTGGAATACTTTAACTCCAGCTGCTAAAAAAAATCAGGATATCTTTTCTCCCTCAAAGACATCCTTCAAAAATAAATCATGCTAATTTAATGGGTAAGCTTAATTCAATGCATTTCCATGCATTTTACATTTTCTGCAGTTCCACAGCAAAGTTGCCCCAACGTTTCCTGGAAGACATTAGAAATCTAGCCATGTAAACTCAAGATTTTACACATTGTAGAACCCTCCTGGAGAGCTCAGACTTTGCAGCTGCCTCCCAGATGGATGCCTATGTGCACAGGACCAGGATCCACCTGGGTTTCCATGACTGGTTGCTCCTGCATCTTTCCTCTAACTGAGAAGGAAGTGGAGAGAGAAGAGAGATTGTTGCATCCCTCCTTTCCAATGCCTAAGCAGCTTTTTTTCACCCAGAGGGGCTGAGGGCCGTGCATAGGTTAGTGATGGAGCTAGAGCTTCCAGAGAGAGAGAGACTGACTAGCTTTCAGGGACCTGTATTTCCCTTCCAACCCTGCAAAGCAGATTTGGCCAATGTGCTTACTGTCCAGCATATGATTTAATGATGCAGCGATGCTTAACACAGAGTAGCACCAAAGCATCAGGTGAGAGAGTGCGTAATCGGCTGATCAGGATAGAACCTCCCTTTCGGTAGAGAAAATCAATATTTGACCAATTCAGTGAAATCAGTACTTGAGCTTTAGCTGTGGCCTGTTTCTGCCTCTCCAGCTGCACTGTGACAACACTGCAACTCAGCCACTCTTTTGAAACTTCTTAAGATATACAGTACTCTCTATCAGCATGAGATATGGGGTCCCTATTTGCTGAATTTAATAAAATAATGCCGTAATTGTATTTATTTTGAACACCTTTGCATCTTTCCTCCTCACACTATGAATTAATAGCTAAATAGAATGATAGAATAGTTCAGACTGGAAGGTTAAAGATCATCTAGCACAACCTCCCTGCAATGAGTAAGAATATCTTAAACTAGATCAATTTGCTCAGAGTCCTGTCCAACCTGACCTTGAATGTTTCCAGGGATGGGACACCTATAACCTCTCTGGAGAACCTCACAGTGAAGAATTTGTTCCTATATCTAATATAAATCTACCGCCTTTCAGTTTAAACCCATTACTCTTTGTCCTATCACTACATTCCCTGATAAGCAATCCCTCTCCAGCTTTCCTGTAGGTCCCTTTTAGTTACTTGAAGGCTGCAATAACGTCTGTCCAGCACCTTCTCTTCTCCAGGCTGAGCTAACTCCAGGCAGCCCAACTCTCTCAGCCTGTCCTCACAGGTGAGGTGCTCCAGCCCTCTGGTCACTTTCATGGTCCTCTTCTAGACCCACTCCAACAGGTCGGTGTCCCCTTTTGCCAGTCACTGGGGACTTCACCAGACTGTAACTCACACTATTTTTACTATTTTGCTAGCACTTTATTCTCACCTATTAAAGAGTTTGGGTTTTGATTGCACTGTTATGAAGATTGTGCCGAGGTTCAGGGAAGGGATTTGTAAGCTGTCCTTTAACTCCTTCCAGCCTGGCTTCAAATGATCCTTTCCTTTATTTCTAAAGTGCTGGGGCCTAGTGCAATTCAGAGCTCCCTGTTCTGGTCATGTACTTTCTCTTCACTTCCTTTCAATGCCTAAGAGATTTATTTTTGTTTAGCTTTCTCTCTCCATTCAAATTGAGATTACTATTACTAAGATATGTTTAGAGAACAGAATTCCACTCTTCACTCTTTATTTTTGGCTTCTGGCTGACTATACTTGATAATTACATGTAACCACTTCACTTTGTAATATATTCCCCATATTTCCCTTCCAGCTGACCTAACACTTTCATACAGTAACATACTACAAAGTTCACTAACCCTTTTTATCTAGAGGCATAATTGGGGCTCTGTGTTCCTGAATCTCTGAAGTCTACATCAATCCTTCTAAGCAAACTTCCTTTCAAATGCAGATAGAGTACTTTTTCACAACTTGATGAAGAAAGCTCCTTTGCCTCCTTTATTATCTGCTTTATGATATCTGTTTCATAATTTTAAATGGTGAGAAATCCTCATGCTTAATTTCAATGGTGTTTAAAAGTCTATGTTGAATTCAAAACAGCTGACCTGCCTGTGAACAGACTGTGAATATATTCTGTCCCAAACTCTCTGCAAATCTCTTTTGTGGCAGATTCTTTCACTCAAGGCTCACTGTGTTTGGCTGTACAAGGTGACCTTTTTTCCCATTGTGGGTTAATCTTAGGTAGCAAAGGCACATGGACAAGCTGGAGGTCTGTCAGGAGCATGCAGGCTGTATGTGCGCTGCGCTGTGTGTGGACATGGAGGCACGCCATCCAAATTAGCATGTGCAGAAGTTTTAGACTGTGATCCTCTGCAGATGTCAGCGCTAACACCCACTTGAGGAGACATATGCCTCTGACAGCCTCTCAGCCATTTCCATATAGCTGCTCCTATGGCCTGTGAAACTGACTCAAGTTAAATGTCAGCTGACAACAGCAACAACAACAAAAGAAAAGAAGAAGTAGCTTATTTTTTACACACAGCCCAGCTCACTACTTGGCCTCACCTGTTGGCATGTCTAAAAGTGTGGGATGTGAGTGTGAACAGCTACCTGTGCAGGACAGCTGCTTAAACTAGCTGCTTAAACCCTGCTGTTGGTATGACATGGAGCCTGTCCCTTCAGATACCTTGAATTAACTACCGACCAGACAACTCAGATCACAGACCCTCCATGGTCCAAGGCCCTGATTCATAGAGTGTGTTTCAGTTTACCCTTTCAGTGCAATGTACCTAAGCACACACTTAGCCCTAAGCACATGCTGAAGTCCTGTTGAAGCAATTCTGCAAGGGGCTGGGTTAAACAAGCCCCAGACACTCTACAGAAGGAACTGTTGGGTTTATCTCTTAGGTTTCTGTTAATAGGTCTAGGATGTGGCTAAGGAAACATTGCAGTGAAAGTATAAATTACTTAGAAAGTATCAAAAATTCCCTTTGTCCTTATTTCCAGTTTTCCACTAGCAATTCACCACAAAGAATGCTTTTCCTACCAATTAAAAAACAAAGCCAAGCAGCTTCTTAACCTGTATTGCCTGTATGCTGCATGTTTCCAAAAGCCTTGTGATGTAGTTAGCTACTTTAGAACCAAAAACGGTCACCCAGAAGGTGCCTATCAATCTGGCAACACATCTCCATGCCATGAAACATTCAGTCTTATTCTCTGTAACTTCATCTTGGTATGGTATGAATGCTATCTATCTGGCTTCCATGTCCAGAAATACATATGACAAAATGTGGTTCTGTCTGGCTTACTGCATTCCAGGGCAGAAAAATGTTGTTGCTGTGTTCTATACCTGGCTGCTAAGAGTCATGTTAGTTTTGGAAAAGCCACTTAGCTCACTGGTTGGCAAAGTCACTATTTGAACCCGCAGTGTCTAATCAGGGATATTGGTTTTTTTGAGAGGAAGATGAAGAAAAGATCTCCCATCCTCAATTCTCGATCTGATAAGTATATGAATATCTGGAGTGCTGGCAAATTGCAGGTAGCGTTTTCCTCTGGTGTAAAAAAGCAATTAAAATAGTTAGGGATTATAACTCCTACATGTTGAATAAATGCCATATTCTTTGCCAGATAATGCTTTTTGTTCTAAATAGTAGTCATGACATGACAAAAGATGATGCATTTCATGTATTACCAGTATCATTCTCCCCACTGAAATCCACAGTATTCAGAAACAGGAGTACACATAACAGAAAGCAAGGCAATGAAGGGTTCTGGCTCTGTCTACCTTCTTCTGGAGGCAGTCACTTTGCACCACAAAACTAGGGTCTCCTAGCAAAAGTGAAGAATGGTGAGAAGTTTGTCATTGACTCTGAACTGGAATGTAACCTGAGGGACAGAGACTTGGATCTCTGTGATTGAAAAAGATCAGCTTAAAAGTAAGAACAGGGCAAAGCTAAAGAAACAATGACTCTCTGAGTCTGTGAAGAACCTGAAATAATTGGTTTGCAGCTTGCCTGATGCTTTGTGGATGGTATTTTCACACAGCTTCAGACGTAATGGTCAACATCATAAAGAAATTATGCTACTCTTTTAAGAGCATCTTTATGCATCCTATGTACGTCACCCAAGGGTGGGTCTGGTCCACTGGCCATTAAAAAAAAAGGCAGAAGCATATATGAGCATAATATTAACTACTAAAGCAGTGACAGTAAAAATACTATTAGCAAAGTCTGAGAAAAGATAGCTAAATGTATTGTGGAGAAAAGTCTGTATTAAGAGCAGCTTAAATAAGCAGACACTGGTTCAGAGAGTGGCATAGCTTTTCCCACTTTATCTCTGTTGTCTTTATATTTACAGTTTTGGTAGATTTTAGCTTCTGTGTTTGGAAGTCCTTTCCTAAAAACACTGGGATAGATGCAGGAAGGAATGTACCATACAATACCAGTATACACCATGGTGGTCAACAGATAATTAGTATTCTAACTTTAAAGGTTCTCTTAGCTTAAGCCCTAGAAAAGCTAACAGTTTTGCTGTATGTGAATTACAAATGCATATTAAAATTATCAAGAAGATGCTATTATGAATATTTGGAGAGCTATGGAAGTTCAGTATTTTAATTCACACTATTTCTGGCTCAATATATGTAATATGTGTGATTAATAGCAGTATTTGCTTTTGTGAGGTTTTAAATACCAGTCTCCTCAGCAAATATGGCTGAAGTTTACACCTGAAGATGATGATACGTTCTTCAGCGCATTTTGTGATCTAATAGATCACACTGCTTGTGCAAAGCACACGGGACAGACGATTTTGGCACAGCCATCCTGAAACAAGACACGAAGAATGAGTCAAAAGGAATAGTCCCTCGATCTGAAGTTGTCAGACAATAAAGAGACTTAGAAAGACTCGGGATGTTCACTATTGTATTCACTTCAGGAGAGCTCCGGGCTGGGCAGAGAACGGCAGGCTGGCCAGGGGGCAGGCAGAACAGGGAAGCAGGGGCAGGCAGGGCCGGGCCGGGCCAGGCCGGGAAGGGCAGCGCCCGGCGAGGCAAAGGGCAGGCGAGGCAGGGCAGGGCAGGGAACGGCCAGGGCCGGGGGCGCTGCCTTCCCTGCGGACCCCGGGCGCGGCGGGGGCGGGCAGTCGCAGCCGCCCCAGCCCCCCGAGGCCGGGCCGGGGTCTCGACACTATGCGCGGCGCCCGCCGTCTGCCTCAGCCAGGCGGCGGGGCCCGAGAGGACCCCCCCGCTGCCGCCCCATCGCCCGCCTCCGGTACAGCGGGCCCCGCGCCCTCCCCTTCCTCCCCCCGCCCGGCACGGGACCCTTTAAGAGGAAGGGGCAGCAGCTTGAGCGCTTGGCCAGGGGACGGGGCCGCTCCTGCGAGGGCTCCGGGATTGGAACGACGGGGCAAAGAGAAAAAAAAAGGGGGGGGAAGGCAAAAGAGGGGGAATTTGAAAGGAAAAAGGGGAGAGGTGTGGAAGTAGGAGAAGAGAGGGGAGGGAAAAATAGAAAAGGGAAGCCGTCCCCAAATTGTGCCAAGCCTGGGAGCGCGCAGGGATGGTGCACCCCGGCTGGCTTTGCCTGCTGCACGGCTCCCTCCTCCTGCTGGCCAGAGCGCGGCAGAGCCGCGGCCCCGCCGCCTGCCCCCTCCGCGGAAAGGTAAGCGCCGGCATGGGGGGGCTTCGCCGCAACGCAACGCACCGCCCCTCCCACCGGGTCCAGCAGTGCGGGGGCTGCTGCGGCCCCGCGGCAGTTACGCTGAGGGGGGGGCGGGGTGAGCTGGGGGGGCGCGGTGCGGCGGTCTCTCTCCCTCCCTCGGGGGCGGTGGCGAGAGGGTGGGGTGCGCCGGCCGCGACTTCACTCGGGGGGTGCCGCGGGCCCGGGATGCGGAGCTGGGGGCAGCGAGGCATGGGAGAGGGGAGGGGAGGGGAGGGGAGGGTGGTTTCTCGGGGCGGTGCGCCGCGCCAGGTGGGACGACCCCCGCGGGGTGCTGGCAGAGAAGCGTGGCGGAGGAGGAAGACCCTGCGGTAAGCTCCAGAAGGACTTTTTGCCTGCGCCGCTCGCCAACAGGACAGGCTCTCCCGGGGTGCCTTGCTGCCAGCATCCCTCGCCTAACCGCCGCACGCCCAGCGCGGAGGAGCAGGTTCGGACAGGCAAATGGCCGAGCCGCTAAAGTGGAAACGCAGTTTTAAGTTGTGTTAAGTTTGGCGAGTCCTCCAACCTCGTCAGCCTGACAGCAGTGACCAGAAGCAACGTGGGCTGATCTGGCCCCGATGGGTAGTAAATGCAGCCGAGTGTCTCCCCTGCAAAGTAGGGGTGATATTCTGGTCAGTGTGAAGATTGTGCGCAGGGTGTCGTTTCCATTAAAAACTGGACACCGAGAAAAAGCAGTTCTCCCTGCAGTTTCTGAGACAAAAATACTAGAAATCACATTGGAAAGGCCTCCCTGAACTTAGTTTGTGTTAATGCATCAGTTACTAATAACAGACCATCTGTGCTGTTTTTTGGCATCTGCTTGGACCTGGAAGCAGCCTGACCAGAGGTGCTGTGCACCTGAGGCACTGCTGGGATGTGCGTCACCATTTATGTTCGTCTCCTGCCCCAGGGAGGGATGCCTCCTCCAGTGCAGCTGTTAATGGCTCTGGAGACCCTTAGAAGTAAGTGCGGGTCTACTGCACTGGGGAGGTTCACCGCAGGCTAGATGTGCAAGGGTGTGAAAAAGCTCTGTGTAACTACGAAGGTCTTTTCTGTGACCTTTCTTTCTCTCTCTCTCTCTCTCTGATATGCACATGCATCTAGACGTAGCCCTTGGTGCCGGAGCCTTGCTAGCTGAGCATACCGGCCCCTGCAGCTGTAACGGCTGAGGTGTCTCCTCCTGTGATTTAATGCACTACCAGTTCAACCGTCCTCGATCCTACGTGCTCCTCACGAGAGGTGTCGGCCTGAGCATGGGTTAGGTAGAGTTTAACCCTACCTTGGGGGATGGTGCGTTAGCACTCTGCTTGTGCCTGCAACCAGTTTGTCAGCTGGATTTACAGGTCAAGCTTCTGCAGCGGGTGTCCCTTTCCCCCTTGAGGGCATGAGGTGCAAAAGCTGTGGGCTGCCGTGAACCTACTGCAAGGAGCTCTATTGGGAGCAAGTAGGAGTAGGGGCACAGGCCAGAGAGCCTTGAGCAGCGGGAGTGGTACTCGTGGAAATGGGCGATTCACTGATGTGGTGAGTTTTCCCCAGGAGTCATTAACCGGACTTCTGCCAGTTACCGGCAAAAGTGGAGGTGAAATGTGTTAATGGTATCTCATTATCTGCTGATGACTCTGTCATTAAAATGTGAGACCACCTGTAGTTGTGGTATTGGCAAGCTGTTTCTTAGGGTCATTAGGACAGTGGTGGTAACCATGCTGTCTAGGGGGTCTGCCTTACTTGCAAAGCTTATGAATATTTACACCAACTCCTTGGGGAAAAAATATTCCTCCTTCTTCCTGCATCATCAGGGAAAGCTTTTCTGTTCGTTTGTTTTTGTCTTAGTTCTTTGACAGCTCTTTTCTTACCTCTGTTAGATTACAGGTACACCTTTCCTCTTTCCATCAGGTTGCTTAAAGCTTCTGTCATGAAGGAGATAAGTGAATCAGTGCCTGAAAGAGAGAAGCAGCTATTTTAAGAAATGAACATACAGTACTTCAGAGGGTTTTCTCATTATCATTCCAAATTATAGTTAAAGCTGCAACCAATAATGTGTCCCATCTTTTTTTTTGGTTTTTTAATAGGGGGAAAAAGGGCTTTAAAAACAGTTAATCTAAAATAAAGTGCTCTAGAATCCTTTGGGTTATATTTCAGTTACTAACTAATGTGGTCTGCTGGTGCTTTCTTTTGTCTTAACATTGAAGTGTATTGGTGAATTTAAAGCCAGAATCCAGAGATTAACAGCAGAATGCTTGTGGTTATAGCTGGTTAGTATTTTATGATGTGTGGTTCCTCATAAGGGGCCAATGAATGGAAATGGCTACCTTTCCCCATATATGCACTTCAGCAGAGCAAGTAATCTGACTGCTCCAAACCCTGGCTTTTTAGTTAAGAATTTGACTGGGTTTGTTTTTTTTTTCATTTTTGGCAAATGGAGACTGAATGTGTATTCTTTTATACTTGTAGCCAGAGCACTGTTTATCCCCAGGCGAGTTCTGCTTACAGTCTTAAGCTGACTTTGAGAGTGTCAGTGATGCAGGTGGGCAAAAGCTCAAGCGAATGGCTATTAGAAGTGTGCCTAGCATGTCTGCGTGCATTACTGTAGGTTTGCAGGGCACTTTATGAGTAAAGGCATAATCTTTGCCTCAATTAGTTATAAATGAACATGACAAGATACGACTGCAGGGTAGATAAGAGGGAGGAAGAAAGCCATATAGGGAGGGCTGTAGGGTTGCCTGCCTGGGTGAAATATTGCATGCCGCGTGCTCTGGCTTCTGTAGCAAGAAAAAGAATATTGTGGATTGAGAAACGGTGCAATCCTGGTCTGAGGTTTGGAGGATGTGCCTGTGGGGCCAAGTGGTGAGTATGAGGGTTAGGGATGAGTCCTGAAAGACACTGAATGCACAGAGGGCACCTACCTGCACAGTGAGTTACGCTTTATGCTTGAAAATGGACGTCTACATGAATGAGGCAGACAGAAGGTGGAGCAAAGAAGAAGTGATGTAGAAGGAAGCAGACCAGGTATAGATTTCCTATATTTAGAGTTCACATCCAGTTCCTCAGTCTTTGGATAAGAGTTTTCCTTCCCTTCTGAGCCTCCATTCCCCAACCCACCCTGACCTTCCCTCTTGAATTTCTTTTTTGTTTTTTAAATTCATATGCTCTTCTAGGCATTCAGAATGCTGCCACTAGGTGCATTCTCTGTTCCTCCCTGTTTTTTTCTGCATTATTTTCTGGATGTTTCCCATAATTTTACTCTTGACAGTCAGCATATCATTGGCCCAATTTGAGCTAGTTTCTCAGAAGATGACACTTTGTCGGAAGCTCTTTGGCACCACTTTTCCAGCAGAATCATTGCTCCCTCACCTGAAATGATGTGTGATGTCTCACAAACGCAGTATTTGTGTATTTGAAGACTACAGGTTACATTCTGCAGTGGACTTAGAAATACTGCTGGAAAAGCAGGGTACTTAAAATGAATCTGAGGCTTGAGTTTTTTGAGATCTTAAAAAAAAAAAAAAAGAAACCTATTGGAAAGATAATGAAAATACCTCCCAATCATAGCCTGTGTTCTGCTGAAGGAGATGGAAGGCAGGAGAAGGTCATGGGAGTGTCCAGTGCCACATGTGGACAACCAGCTATGTGACTGGGGACAGATGTTGAAATGTGGGACTAGCGTGCTCTGGTTTCAGGTACTGACATGCAATACATTGCTTTACTTTCTTCAGGCTGCCTTTGTTTTTGCCTATACATTCCCTCAGCAACTAAGGAAAACCCCTTGATGTGCACCATTCTTTTCCAGGCTTTCTGTGATGCCTGACACTGTTGTCACCGCATTTTGGCAAAGTGTTGTCTGGCCCTGTGTGCCTCCATTGCATCTTACATCAGGCAGTGGAGTTTGTGTCCTGTGCAGCCCTGATTAGTAAAGGAGGTTTTCACAGCCTTGTGGCAGGGAGTGGATCTCATAGGTCCCAGTGCGTTGGCTCTGTGGTGGTGTCAGCTTATACAGCTCCTTTACTTGATCCTTCAGTCCCCTGCTTGCTGGGGAAAAGCCCTTCTCTCTTCTTTTTTTGTTCCAGTTTTTTTGGCATGGCTCATACTGAATTGGTTCACAACCAGCTGTTAGTCACCTGGGGAGGTGAGGTGTGGAGAAGGCACTGTGCTGCAGCACTAAGCATTCAGGTGTATATTGATCTGGGACTGTGTAGTGGGAGGTTAAACTTGAGGCACAGAAGTGTGGTATGGCTAGTGTGGCACTGCCCCAGGTCTTGGTGCAGCAGCAAATTACGATATCTGTGTTTTCATGCAAGACTGCCTCTGTTTTCCTTGAGGCTGCCCCTCCATTCTTTCCCCCTTGCTCCTAGTTTTTTTTCTATCACAAGTAATGCATTGAGTACCACCAGTAAATTAGACAGTGGAGACAGAAACATGCATATTGATGTATGCATGAACCTAACTTTCTGTTAACAGTGCTGAAAGTGAAATTCCTGGAGCTACATGACCTGGCTTTCTGAAGACACCACTTTGACTATAATTTATACTGGTTTTAAAGCACCCCCTTCTGATGGAACCGCTGTGTAGAAGGATCCTACTGCAAAGTGAAGTTGGGTTGTAGCCACTTATCTACTGCATGCTGTCAGGGAAGTGAGGTGAGACAGGCTCTGCCAGCAACAGCGTATATGGTGAAGGTGAACAAGGCGGCAGAGGGCTGTTTGAGGCACACTGAAGGCTCTGCCCCACCTCCTCTCATGCAAAGCCATACCAAGGTGTTTGCAGGGGTCTGGTATGGAGGCAGAGCAGTACTGGGACTCCAGTTCCCACCTCCTGAAGGAAAAGATGCCAAAGGAAAATGAGGAATTGGTGTGTCCTGAGCAACTCTGATGGTGCCTTTTGGAGGGAAAGTGAGCTTTGTGAACTGCTGTTCCAGCATCACCTGACGATGATACCCAACTGGTGGCGCTCAGAAACTGGTTTTTCAGGGTCTGTGAGATTTCCTCTCAGTGGTGGGAAACTGAGGCCTGTTCTTCAGACGTTTGTGCTGGTTCCTAGTGGTTCTAAAAAGGGATGTCTGACTGGCACTTGGGTTGGGTTGCTGTGTTTGTGGCTGTTCTGTTTGGAATGGAAATGTCAGGAAGACTGCCCAGCCACTCCCCTGTGTAATGTATCAGTCTCTAGGACTGTTGTGAGGATTCTGCTACTTCTTGACATGCATCCTTCTGACTGCACTGCAGGCCCTTTAAGGGAAGACTTTATTTACTCTGTGCCTGACGGCCTGTGTGATCTCCTCAGTGGTACCACTAATAGCTGGCAGTATTACTCTGCTTTCACTATCTGATTGTGAAAGCTGAGGAGCATTTGCAGAGCAAAAAAAAGTGAGAGTGCAATGGCACACGCTTGTTTAGCTGAGCTGTATGCAGCTGTCCAGAGCAGCACTGATGATCTGCATCGAAGATGGGTACCATTGCTCTGGGCTTGAGCCTTCTGCCTGGGTTTATTTGGGGGCTGAGTTGGAGTTTTAAGATGGCTGGTGAACCACTTGTTTCTTGCAGTTTTGGCTCTTCTTGTGCACTGCCACATACATGATCAGACTTGTGTGTGAAGGACTGTTGACCTCCTGACCTCTGCCTGTCCCAGGTGCCTCTTCTGTCTTTTTTACTTGCTTGTAGATAGAAAACAGCACTTCTTGTTCTTCCTCCTTGCTGGCTGACAACTACTTTTAGTTTGTTTCTCACCACAGTGTTATGTCCTTCCATTATGTCCTTCCATTTTTTCCTCCTGACTATTGACAGGAGGCAATGCTGTGTCTTTTTTCCTCCCTTTATGCTGCATATTAATTTTCCTATATTCTTCCTGGATCCATGCTATTTTCATACCTAGTGGTTGCCCTGTATCTTATTTACCTCTCAGTGCTGCATCATCTGTTTGTTCTCCCTTCTTCCCATGGTCTTCAGGAGAATTTTTATGTTCTGTCATTCAGCAGCGCTTTCCAAGATTGTCTGTAGGGTCTGGCGTTGTAGTCTGGTGTTACCAAGGTCTGAGGCATCCTTCAGACTTTGAATGTGCTTAAGAAGTGTCTGAAGAGCTCTCTGGAGTGTACTTGGTTTGTCCCTCCGTGCTGGTAACCTAGACTGATGGTAGTAGCACTTTGCTGAAGTGCTGCCTGATCTATGGCCTGGGTTTGATGGAGATTGCTGTTGGGGAAGGTTGTTCAGATGAGCCACTGCAGAGCACTCTTTAAGGTTAACCTTTCTGACCCTGGGTCTTCAGTGTCAGAAATTTACAGGCAGTGTACTTCCAATAAATTCCTCCAAGCAGCCTGTTCTACATTTGGCAGGCAGGCTTCTTAGATCAGCCTTAGAGCTGATGTTAGAGTTATCTGCTGGCTAAAGGCTGACCAGATGTTTGAGTGCATCTGGAAGCCTGTCCTATTACACATGCAAAGGCTACCTCTTCCTGTCTGCACAGACAGATAGGAACTGTTTTGTGTTCATGGCTGCAGCAAGGACCACTGCAACAGCCACGTGTGTGCTCTAGGTGATGGAGGTCTTGCCTGATGCTGGTGTAGTGACTTGGCAGGATCCAAGCAGAATCTTTTTTGCCCTGTCTTCTCTCCTCTCCTGCGGGATTGCTTAGGGCTTGAGCACAGCCCAGCACTCTGGTGTTCTTGTGAGTGCTGCGAGGCACATCTTGCAGCGGAGTTAAGGCTCTGACTTCCTCATGGCTGCAGTTTTTCAGAGGCTTTAAAAGTTTGTCTAAATAGAACTTTTTCCTCCTCTGTGTTTAAAATAGTATGTCCTGGAACCACAGGCTGAGTTTGTCCTGCAAAATTTCTTACTTTTTATTTTCCAAGGTGTTGTATATGCTTCTCTCCTCCTTCAGAAAGGGGAGAACTGGGCTATGAGGGGTGTTGGCAGACAGACACATGATCATGTGCTTCATCCCTGTAAAACTGTATGTCTACCTGCTCCAGCAAGCCTGCCTGTCAGCGTTTTGTCTTACTCATTTGATGAAAGGTGCCTTGCTGTGTGCTTAAGTGAGAGGTGTCAAGGTAAAGGTGATTGAAACCCTGCTGTCCTGCTCTGCTTCAGCAAAGTGATGCCAGTTTTTGACTCCCACAGAAGGTGGAAGCTGGATAAACTTTTTGCCTGGAGTATAGCCTGCTTGGGTCGTGCCCTGCTGCTGGCTTTGGCTGATAACCCGGGCGACGAGATGCAATGACATTACTGTTGAGAAGATCCAGTGTTGATTTTCAGGAGGAAAAGGCCAGGGCCAGTCTTCTTGGTTTTTTAATTAATGAAAATTGAATTTTGAGCTCAATACCTGAGGAAAAGGATGGTCGAAGAGGGCTCTGTGTAAGCAAAACTGCTTTAGGAGAAGTCCATCCTAGCAAGTGGCCGAGCCAGGTGACCTTCTGGTTTTGCACCATGCTTTCCTTAAGCCCTGTGCTGCAGTGGCCCAGTACAGTAAGTGATTAAGTGGTCTGTATTTACTCAGCTGTGTCTCCCTCTTTCCCAGCAAAGTGAGCTGAATTCCTTCCTGTGGACCATCAAGAGAGATCCCCCATCTTACTTCTTTGGCACCATCCATGTCCCATACACGCGTGTTTGGGATTTCATCCCGCAGAACTCCAAGAAGGCCTTCCAGCAGAGCCACATCGTGTACTTTGAGCTGGACCTCACTGACCCCTACACTATCTCAGCTCTCACCAGCTGCCAGCTGCTGCCGCAGGGGGAGAACCTCCAGGACGTGCTTCCCCGTGACATCTACCGCCGTCTCAAGCGGCACCTGGAGTATGTCAAGCTCATGATGCCTTCCTGGATGACGCCAGACCAGCGTGGCAAAGGGCTGTATGCAGACTACCTCTTCAATGCCATTGCTGGCAACTGGGAGCGGAAGAGGCCGGTGTGGGTGATGCTAATGGTGAACTCTCTGACAGAGGTAGACATCAAGTCACGAGGTGTGCCTGTCCTGGATCTGTACCTGGCCCAAGAAGCAGAGCGGCTGAGGAAGCAAACAGGTGCAGTGGAGAAAGTGGAGGAGCAATGCCACCCACTCAATGGGCTGAACTTCTCCCAGGTGAGATCGAGAGGTGTACATGGTGCTAGGCTGGTTGCTTGGGTGGATATCCCAGCAACTGAAGCATGGGCTGGAATGTGGGGTAAATGCTCTCTACCCGAAGACTTGCATTTGCTCCCTGCAGCTCATGCCTCTGCCCTTCAGAGAGTTTGGTAGCTGTAGGAGTTAGTTGGTGTCCTAAATTAATTTAGACCTGGCCTGGGGACACCTCTCTCTCCTTGGGCCTAGTCCTAAGAGCCACTGGACCTTTGGATGTCTGCTCTCTGACCCTTACTGGGCTGCCCTGCAGGAGCCTGGGGCAAGCTGGGGCTTGGTGTCTAAACTTGCTTTTGTAATGGCTAGTTAAGAGAGGTGTGATCACTTGGGAGAATCACAGAATTGTAGGGGTTGGAAGGGACCTCGAGAGATCATCGGGTCCAACCCCCCTGCCAAAGCAGGATCCCTAGCTCATATTGCACAGATAGGCATCCAGACAAGTCTTGAATATCTCCAGAGAAGCTAAGGTGCAGTGAGTAAAACTGAGAAGTAACCACTGGTTGGAAAAATATCCCAGTGGACCTCTTGTGTCCCCTGAAGTAGGGGCCAATTCTCTTCATTGGGAGAAGTGTGGTTTTGTTTTGGTGTTTGTTCCCTGCCCCCTGCCTTTCTTTGAGACTAGGGGAGGGTCGGCACAGGAGCACTTCCTGCAAGGGAGCCCTACAGGCTTGTGCAGGGTCCAAGTGTCTTTGTGTTTGCAAACCACACTAAGTTTAGCACATGCTGTCCCACCAGGCAAGCAGAACAACCATGTTGTCCATGTGTTTGATGGAGCAGCTGTGGGCTTTCCTCTCTGAACTAAGTACACCGGGGAGCAGTGTCTGTTGCTATCTCTGCCTGCCTGGTAGGATTGCAGGCAGGCATAAGGATGCTTTCTGACTTGGGTACCTTTACTGTAGGGAGGTGCTAGTCTGGGGAGAGGAAGTGGAGTTTGCATAGGAATAGGTGAGACCTGCTGTTTTATCATACCCTGGTAGCCCAGGACCTTTGATTATGAGGCTGTGGCGTTTTGGCTGTTGCCTGACCCTGTCCCCTGCATCCTGAAGTCTGTCCCGTCAGTGATACAGAGTTTCCCATGCTGGAAAGCAAGGAGCAGAAGGGGAGATGAAGCCCACAGCATTTTGGGGCAGTTGTCAGAGGTGCTGCTACGCTGGTCAGTACTGGCCAGGGGCCCCAATGCCAGAAATAGCACGGCAGCCCAGGGTGTATCACGTGTGCCGTCTTTAACTGTAATCAGGGCATCTTCCCTTGTTTAGAGCTGGGCAGCCTCATTCGTATCTCCAGTCTTCTCTTAACTGTGCTTTGAATCCCAGTGCTGTTGTTCTTTGCTTGCAGTCACCATAGGAATGGGCTGGGAAATCCCATCTCCTCTGACTCTTATCTGGTTGGGGCTTTAGCAACATCATTACCTATATTTTTCTTTTGCAGGCACTGCTTCTCTGACAGGACAGAAAGGGATTGGGGGGGGAGAGGCATGTGCTTTCCCTGCTGCCTTGTAAGAAAGTGATAGGGTGGCTGAAGAATACAGGTTGCAAATCATGTCCCTGTTAAGCTTGTGCAACTGTTGACATTTTAGGCCTTCATACAGTTTTCTTTGAAGAGCGGCTGTTGCTGTGTGGTTTGAGATGGAATAAATACAGTGTGAACTGGGAAGCTGTCTGGTGTGGGTACATTTAGCTGCAATGTCCAGAGTTGCCCATCCTGGTGGCATTTGTTGTGAGAGACTGGTTGAGGGGGTCAGAGTAACCAAAACTGTCCTAGTTGGGAAAATCACAGCCTGTGATTACCCCATGGTGGTCATGTACAATCAGGTGAGCTGCTGCTTCTCCCACACCTGCTTATTTCTGGGGGAAGGAGCATGCTGTCCTTGTGGGAGCAGGTCTGGAGCAGCTACTGCACCACAAATTCACACCCTCGCTTCTGCCGACTACTAGGCTTCCAGGTCAGGCAGCTCAAGGAAAAGGAGAACTGGAGGCAAATAGTTTTTATGTTTCTAAGCCAATTTCGTGATTGTTTCAGAACCTGGCTTGCGAATTCCCATTGTTGGGAATTCTGTAAATTTCAGAGCTTTTCCTCAGTTTGTTCAGGCAGTTGAGTTAATGTGTGTAATGGTCTAATCCTGTGCAAGAAATGCCACTTTTGTTGTAGCAGAGATGATATACTTGGCAGAGAAGCAAGTTTAGTGTTCTGAATTTGTTTCTGCATAGGGTTTGCTCGTTCTTTCACTTACAGCATGATTGTACTACCTGGGGAGGAGGGCTCTAAGGAAACTTCCAAGCAATACATTGTTACTCACTGGGTCTCCCTTTCAATCGGTACTGTCAGACCAGCGGGATTGGTGGGGACATGTTATTACAGGTCAAGGTCTGGAACAGTTTATCATTGATTGTCTCCAAGGAGTTATGCAAGGCTCAATAACTGCAAAGTGCAGACAAATACAAGCTAGAGACATCCTTCATCTACTTGTGTGGGGTTTTTGCGTATTTTCTTTTTTCCTCTCCCTCCTCACATACTACACCTAACACTGCCTGCCATGGGGCTCTTTTTCTTTGACTGTATTTGTTCCAGTTTCCTCTTTATCTTTTGTTTTATGACTCTCATTTTGCCTGCCAAATGTCTCTGTTCTTGCTCAACTCAGGCTAGCTGCCCACATAGCCAGGCCATGAAGTATCATTTCTAAACAGTACACAATAATGTGTTCACAATCTGTGAAATACTTTATAGCCTCCTCAATCTCCCTCCCTTGTTCAAAGATCTATGTAGCTTTAGGCATATGGAAATTTTAGTCTATCTCCATGCGTGGGCCATGGTGTTTGTTTTCCTGTTTCATGCTGTTTCTATCCTAGTTATTTTGGTTTTTTTCCCCCCACTCTACCTTCTTTCATGGGTAGGGCCTGTCCTGTTGCAATACCCTATAAGGATGAAGCTCTCATTCCATTCCTAGCAGCATCTAGGCTTCTACAAGATAAAAGGCTTTGTAGCAATAGTCAGTCTGCCACTGCTGACTTCCTACACGAGTCAGTCTCTCAGGCCTCCCAACTTTCCCTTTCAAGTTACGCATGTGTTTACATGTTTGCTGGAGTGGAGGTGTGAGTACTCCAGCCTAAAGCCAGTGCAGCTTTGCTGTTGGCTCCAGGTGTAGTGTCACCAACATTGGTTCAGTGTGGGCACACAAAATGAGCAGACCTTGGCCTGTACCCTGCCAGGCACTTGTATGCAGGCTGTGCTTTGACAGACTTGGGTGGTGTCTGTACTGTGTTTCTCACAGACTGATTTGTGCTTGAACACAAGAAGTTTGGACTTCTGTCTACCCACTGCATGGGACTGAGGCTTAAGCATGTAAACACTATCCAGCCATCACCACTTCCTAGGCAAGAGCCTGGCTAGTTTGGCTTCTCCAAGCTTGGGCAGTTGCTGTGAGACCTGTTAGATGTTCTTGATTTGAGATTTTTTTTTTGCCATGTGGCTTTCCTGTGTCCAGACCTTGTCACAGCACTCTGTGCCTACCTGAGCATCTGAATACATGGCTGCATCTTCAGAAGTATCTTCAGAGCTTCTCAGGTGGCAGTAGAAAGCAGGAAGCCACTAAGGACAGACTGCTTCCAAAATCCTGGGTCCAGCTCTGGGACTGAGCACTTTGAAAGCCTTGTATCTTTCAGCCACTTCTTACCCTGTTTGTCACAGATTGAAAATGAAGCAAGAGCTTCTAAGGCTGATAACTTTGCATTAACCAGACATGAATTGCTCATGTTTCTACTCAGAGCGACCTCTGCAAGAAAGCACTGAGAGATTCCTGCTTTTCTTTGAAAGGTTCCCATCTCTTCCAAGTTCTGGACCACTAGCACAACTCAGAACTGTGGATTCCTCCTTAGGAAATACAATCCTCCTGATCTAACAACAACATCTGTTTTCTTGCTTAAGCTCTGTACCTACCTGGGTGAAAGGGCCACCCCTGATAACCCCTGGTATAAAACTATTATCTAGGAGCAGCTCCCATCTGCAGGGCAAGTAGGAAGCCAAGACACCGCTCTTGTTACATGTGGAGGGGGGAGTTGATTGATTTGGTTTTTTTTCTCTAAGGAAGCTAGAGAAACAGTAGTGATTGCTTGAAATTAGGTCCAAAAAAGATTATACAAAATTGGAGGGAGTGGTACTAGTCTCCTTGTTTCAAGCAAAGGCATTTTTTGTTATATTGAGTTGATCAATGATAATGTTTCTCTTTAGTTTATGGGGCAATGAGGGCAGATCTGGCAATGAGGGCAGATCTGGCAATGAGGGCAGATCTGGCAGTGTTTCCACTCATGAGACTAGTTCAGGGTTACCACTTTGACAACAGCGATAAGAGACAACCTTAGGGAAAGGATGAGCAAGGAGGGGCATGCTGTGGGAGCTATGCAGGGAGCAGTTCAGATCCAAACTTGGAGCAAGTCAGAAGAGCAGTAGCTTGATGAAAGAAGTGAAAGGAGCAGAGCACTCATTGCTGAGAACAAGTTGGACGGGACACTACTTGCGGTAAACTGATTGCATCTTCTGCCCTGAGGGGGTAACCTCAAGATGTATGCTCAGGAACAGCCCTCCCTCCTCAGGTGATGGGAACATCAGGGTTTTCTGCACATGAACTGGAGCTGAAACAACTGAATTGATCCTATTTGCATCCTTGGCTGCTGGAGTTTGTGACCCAGATTTGGTTTTATTCTCATTTGTCTGTAGACATACCTGCAGCCTCCATGTCTAGACATCAGGGAAGGGGAATGGACTGGCTGGTGGGAACTAAAATAGCTAAGGCTTCGCATTTCTATTGTCATAATTAGAGTTTAATTAAGATCTTATTAACTACGTGGGGACTTCAGGGTTCTTCCTGCTCAAAATAAAAGGGGAATTCACTTGCTGTTGTCTCTGCATTCAGGAGGGTGGAGACTGTTTCAAACAGCCTGTACTCCATGGTAGGGCTTTGAATTCCCAAACTTTGGATTTTGCTGTGGCAGCAGTTTGTGCCAGTCACGTATGGCATTACAAGTGCCTTGCACTTGCACTCCATGCACCTATCAACTAGCTGGATTTTCCCATTAAAAATGCCATTTGCTCAGAATATTACACAACAGAAACAGAAGACATCAGGCAGTAAATGTGGCTTTGTCTCAGCTCACAGCTCCCATGGATAGCCTCCTGCCTGTGGCGGGCTCCTGGTCTCATGGTGTGAGCATGCCAGTATGCTTTCCCCTCCTCCTGGTTAGGAAGAGAGGGGTGGTGAGTTGCATACAGCACTCAGAGCACTCGTGACTGGGTTATCCCGCTATCCTCTGACAGGTCATCATGGGGCTCATTGGCAGACACACTCCGTGACACTTGAGATACCCTAGCTTTGGGTGAGAACACTGTTGCTTCAGAGGAGCATAGCCCTGTCAGTGTGTTGTCTTAAACCTGGGGGTTCATTTGCCCAGTGTGCAGTACAACAATATATACATAATGCAGAAGTGGTTTATTGCATATCTGTGTAGATATGTGTCCCTGTCCCAAGACAGCAAACCAAAGCTCCAAATGAGTAGATATTTATACGCTTATGTATTAATGTTTCTACTACATATGTATTATTTATCATTATATGATTGGTTAATAAGCCTTTGCCTCCTGTGTAAATTAGTGTGTATGCCTATTCTTTCTTTTGAGCTGGTGGTGTAATTAGGGTTGGTTGTCCATGGGTTGGTGGTCACGATGTCCCCCTGTTGAAATAACCTTTCCCCTGATTTCCTCCATCTTTGGCTGTCCTCAGTGGTTCTTCAGGGTTTGTTGATCAGAGTAACAATATTTCAGTTCCACTCCTACTTTTCTGACAGTCGCATACATTGTTTTGATAAACATTAACTAACACAGGTGTAGGGCTAAACAATGGACATAATTAGCAGAAATAGACGTAGTTTAATTCATATGCTGCACCTGATTTTGCTGATTTTGGGAGTCCTGGGTATTGGAGGCTGCTTGAGGGAGCATACAGAAGCTCTGGCCTTTTGGAGCAACTCAACCACCAGTGAGGAGTGCGGAGCAGGGAGGGAATAGGGGCTTGACTCTTTCAGCTTGTCAGGCAGTCAGGTGCCTCTGTGCTAATCTTTGATCTGCATGTTCTCAGGTCTTGGTGCAGATTTACAGTGATCAGTCATAGTGGACTGACACCGTGGCTCCATCTGACACCTGATCCTGAGGGCTAACTACTCATTGCCGATTGCTAAACCCACTGTGTGGGACTGCAGCCACCAGCAAGGTGGTCTGGACAATGTAAAGGCATATGCCTGCAGAGATTGTAGTGGTTGTAGAAGCCAACTTCCTTGTTCATCTAAGAACAGAACTGTGCTGCTGTCACCCTCCTGCCCAGTTTGTAGGACAATTCCTTTTTGGCCACAACTGCCTGGTCCATGGGGATCCATCCCACTTGGCTTCTGCACCCCAGTGATGGGGTTTCTGTCCCACAGCAGTGGTTCCAAAACCTAATTTTTAGTTTTCTTCAAAAACCTGAACACTTTCAGACTGAGAATACAGACCAGCTTCAGCTTTCAACTGATTGATTAGGTAAGGGTTTGCATTCCACCAAAGAGCCTCTGCTGTCAACTTTATCTACCTTGTTTGGGTGCTGTAACTGTAATGAGTTTGTCCTTAAACATTCTTTTTGTTGAGAGAAGCAAAGGAGACCTGTTGAGCCTTTCCCAGCAGGGTGCTTTTTGTGTGTTAACTGTTCCCTCAGCTACTCCCAGGCCTGCAGCATCCCTCCTGCGCTGTGTTATGACAATCATGCATGTGCTTGGTGCAGTGGTATTGTCACTACCCTTATTTTTCCTTTTTTATGTGTCTGTGTTTGTCTGTGGCTTGCTCAGGTACAGTGGTTTTCTGAGAGCCCATGCTTGGGGAATTCAAAGTCCTTTTTACTGTCACTGCTTCCCAGGAGACAAGAGGGTATTACGTTGTTGTTGTGGTCCCTGTCTGCTCTTGTGTGCAAGCCAGCAGAAAAACGTTGTTTTAACAAGAGATCCAAATTACACAGCACCTCTGCTCTCTTCCCCTGATTATTTTGCTCCCTTGACCTTTGTTTTATCTGCAAAATCCATTAATGATAGAGTTGGAATTTGGGGTTAGTTTGCCCTCTGGGTTGTTGATAGGTATGTTGAATGCTGCATGGCAAAGAACTTTCTCTGCAGAGGTCTTTGGTAGCTTACACAGTTATTTCTCAGCTGCGTTTACGTTTTCAGGTCTACTAATTACCATTTCGCTTTCCAATGTATTAAGTACCTGGTGTGTTGGTTCTGTATTTCTCTAAATTCCTCCTGCCACACACTCTATTCAGAAGTGTATTCGCTGATGCTATTGCCTTTACCAAGTAAACTTGAAAGCTTCCAAAAGGCTATCTGTATTTTTGGTAACGACATTGTTTCCATTACCCTCATTGACTTGCAATTTTCTATAATCCTGTAATTATTTCCTATAATCTTCATGAAGGCTTTTATTATCTCATTAGAAAGGTTGATTGCAACTAGGATGAGGAGGTTGAAACACAGTTTTAAGATGTATGTTGCCTTATCTGGCCTAATGTAGAAAGGGAGCAGCAGGAACAATAATTAATTGTTTTTGATAACAGGAAAGATCAGGGCCCTCGACAAAATTATTGTCAGGCAGACGGCTTAGCAGGTAAATGTATCTCCACATAAGATACCATTCACTTCCAGCATGAAGTGTACTCATGTTCACAAAGATGTGTGAACCGTGGCAAAGAGATTGACAAAGAGATTAGACAGATGGATAAAGGACAGTCATACCAGGGAGTCTCATACATGTCCGAAGTGCCATCTCTGGCTCAAGGCACCCCTCAGCCCCTGACAATTTGAATTGAGGGCAGGCACCAGGGGAAGAGCCGCTCTCTAGGTGCTCTGCCACTGCTGGAGATAGGATGATGGGCTTCTGCCCCATTGGGCAGGTGTGGGACCGTTGTTCCCAAACTGCACTTCACAGAGGCTGCATTTCACAGAGGTGTCTGAAGTGAGCAGCTGAAACAAAGGGCATGACTGGTCTCTGGAGAGACAGAGCTATGCGATGGCACCAGTGGGGACAGAGCGTGTCTGTGTGAGACTCACCTGGTGCCAGGCTCTGCTGAGAGCACCGGTAGCTAGCTGCCCACTTGCCTTCCTCCTGGCTGTCCCTCTTGCTTTTGAAAGGGGGATTTTAGGGCAGGCTGAGCTCCTGGGGTAGTGTTGCTGTCAGCCATGCATGTGCTGTGCAGCAGTCCTTCCTTCCGGGGTGCCAGGTGAGGAAGTGCTCCCAGAAGTGCAGCAGACCTTTTTTCTTCCAAAGACTGACCCTGGCACACACAACAGTCCTACACGCAGGGGACACAGTCCAGATAATGCTCTGGGTCACAGTGCCTCTGACCAGTCTCCTGGCACATGTGGTCTGTGCAGAGGCATTCTTAGAGGCATTCTCTGAGACAAGAGGTGGTAAGGGTTGGTGCTCAGACACAACAGCTTTCAAGCTCTGTTGCATTGCTGGGAACAGGAGGTGGGCTTGGAGGCTGATAAGGAACAGGTCAGATGTCCTTGCTAATCTTTGCAGCAGTGTCCTTGACCGAGCGCATGGACATCCAACATTTCCTTCCGTTCGGTGAGGCTTATCTTTTCCTGAGCACACAGAGGCCAAATGTGAACAGGCAAGCATGTGGACAGCAGTTGGTTGTATGGACTGAAACCAGGGAGAGGCTTATGAAGGGATCCATCCATGCAGCTTAAGAATAGTACTTCCAGTTAAACTCAAGTGTGTAACAGTTGTTTAGTCTTCAATTGATTGTGATGCAGCTGGAAGATCTAGGTAGCTGGCCCTGTGCATGTCTCAGTCTCTTTACTCTGCTCCAACAAGACTGGCAGGATTGGTAGCTTTGGCCAGAACCTAAATTAACCTCTGGAATAAAAGATAATGCTGCTTCAGACTTGACCTGAAGTCTCTGGTAAAGGCATACTAGCAAATTTTTAATTTTTTTTTTAATGTCAGCTTTTATGTGTTTTTCTGACTTATTTTGCTTCTGAACACAGTTCTTTTTACACAGAGGCTGCATCATTGGTGGACTCAGTGTTAGCCTTAGATTTTCATCTTAGTTTTTTAAATCCCTAATTTCTGTGTGGCTTGCTTACAATTCATCAGTGTGTCCCTCAAAAAGCGCCATGTGGGAAAAACATTTATATATCTTTATGGACCATCAGTCTGTCAAAGTTCAGATTTTCAGCTGTGCATCAAATCTGGCAGAGTTTGCTGTAAACAATTGGTGCTGCTAGGTGCTACTTGATCCACATAGCAAGCATCATCATTATGGATGTTCCCTCCCAAAGGTAAAAGCTGAGGTGCTGGCTGCCTTTGCTGGCTATGTCTGGTGATGAAGTTTCCTCACACCATAGTGTATACTTGTGGCTCGTGGGAAGAATGTTCTGTGTTCTTTGTCTCTGGCTTGTGTCCCATGAATGATTAATCCCTGTCCACCTTCAGAATTTGCTTACTGGGATGTCATGCAGGACAAGCCATCCTAGCCCTGCCAAGGACATAGGTTTCATGGTGTGCTCCTCTTGGCTGAGCCAGGTCTAAGTATGGCTGAAGCCTATTTTCACTCAAGCTTGAGGCAAGGCAGCGTGGGACTACATTGCTGCATCTCCCTGACATTGCTTTTCTGACTGATAACTTGTGGCATTTTGAAGAGCTTCCTCTTTAAGTTTGGAGGAAGGGTATGGACTTCGTGTGTGAACCAGGTGTATAAATAACACCAGAAGCTCTGAACTAGCAGGAGACCTGCGGTCCCACAGTGATGCACTGCTGGATGCATTCCAGCACCAGGCATTACTAGAGGACTCTGCTACTGACACTAGATTCCCTGATTCAATGTAGGACAATTTTTGTGGTTGTTTCAAGAAAAGCTTTACCTTTACCATGGATGCTGGACTAACTGCTAAAGGATTTTAGCAGCTGAGAAAATTTCATCTGGACATTGTCTTAAACATTTCCTTGCCTCTCTACCTGCAAACCTTTTGTCAGACCATGGAGTCTCAACTCCCTGGTACACCTGAAGAAGCAGGGTGAAAGCAGGATTTGTTCCTGCTTTGGGCGTCTCTTCTACTTGTTTTGTGGGAGGAGCTGGCTAAACAACTTGGGTGCTCAAAATCCTCTGGTGTCTTCCCAGTTTTACGCCTTTGCTGTGCAGCCAGAAGGACAGATAAGTTATGTCTGAATCCAGTGGTAAAGAAGGCTAAAGCAGCTCAGCTTTCTGCAGTTGCACAAAACTCATTCTCCCAGGTCTTCCTCTAGATATCCCAGGTCTGTGCAGTTTCAGAAAGGCTTGATGCTGTGGTTGCTGATGTGCTTGGTCAGTGCTGTCCCAGCAAAGAAGACATGCTCTTAGTGTAGACAGTGGCAGTTTGTCCACCTGTGTGTATTGATTAACCTCAGCTTTGTGATATCCCATACCTATAATCATTCAAGAACTCCCCCTGACTTCCATATATGCCTGGGGAAATGCCTGCCCATGTCATTTCAGGGCATCCCCCAAAGTGCAAACATGCCAAATTCCTTTGTAGCTCTCTGACAGATGAACTGAAGTCCTGTCACTCTTGATATGTCTGGTAAAATGGTCTCTGGGCATTTTAAGGGCTGAGGTTTATGTACTCAAGCAGTAAGTCAGAAGAGAAGACATGGACAGCTCAAAGTGGTAGCCAATCAACAGCCTGGGGAGCAGAATTACTGTTAACTGGTATTGCTCAATGCCTGGGTGAACAGCTCCTTGAAAATCTGCCAGAGGAGAAGAAAATAAAATTAGACTTCCATTTAGGTATTTCAGGTATGTTTTTGCAGTGCTAGAAGAAAGTTAATGCCCTTGGTTTGTCTAGGATAGAGCCAACTTTCTTTCCACGACACCTATTCACCTAAAACATAGGTAAATAGTACACTGTCTAGAAGGTACCACAGCTGGTTTGGAGTAATTGTCGTGGTTTTGCCCCAGCCGAGGGCCGCACCCCACACAGTCGCTTGTACTTTTAAAGGAAGGGGGAGGGAAAGTTGGGGGAGGGGGAAAAGGGAAGGAAGAAGGAGGAAAAGAAACCACAACCTATAAACCAGAACCACGCAGGTTGGGATAAGGATAGTTTACTAAACAATATCAGAAAACTAGATATAACAATAACAGAAGTTTAAAGCACAAAATAGATGAAAACTGGTGATACACAATGCAATTTCTCACCAAACCACACAACTCAGGCCGCACAGCTTAGAGCCGTCCCCGAACCCGGAAACTGCCCGTCCTGGTGTTGTCTCCTCCTCTTCCCCCCAGTCCCCCTTTATACTGAGCATGACGTAACTGGCATGGAATATCCTCTTTGGCCAGTTCGGGTCACCTGTCCTGGCTACGTCCCCTCCTTTCTCACTAGTAAGGAAGTATGCAGAGCTGAGAAAGGTCCTTGATTGCCCGGCAACAACTAGAAACATCAGGGTGCTATCAGCACTGTTCTCATCCTAACACCCAAACATGGCATTCCATCCACTGCTAAAAATAATTAACTCCATCATAGCTGAAACCAGGACAGTAATACAGTATCAGACCTTATCCAGGTTAATAAAAACAAATTACTTGCCTACCTGTGTGATCTGTCCTAGGGAACCTGCTTTGTCAGGGGATTGGATGATGATCTCTTCCAACCCCTACAATTCTGTGATCCTGTAACTGAAAACGTGTTTGCTTAGGTACAAATAATTGTGACTGAACTTAATTTGCTATGTGAAAGAGGAAATATATAATTCCAGCCAATAATATATGGCTAGTGCTTTAAGGAGGCCCAGTTTCCCCAAACTGAAAATAATTACAGGCCAAATAAAGTGGGAAGGAAAACTTAAGCATAAAAATATGAATGAAAATTGGGAGTTGTTCAAGAATTCCATTTTAGATCCCAGAGAAACCACATTTCTGCATTTGCAAAGATGAATTCTTTAGTTTAACAACAACAAAAAAAGCTGTTTTGGTTAACAGATGAGATGGAAGCAGCAATAGAAGTTCCAAAATATAACAAATGGAAAAATTGAGAAGGCGATGTGGGTAAGTAATCTGCAAGGAAATGCAGACGGTTGATGAAAGAACTGAAGGATACCACTGAAGAGCCTCTGGCAGTGGATTTGGAACAGTAAGAAGGAATTCTTTAAATGTTCCAGGGATTCATGAAATCCTAGCAAGGACAGTGGCTCCATACTGAGCGGTGTTGCAGAACTTTTGCTTATGAAATAGAAAAGGCAGAAATAACTAGTAACTAATTCTTGGTGTTTGGAAAGGAGAAAACTCTGTATTCATAGCTTGGTCATAAGAGAATATTTTCTGCTCCAGTAAATACTTCTAGTATTTAGTAAAAATGCTAAATGTCAGTGGTATTAAATATACAAAACACTATCAGTGCTGAAGTTATGGCCCAGAATATCTAAAGACTAAGCCAAGGACCTCTGTGAATTGCTAATGTAGGCTCTTGATAAAACTCAGGGGAGTAGAAGAAAATCCACTGTATCAGCATTATCCCAGGACAATGAGTGGGTAGCTTGTTAGGCTACCCAAACTTCATCTCAGAGCATAAAGAAGCTGATAGGCTTTGCAGCTGGTAAAGAGCTGAGACAAGGCAGGATGATGCTAGCCAATTTGCCTTGAATGGGAAACTGGCCTTGTTAGACAAATGTGATTCCACTTCTTGATAAGAGTGTTTTAGTGATAAATTCATTATGTTGACATAATTATGTATAGCTTTGAAAGCTTCTGACTTTGTTCCTGGTGATATGCTGGTACAAGAGCATACACTAGACAAAATAGAGGTGATCTGTTGTAAACGGCCCCAGGGGAAGTGATCATTCTCATAAAATGGTTGTAGATGGAGAGTCATCCGCCACGGGAGAGCAAGGAAGTTAGAAGACCCTTGTAAAGAATTACTGAAGGTATCTGTTCGTGCATCACCCAGTGGCTTTGCCAGTGATTTAAGTAACAAATAATTGTTTTCACACACATGGAGATCCTGCAGATGGAGGGGAGATTAAAAACGGTCAATTGTAGGAGCAAAGCTGAGTTGCCTGGAAAGCTGGGCTTGCCTAGTGCTGTTAAACACAAGGCTGTACAGGCATATTGCTTAGTCCTGGTGTCAGCACTTCAAAGAGCATTGAAGAATTGGAACAAGGTCTGAAAAAGAGCTACACAAATAATTTTGGACCTGAAAAGCCTGCCTGTGTAACAGGAGAGTAAGGAAACTTGATCTGCAAAGTTGTTAGTAGAGCAACTGACAAATCAATTCATGAGCATCTTCAGGGATCTGTCTGAGGAAGAGAGAGGATGCAGCCAACATGCCCAAGCACAGTGGCCTAGCTGCTGAAGATGCACACTATCAGAATCATTGTAATTGGTTTCTGGTGAAGGTAGAAAAGAACAGATGTACAAGTTTCTCAAGGACCTGATGGAATTGCCATCATTGAGGCTTTAAATTGTCACCAAATAGCTCTCTGAAACAGAAAAGATTGCTAGGTATTGTTCAAGGGCTGCTGATTCATGTGTGGAGTCAAAGTACATTTTGTCCTGTCATAAAATACCAATTTGGTCTCTAGCAAATAGTTTGTCTACCAGTTACAAGGAGCTTCCAGATTCTTTTGTTTTTCTGGATCTTCTCTGTGTACCAGATTGAAGTTCCTTAAGTTTGTTGTCCGTGCCCATGTGACTGGCTTTATGGTACTCTGAAACCAGACTTTTTTTTTTTTTTTTTTTTTTTTTGGCAATGAAATATGGGACAAGAAATTCTTCTAAAACAGAGGTACTGTGACTTCACCACGGGGTGGGCAGGAGTTGGGGGGCTGCTGCAGGTTAAAGCTTTGTGTGTTCTGCTGTACTTCCTCTGCACATCAGCTGAGCTTTTAAGAGCACTGAAACAACACTAACAAGTGGAGAGGTCTGTCCTGCGTCTGAGGCACTGGAGGCCTTTGCTAGCCATTTCCAAATGCCCTCAGGCATCGACCAGCCTGTGAGGGGGATCAGAAGCTGTGGAGGGCTGCAGTACCTGCAGAGGAAGATCCCAAAGGAGCAGATGCCTTCTGGGCTTTGTTTTCATGCTGAACAAGGACTGAAGTGGGACCATAAATCCATAATGCCTGGAGGCTGGATACCTGCTCAGACTGGTCAGGAATGAGTGGTTAGAATTCAGTGCCTCCTTCATCTCACATCCCTGCCTTATCCTCCATGGTTTACATCTGTAAATGGGTGACATCTGTAAGTGGATGTACATGGAGACTCTGACGGGCAGGGACTGCTGTCCCTGCTTGGGGCAGGGCAGGGCATGGTCCCCAGGCTGTGGCTGCTGTGGGGATGTGTGGCAGGCAGGCACTCAATGCCCTATGGCACCTGTAATGAGTGTGGGTGGGGAACTGAGGCGTCAGTGATGCTGGTAAGTAGCACAAGTAGCTCCTCATGTTCCTACTGTCTGGGAAAGCTACAGCATGCCTGCACAGTAGCATTGTAATGAATTCTCTGGGAATAATCAAGTTTCCTTTGCCTAAAATTTGGTTGTTATTTTAGGCTAGTCTAGTTTGACATTAAGAGCTAAAATTTCCAGTCTGGATTCTTCAGTCTGTACTGAATGCTGGCCAGCTGGCCTGAGCAAGAATTGGAGATCAGTACTGCTATTGTAGAACTACTTCCAAAATGTCGCTGTTGCCCATAGCGTCGCGGATAGGTGGAGATGTCTCTTCTGTCCCTCCCATGGTCATTGAGGACTGGGAACCTGGGCTTGCTTAGGCAATGTTCAGGTTGGTGGCATTCCAAGACCATTATGATGTTTTGAAGACTTGTGTTGAACATGTGCGTTCCCTGTCCTGGTGGGATAGGGAAGCTGGGTTACCTGTGTAGCAGTCTGGCTGCTGGGGTGTAATGTTTTTGCGGCTTCCAGAAGCTGTGGGCTTACTGGGGGCAGTGTCTGAGAGAAAACAGTTTTCTTTTTCCAGTGCTATCGTGTGTGGTTGTGCACGTGCAGTAGCTACACAGACATCTAAAAGGAAATGCATCCTTTGACAGCTTAGGAAGCTAAGTGTTATCAGACCCTGTGACTGCGAGACAGGAGCAAATGAAGTGTTTCCACACACGATTGTCTTTAGGAGATGAGGGATGGTCCGTTGTCAGTGCTTCTGTATATCCTTCTGCCAGTGACGTCTCTTTGGAAGGAGCCATCCTAAAGATTCTGCTGAGCCAAATGCTGGTGGCTGTGATTTGGAAGGGGGTGTGCAGGTCTGTATGTGGGCATAAAGCAGGTTTCCAGGCAATGCAGTGGAGGGATGGTAGTGACTCAGTTGTATCTGCCCAGTCTACATAGCTGTGATCCTACATGCTGCACTTTTCTGTTCATACCTTTTAATATAGGTGCTGGAGGGCTCTTGAGAGGCTGTTTGTCTATGTCTGCAGGCAATGATCAAGTTGCTGCATGGCGCTAGATGTTCTGAAATAAGGGGGTTTGCCAGGTGATGTAAAGCCACAGTGGTGGATCTCCTGTGTCCCCAAGTCATAATAGGCTTGGCTTAGGAAAGACTGTGAAAAAGGAGTTCTGCAGCTCTCAGGCAGTCCTTGGAGGGTCCTGCATAGCCAGAGAGAAGTGATCTCTATTCTAAATGTTTCATGGCAGTTTTTTTAGCCTGTGGTGCCATTTTCCTTTTTGTTTTCCATGACTAGCCTTAGTGAAGTTCAGAGCCTGGCAAAGAGCTTCCTCTGCATGCAGACCAGGTTGGCTGAGGGAAGCAGGTACACCATGGAAAGTCTTTCCTTTCCTTTTTTTTTTTTTTTTTCTTTTGTTCCCTTTTTTCCTTTTTTTCTCCCTCCCTCCCTCCTCTCCCCCCGCCCCACCAAATACTGGGCTCAAGCCCTTTTTTTGAGTAAGCACAAGGGGGCAGAGCTAGAACTGAATTTTAACTGCATTCCTGCCTGCCTCCTTTTTCCTGTTTAATATCAACACTTGGCCTGAATTTTTTTTTTTTTTTATTTTATTTTTTCCTGGCATACAGAGGCACGCTTACTCCCAACACAGTTTGAAAAATCTGAAGTGAACCCGTGGAGTGCCTGAGGACTGACTCTGAGCAAGCAAGCAAGCACTTTGGCCTCCACCAGGGTTCATGCTTAAAAAGAAAGACAGCTGTAAAACAAACCTTATTCAGCCGGGGGGTTACCAGCATCAGCTCTGCAAGAGCATCGGTGCTCATGCCAATATGCTTCAGGTCCATGCTGGAGCACCACAGACCTCCTGGGCCTCATTTTCTTTTGGAGGTTTCTTCCTCCAGCATCATGTGTCAGCACCTGTGATGTCCTGGCAGGTAAGTGCAGGACTGAGGGCAGCAGGTCTCCCCAGCAGCACACATGCACCAGGCAGTGGTTCTGTCTGCTGGGAGATGTCCAAACCTAGATTCCTGCCAGTCTAACTGCCTGTCTCCTATGACCTTGTTATACACAGCATGGAAGATGCCTTCTGGGCAGTGCTCTCTGTTCCTGGCCAGATTCATGTATCTGCATGCTCTGCTGGTTGGACAGTTAGAGCTGCAGGGAGTCATCAAGCGGATGCAGGGAGGGGTAAGATAAGGCTTAGATTTCCACTAACTGATGGCCCCTTTTGAAAGAAAAAGGAATTCTCTTTGCTCCAGCTGGAAACAGAGGGCAGAGCATGAGCAGGTGAAATGGGTCCACTGTAGCATGTGGCAATACACAGAGGGTTAAAGAGCTTCCCAGGTTCTGCAGTGCTGGGAGCTGCACAGACACCTATCAACTTCTAGCTGATAGAGAACGAAAATGTAACTTTGAAGACTGGGAGCAAGGCATTTGCTTTGGTTCTGCTGCATTTCCTCTGTTTCCTACCCAGATGAGGTTTCTGTGCTCACCTACCTTTCTCAAGGACTTATGCAGTGAGACAGAGGTTGCCTATGCTTTTTGTACTAGTGGATAATGCAGTGCCTCTCTTTAGAGCCTGTAGATTTTTGATAAAGAGCGCCCTCCTTTCCTCCATACCTCCCATGCCAGCTAGAGGTGCAGCATTCCTGAACTAGGAAGAGCATCTGCTTTCAAGCTGGGATCTCACACCTGACTGAGCAAGATCCTGTTCAGTCTCAACGTCTCTGCTTGCAGATACCTGTGTCTACAGTGCCAGAGCACCGAGGGCGTGCTTCAGCACTGCTGGTCTGCTTGAACTCCTTTTTGTTTTCTGTTCCCACTGCTTCTTGATCCAGCCTGGCTCTCATAGAAACTAGTTAATTTATCGTCCAGAGTCAAGCCACAGGTCACGTAATGGAAATCTGGAGACCCACCAATGTATGAGTTCTTCACCTTAGGTATTGTAAGTACTATGTGGGGCTTTCAAACATCCTGTAGATAACTTACTGTAATTGCATTTGCCCTGGTCAAGGTGTTTTCCTCTATCCACTTCAGTCCCTAGAGGAGAGTAATTGCAGATTAGTTAGCTGATAAGAACTTTATCTTGGCCACAGAAGGTTCCAGCAGAGGATTTTATTGATGGGCTTTCATAGCTGAGAGTTAATGCTTTTGGGAGAGCATCTTTTTAAAAGCTGTGCTGCAGTTTTAACGAGGAGAAACTGTACTTGCCTCACTCTGATTTGAAGCAGTAGTCCCTTATCTCTGCTATCATTTCTAATAGAGTGGCAGGGGGAAATTAAGGTGCTATCTTGTTGCTAAGACTTACAGGAATGAAAATCAGGTGAAGTCTCTAAGTCTCAGATAGCAGTGCCTAAAGCCAATCCATTTCTCAGCATTAGCTCCTGCTAGGAGGATGATCTTACTTCCAGTCACATGCCATCTTATTTATTTAGGAGTAGCGGGACTGGTAGGAAATGGCTCTGTCCCAGCATGAGTCAAACAACAAAGGCACTGTTGGGCTCAAAAGTGCACAGCATGAGCAGCCATGGGAAGATGGGTTGTGAAAGGGTTGGTGCAGGACTGGAGAAGGCCGAAGTAAAATTTCTTAAGGACAGAAGCTACTAAGCCTCAGAGGTATTGCACAGTCATCAAGTAAGTGGAAGAGTGTGCCGGGGAAACAGCACAGGAGACAAGCTCCTCATTTTGGCATGACTTTCTCCTCGGCTTCTCCAGGCTGTGCCAGTGTCAGTCACTCAGCATGTCCCATAGAGGTCTGGTTGCTCCTAAGTGTTTACACTTCATGCATATCTGCTCATTCTGTTTTTATCTGATTTTCAAGTGATGTGTAACCTTGCAAAATTTAGTTCCGAGGCTTTTCAAGGTGGCTGGTTTTGGCTGACACCAGGGTTTGCCACTCAAATGTTGTAGAGGTGTGTCACTTGTTGAGCTGTACATCATCTGGTGAATGGAGTGGCAACTGAAGAAAGCAATGTTTAACTGTACAATTAAAGACACGAGGTACAGCTTATGAGATAGGTGCTTGATGTTCTCTATCACTCTTCATATATTACTTAAGGTTTCAGATGTCTGGGTCTTTTGAGGGTCCCCACAATTTGTCATGGTCAGACAGTGAGCACGTGGCTTTGCTCCTGATGGCTCCCTGTGCTAATCTGTAGCTTGGCAGTGCTTTGTAGATTCAGTGCATCAAGAGAGGAGTGCATTGGGAAGAAGCAGTTGGGTTGGGCTGTTTAGCTACAGAGGTGGGGCATACATCAGAATCAGGAGGGGTGGCACATTGTTTTGTATTTGAGTGCAAGCTTATGTTGTACAGCAAGCTATCTGGAGAAGCGTGCGGAAGATTGTCTAGCATTGCATCAACAATTATTAGCAGTTTGGCTTATGACAGCAGAGTGTCCTCTGACTGTGTAGTTGGCAAAAGTATTTCTCACCTTGTCAATCTCTTGTTTTGTGCAGAAACAACCTGCCCAGATGTCCCTGATTTGCAGCCTACTACTCTGTAGGCTTTGTTTAATTTAGTGTTCAGTTCTGTGCTCCATCTAATCAGATGTGGCAAGGGATGCTCCTGTTCTGCACTGCAGATCAGTTTCCCTCTCCTGGGCTGGGAGTGTTTACAACTGCAAATTGTGCAACAAGACAAATTTTATTCACTTATGTTCTTTACGGTGAGTACAGAAACATGGAGTTCCTGGACAGAGAGTGAATGTAGCAGTTCTCACTGTCCTAACTCAGACTGACACTTATTACTAATGACAGCTCTGTATTCACTACTTAACTAGAAAAATTAGGAGTCATAGTTCCAGCTAGATTTCACCCACTGGGTACTTGGGGAATGAACATAAGAAACAGTGCATGCTTCAATTTCCTTCACCCTGCATGGTCTCCCAGCTTCTGGTTTATCAGCAGCAACGTGGCATCCTGAGCTAGAGGTGCACTGTTGCTGAGGTATAGTGAATGTGTTACAACTATTCTGCTGAACTTGGCTAACACAGAGAAGATGCTGACCAGGCAGGTGCAGAGATTGTTTTGTTTCCCTGCCTTGTAAGAAGAGAGGAAGCTAGCAAGGTGGGAACAGATAACCTTTCCAGCTCTGCATATAATAAACACTCGGGGTTTGGAGGTGCAAAACATATACTGGATTTCTTAGCCAGAGAAGAACTCCTGAGAGGAGGTCCTAAGCAGAAGATAGTATGTGTGCACAATAGACAGCTGTGAGATGCACTCTACTACAGGGTTGCAGGGTGGTCTAGTAGTTACAGTTTTGGAGTCCTTGCTGGCTTGTCATTCCCAAATCTGGGGATTGGATTACCCAGAAAACCTCATAGCTATCCAGTACAGCCCTGCTGCTGCTTTTATAAAGAGCCACAGCCGAGTAGCTTATAAAACAGAAGGGTCCAGTGGTGACAGAGGTAGCATGATGAAAAATAGGTGCAGGAAAATACAGTCATAGAACCAGAGAATGGTTTTGGTTTGAAGGAAACTCAAAGACCATCTAGTTCCACCATGCCCTCCTGCCCCTCTTCCATGGGAATGGACAACCTCCCCTAGACGAGGTTGCCTGAAGCCCCACCCAGCCTGGCCTTGAACACTGCCGGGGAGGGGGCAGCCACAGCTTCTCTGGGCAGCCTGTGCCAGTGCCTCACTGCCCTCACAGGGAAGTTTTTCTTAGTATCTAATAGAAATCTGCCCTCATTCAGTTCTAACCTGTTAGGTCTTATCACTGCACTCCCTGATAAACAGTCCCTCTCCATCTTTCCTATAAGATCCATTTAGGTGCTACAAAGTTGCAATAAAGTCTCTCTGGAACCTTCTCTTCTCCAGGCTGAACAAGCCCAGCTCTTTCAGTCTGTCTTCAGAGGAGGTGTGCTCCAGTCCTTTGATCACATTTGTGGCCCTCCTATGGACCTGCTCCAACAGGTCTGTCTCTTTCTTGTACTGGGGATCCCAGAGCTGGGTGCACTACTCCAGGTGAGGTCTCACCAGAGCGGAGTAGAGGGAGAGATTCATCCCCCTTGTCTTGTTGGTCATGCTGTTTTTGATGAACCCTGTTGTGTGGTTGGCTTTCTGGGGTGCACGTGTGTAGTGCTGACTCATGTTGAGGGTTTTTTTCAATTGTTCTACGCTCCCATGCCCTTCCCCTCAGGGCTACTGTCAATCCATTCCCTGCCCAGCCAGTGGTTATGCTTGGGATTGCATCTCACAAGGTCCTGCATGTGGACTTGGCCTTGATGAATTTCATGGGATTTGCATGCCAAGGTCACTCTGGATGGCATCCCTTCTCCCCAGTGTGTTGACCACACCACTCAGCTTGGTGTTCTCAGCAAATTGCTGAGGGTGCACTCAATCCCACTGTCTGTGTCACGGATGAAGATGTTAAACAGCGCCAGTACCAACCGCTGAGGAACGTTGCTTGTCACTGTTCTGCACTTGGATACTGAGCTGTTGATTGCAGCTCTTTTGAGTGCAACCATTCAGGCAATATCTTACTCACCAAGTGGTCCATCCTTTGAATCCATGTCTCTCCAATTGAGAGACAAGGATGTTGTGCAGGAGAGTGTCAGATGCTTTGCACAAGAAGGAAGAAGGGATGAGAGGAAAAGCCAAATATACTTTTATCAGTGGGGCACTGTTAAAATCAATCACATCTTCTACAGGAGAACAAGGTGTGTAACACTCAGCCCTACACTGGTTGTCTCCATTAATTTTTCAAAGTGGAAGTGGAAAACTGGGGCTGGTGTGGGAATGCGTCTACAAGAGAAAGAATTTCCATTCAGTCATCTTCCTTGAAATGTGATTTTTTTTTTTGGTTTTTTTTTTTTGTTGTTGTTGCTGCTGATCTGGACCTGCTGATAAGCAGCGTTACATGTTCAGGCAGGTCAAAGCATGTGAATCCTGTCAGCTGAGTTAAGCATTGGCCTCTCTTTAAATGTCTTCCAGGTTTAGTATTCTCCAAGGTCACTGTGTTCTAGCTTTTACTGTGTCTGCTGTGGGCAAGCAATGTAGTATTTCATTAGGCAGCTGGGACACAATGTGGTTACACGAGTGCAGCAAGGAGGCTTTGAACTCCCAGCAGCAGGCCGGCTGGCAGTACAGCTGGCACATCCATCTGAAGCCAGGCTTGCATCTTGTCCCGGGAGGTTGAAGGAGATGGAGTCCTGTAAAGGAGTGAATTGGCATGTAAAAAATACTGATGGATAAGTAGTTCACTGTAGTAGGTTCAGAGGAACAGCATGCTGACACGTCCAACTTAACCATTCATATATAATCTAGGCTGGCCTGGGCCCCACACTGTGGTGTAGCGTGTTTGCATGTCCCCTAGCTATGCAAAATGCAACTTTCCTTGAAAAGACATTGTAGTTTTGGGTTGGCATGGGAAGGTTTTGGTAGCTGAGGATTGGGGCTGCAGTAGTAGCTTCTGAAAGAAGCTGCAAGAAGATTTCCCCATGTCTGACAGAGCCAATACCAGCTGGTTCCAAGATGGACCTGCTTCTGGCCAAGGCCAAGTCCATCAGCAATGGTGGTAGCACCTCAGAGGTAAAAGAGTTAAGAAGGAAAGGAAAAAAAATCCAACAAAAAAACCCTCCAAAAAACTGAGAGGCAGCTTTTTCAGCCAGAGAGAGGAGTGAGAAGATAGAAGAAACTTTGCAAACACCAAGGTCAGTGAAGAAGGGGAGGAAGGCACTACAGACACAGGAGACATTTCTCTGCAGCCTGTGGAGAAGACCATGGTAGAGCAGGCTGTCCCCCTGCAGCCCATGGAAGAGGGGAAGATTCCACCTGCAGCCTACGGCAGACCCCACAGTGGAGCAGGTAGAGATGCCTGAAGGAGGCTGTGACCCAGTGGGAAGCCTATGCTGGAACGAGTTCCTGGGAGGGCCTGCAACCCACAGAGGGAGGACCCCATGCTGAAGCAGGTTTGCCAGGGGACTTGTGACCCTGTGGGGAACCATGCGGGAGCAGTCTGGTCCAAAGGTCTGCACCTCATGGGAGGGACCCATGCTGGGCAGTTCATGAAGTCCTGAAGTCCCCTTGGGAAGGAGCTTACAATAGGAAGAGTTGGCTTTAATTCCCAGCCCTGCCACAGCTTTGCTGCTGCTTTGGTGCTTCTTTGGCATATCATCAGGATGAACAGTACTGCGCAGAGCTATTATGAAGGTGTTGGAATGAATACACTCTTCCAGTACTTTGAAATAGCAGTATCAAAATTGCTCACGTGAGCAGAGCAGGTGGTAGTATGCTGCTTCTGCTGTTTGCTTTCCATTATGGGTATATCCTGTCCACACGCTTTGGGCACACTGTAGGTTTAGTGTTTTAAGGACTCCTTAGAAGCTGATCGAGAATCCGGTTTCCTCATGTGCAGGTTTTGGCTGGCATAATTTTCTTCACAGTAGCTACTATGAGGCTGTGTTTTGGAAACAGTGTTGGTAACACAGGGATGTTTTAGTTACTGCTGAGCAGTGCTTATACAGAGCCAAGGCCCTTTTTGCTTCTCACACCATACCACTGGTGAGTAGCTGGAAGTGCAGAAGGAGTTGGGAGGGCACACAGCTGGGAGAGCTAACCCCAACTGACCAAAGGGCTATGCCACACCATATGATGTCATGTTCAGCATATAAAGCTGGGAGAAGGACTTCTGGAGAGATGGTTTTTGTCTTCCCAAAAAAAACATTACATGTGATGAAGCCCTGCTTTTCCTGGCAAAGGCTGTACACCTGCCTGCCATGGGAAGTGGTGAATGAATTCCTTGTCTTGCTTTACTTGCATGTGTGGCTTTTCCTTTACTAATTAAACTGGTTTTATCTCAACCCACGAGTTTTCTCATTTTTACAATTTCAGTTCTGTCCCACATCCCACCAGGGGTAAGTGGCACCTGAGTAGTAGCAAGTCATTTCAGTAGCCTTTTAGAGGGATGGAAGTGGGGTGATAGTTGGATGGTAGTTGGATTGCTTTGAATGAAGGTGGATTTATCCTCCCCCACCAATAAGTCTAGCTTTTTCCACATGCAGTGAAGCCATGTTAATAAAATAGATTTAAAATGTTTTCTTTCAGCGCCACAGAATGTCTTTTTGGAATGGTTAAAAGTGGAATATGTGCATCAGAATTGCAACAGCTGTGTGTTCATGAATGAGTACAAAATCTGTTCTGTAAGCAACAACCAAATAATTGCCTAGGAGAAAAGGAAATACCAGAATACTTCCTTACTCTCTCTACTGTTCTGTTAATGTTTCTGTTAACCTTGTGTGATGCTGCTGCTGTTTGTGTTGTTTTGTATTTTTTTAAAAAAGTGTTTTCACATTAAATGATTTCCTGAAGGTAGATTGTTAATTTCTGTTGATTTCACTTTAGCACAGATTTTATGAGGATTGATAGTGACCCAGCTGTAGCATGTATGATTGTATTTTGCCTCTTAATAGTTCTCTGTTCCTCCAGCAGGGATCAGATTGTCATGTTTGAGGAGATTATCTTCTAAAACATAATTACTTTAGAGCATAGTGCTGCACCAAAGTGACCCTCTACATACTTCTACAGGGGAAAAGGTAGGTGATATATCAGGATTTCTCCATTTTCAGGGCTCTGATCAACATAAATTGAATTTTTGGAAAACAGAACAGTATTTCACACTTCTGTCACCAATGGGTGTGTTGAAAAATAGCGGGGAGGGTATGACCCTTTAGATTAGGAAGGGCTCTAGTAGATGCTACTGCATGGCCTGAACTTAGTGTTCCTGAGTGCTTTGTCTCCCATGGTTAAATAAGTGACACTGGGTCATGGTGGCTTTTACTTGAAGCATATGGGCCGTGTTGTTGAGTTTGTGCTTAGTGCAGGGAGTGATGCCCAGTGACTGCTTGAGTTGTGGCAGAGGCAAAGCTGAAGAGAGGAGTATCTGGCAATGCATGCTGAATACCAACTTGGCAAATCAGTCCACAGGTCATCTGAGTAGTAACTTGAAAGTGCTTCTGAAATTTCTGTACATGTTCCTGTAGGCTTCTTGAAGCGTGAAGGCAGAACACACCCTTTGTTTCTGGATGTGATGTTTGCCAGGTATGCAATAGGTGGTGGCTGAAGTAGATTTTGGAAAGTGCGAAGTGGGTTAGAAGAACAGGTCCTATTAGTCTCAACAGGATTTGCACTCTTAGGTCCTCTGTCTGCATCTGAAAATCTTTGCTCATTAGGGCTGTCTGGGATAGACCAAAATATGTATAATACTGGATTCTGAAGGAGCTATTTAAAGTGCCCTGTTCTTTTAAGTGCTAACACTAGGTCTGAATCTCCTCGTGGTTACTTTGCCTGTGTTGTGACAGGCTCATCATCAGTGGTGCTGCAGAAGAAGCTGTGAAAAAGTGATTTTCCCAGCTGTTACAAAAGTGCAATGTATCTGCTTGGCTTTCTGGGGGCGAGAAGACTTTTTGCTTGTTGTTTGGCTTTGTTCTCAGCTGTGTTGCTATGTAACAAGGATGGAAAGGAAGTACGTCAGCATGCTTTTTGGCCTAGAGCAGAGGTGAAGGTCATGGCTTGCTTTCCAAGTGCTTTGTTGAGTATCTTTTCCATGTATTAGGCTTACAGCAGTGACATAAGATTAGACAAAGACAGGTGCAACCAAACATCTTCCTGTGAACCTTGGTGTCTGGGTTTTTTTGTTTTGTTTTCCTTTTCTTTTTGAAAACTTTGGATTGGTTTAACTCAGATTAAGAGAAATTTAAACCTCTTGCACATACAGCTCACACTTTCTGTTATGAGGTAGTGTTGTCGTTACAGGATATAAAATGGGAGGGAATTGGAGAAGACAAGTTACATCCTTGCATTCTGTAGTTTAAATGGTCCTTCAGCACAGTCTTGGTGTTTATGCTTATTCTTTCTCCCCACTGGATTGTTCTTAGCCCTAGGCAAAGATACCCTATTTTCTCAGTTATGACTTTTAATATTACAGGGAAAAGTGGGTGGGAAAGGGTTGCTTTTTCCATTAAAGTTTTCAATGCTCTTGAAAGATCTTTGTTTTGAAATGCAGTGTGTGGCTGTAAGATCAAGTTTTTGAGAATGAGACCTAGAAGGACCTTGGATTAGCTGAAAATCCTTTTGGTAGCTTCAAAATTACTTATTTTTAAGTTGTTATCCCATTCTATTTGTTCATAAAAGTTAAAGTTTGTTTTTAGAGGTACTGGCTTTCAAGGATGTTAATTGGAATGAAAGAGGCACAGGGTTTTTGAAATGCAGCTTTGAAAAACCTCACTCTGACATTCAGAAAGCTGTAGGGAAGGACTCCTGGTCTTGTGCTGTGATCCTGATAACTTTTGATTTCATTCTGCCCAGCATTTTCTAGAGCACCTGCTTGCTTGCTAGCATGGTGGACATTAAAAGATCCAGCTGTTTTGAGCAGATTGCGTCTGGGCTTTTAAGTCATTGGTTATGTGAGGTAGTAGGGAAAGACTTATAAGTGTTTACCTGTGATGTGCTGTGAAAGCCAGTACTGTTTATCATCTACATTGAAATAAGATCATTTGGAAGTTGCAAGAAATTTTGGGGAGAATGTGAGGTCTGAATACTATGGCACAGAATCCTTTTCTGTCTTTCTCTTCCATAATTATGTGAACTTCTGTGATTCAGGGGAAGGTAAGAATGGCTGCTGCCATTCCAGTCAAGGGAAAGATGCACATGTGAGAAGACTAGGCGTGCTGTGACACCTTGGCAGCAAATCACATCTGCTACCAAGATTTAAACTTGGTTTTTGCTTCTTCTCTGCAACCTCTCCTGCCAGACCTCTCCAGCAGGAGCCTTTCCCTCTGCAGCCTGCTAATTGCTTCTGACAGCATCAAGCTTCTTGCCACCAAACTTCTTGCGTTGAGGAGCTGGCTCTGTGGCAGCATGGCAAATCACAGACGAACTGCTGGTTACTGTTACTGCTTCTGCTGTTCAGCCTGCTGCCCAGGTTCGATGGGGCATGGCAGCGCTGGCATCCAGGCGCTTGTGTGGGGCACAGGTTCTCATCCTGCTTTTTAGCTGTCCGAGCAGGAACCTCAGGCAGCCTGCACTAGGGATGCAGCCTCAAGCACTGCTGGTGCTTGTGACTCTGTGTGTATGCATGTAGGCATAAGCTTGCTAGCATGGGTGAAGTCTTGTGTGTAGGACTGGCCACCAGCGCTGGGTGTACTGCCAACACATCAGAGCCTGAGAGGGAAGGTGGATGCTTGTTATCCATCTGTCAGAGCTCTCCTGTGCTGGGGATCAGCCTCTGCTGCTCTGTAAGACCACCCTGACTTTGCATTCAGACTTGCCTGGTTAGTACATGGTTGCATGCCAGTGGAGCATATGTGTGCATGCAGGCATGCTACGATGGTGGGAGGCCAGGTGAGTGAAGAGGATCTGAGAAAGACACGGAGTCGAGGGGCAGGGTTTAACAGGGGGAGGGGTTGGAGAACTAGAAAATCATAACTTTTTGTGTGAAACTTGTTCCTTTGGGTTTGTTTGGTATTTTTTTTTTCATTTGCTGTAAATACTTGTGGCTGGGACCTGTGAGTGGTGGAGACTGATTCAGTCCCTTGGCTGCAGTCACGTTTTCAGCCATCTTTTCTGGTTGCTGGAAATAAGTTTTGAGCATGCCTGTGCTGTAGAAATGAGTTCAGTGGCCTGTGAGCTCTGTGGATATGCATGAATGGTTTCTGGTCAGTAACTAAATTAACAGCTAATTTACCAATACTTGGTATGTTAAGTAGGTTTATAAATAAACGGATTTATTTAATTAAATTAATAGAATTGAAATTGAAGGACCAAGTATATGCCTGCCATTGGCAGTTACTAAAATTCCTGACTGATGTGGTTTTCAGATAGATTCTGTGGAGTACTGAGCTCGTATGATGTGGATGTGTTTATTGTTATCAGGTGTCTTGATCCAGAGACAATACTAACCACCATTACATAGCAAATTGCCAAGGTTAAATTATTCTGTCATGTAACAAAAAAAATTTCAGATCTTGTGAGCATACCAAGTTTAATGAATTTACCATGGAAAGTATACTTTTCTGTAGCCTGTCTTCTCAGATATTAATCTTTGGGAAGATTACTTTATTATTTTGGACACTGGCTTTCACTCTGCATACATTTATTTTCTCCACACTAGATGGCTCTTAATTATTTTGTGTGTGATATTCTGTTTGTTAGCTAATTCCAGTTTCATATTACAGCAGCACCTGGAACTTTTTTAATAGGGAGATGCAAATAGGCAAAAAAGACTAGAGATTGGAGCAACCTGTCAGCACGATTGTTGACTTCATTTCCATGCACAGTTTTGCAGTGATGGAAAGATCCAGTATTCTGGTGTCACTTGAAACATTAAAGCTCCAGCAAAGTAACTAGAGGTAACTAAGGCAACAAGCTGCTTAAAAAGATAAAATCCTTTCATATTATGTCAGTTCAAAATGGAGATGGACTTGAAGAGTTCGGTTGATACAACTTTAGTAGGAAATGCCAGTTTGAACTACTTTGTTTCTTTGTGTCCATGATTTCTGATTTCAGTCTGTGAAAACAGAACTTGCTTCCTTTTTGCCTTTGATTGGCTAGACATGGGTAGTACCTAGGTTTATGCTTAGGTTATTGTCAAAAGTTTGAGTCCCCTTTTCTTAGGAGTACAGGCTGAAGAGGATGGTAATCAGACAATGGTTTAGGTGTCAAAGGCTGAAGAACTATTTTGTGTGTTGCAACACAGAAACCTACAGTGGGAAAACATTAGCAAGCCATGTCAAGGCATCCCCTATGCCCTGGGTCCTAAAGACAAGAGACAGTCAGGCTATCAGGGAAACTATCTGAATGGCTCTCGGGGAGTTACAAGGTGTGGTAGGAGCTTGGTGTCAGGAATATCAGGTGTATTCTGCATCCAGGTGCTGCTGAGCCCATCAGCCTTTCCTTAACAGCAGTGTGTTACACTGTCTCCAGTTACTGTTTTCTTACCTGAAGAAGCAGTTGCTTGTTGACCTGTGGAAACCTCATTTATCTATGTTTCCCAAGGCAGGAGAGGCATACCAAGATGATGCCTGGAAATTGAGGCTAATGGTGCCTTAAATCCAGTGGTCGAGACTGTAGCACAGTTCAGTAGCACAGCATGGTTGGTACATGTGCTGTAGCTAAAGTCCATGTTTGGCATGAGTTGCTGTATGGAAATAAGAGCAGCAAATGTGCTGGAAGCTTTTCCTAAACAGCTGTAGTAGTGTGTCAGAGATGATGATGTTTTACATCTGCAGAGGAGGAGGACCTTTGCAGTTAGAAGTGCTAATTACCAGCAGTCCAAGTTTCTGGTAGTTCTCAGTGACCTGTTGCAGCAGGCTTAGTGCATCTATCTGATCACCCTTTGTAAAAGGGGAACCTGATGGTAGCATTGGGGCTGTTTGGGTCCTGTCGTTGTGTCCCTACCACCACCCTCTTCTCCCCCCCCCCACCCCCCCAGTGTGTTGTGCTTTCTGCAAAGGCTTCTTTTGTGTGTTACCTGTAGTGCTTGCCAACACCTTTGAAAGATGCCCCATTCTCCATTATGGGTTTAAGAACAGACTAGGGATGAAGGCTGTGTTGACATAAGAAAAGATACTTTCTTGTGTCAGCAGTTAGGAATTTAAAAGACTAAAAAAACCTCAGAGAAGCAGAGGTGGGGCTTCCCTTCTACTTCCCCCTCTCCCCCACCCACCCTGAGTAGCCCATTAATGTCTAGCTGCCACTTAAAACCATGGAAGAGTTTCAGAGGACTTACTGGGTTCATCTGAAAGAGTTATTGCTGTAGCTGATGCTTTGTTTTTATGTTCCTTTCCAAATGAAGAAAATCGACTGTACAGATTTGTGCTCATTTAAATCCAGCACTTTTTATTTGACTTGTTAAACAAAGAGTCTTTTTCTGGGGTAGATAAAGCCATGCTGCCTAATGAGCATGATAAGAAAATGCAGTGGGCAAAAGGCACAACAAGTGGCTCAGAATGAATATTCTGGTGTTCCAGACTTTTGAAGAACTCTCTCTCAGCAGGTCTGCACTGGTGCAAAGTTCCTTGTTATGGAGAAGTGTTCATTGCAGCATTTTGCAGCAGAGGAGCAAAAGCTGTGGTGGTAGGAAAGGAAAATAAAAAGAGAGAAATTCTTGAAAGAACAGCATTCACTTAGTGTCTGAGGATGGTGGAAAGGCTGAAGCAACCACTATTTTTAGTTAAAAAACAGTGCTTTTATGGTCCATCAGGGAAAAAATAGAACTGATATGGATTTAGCCAGTCAGTTATTGATGAGGGGAGGATGAAAGAATACCTGGTAAAATTAACAATTTCAAAACCATCTGAACCAGGTGACACACAGCCAAGGCTTCTAAAGGAACTAACACAGGATACCAGGAACTACTAAGCCAGCATTTTTGAACATTTATGGAGAACAAGTGAAATCCCACAAAACTGGATTAGGCATATGTAGTAATAGCTTTAACAATATAAAAGTGTGTCCTTGAAAATTGTTAAGCAGAAAGTTTGAATTAAAACGCATTTTGAAATGTAACGAAAGGTCAAAGATGACAATACTTATATTAAACTGTTTCTCAGCTATTCTAAACTGAAATTACGTTAGCCCTTTCTGGTGGTGAATTGCAGGCCATCTTGTGCAGTGCTATTGCAATGATCCTATCAGAAGGGAAAAATACACTAGTCTTAAAATGTTAATTATTTTTTTTCATGATTCCTTGGGTCTATTTTTGTGGTGATGGCTTTTAAGATGTACAGTCATTTCATGGATCATCATCTGATGTCCTTGGATGATGGGTCTTATCACAATTTAAGTAAACACTGAGGTGCACTAAATACATCTTTGACACAGTGGTCTAAGGGTTGACTCAGTGGATTTTGAGTGTCATGAGGTCATTCAAAATACAAGATTGTGCTGACCAAACTTTGATGGCCTCTGGAGCACAATTACGTGATAGTAGAGTAACTGGATTAACTAGACCGTAAGCATAGTTGTTGTTATGTTCCTTCCTGGATGCAAAATAAAAGGTGCTAATAATATTGTAAGGGCCTCTGCAGAGGGATGGTGCAGTCCCACCAGAGTCTGGGTATCTCTCGCAGACAGATTTAGAAGGGAGTTATGTTTTCACTTACATTTATTTGATTATCTTTCTTGCAGAAAGAGAACTATAAGTCCCATGTCGCAGAGCTGGGATGGCTTGTTCATTTCCATAGCAAAGGATAGGAATGAGAGAATCATTTGCCAGGTTGTACAGCCTTCAAGTTTTGTTTTACTTGGTTTGAAATGTTTAGGAACATGTATGCAAGTGGGCATACTAGCTGTGAGCCTCTTAACCAGTGGTGCTGCTATTTTTATGTTTGTACACTCACACTTTTCTAGTGTGCACATGAGACAAGCAGGAGCCTTGACAGGTAGCAGTGCTGTCTGCTTCATCTGAAAGGTCTCCTGGAAGGGATTTTGCAAGGGAGTTGCAATAGAGGCTGCAGAGGATTTGGGTTCCAGGTTTGGTACTAAGCTTTGATGCTGACCAGAGGACATACCATGGGAATGAGTTGTCTCCCTTGGATCTTACTCTCACCATTTAAGGACAGGTGTGGAAGCACTTCCTTCCTCAATGCTTCTTGCCACCTGGCAGAGCATCAATACTCTCATGTTAGGAGAATCTGATACATCAGCATTGCAGCTTGAACTTGATACTGAAACGTGGATGCCTGTTTCACTTGAGTCTGGGACGTATGGACAGCCTGATTATAAAAAGCAAATTTGACAGCCGTTGGAATATGAGGTGAAGCACTGAGCATGGGACTGTCAGGATTGGACCCTACCATTTCCCTCCCCACCTCTGGAGTAGCATAAAATTTGGAGCATTATATTGTGTTCTGGCTGAGCTTGTCAGGTCTCCAACCCACCAAAAGCACTTTCACTGACTCTGGGACTTACTTGGGTGGTCACACAATCAAGTTTCAAGCCAGCAGGTCATGCACAAACAAGAAGGGAATAATTAAGTTTGGAAGAGGGGGCTTGGAACTGTAAAGGAATTTATATAGAGCTCGGGTTTGTGCAATAGGAAGAGGAGCTTCAGCAAATATATCAGAACCTTCTCAATGTACTCATACAGCATGAAATCCTTGTGAGTGCATGAGGGAGGGTAAAAATGAGGAAGTGAGATACTAGCAAAAGTGTTATACTTAACTTGAGGTACTGCTGAGCTAGAAGATTGTAGCTGATTAAGACTGATTTTTTTTTTTTTTTTTTCTTTTTTTTTGGACAGTAGTGTGCATGCACATGACAAAAATCTTTAATGTCTTCTGTTCTTGGAATTCACGTGTACCTATAGTAGTTTATAGTTCTCCACTGGGCTCACAGAGACCCTGGAATCACACAGAATCACAGAACATAAGGAGTTGGAAAGGACATCAAAAGATCTAGTCCAACCCCCTTACCAGAGCAGGATCACCTAGACTAAATCACAGAGGAACACATCCAGGTGCGTTTTGAATGTCTGCAGAGAAGGAGACTCTACAACCCCACAACTGGGCAGCCTGTGCCAGTGCTCTCATCACCCTCACAGTGAAAAAGTTCCTCATTCACATGGAACTTCCTATGATCCAGCTTGCACCTGTTGCCCCTTGTCCTACTGCTGGCCATCATTGGGAAGAGCCTGACTCCATCCTCCTGACTCTCACCTTTTACATATTTGTAGACATTAATGAAGTCACCCCTCAGTGTCCTCCAGGCTAAAGAGACCCGGCTCCTTCAGCCTTTCCTCATAAGGAAGGTGCTCCACTCCCTTAATCATCTTGGTGGTCCTGCACTTGACTCTTCCAAGGAGTTCTATGACCTTCTTGAAATGAGGGGCCCAGAACTGGACACAATATTCCAAGTGTGGTCTCACCAGGGCAGAGTAGAGGGGGAGAAGGACCTTCTCTTGATCTACTAACCACACCCTTGCTAATACACCCCAGGATGTCATTGGCCTTCTCAGCCACCAGGGCACATTGCTGGCTCATGGTCACCCTGCTGTCCATCAGGACCCCCAGGTCCCTCTCACCTACGCTGCTCTCCAACAGGCCAGTCCCCAAACTAAAATGGTACCTGGGGATGCTCTTCCATAGATAAAAGACCCTACACTTGCTCTTGTTAAATCTCATTAAACTTCTCCCTGCCTGGCTCTCCAGCCTGTCTGTCTTGCTGAATGGCAGCACAGCCCTCTGTGTCAGCCACCCCTCCCACTTCTGTGTCATCACCAAACTTGTACACTCTATTCCCTCATCCAGGTCATCAATAACTACATTGAACAGTACAGGTCCCAGTGCCGACCCCTGAGGGACTCCACTCCACATACAGGCCTCCAGCCAGACTCTGTCCTATTGATCAAAACTCACTGGCTTCCTCCCTTCAACCACAGCTCTCAATCCACCTCACTACTCAATCTTCTAAACTTCCTCACGTTAGCCACGAGGATGCTGTGGGAGATGGTGTCAAAAGCTTTACTGAGGTCAAGGTAGACCACATTTACTGCCCTACCATCATCTATCCACCTGGTTATATCCTCATAAAAGGCTATTAGATTAGTCAAACAGGATTTATCCTTGGTAGAACCATGTTGACTGCTCCTACCACTCTTATCCTTGATGTGCCTAGACAGCACCAAGAATAAGTTTTTCCATTACTGTTCCAGGGATGAAAGTGAGGCTGATGGGTCTGTAGTTACCTGTGTCCTCCTTGCCCTTTTTGAAGACTGGAGTAACACTTGCTTTCCTCCAGTCCTTAGATACCTCTCCTGTTTCCCAGGACTGGATGATGGATAGTGGCCTAGAAAACCACAGTGGGGTTGATCTGCAAAACTTCCAGAGACTTCTGAAACATTTTGGGAAACTTAAATTTCCTTTATTCATATCAAGTTCAAATTGCTCATCAGGTGCTAGAGATTTGACCCCATTTCAGTTTTTTTGTATTTATATGAGAGTTTAAAATGCTGTTCTGAGGGATGGTGATTGTTTTATCTGTAAGAAACAGATATTCTTCTACGTAAGGTTCCATGACAAAATGTTTGGTGGGAATTTATTTTTCAATACCAAGTGTGTTTAACAACATAGTAAGTATGACATTCGCTGTAGGAAATCTTTGTTGTCCTGGTACGTTTGTGTTTAGTTCTATTTAGTCATGAATGGTGGAAAAAGCTGCCTGGAAAAGCAGCATTGTTAAAAGCATTTCATGTCTTGTATAGGTTGATGGGTGGTTTTGGATGAGCTTTCTTAGGGGAACGTCTAGAAAGATTCAGCTTTCCTTCTAAGTTGAAGTATTGCTGTTTCTGAAAAAATTAGGTAATATTGACATCTTTCTGTTTTTAGGAAGTTCCCTGTCCTGCTTGTGTAAGTAGGCAAAAAACCCCTAATGATGAGCTTGAGTGAAAAAGCAAGCTAATGCCCCTGTGAAGTTTGTAGCTACTGGAAAGTGCTACAGGGAGAGGTTGGAACTGGTTTTGCTTTGAAGGGCAAATAAGCACCAATTTGGAAACATAATCCTGATAAGGTGTAGTGAAAAACAACACCGACATAAGGGTGCATTGTGTATTGTTGTGTGTGTTGTCTTTGAGAAGGTCTGGGTCAATCTGCCAGTGACTGTGACACAAGTTACTCCAGTGAGGTCCCTCACTGTTAATGACTGTGGTAAAAGTGTTGCTTCCCTATTTGGGGACCACACATCGCAGGTTAGCAAATGCCAGATGTCCTATTCCAAGGAGACAACTTGGGCTCACAAATAATTTCTAGTTGGAAAGGTTAAAGATTAAAACTGATCAAAAATACCAACAGGGCAGAATTTTTCCCAAGATGATAGAATTTATAGAAGTTTGTGAATTCTAGGAGATTGTTTCTTCTGTCTGTTGGATTTTGACATGTTTTTCAATGCCAGCTTCATTTTTCGTGTGTGTGAGTTTGGGGGTAGCATTTTAATCCTTTCATGTATATGATTATTTTTTAAAAAAACAGCTGTAGGAGCTTTATGGGGGTGATGCATACAATATTTGAAGGCATGGACAGCTTGTGTTTCTTACCTATTCTGTTTCACAATCCAGAGTGAAGTAATTTCTGAATTCTCTTATCCTTAGTCCAGTGTCACTGTATAGACACATGGCTTGTTGACTTTCATCTCAGGTATTCTGAAGAGCATGAGCATAAGGACCTTCAGTAGATGTTGCTTGATATAGAGAAGATGCACATGTAATAATGTGTAATGATGTAGGAGAGAGGCATCATTCTGTAGATATTTGGAGTGTATAGTAGTAATGAAGCTTAATCCAAGACTTTGTATATGGTGTGTTCTCATTCAAATTTAAGTTTTTCAGAGTAGGCTTTTTGAAGTGCAAGCCATGTCTGTACTGCACAAGCATTCTTGAGGGTTTGTTGTTTAAAAAAACTTTAAAAAAATTACTTGGGAGTCCCTGGGAAAAATCATGTTACTCTTAAAAGTACAGCTTGCCAGAATTTACCCAGCTTGGGTAAGAGGAACATTTCAGTCACTTGAATACTGGGGCCCTGATTACCTGCTTATTTTGTTTCCGTCACAGTTTTAGCAGGTATTCACCATGCAACTGCTGTTGGTTTTATGTTATTTCCAAAATTGGATTTGGAGAATGATGATTCATGTCCTATTAGGCCTTCAAAATCTTTTGCACAATTCTGAGTGCACCAGAGATTCTTGCTATGGTGCTGAAAATTACAGACTGTAAGCCAACATATTCTTGCATTTCTGTATGCTAGGGCTTGCTGGTTGAGTTGCTACAGTTACATTGCAGCTTTTCCACAAACCGTCTGAGAAACACTGGCACAGGAAAACTCCCCAGGTGTTCCCTTCCAAGGCCTAGGTATAACATGCCCATGAGGTAAATTTTGCCATGCTTTGTTCTTGTTTTACCACCACATCTCATCACACATTTTATTCTTAACAGTCAGACTTTTGTAATCTTGAAGACATTGTGAAAATGATGACCTCTTGGTAGATATATCTGTTTTTCTCAGGAGTCCTTGAGCAAATTTTTATCCAGGACACTTACCCTGACAGTGAGTGTGTGACCATGTTCTGGAACTGCTGAGGGGAAGGTGACCTGGTGTGGCCTTTAACAAAATTATTTGACTATTTAGGGCTCAAATGAGCTAAAGAAGACTGAGTTAGCCCATTGTTGGGACTGCTGGGTGCCCAGCTTACTGAGGTGATTAAGAAGTCTCTGTTAGTCTGAAGGGTATGAGTTCAGAGTTACTCCATAATTGACTTTCCTGACAAAATCTCCACAAAATTTTTCTGTGATGCTTTTTGTTCCAATCCATTCCAAGTCACAGTGTTGGTAGATGCCTATTACAAAGCTACTGCAATCCAATTTAAGCTAACATTTTTCTGACTTGGTACTTTGATGGACTGCAGTTAGTTTTTGGCGATTTAACGTCTTTTTAAAAACGTAGTCAGCAGGGGAAGGAAAATAATAAAGGCCTATTGTACAGCAGATAAGTCTTGGGGTTAGCAGGGGAAATAAGAATAATTTTTCTGGCTCTGAGTGCATTGAAACTGGCACAAAAATCCAGAGGCTAAAATCTCATAATTTGAGAGCAATAGCTTACCTGATTGTAGAATTGTAGATTGGTCTGGATTGGAATGGACCCCAAGGATCATAGAGTTCCAACCCCCTGCCACAGGCAGGGCCACCAACCTTCAGGCCTGGATCTACACAAGGTTGCCCAGGGTCCCATCCAACCTGGCATTGAACACGTCCAGGGATGGGGTGTCCACCACCTCTCTGGGCAGCCCGTTCCAGCACCTCACCACTCTCCCTGTAAAAATCTTCCCCCTAATATCTAATCTAAACCTTCCCTCCTTTAGCTTTAGTCCATTCCCCCTTGTCCTGCCATTATTTACCCTTTTAAAAAGTTGATTCCCTCCTGTTTGTATGCTCCCTTCAGGTACTGGAAGGCTGCAATGAGGTCCCCCCACAGCCTTCTCTTCTCCAGGCTGAACAAGCCCAGCTCCCTCAGCCTCTCTTCATAGGGGAGGTGCTCCAGACCTCTAATCATCTTTGTGGCCCTCCTCTGAACCTTCTCCAAGAGTTTGACATCTTTCATATATTGGGGGCCCCAGATCTGGACACAGGACTCCAGATGGGGCCTCATGAGGGCAGAGTAGAAAGGGACAACCACCTCCCTGTTCCTGCTGGCCACCCCTCTTCTGGTGGAGCCCAGTATTGTCCTTCCAAGCTGCAAGAGCACACTGCTGGCTCATGTTAAGTTTCTCATCCACCAGAATCCCCAGGTCCTTCTCAGCAGGGCTACTCTCAAGAAGCTCTTCTCCCAGTCTGTATCTATGTCTGGGATTCTTCCAGCCCAAGTGCAACACCTGACACTTGGCAGTGTGGAACCTCATTAGGTTCACCCGGGCCCATCTCTCCAGCCTGTCAAGATCCCTCTGGATGGCTTCCTTTCCTTCTGTTGTGTCAACCACACCACTCAGCTTGGTGTCACCCGCAAACTTGCTGAGGGTGCACTCAATTCCATCATCAATGTCACTGATAAAGATGTTAAAGAGAACCGGTCCCAAGACAGACCCCTGGGGGACCCCGCTTGTCACCAGCCTCCACCTGGACATAGACCCATTGACCACCACCCTTTGGCTACGGTCTGTTAACCAGTTTCTTATCCACTGGATGGTCCACCCATCAAATCCACATCTTTCCAGTTTAGAGATAAGGATGTGATGGGGGACTGTGTCAAAGGCCTTGCACAAGTCCAGGTAGATGACATCGGTTGCCTTCCCTTTATCTACTGATGCTGTCACTCCATCATAGAAGGTCACCAGATTGGTGAGGCACGACCTGATCTGTGAGATTTCTTGCAAATCAATTGAACTTAGACAGTCACTTAAAATTTCTGAGGGAACCTTTTTGGCATGAAGGAAACAAAAGAACCCCAGATACTTTCTAACAATAAACAGGATGGTTTTCAGAAGTGCAAAATGCCCAGCAGTTCCTTGGTTGCGCTGGCAGCAGGTGTGTTTTCATGGGTCTGAAAAACAATATTTTAGATTTTTCCACATCTTGGTGTGTTCAGTTAAGTAGGACCACTGTCCTGATGTGGACAGGCAGGGAGTTGAGGGAAGGTGCTGGCTGGCAGTGGAGGCAGCTGGCTCATTCCAAGATCCTTTCCCAGCAGTCACACAGCACAGCTGGTGGCTTGTAAATTCCCATGCTACCTTGGGGTAAACTAATTTTTCTATATGGCTGAGCTCACAGTTGCTATGAATAGCACAGTGTTCACTGTGTTTCACTGTGAAAATTTTGTCAGCTATTCCTCTTGGAAAGCTTTTGCACTGAGAACTTCCAGCCTCTGATCTGCCTGAAACTAGCTAGGGATCATTTCAGCAGCTCTTGTTTGAGGTTTGTCTTGGCTAGGCTACCACTAATATAAACTTTCCCCTTGACCCCTCTACCTTGAAAAGGTCGACTTGCTCTTCTGTGCTCCATTTGGAAACCAGAAGCTTCTCTTTTAGAAGCTCCACGTTGCTTTTGACATAAACACTGTTTCAAAGTCGTTCTGTTTCGAACTGGAGCCAGAGTCCTGGCCTAATTGATCTGTTGAGTGGAAAAATGTTTTATCAATGCTGAGGGTTTTATATGGAACATGCTTTCCCAGCTGGCAGAACTTCAAGAAAATCTGAAGTGTCTTGTTGCATGGTTACCAGAAGGCGTACGGTAACTGTCTGAGCTTGTTCACTACACTGCAAGGCTAAACTGTTTATTAACTTTATAGTCCTGATTTGCTCATGCTTATGTGAGTTGTGCAAGTAATGTACATCAGTTTTACAGAAAGAGGAGGAATTACTCAAGCCAATGAGAACTTTATTTTCTTGTGCAAAAGGTGCACAGAACTGGTGAGAGTTGTTTCTAATTTCAGAATTCTGTATTTGGAAGACATGCTACTTGTAGCAATTTTCTAAACTGCTGCCAAGTTTAGTCCTAAGCTATGCATGGCCTGTGCTAGAGAGGACAAGTGAAAAAATAATCAGTGCGGCGAAGAGAGGACCTGCAAGACCTTTTCTTTTATCTAGCAGCACTCCGAAGAGCATCTGTGGTTGAGTGAAAGAAAAGGAGGCCAGATCCCAGGACATCAATACCAAGTTTGTTTAGTTTCATTGATGGCATTTTAGGAAGGTAAAAAATACTGCTAAATGTTATCCTTGAAGATGTGGAGAGAGGCTGGACTTTGGCTGTTATTAGCTTACTCTTCACAATGTCAGACAGTGATATCATCATCATTTCTACATTTAAAAAAAGAATATACAGTTTCAAGAGCCAAATTGTTCCTTTCTTAGGGAATTTTTCTGTGAAGTTGTTTAAAAGTTTGTTGGTTTTTTAAATGTTTGCTTTAACCTCAGTATTTTAGTTTTGTTTCCACTAAATTTTAGAGTATCTGGCAGAAAAGAAGGAGGAGGAGGTGGACTAAAGTATGTCCTATTTTAGTAGAAGTTTTGTTGGGCTTTTTTTTTGTGGTTTTTGGTTGGGTTTGATTGGGTTTTTGTTTGCTTTTTTAAAGCAAAACAAAACATTAATTGCAGATTGTTGAATTTTAAAAATATCACCAATCTCAAACCAAGGAGCCCTAGTTTCAAATTTTTTCACTTTTCAACAGTGATGTTCTTTGCAATATGATTTTGAGATATCTGTGTTAATAAATACATATGTTAAATATATATTAAGTAATAAAAGAAGTGCTTACAACTAGCATACTAGTTAGACAGTCCTGTAAATTGTAAAGTGGACATACCCTAAGAGAAATATGGATTGTTAATATGTTTTTTTTCATTTGAGTAATTGTTCCCAAGTCTGATCTTGACCTGAGTTTAGGAACTATGTGGCAATGCTAATTCAAACCAAGCTGACATTGCTAAATGAAGAAATGCTGAGTAGGAGACAGGCAGGAGTTCTACATGTAGCGTGTTGAAGGTCCATATTTTTGCTTTGAACTTCAGTTCAGGACTGTAGAAACCTGAAAATTATACAAAGGGCTAGTCCCTCATTCTGATTGATGAGGTAAAAATGTATCTGATAAAGGTTTGTATTGTGAAAGTTTTAAAAACAAACTTTGCTAAAATGTTTGCAAAATCTTTAACAAAGATGGAATGAAAAAATTAGATCTTTTTCTAGTAATGTGCCAATATGCATTTTTACTTAGTTTATTTCCAGCACAGAACAAAGATTTTCTGCACAGGGATGAACTTCATGAAAGCTTAATGCATTCCAGAAGCATGAGGAGGAACTCCAGTGAGCACCTAGATGGAGATCTCTCAGGGACCAGGTGCAGCAGCAGGTTCATAGCCACACTTCTATCCCTATAGGGAGACAGGAACAAGTTCCAGCAAGGTCGTGGAGGTGTCCAGCTGTGAACTGCAAGCTGACCTGTGAAGTGGAAGACCAGTATATTCCACTGCTGGTGTTCAGTGCATAGTGGAGTGTTTATTTCTCCTGCTGTCAGAGGAAACATACATGCTTGTAAATTAAATTACTCAGACAAAAGGCTGTGTATTAATACAGTCTGTTTCAAGTAAATGAGTTGGACTTCTAGCAGTGCTGTAAGCAGTGTTCCTCTGATTCAGCATTATCTACAATCCTCCTTCATCAAGAGGAGGCTGATAAATTCGTTCACTGCTTCAGAAATGGCTGATAAAGTATTTGAAGTCCTTTGTTTTTATAGTTTCTAGTTGGAGAAGGGTTGGCTTGTATATTCCCATATAAATCTCAGATAACAACCAAAAACTTCAGAGTGTCTTTTTCTTCAGTTCTGGACACACTGCAAGAATATGACACCCAGATGTGCCAGGGTGAATTTGTTGTCAGCAGACCAAAGACCAAATTCTTCACTGCCATTACCTCTACCCACATCTGTCTGTCTGAATTGAGGCAAATGGGTTATCATCGAAGTGCCTTGGATCATTGTATTAAAGAGGTGCTCCTTCTGCTTGCTGTGCTGGCTTTTGAGAACAAAAGCCATAAATAAATTCAAGCCCTTGGGAAATGTGGACTTTGTAGGTAACCTAGAATGGCTTCCATTTCAAGGGGAGGGCGGCTGCTGGACCTTGTTTTCACTAACAAGGATGGACTTGTTAGGGAAGTGAAGGTCGGGGGCAGCTTAGGGCAAAGCAACCATGAAATGGTTCAGTTCATGATCCTGGGTGGAAGAAGCAAGCCAAAAAGTAGGATAGCTACCCTGAATTTTGGTAGAGCTAACTTTGATCTCCTCCGCCACTTAATGGGGGCTATCCCGTGGGCTACGCTGTTTGAAGGAATGGGAGCCTGCGAGAGCTGGCTAGCATTCAAACAGCACTTCTTCCAAGCACAGGAAAGATGCATCCCTTTGAGGAGGAAATGGGGAAAGAGAGGCAGAAGACCTGCATGGATGAACAGGGAGCTATTGAGCAAACTCAAAGAGAAGCAGAAGATCTATGAATCGTGGAAAAAGGGTCTGAGCACCTGGGAAGAATACAGGAATGTGGTCAGGGCCTGTAGGGATGCAACTAGGAAGGCTAAAGCTCTCTTGGAAATTAAGCTGGCAAGGGACATAAAGGATAATAAAAAGGGGTTTTTTAGACACGTGAACAGTAAGAGGATGTCCAGGGATAATGTAGGTCCCTTGCTGAATAAGGAGGGTGTCCTGGTTACGGGGGATGCTGAGAAAGTGGAGATATTGAATGCCGCCTTTGCTTCGGTCTTCACTTCAAAGGCCCCCCGGGACCCACAGACACTGGATGAGAGTAGGACTGATTGGGAAATGAAGAATTTCCCTCTGGTTCAAGTAGGGGAGGTCCAGGAGCGGCTCAAAGGGATTAATGCACACAAATCCATGGGCCCGGATGGGTTACATCCACGTGTGCTGAGGGAGCTGGCGGAGGTGATTGCTGAGCTGCTCTCTATCATCTTCGACAGGTCTTGGAGGACAGGAGAAGTGCCTGAAGACTGGAGGATAGCCAATGTCACTCCAGTCTTTAAAAAGAGCAAGAAGGAGGAACCTAGTAACTATAGGCCAGTCAGCCTCACCTCTGCCCCTGGAAAGGTAATGGAACAGCTTATTCTGGATGCCATCTCCAAGCAATTGGAAGAGAAGAAGGTCATGAGGAGTAGTCAGCATGGATTCACTAAGGGGAAATCGTGCTCGACCAACCTCATAGCCTTCTACGATCTCATGACAGGCTGGGTAGATGGAGGGAGAGCAGTGGATGTCATCTACCTTGACTTCAGCAAGGCCTTTGATACTGTCTCCCATGACATCCTGATAGCAAAGCTGAGAAAGCATGGGATACATGAGTGGACAGTGAGGTGGGTTGAGAATTGGCTGTCGGACCGAACCCAGAGGGTTGTGATTCGTGGAGTAGAATCTGACTGGAGGCCTGTTACCAGCGGTGTTCCCCAGGGCTCAGTGTTGGGTCCAGTCCTGTTTAATATCTTCATTGACGATCTTGATGAGGGAATAACATCCACCCTCAGCAAGTACGCCGATGATACAAAGCTGGGAGGAGTGGCTGACACGCAGGAGCACTGCGCTGCCATCCAGAGAGACCTGGACAGGCTGGAGAGCTGGGCAGTGAGAAACCAGATGAAGTTCAACAAAAGCAAGTGTAAAGTCTTGCACCTGGGAAGGAACAACTGTTTGTATCAGTACAGGCTGGGGGATGACCTGCTGGAGAAGAGCTCAGTGGAGAAGGACCTGGGGGTCCTGGTAGATGACAGGTTGGCCATGAGCCAGCAGTGTGCCTCGGTGGCCAAGAGAGCCAATGGGATCCTGGGATGCATCAGGAGGAGTGTAGCCAGCAGGTCAAAGGAGGTGATCCTCCCTCTCTACTCTGCCCTGGTCAGGCCCCACCTGGAGTATTGTGTCCAGTTCTGGGCTCCTTGGTATAAAAAGGACAGGGATCTCCTGGAAAGAGTCCAAAGAAGGGCTACGAAGATGATTAAGGGCCTAGAGCATCTCCCCTATGAGGAAAGGCTGAGTAAGCTGGGCCTGTTCAGCCTTGAGAAGAGAAGACTAAGGGGGGACCTAATCAAAGTTTATAATTATCTGAAGCAGGGGATGCAGGGGGAATCAGCCAGCCCCTTTTCAGTGGTCTGTGGGGATAGGACAAGGGGCAATGGCTGCAAGTTGGAGCATAGGAAGTTCTGCACCAACATGCGGAAGAACTTTTTCACAGTGAGGGTGACTGAGCACTGGAATAGGCTGCCCAGGGGGGTGGTGGAGTCTCCTTCACTGGAGATATTCAAGACCCGCCTGGACGCCTATCTGAGCAATATGAGCTAGGGAGCCTGCTTTGGCGGGGGGGTTGGACCCGATGATCTCTCGAGGTCCCTTCCAACCCCTACAATTCTGTGATTCTGTGATTCTGTGATTCATTTTGTTTAAGTGACTTGTATTCTCTGTCTCTTGTCCTCTGGGTGACACCCTTGATTAAGTTGTCTCTGCTAGTCACCTGAATCTAATCTTTAAAATGTGGTCCACATCTGGAAGGTTGCTTCATTTTTCTCTCTTTAGAAAAGTTTGTTGCAGGGGCTACAGGAAGCATTTCACCTGGTGCAACACCCCTTTAAGTGACTCAGACTCCTCTGAAGGCTGCAAATGGTGGGTTAAATCTCCTATTGGTATCCCCAGTCTCATTCGAAATTGAACTTCTCCTGCCTGTGGATGCAGGCCGGTGTTTGTACGACTTCCCTCATAGCAGGTGGGTTCAGCTTTCCAGGCTCTGAGAATGCTAGTCCAAACTTTATGCCTTGAAGGCAGCTCAGGCGCAGGCACCAGACAGATCTAGGGAGCTGCATTGCACTGGAGCGAGGAATCCTGCTTTCTTCTCAGCACTTGGTCTGCTGGACCATTACCATGACAAAGGAGGATTATTGACTTTCATAGTCATCATGCCTTTGATTTGAGGCTTGCTTTGATTTGAGGCAGTAGTGTTTGTTGGCCCAGAGAAGCAATGGCCTCCTCCAGGTGAAGAGCAAGGAGAGAAACACTTGTGAGAAGGAGGAGGAAGAGGATAAGAATTGGTTGAAGAGCCTGAATGGAAGCCCTAATGGATGCAGTTAGTCTCTGGGAAGGGCCCAAAAGCAACCCGTGATTCCTTAAGACAATTAAAAGCAAATCGTCCGGCTGAGTGATCCCAGAGCAAGGAAGATGCTCCCCCAGACTATAATTCAAGGGGCTGAATGGCCCTCAAAAACCGAGAGCAGAGAGGAAAAAAAACAGAAGATGAGGCAAATGATGGAACAGATGTGAGCGCTTTTGTTAGGAAGACTTGGAGGCTAGCGGGATGGCGATAGGCTAATTTGAGGCGCATAATGCCAGGTTCCTTTCATATGCAGAATAGCACTTTGATCCAGTGTGGATGAAAGTGCTGAAAAGTGGAGTGGATGGCGGGGGTCTTTTGTCTTTGACAAAAAAGGCATCTGCCGGGCTCTAACCCCCTTTTCCCCACCCCCTTAGCCTAGCAGGCCAGTCCAACAATGCTAGCAAAGGGGACAAGTGTCTCCTGACAGCTGAAGAAATCTCCAGGAGGAGAATGAGGCTTGCAGCAATATGTATACCAGAGAGCTTAATCGATTTTTTCCACAGTACAAAAAGGGAGAGGGTTGGGGGAAGACAGAGATCACAGTGGAAATGGGAGGTGGGAGGAAAAAAATCCCTTTCTAATAAACTTGTTACTTTTGTTCTCCGAATACATCTTTTCAGGAGATGCTTTGATGCTAGTATGAATACACTTAATGGAGCAGAGTAAGGTAGAGTTGCTGGAGGGGGAGGTGTGAAGTATGGAAGAATTGTTGTGCAAGGAGAATGAACATGGAGTGATTTCTGTGAATTCCAACACAGGAAAGACTTTGGAAGACTGCAATGACAAGATATACCTGGAAAACAGAAACCTACTTTCTGTACCACCTCTTGGAGAAGCTCAGCTCAGCACAAATCCTTGGGTTTGATTTCTAAACAAAATTGAAAATTTCTCTTAAACCTTTCTTTCTTTTCTGTTGTTGTCTTAACTCCTTGGATTCATTAGGAATGAAAGGATATCAGGATTGAATGGGGAGCTAGGAAAGCAAGCAGATTTGTGCTAAGAGAATACAACAGTTGCAGATCAACTGCTGATCTGGTCCATGCTTTTCATGCTCTGTCAACTTTCTTCAGTTTTTCATATCTGGTAAACAAGACTGAGATCTAATTCACACAGTTTGGTGGCTTTGTCTTCCTTAAGTATCACTTTGCACATAGTCTAATGTTTTCTTAGAGAAATAATGACAGATAAGAGTTATCAACCTCTGATCAGGACCCACCTCAGCAAATTAAATCCTTTAAGAACAGTAGGTTCAGGAATCTTCCTTCTCTTGAGATCCTGACAGTGTTTACCTATTACTGTTTACTGAAGATAACCTTCTCACCAGGCCACAGCTTTAAGCTGCACCTGGTACTGTAAACAGCTCCTCCTTCTTTATCCCCCCACCTCCTCTTTCTGCTGGGCAGTTAAAATTCCCCCAAGAATGTACAAGTGATACAGAAATGGAGAGAAGCTATCACATTCCTTTGAGAGGTTCTACACACATACTGATGCCAAATTGTAATCCTGTGTAGCTGCTCAGTAGGTATGCTGTGATCACCCTCCAGCACATCCCACCATTCTGTTCAGACCAGCTGATGTGGAGACTATTTTTTGGGAATAGCATTTCCAGCTGTGCAAAGTCTGATGGCATGAGTTAACTGTAAATCACTAAGGAGATACTGATGTTCTTTTGATTTCTGTCCATTTGTTGTACTTTGACTTGTCTTGCTCCCAGTGGTTGGACTGTAGTTGAGAATGGTGCAGAGGGACTTGGGTTGCTGCTGCTGCTGTCATCAGAGAAGCTGAGACCATATCTGTCCATCATAAAGGCAACGTGGAAGTCTCTCTGGGTGGGCTTCAGGTGGTTCTTTTATGACTTCTCAGGTGCTATGTACAGTGATAGGATAGAAGACTAGATCCAAATGGGGAAAAGCCGTGCTTATGAGGAAGTCTGGCAGGCCACCAACCAGGCTGTGGGGTCCATGGCAGCCTGCTGGATCCTCCATCCACAGGCAGCCATGGTCAGGTAAGGAGTCTTGGCAGTGAGCTTAAACACTTTCTTTGTTCTTTGAGCTGCAACATGAAGCACCTCATTGTGAAAGGTCTTTTGTCCTCAGCTGGGCAGGCAAGTTGCCATCCTGAGACTTTTCCATGTGTCCAGTATCAATTCTCCCATCTCCACACCAGAGAGATGTACTTTTAGCATAGACCAAAGAGCTGCCAAAGCTGCCTCTCCAGGACAGCTTTGTGTCATGCCAGCGATTAGAGATGTGAAGGGGGATGGGAGTGAGTTGCCTCTACTCCTGTGTAAACATGTGCAGTAATCCTCCATAAATGCAGGTAGTCATTGTGGTTTTAAACAGTGCTTTTGAGACAGATTATTCCCTGTTTACAATTTACTGTGTGCTGTTTTCTTATGGCAAGTGAGTAGGCATGAGGAAGAAAGATGCCTGTGTGGCAGGACCTTTCTGCTACAGTCCAGGCCAGGTCTGTTTGGAGAAGAGACTGAATCTCTTTCACCTGAAGCACACTACAAGGGAGGAGTGAAGAGATGTGCGTGTGCAGAGCAAGCAACAGCAGGAGTGCAAGCTGTGGGAGTACAGCAGAGAGAGGAAGATTTGCTTTGTTCTCATGACTCACCCGTCAGGATGATGTTTTCCCCACAGAGGCTGGTTATCCTCCACTGGTTTGTGTATGGATGAAAATCAAACAGTAAAGATTGCAAAGCCTCTTTGACGTGCTTACTTTTGTATTGAGGCAGAGCTACCTGACCAGCTCAGGAGAACATGACAGGTCGTACTTCTGTTCTGCGGACAGGGACTCTCTGGCCATTGTTTCAAAAGCTGCAGAGTCTAGGAAGGGCCACATTGCTTTAATGGTAAATTGTCCAAGCGGGAGCCACTATGTTAGTCAAATAACTTACAAAATAAGCCATTCCCATGGAAGTGTTTTTCGCTGGACTGACTGTTAACGTATGAGATTTTCCTGGCATGACCTAGCAGGTCCTGGCTGTAGAAACCCTGCATTTTGAGCATCGATTTGGCTTGTGTCAGTGAATCTCGGGTGGTCATTAACATCCATTAGGGCTTCTCTCTGTGGGAAGTGAAGCCAAACAAATGAAAAATGACAGTTTCAGAGTGCAGTAAACTCCAGCCTGCATGCAAGCTTTTGTTCAGACATAAAGTGTTTTCAATTAGTTTTTGTTTGATTTACTTCCAAATTAGACAGAGATCCTTTGCAAAATGGCCACTGGTTAGTTTAACGTTACTTTCCTGAATGTCTATCTGCAGGTATTCTTTTCATCAGGCACAGTTTGTACTAATGAAGTGAAGTCTTGCTCTTTTTAAAAACGTGCTAGGAGTGAATGTTGCTGTTCATGAACAGAACTAAGATATGTGGTTTCATTTTTGGTTAAATACACAGTGTTTTGGATCCAGATGAGCATCTCTAGCTGTAGTGGGGACAGTATGATTTCAAGTTTAGTGGGACCTGCACCTTTCTGTAGGAGACAGATTGTTATGCTTGGGGAGGGCAAATTACACCTGTTTGTTCCCACATCTGCGCTGTCCTGTAATCTCAAGATTTGATTCACATAATCTCAGTACACTAAGAATATGCATACTTATGGGAGAGTTCCATGGTGTTGGCAAATGCTTCAGTTCCAGAATGTTTATGATGGTGTTCAAGGCAAACATCCAGGAGGAGTTAATTACACAGAGCCCTTATCAGGCTGCAAAGAGTCGTCAGAGCTTGGAAAATAACCCTCCAAAGAGTAACTTGCGAAATGTGTTTCAAGACCTCAGCAGTATCTCAGCTTACTTCCTTTAGAATTAAACAAAATAAGCCAGTAGGTAGTAAGCAGGCTTGATACAGTTGTCTAGTTTTGGTGTGCAAACCAGTGGTACTTGAGTAAGTGCTGTAATCAGGAAACATGTCAGTGTTTTACATGTCATAAGCTGACAGAAAGCTGCTGTCTGTGTGGGCAGTACTGAGTTTTGCACCCCACCATTGTGCCTGCTGGTATCTCATGCTTTCTCTCCCAAGTCCTTCCCTGGCTCCCTGCATTTCCAGGGCTCAGTGTCTGTCTGCTGCAGTGGCTGGAGCAGCAAGGGAGAGGTACAGAGGTGCTGCATCATCTGTTTGGCTCCAAAGTGTTGCTCCAAACTGCTCTCTTGTGCCTTTTAAGTGGTAGACATCAGTGGATGTGGTGTGCATTGCCCTAGGTGGGAGGCAACTGGAGTGGCCCAGAGGCCATTGCCCTGCTGTGCTGGAGGTGAGGAAGCAGCAACACCTGCAGAAGACCTTTGCTGATCTCCTTTTCCTGTCAAGGGAGAGGCTCCTTGGGGGTAGGAGCTGTGTGGCAGCCACAATGATTCAGCTTGAAGCAAAGGGAATTGGGAGTGTTTACATTCCCAGGTGAAATCTTAGAATGAGGGAGCATGGGCAGCTCAGCCTGGGACAGTGTGGGGCTGCTGCCCTCAGGTTTCGCCTTCGGGCAGGGAAGGGTGGCTGCCTGAGTCATCAGAGTCATCATCCTGCTTTGCTGATGCCACCCCCAGCCCTGCCCCGCACCGCCCCCCCTCTTTCCCAGCCCCATAGAGCCATTCCTGACTGAAATAAATGGGGTGCATGGGAGAAGAAGAGGCAAAGCAGGAACAGGCAGTGTTAATTTTCCTTGTGGACAAGGAAGAAAGGGCAAACAAGAAGAATCCATGTTTAATTTAGGTAGGTGGCTGAGGAGCTGTGGGTCTAGAGGAACATCAGGCCCTAGGGCTCTGTGGTGGTCAAGCAAACTGTTGTCCAGGGGAGTAATATTGCCCCTATTTCAGTCTCCCCCTTTATATCTTCTGTTTAATCAGGTCATGGGAGAAACCTTCTGGAGTGACTTGTCAGTTCACTATGAGCAGGCCCATAGGACCTGAGGTGTGAGTATCCACAGACTTGGAGGAGGCATGGGTTGGTGATGTGTGGGCTGTTGAGCTCGAATTGGGAGCAGCTTCAGAGACCCCTTGGAAGGCAGCTGTATGTCTGTGACCTTCTAAAAGGACTGGACAAGAACTCACCAGGAACTCTGTCTTTTCCTCCCTCTCCCCTTCCTTCAGGTGGTCTTTGCTTTGAATCAGACTCTCTTGCAGCAGGAGAGCCTCCGAGCAGGCAGTTTCCAGATCCCCTATACGACTGAAGACCTTATCAAGCATTACAACTGTGGGGACCTCAGCTCCATCATCTTCAACCATGAAACTTCTCAAGTGAGTCTTGCCACCGCAGGCCTTATACTGCACACATGTCCCCGTAGTGCTAACCCCTATCTCACTCATGCTCATCTCTCCTCATACTGGTCCTTTGTAGGCAAGGGCTAAGGGCACAATGCTGGCTCCCCACTGCATCCGCTTTCCTGTGCCTCCTGTCCTAGGAGTCTATACCACCTCACCCCTGTCTTGCATGCAAACAGCGAAGACACACCTGGCTTTCCCTTTTGGATGAGTGCCGTGTTTGCTTTAGCGTCAAAGCTGTATGAGTTAATCCTTTATTTTCTTAAGGATCTTGTGGAATTATGCTATCTTAGGTATGAGTGAACTTATAGCCAACAGAGAGCAGCAGCAGGCTCTTTTGTGCAAATAGCAACAGAGAAATGCACTCATGATTTGGACACTTGTGTAAGGCTGGGCAAGTTGCAAGCTTTTTAATGTCCCCTATCAGTATGACTGTGTACTATGGGCAAGGCCCAAAGAAGAGAAATGGAGTGAAACAAAGAAAGATAGATTTAAACTGAATGTTAAGGAAAAGAAAACCTTCTGAGGCCTCACAGTCTTGGTTTATGGAGACGGTTTCCTAAGCCGCACAGTGGAATGCAATGCTCTGATCTTTAAACCACGAGAAAATGCCCAGCAGGGACCAATTTGGCCTGTTTGGGCTCTTAGATTAGCTAACCTCGGACTGAGATATCAGGCCTCTCTATTCTTGTCCATGAGGTACTGCCTGGCAATGCATGCACATCAGTGAAAACATAGGCTCTAGCCTGTCAGTCCTGAATAAGTGAGTGTTGGTACCTGGGTTTTCTCTGCTGAATAACCATTTTTGTATGGCCTTGTCACATACATGGTGCAGTGCTGCAGAGCTGGAAATACTGCCATACTAATCCTTGCTTCTCTGGCACTAAGCTTTGCCCCCGTGTTGTTCCCTTCCTGTCCTGCGCACCCTTCAGTTGTTAACACTACATAGCTCTTACACAGTGCACTTCATTCATGGATTTCAAACGTCTTCTCAGAGGAGGCCAGCACTGTAGATACAGATGCTGCATCACTATTCTGCTAAGGTGTTATCCACTGCAGACAGCTGACATTGCCTAAAGGTCCTTGAAGAGAACAGCCCCTGCAGAGACATGCATGTCTCTAAGGGAACAAGTGCCCTTTACTTCCATAAGGGGCGCTGGCCTGGGCACTGTCCCTCACAATAGAGCTGAGTAGTAATAGCCTGACACTATCAGCTGATGTTTTTAAGCAGAACTCCTGTGTAAATTGTATTTGCCCCCTGTAGATGACCCACTGTGAGCTAAGAACCCTTTGGAGGCAGTTGGTCATATTTTCTGAGTGGCTTTAGAGCCCCTTCAGCTGCTGCAGCCTTGCAAGAGAAAGCACCTGGCTTAGCGGCCCTGCTCCCCAGAAAACCACGGCTTTCAGGCCCTTTCCTTAGGAGGCCTCATAGCTGTAATGCCCAAAGCTACTTGTCAAGAAGCAAGGAGAGCTGCTGCTCCAGACCCACGTTTTTCTTCACTAACAAGAGGTCACCATACTGTGTAGCCACAGCTGTCTTGGGGGCCCCAGGGGAGTGAGCCAGTATTTTAAAAGATCCCTTGAAGACGGGGCAACTGGAGGTGGTAATACTTTCTTTCCTGTCAAAATCTGTCCCTCTTTCTTTTGGAAAGTTTGGGGATGTTTTAGTTAACTAGTTCAAATTGCACAGTTATTCTTTGACAGCCTGAGGGCTCTGATGCCAGTCAAACTCTCTTAGAAGAGTGTAATTATCATTATAGTTATGTCATACCTATGGCGATTTAAGGAAGAGGTTATTTAGCTGAAGATAGCCAAGGGCAAATATTTACTTAATTCAGCTGAGTAGTCAGGATTTGGGATCTAAAGTGAGGCAAACAAGGTATTTGTTGACTTTGCATAAAAAAACACCCTGCAACTATATCAGCTGGCTGGCATATTAAATGATATGTTGAGAGAAATGAGGCACTGTGCATTATTAGAGGTAATTGTTAGCTTACTCTGGGTTTTGTCCTACTGGGTACGCCTTGAGGGACAAGGTGATTGCTGCATTCAATGGTGGAGCAAAATGCCTGTGCATATGATGGCTGTCTGTGAAATAAATGCCCCTTTCATGAAGACTTTTGTTTTTTCCCCTCCCTTAGGTCCCAAATTTCATTAATGCTACACTTCCAGCCCATGAACGCATTGTTGCCCAAGAAATAGACAGCTACTTCCGACAGGAGCTCATCTACAAACGAAATGAGCGAATGGGCAGGAGGGTGAAGGACCTGCTGGAAGAGTACCCAGACAAGAGTTTCTTCTTTGCATTTGGAGCTGGTATGTGATTGAGGTGTTCTTCAGCCTGAACACATTATCTTCCCACATTTGTTACAAGCTTTCTACAGACTCTTGCCTCATTACAAATTCTTGCTTCAATTTAAAGAAGGGTCAGTCTTCACCATAGTGGACATAGAACACAGGTTTGCCTCAGGATTTCTACCCTGTTTGAAAAACTTTTTTCAGTACAAGAGACTGTTTTGCTTCAGTATGCAAAGAGCTCACAGTGTATGCATTGACTGCAATATTTATTAGTTACAGAGTTATTTGTTACATGCATAGCCGAAGATTTGGGGGTTGGTCTGGATCTCTGGAGGTCCCTTCCAGCCCCTAAAATTCTCCGAAAATTCTGTGAATTCTGAAACAACTACAGGGCATGCACTAAAGGAGCAGCTCTTAGACGTGCGTGTGTATGCTCTGGCCAGCCAAGGCAGAAGGGTACAAGAAATAGGGAGCTGAGGTAGCAATTAAAAAATAGTACCAGCACATTTCAAGAACACATCCAAAAGCATAGCATGCCAAATTGTGTGAATCTAAGGGACTTGATAAATGCAAGTGGAGAGGTAAGGCACAATTTCATCTTTCTTTCCCTGCTGCAGCTCCTTACCTCTTCCACTGCTTTTCCACAAAACAATGACATTTTGCCTGCTGCTGTTTTGCATCAGAGTGTTGGGCTCAGCTGTGGAAAACCCACTCCGTTTTCTTCATCTTACCGCTCAGCAGGAATCTAGGCACATCCAGCAGAGCATCGAGCTCAGTGAGGCTAACACTGGCACTTCAGACTAGAGCTGGGTGGAGAGTGCAAACATGATTGCTTTGCTATCACTCCCGTGCTTTGTTCTAGCTACAGGGAAGGGAAAATTTGCCTTCTTGGCCGCCTGGGCACACTGCTGAATATGAGTCAGCAGTGTGCCCAGGCGGCCAAGAAGGCCAATGGCATCTTGGCTTGTATCAGAAACAGTGTGGCCAGTAGGTCTAGGGAGGTGATTGTGCCCCTGTACTCGGCATTGGTGAGGCCACACCTCGAGTACTGTGTCCAGTTCTGGGCTCCTCACCACAAGAAGGACATGGAGGTCCTGGAGCGAGTCCAGAGAAGGGCAGCCAGGCTGGTGAAGGGGCTGGAGGGCAAATCCTATGAGGAGCAGCTGAGGGAGCTGGGGCTGTTTAGCCTAGAGAAGAGGAGGCTGAGGGGAGACCTTATCACCACCTACAATTACCTGAAGGGAGGTTATAGAGAGATAGGTGATGGTCTCTTCAGCCAGGTGACAGGCAATAGGACAAGGGGGAATGGCATGAAGCTGTGCCAGGGCAGGGTCAGATTGGATGTTAGAAAAAAGTTTTTTACTGAAAGAGTTGTCAGGGCCTGGAACAGGCTGCCCAGGCAGGTGGTCGAGTCACCTTCCCTGGATGTGTTCAAAAAAAGGGGTAGATGAAGTACTTGGGGATATGATTTAGTTTAGGATGAGAATGGTTGGACTTGATCTTAAAGGTCTTTTCCAACCTTGTGATTCTGTGTGTGATTCTGTGTGTGTGTGTGAAAAAGTGAAGACGACTCTTTGAAAATACAGGTGCTAATTTCCAGAGAAGTATCCAGTCCCCTCCACCATGAACCATTTGGGCCTTGGGAAAGGGGAAGAACTGAAACTGGTTTCTGGATCCATGTGGTGTTATTCTGGTCTCAGTGGCTATTGCTTTAGTGACAAAGGAAGATCTAGACAAGTGTCCTGGGTTCAGCTAGGATAGAGTTAATTTTCTTTCTAGCAGCTGGTGTAGTGCTGTGTGTGGGCTTTAGGATGAGAGCAGTGTTGATAACACACTGATGGTGTTAGTTGTTGCCAAGCAGTCAGGGACTTTTCTGCTTTTCACACTGCCCTGCTATAAGGAGAAGGCAGGGGGTGGAGGTGGACGTGGATGTGGGACGGGAACAGACAGACAAGACAGACACACACATGCACATGACACACAGCCAGGACAGGTGACCCAGACTGGCCAAAGAGGGTATTCCATACCAGTGGCATCATGCTCAGCATATAGGAGGCGGGTGGGGAGAAGCGCACTGCTCCAGGATATGTGGTTCGGCTGCGATCAGTTTTTGGGACAGCTCTGAGCTGTGTGGTCTGAGTTGTGTGGCTTGGTGAAAAGCTTTGTGTATCACCAGTTTTGTATATTTTGCTGTAAGTCCTGCTGTTATTTCCCCTCCCTTTGCTGTCCCAGTAAACTGCCTTTATCCCAACCCATGAGGTTTCCCTTTGTCTATTCTTTTTTGGTTTTTAATTCCCCTTGTGGAGGGGAGTGAGTGAGCAGCGTGTGGTGCTCAGCTGTTGGCTAGGGTAAACCATGACAGCAAGACAAAGAAAATATTTACCTAAACACTGTAAAAGCATTGGTATTTGATGTCTCTAACAGTCTCCTCCCTTGCAGCAGGGAGTTGTGGTTACAGACTTAGAATAACAAGGGTCCTGTACGTGAGGTCAGGGAGGTAGCAGAAGGTGACTGATCATGTCTGTTCAGGCATGCGTGAAGATTGTGATGTGCTATCTTGCTGCAGTAGCACTGCTCTGTGCAACTCCCTGTCATGAAGGACAGCGACCTGGGCACAGGTTATGTAAATTTTGGTCATGCCTGCTTGTAAGCTAAGACCAGGGCTTTCCTGTAGTCCACTGCTGATGTTGTTTTGATCATGCAGGACTGATGTTCCTGACCAGCACATATGTCTGTCTTCAGTGCCAGCTGTCAGGTACTGGTGGCTAGTCTTCTGTCAGGAGGCTTGCCACAGATATTGGGGTGCTAGTACCCAAGTTGCAACTCAGTGATGACCAACTGTGCTGGCTTTATCTGGGATAGAGGTTATTTTCTTCATAGTAGCTACCGTGTACCTGTGTTGTTGAAACACACTGAAAACAGTCTTGCAATAATACAGATGATGTTGGTACTGCTGAGCAGGGCTCACAGCGCCAAGGCCTTTTCTGCTTCTGTCAGCATCACCTCACCAGCAAGTATCTGGGGGTGCATGAGAAGTAAGGAGGGGCCACAGCTGGGACAGCTGATCCCAACTGACTAAAGGCATCATACCATATAACATCATGCTCCATATATAATTGGGGAGCCTAGCCAAGGGTGGGATTGTGGCTCAGGAGCCAGCTGGACATCGGCGCCGCATGGTGAAACATTGTGCTGTTCATAACTTTTTTTTAATATATATTCGGTTATCATCATCTTTTTCTGTCCTGTTCAACTGTCTTTATCTCAACCCACAAGTTATACTTTTTGGTTTTTTCTTTTTGATCTCTCCCTTGTCCTGCTGTGTGGGAGGTGAGTTAACAGCTGTGTGGTTGTTTTTGTCCAGGTTAAACCACAACAGCCCATGCAAATGGATGGGTGTGGATGCAAGTCTCACTGTGAGTCTGCCCTGTCCCAGAAGCAGGATCTTTTGAGAGAAGAGAGCCTTTTCCCCTCCTTGTACAGCCCCCACCCTGCATCCCAGCAGCAACACTGGATAAATCACATGACGTTAAAATGTTTTGATGTCATTTGTTTCCCTTCCCATCAATTTCAGTCCTGTATGGTCTTCATGGACACTAGTATGTGCAGCACTGTCCCAAAGCTCAGAAGCACTGAAGAAGGACAGATTCTCCTGAACTTCCCAATTTCTCATGTTCTCTACCATCATGGCAGTTCTAAAAGCTTTCAGAAGCTTTCTGGATTGTTCCTTTTCTCCTTTCTCTTACTTACTTTTCCCAGTTGCTGCCACCTTTGTCCCCTGATTGCATCTTCCAGTAGAGCAGAGTTAGGATTCACCTAAAGCTGCTGTACTGCAGCCCTACCTGGAGACATGGACTTATGTGAACACCCTTGATCTTTGGGTTATGTGCACACAGCTTGATCTCCAAGCATGCAGTTCTCAAGCTTTTCAGTCATATTTTTGAATCTAGACAGGTGCCTTGTCTTCTCTGGGGACCCCAGATGGATTTTGAAATTGTCTTTAATTACAGTCTAGTGTTAATACCAGCGCAGCCTCTGCAATGTGTTGTTCCAAATGGCTTTGCTGAAAGGACAGTGCCAGTCTCCTAGTTTTAGAAGCACAGTTCCTGATTATCCTCTTGGTTTTTTCTTTTTTTTTTTTTGTTTTGTTTCATATTAATTGTCTATATGAGAAGTAACATCACAGGATCTAAAGCAGAAAACAGATGTATTTCTACACATTTCTAAGGTTTTCTGAGAGCATGTTACAAATATGATTGCAGGCTTTTATTGTTTTCCATCAAGCTAATTTTGACTTTTGCTTATTCAGGTTGCCATATGCGACAGATTATTACACAGAAGATTTACTTTTATGCAAGTGAAGATGAACAGATGTCTTGGTTTTGAGCATGGCTTGAGTACTGTGCTGTTGTACTTACTGAAAAGTGGTTCTAGGAAAGTGCTCGCACAGGTCAGGTTGGAATGAGCTACAGGAAAACTGAAAGACTATAGGAATGGAACTAAATCATCACTGCATTGTGGTTTTCCTTCTTCTGGGTGCTGGTAAAAAGAGTTTCTCCCAACAGTGCCAACAAACTGCAGAATGAGGTTGTATTAAAATGGTAGTAGGACATCAAAGGGTCTCCAGGTTGGAAGGGGAAAAAGACTTTCAGCTGTTTCTTTCCTTATTATTTTCCACCATGTGGTTTTTTTTATTTTTAGAATAGCTGGGATTTTTGTAAAGGAAGTTCAAGTTTTTTCCATTAACCAAAAAACATTGAAAAAACACATTTATTATCAATTATATCCAAACAAGGTCATGGTGTATGGGTGACTGTAGTATTACAAATATCCTCTCTTGTTATTTAAACTACTCCTTGTATATGGACAAAAATCAGAAAAGATTAATGATTCCAAGTGGATTGATGTGGTTTAGAAATATGTCATATATTGTGCAAAAGCAGCTCCTGGTCTTAATAGAGATGCATGGCTATAGCTGTTTATTTCTTACATGGAATTACATGTGGCAATTTGGACTGTACTAGAGCTGATCATTAGATCTGGCATATTTTATGGTTTTACTACATTTCAACAGATCAGACAGACACCCCCTATGTTCTGTTGAAAACATTTCTCATTCAAAGCTCATTTCTGGAACTATTTTTATTGAAAGTAATTTAAGCTTGCACAAAAGTGGAGAGAAAAAAATAACAGATTTTGCTGAAACTATCCAAAAATCTTTGCTTCTGGCTAAAGTGCAAACACTGAACATTTCAAGCCAAAATGCTGTTTGAGGTAATTAGGGGAAAGTATGGGAAGAGAGAGATGGTACTGCCAGTGGCATTCTTCTAGGTTCAGTAAGGATTTTATCTTTATTGTGGATAGCCCTTTTTGTGTGGCAGCACTACAGCTACAAGCCAAACCTACTTTACTGTTTCTAGTGGAAGAACTTGTAAAGCAAAGCCAGCTATAATCTTTCACAAGCAGTCTTCCTTTTATATGCATCTTTAATTTCTCTGTGTAAGTGGAGCCTTTGGGATCTGAATATTAAGCCAAAGTAATGGCACATATAATTCCATAGACAGCAGCTAGATAATACTATAGGTTTATGGTTTATCTAAGAGGAGCACATTGATATATAGAGCTGTGTTGTCTTACTGTGCTGTGGAGAGTTTTACCACTTGTACAAGTCTTACAAGGGTGTTGCCTGCAGGCTGAAGCTTCACAGGGTCACAGGATAGTTGAGGCTGACATGGACCACTGGATATCATCTTGTCCACCTCCCTGCTCAGAGCAGGACCGTATAGAGCAGTTTTCATAGGACTGAGGCTAGTTGGGTTCTGAGTATCTGCAAGGATGGAGACTCCAGCACCTCTATGGTCAACCTATTCTAGTGTTTAACCACTCTCATTGTACAGAAGCTTTTTCTCCAATTTAAGTGGGACTTCCTTTATATCAATTCATGTTCATTGCATCTTGCCCTTTCAAGGGGTACCACTGAGAAAAGTTCTGCTTCATCTATTTTACAGCCTCCTATGAAGTATTTACACACCAATTATACCCTCTCAAGTCTTCTCCAGGCTGAACAGTTCCAGTTCTCTCAGCCTCTCCTTGTACAACAGATGTTCTAATTAGAAAATGGTTTGCAGGATATTTTGCTGCATCATCTTCCCCGGGAACAGAGATGTGGCTGACCAGTTTGTAGTTCCCTAGGTGCTGCTTCTTGCCCTTCTTGAAGACAGGAGTGATACTTGTTTTCTTCTGGTGCTCAGGGACCTTCCCCAGTTGCAACAACTTTCTAAAAGCAATGGAGTGTGGCCTCACAGTGACATTGGCAAACTTCCACAGCTCCTCCAGGTGTACCCTGTCAGAATTTATATGATTTGAATGTTCCTGAACCTGATCTTTCTCCACCCAGGTTGAACCTTCTTTGCCCTGGTCTTTCCCTCTAGTCATAGGAACCTAAGATTCCTGAAGGTTGGTTTTACCAGTAAAGAAGGTGATAATGGCACTGTATACACTGTTTTTATCCACATTATTGTCATCAGATCTCTTGCCCTCTTCAGCACTGGTATGACATTTATCTAGTCTTTGGTTTACTGTGCAGTTACCAGTAGAAGCATTCCTTGTTTTCCTTAATGTTTCTCACCAGATTCTACTCTAGATGGGCTTTCCTTCTGCATGGTCACTTTTATTCCAGGATGAGCATAGCTTGTTTGCTTTAACTTACTTAAGGTTTATGTTGAAAAGGCTGAAGAATAAAAGAAGGGAGAAAAAAAAACTAGAGCGGTGGTTTTGGTTTTTTTATAGTGCCGGAGGATGCATACTTAGTGGCATGAGATCCTGACTTTATTATGACAGTCAAGGCCTCAGGTGAAGCCAGAGTTTCTGGAAGCCAAGTTTAAATTCCCTTCAGTCTCTCCTGCCTCTTTGAACAGCTGAGAAACTCCAGAAGTGCCAGCTCATGAATAAGAACTACAAAGGGATCTAAGATGCCTTATATCCCTGTGGATGAAATGACTGACTTCACTGAGAGATGCTGGCTGACGTGACAACTTCAGAAGTTTGTCCTTTTAATCCTGTAAACACTGGCAAATTCCTTTTTCTCTGAGCTCTTTCTTCTTTGCTGCTCCTGAAAAAGGCATCATTCTGGGGCTTTAAAATATAGTGGATGTTGGCAAGCCACCATCAACACTAAGAAAAGATGATGGTGAAAACTTCCTCAGCTCCCTTTTCTCCTGATTACTAAAGGAAATTATTAGCATACTTCTTTGGCATTACTCAGACTGTATGGATTCAGACCTCTAGGGAATGGCTGGGTTTTTTTCGAGTTTCTACTCTTCCACTCCCCACAAGACCTCCCAGGAAAAAGAATTGTTATGAGCAGACTGATGAACCAATACCTGAATTAGCAATTCACCCAAGAGCTCCAGATCTTAGTTCTCTTCCTCCCAGCTGCTGAGTCAACTGATACTTGCTAAACTAAAATTAACTCTCACTCAGAAGAAGGATTTAGACATCATTGTTGACACATAACTGACCCCATTTGAGCTGAAGATGGGTGTGAAACCTGTTGTCTTAGCCACCTGGACAAGGAAAGCAAAGAACATGTAACCACCTGTGGTTACCCCACAGTGTCATTGTCCACCAAATGGCTTCTTCCAACTATTCTCTGTTTTGAGGCAGTTCATGGGATGTGGGGAGCCAGTCAATTATGTGTCAGCTTTAGGTGCTAAGTGGATTGGATTTACCAAGATGTCTAATGGCTTTTTCCTTGCCCTTTATGTCAGAAAAAGTAGAACAAACAGATTTCCCTAGCAAACTGTTGGAGTGAGTCCAGAGGAGGGCCACAAAGATAGTCAGAGGCTTTGGAGCACCTCTCTTTTGAAGACAAGGTTGGGAAACTTAGGCTTGTTCAGCCAGAAGAAGAGAAGGCTCCAGAGAGATCTTACGACAACCTTTCAGTACCTAAAGGGGGCCTACATCAAAACTGGAGAGGGACTGTAGTGATAGGACAAGAGGTAATGGGTTTAAACTGGAAGTCTTGTGTTAGATTTTTATTACATATTAGGAAGAAATTCTTCAATATTAGCATGATGAGACACTGGAACAGGTTGCCTAGAGAATCTGTGGATGCCTCTCCCTAGGAGTGTTGAAGGGCTGTCTGGCTGGGGCTTTGGGTAGCCTGGTCTAGTGGTGGGTGTCCCTGCCCATGACAGGGGGCTTGCAACTACATGGTCTTTGAGGTCTCTTCCAACCCAAACCATTCTGTGATTCTATGAATTCTGCTGAGTCTCTGAGTTGAATGGTGTGTTAGGTGGTATTGTTTCCATGTAGAGCTGTTTGCTCTTACTCCTTGATATTTGCTGTTCCAACTGGGATTTTTGGGTGAGAAATTAGGCAAGAGGAACAAGATTCATTTTTTTCTGGAAAAGATCAGAGGAAGAGCCTGTCACCTGTGTTTGTAATAACAATTACCAGTGCTAAGGCCAGAATCTCTCTGCCCATCTTGTGTAGGTGATTATACCTGTAAAAGAAAACCAAAGAAAAACCTGCCATGGGACTCTGAAAGTTGCTAAAGTAAAGGGGATGTTAGTTTGTCCTTGAAATTCAGCTGGAGTTTAGAACCCAACATGGAAACTTGGAACCTGTCATCAGCACATTTGGGACTGGAAATGTGGGTGTGCTCAGGGAATGTAAATTTATCTATGCTTATGTAAAGAATTTTAAATGTGTAATGAAGTTAATGAAAAATCCACAAGAAGATGAACCTTGGCAGATTTCTGGAAGGGGACAAGAAGGGGAGCAGGGATGAAGTTAACAGTGATAAAACAGATTAAATTATTCTTGTGGGCCCACCTCACTTCTCCCTGGGCACAATGGGCTTGCTGATTGCCTGCTTGCTGCTTCTCCTTCTGGAATGCAGCATCATATTAGTTTCTTTGGGTGGGAGGAAAGTCTGAGGCCCTGAAAGTGTGCCTGTACCTCTGTAATCTTAGAATGCCAAATACAACCCAGCAGCTTTGAGACTGTTTTCCTTAGTAGCTTCTTCGAGCTTGCAGAACACTAATGACAGGGTTTATTAGAACAATAACCCCTGAAGGGGATAGATAATGTGTGGAGGCAAGGACCCATATCCAAAGCCCCAGGGTTCACATGAGGGGCAGTCCTCCTGACATCTCTGACACATGAAATAAGGAAAGCTTTGCATTTCTGCATTTGAGGCAGAAAGCTCTGTTCCAGCACAATTAGCACAACTGCCAAAATCAGCCAGGTTGAACAACTGTGGTGTGTTCCTGATCAGGTACTGACAGTCTGGTAACCATCAGCTCATCATCCATTGCTGAGGTTTACCCATTCCTACCTGTATGGGCAGCTGCAGTAGGAAAAGTTTCATCTTGTAACATATGTTTTAAGGTAGTGGGATTTCAAATCCTTAATAGTTCGGGGTTTTTTTTTCTGGAAAGGAAGCAGTGGTGTAGAGTGGGAGAAGGTCCAGTGGCAGAAGGTAGCTGAGAGCACTGCAGCTCAGACATAGCACTGATATTTCTAACCCTTACTGGTAACAATACGCTGGATGCTAGCACAGTCACCTACCTGAAGGTCTCTTTTCCTAATGAGCCTAGACCTTTAACAGTAGAAAATTCACAGTAAATGCCAGTGCGGATGGAGCCCCAGTGGATGAGCTGAAGCAGTTTGTTTTAACTCTTGTTTTTGCAAAGTAAGGAATATGAGGTTGTAAGCCTTTTCCCTCATGTTAACGTAGCTATAAATTTGGCCTTATCAAGGGAAAACCTTTTTCTAGCTTCAGTTTGTGTAGCTATCAGGAGATTTGGCTTTTCCCAAAGGTAAAGACGGGACCAAAAATACTCAGGTCATACATTTAACAGACTCAAGTCAAATATTTAAGCTGAGGGCTCTCTCTGCTCTTGTTATGGTATGACTGCCTCCAATATGAATTGCCAAGCTCTGCTAGTAAGATGTGGTTAGGGTCTCCTTCTGTGCTCAGTATTATATGGGAGCAGAAGGAGGTCATTTTGTTTTATGTGTGAAAAATGGATTTTGCCTGTCACCCATAGAGCGTGCTGCTGCTTGTTCTTGTGCCAAAAGGTTAAACTAAGTAGAGAATCGGGGACAGGGAGGAGCACCTTTTTATTTCTACATGTTTTCTTCTGTTTTACTCATTTCAGTTCCTTTCAGGGAATAACAGACCATGAAGTGGGATCAGGAAAATTCCTCTGTAAGGGTTTTTGCTTCTGAGGACACTGTGGGTGGGGGTACCACTCAAGTACTTTCTGTGTCTCCATTCTTAGCCATTGTGTCCTAAAAACTGTGTTTTCTGGGAATTCATTTTAGCTTCCTCAGGTACTTGATGTCAATAAGGATCACTTTGTCCACGTCATGGGCTGATGAGGAGGAGTAGGATGTTTGTTTTGCAGTTTGGCTTCTACCTAATTAAATGATTTAAGAGAGTACTCTGCATTCTCTAGGTCACTGGCTGGATCTGTCATATGCTGAACTTCCAGCTCTTCACTGTAAATACCTGTGGGATATGCATGTCCCTGCTCCCAAAGCCACCAGGAATTCTTCTTTGCTTTTGTTTGCATCTTTTCAAGGAGCACTGGCAGTTTTGAAGCCTTCTCCATGCTTTATTGGCTCACAGGCTGCCCTTGACAGATGCTACGGGTGTCCTGTTCACCCTTCTAGGCCATGTTGTATGAATTTGTTTCTGTAATTCTTGTAAGCAGTCTAAGAATGATAGTAGATGATTGTTTCCATGGGCATTTCCAGGAAGTTTCTAAAGAACTGTAAGATTTGTAGCTCTAAAATGTTCTTGAAAAAACTTGTTCCAGTGACCCATAGGTCCTCTGGCACCAGAAATCTATCCGAGCACTCCCAGCCCAGTCAAAGATAAACATCCTGCTTTATGATGTCCCCAGTGGCTGGAATAGTTTGTGCCATTTTGTGGTTGCACTATTATCATCATGTGCTGTAGCTGTTCCCACCACTTCTTGGAGCTCAGCAGTCCAGATCAAGTTTCCTAACAAACAGCTTTGTTTCTTTACATGTACATCCAGTGAGTCATTGTGTTGGGATATTTGTAGATGGTGAGGTCCTGGCCTGTTTCTAGGTCAGACAGGGAGTCTGCTGAGGAAAACACAGCAGACAAAGAACTGTCTGGGCTTGGATGTTTCCTTTTACCTGACTTTAGGAGAAGGTCAAGGAAATTTGTCTCTCAGCTTGCAGTCATGGATTTTGGTGAAATTCAGAGAGGAACACAGTTTTTCTTCAGTCCAACAGTCTTGCTTTATATGAAAAATAAAATTCAGGAGCAGAAACTGTTCTATTCTGCAGTATTTCCTTGCCCACTTTCCTAGATGAACAAAACTTGCAGCCATCCCGTGTCTCAAATTTGGGTTCAGGAACATCTACTGACACCCACAGTCCTCACGCAGTTACCTAGATGCAAACACCCCTGTGTGCACTGGCAGTAAAAGCTGCAAGCAGGAGGTATGTATTCCATGGCAATAATAGCCCATGTTCTTCAAGACCGGGTGTTGCTACTGGGGAAGGTCAGGAGTGCTCAGTGCATGTCTGAGTGCGTGGACTAGTCTGCAGTCAAACAGCATTGTTGTTGGAGTGTATTGCTTGTTGTGGTCCCTGCATGCCATCTCCTTTCAGTGCAGATTAAAGGCTGGGGTCTTATTTACTCTCCAGTAGAGTGCATGGCTGAGCTGGTGCATACAACAGCTGCTTAGTCTCTTTGAGCTTGAACACAGAAGAATAGAGATTCATGGCTCCCCACCCCCTGCCAGAGTAAATTGACCTCTCAGAGGCATCTCTTCACCTAGTGGTGTGAGGATAATGCAGGGCTGTGTACAGAAAGAAAAAAGCAGGCTTTCTGATGGGACAGGCCCCAGGGCTTTTCTTTTAGGGGGTATTCAAGTGTGTTAGGCTCAAACAGAAAACAGGTGAAAGAGGCCTATTCCCTGTCATGTGACTTTGGACTAAGTCTCCCTAGCGGCACAGACGCTTGATCTTAAACCTTGGAGAGTGAATCTTGCTCCTGTTTCTTACAGTTGTTTTTGGTGATCGCATCTCTATTACACCACCAAGCTTTCTGTGAGAGTTCCCAGTAAAGAGGCAAAAGTGCTGACTCTAGAGAAGCTCTTGATGGGATCCTCTACCTCAAACCATCACATTTATGTCTTCTTTGGGGTTGTTTGTTTGTTTGTTTGTTTCATTTTGCACCTAGCTCACTTTGAGCCTGTATGTTCTCTGGGTCCTAGACCAGCTTTCTCATGGGGCATATGTGGCTCACCTTTTGGACAGCAGACACTGACATCTCCTGATTCCTTTGTGTACCTAGGCTGAGCTGCTCCTGACATCTTGTGAACAATCTAATATCACATGTCTGTCTGTGTTTGTGTGTGTCTCTCTTACATGTATGTATTGATTTGGTCTGTTCCCTCTTGCACAATATTGGCACATGGTTTTCCTTTCACATGCAGACATAACTCATTGCATCGGCAGCAACAAGCAAATGATCCCTGTGAAGGCCTGTACATGTGACTGTGATATAAAAGATATTCTTATCATTCCATCAAATTCAAAAGATTAAGGCCCAGCTTCAGGAAATCACTTGGGCAGGATGACTGGTAGAAATGGGATTCATACGTGTGCTACAGTAATTTATTACATACCAGTCGAAATCACTACTCTGAGTAAGGGTAACTGAAGATGGATTGGGGGGTTAGTGTATTTGATGGTGTGATGTGAGCGGCTTTTCAGTAGCTCACTCTTGAGATATGTGAGACTATAAGCTCTTACATTGGCATGAGGAAAATTATTTTAACATGATAAGATTGCCCTATAGATTGCTTATCTTTGTGTCTTGTCACTTTCCTCCTGAAGGACTCAGGTTAGGAAAGTATGAGTTCAGAGCCCCTGCACTGCTTTTCACTACTGAGGACAGCACTCACCTCATCCAACATTGCCTACCTGAGATAAATACCTAGTCTGAACTTGCTATGTACACTGCCCTATCCTTATCAATCAAGAGGCGCTTCCTCTGTAGAAGTCTGGGTGTCCTACCTCACTCTCACAAGGGGTGGGTCAACCTTTGGAAGCATCCATTTCTCTGCTGTCTGGAGGCAGGGGTGGAGAAGTGAATTCCCTTTCCCCTTCCCTTTGCATGTACTTCTTTGTGTTAAAGGTGAGAGACAGCAATGAAGTCTGGTACCTTATATACCTAATGCTGGCCTTACAGTGGCTAATTTTACTCAATTAACAATGTTTAACTATAGTCACTCATGTTCCCTGCTGCATCTGGTCTTTTTGCAGACATGAGAACATTCTTGGTTAACTGCACCCAGGGCTGAACTGTTGGCAAGTAACAGAAACCAGCAGTATTAGGTTAGGACCACATAAACGGTCAAGCTTTATTCTTTCTGAAGGCAAAAAGTACACCAAGGAGCTGGGGGAAGGTAGGTGTTTCATTTGAGTGAAATCTGTTTCTATTCTTAGGGTCTTGGAAAACTTCATCTTGATAATGTATATCCTCAAGTGATATCATCCAAGTGGCATGCCTTAAGCTGGTAGTTCATGAGCCCTTTGCTCTTGTGTAATGAGAAGCCAGAATTTTATGCTCCACATCATTGAATTAATGTTGGAGCAAAAAATAATAAATTCCATGGGCTTAGTCCCATGTTAGTCTTGTCCCTGTTGGACTTTCCTTTCTATCTCCTTGTGTTCCCTGGAGTCATCCTGGTGTGTTCATTCCCATGTGCTTATGGAGAATATTAGCAGGAAACAAATTTTCTGAAGTTACCATTTTTAGCACTGGTTACATCTACTGAGGCAAAGGAGTGCTCTGATTAATTTAGGCTGCTAAATGAACAAATGGGTTCAGTGAAGCTATCTGTAAGTGCCTTGGGTTTGCATGGCAATGTTTTGGTAGTGGGTGGCGCTACAGGGGTGACTTCTGCAAGAAGCTGCTAGAAGCCACCCAACAGAGCCAATGCCAGCTGACTCCAGCACAGACCTGCTGCTGGCCAAGGCCAAGACAATCAGCAATGGTAGTAGTGCCTCTGGGGTAACATAGTTAAGAAGGAACAAACAAAAAACCCCAAACCTGCAGCAACTTTTCACTGCCAGACAGATGTGAGAAGATGTAAGAAACTGCAGACACCAAGGTCAGTGAAGGAGGAGGGGGAGGAGGCACTCCAGGCACCAGAGTAAAAGTTCCTCTGCTGCCCGTGGAGAAGACCATGGTGAAGCAGGCTGTCCACCTGCAGCCTGTAGAAGATGATAGGGAGTAGAGATTCCACCTGAAGCCCATGGAGGACCCCACAGTGGAGGACATGGAGACAGCTGAAGGAAGCTGGGACCCCATGGGAAACCCACCCTGAAGCAAACTTCTGGAAGGTCCTGTGGACCCACAGAGGGAGGAACCCACGCTGGAGCAGGTTTGCTGTCAGGACTTGTGACCCCATGAGGGACCCACACTGGAGCAGTCAGGTCCTGAAGGACTGTAACCCATGGAAGAGACCCATGCTGCAGCAGTTTGTGAAGAACAGAAGCCCATTGGAAAGACTTACATTGGAGAAGTTGGTGGAAGGCTGCCCCCTGTGAGAGGGACCCCAGGGAAAGAGCAGAGGAAGAGTGTGAGGAGTCCCCCCCTGAGGAGAAAGGAGCAGCAGAGACAATGTATGATGAACTCTACTTCAACCCCAGTTACTGCCCCCACCCTTATATCGCTCAGGGAGAGAAGTTGGGAGTAAAGTTGATTGTGGGAAGAAGGGAGGGATGGGGGGAGGTTGGGTTTATTTCTCATTATCCTACTTTGTTTTGCATGGTAATAAATTAGATTAGTTTTATTCCTTGTTGAGTCTGTGCTGGTAACTGGTGAGTGATCTAAGTGATCTGGCCCTGTCCTTATCGTGACCCATGAGTCTTTTGCTAAATTTTATCTCCCCTGTCCAACTTAGGAGGAGAGGGAGTGATAGAGTGACTTTGGTGGGAACCTGGCTTCCAGCCAGGGTTAACCCACCACAGTGAAGGACTCTGCAAGGCTTCCATTGTCCATCTGCTTCTTAGAAGCCTTATCTGATGAGTGATTAAGTCAGTGTGCAGAACATACAGTCCTGCACACTTCGAGTAGCCATTTATTCACTGTGATACCGCATTATGGGCTGACCAGCCACCACATCTGTCTGAAAATGGAGCAGAGATATAATCACAGAATTAGATCTAGCTCAGTCCTTTCATAACTTTTGTCAACACGACTGGAGTTTCTGTCCCCAGTGGCTATAGTGGAGGAATAGAAGGGGTTAGCTGGCTTGCAGAGTTATCCTCAGTTCACTGCAATTGAAAGATTTTTAATAATTTTTAAAATATTAATGCTGCTGACCAACTTCTCAGATAGTGACTTTATGATGGTAGAGAATGTTAAAATGCTGTGACCAGATTCTGGCCTGATTTGCACCACCACGTTGTAGACTCAGTGCTGCTCCTGAACAGGTACCTCTCATTGCCCCAAGAAATCCCCAGTGGTCTGATGATGCAACAACCTGCTGCCTTTCTAAAACGCAGATGTGATTGAAATGACCCTGGGAAACCTCAGCAATCATTTGTTAGAGATCCTGTGTTTCTGGTGCATGCTGGTGGCGTGTGATCTGCCCAGAGTGTGGCACACCTCCTGTGAGGAGGAAGGACTTTGTTTTTCTTTTGTTTTTTTCCTTGTTCTTGTTGAGTTCTTATGTCATTTTTCTCTTAACTGCAGGTCACTTCATGGGCAACAACACACTGATTGATGTTTTGAGGAAAGAAGGGTATGAGGTAGAACACACTCCAGCTGGACAAGCCATCAACAAGTAATGCATGCTTTTATCTAGCTGAGCAGCCATTGGGAGGGTGGGTTTGTAAACAATCTCTAAGAGGTAGTAGCAGCTGGAACTACACCTAACAGTGAGCTGGACTCCCTCTCTCCTCCCCCAGCAATTGTTTTTCCTTCTCTGTTCCATGAGCCAGTTTGGAAAGAGGAATTTGTTTGATTTGGTTATTTGGTGGTTTGTTGGGGGTTTTGTTGTTGTTGTTCCCTCTCTCCCATAAGCTTTTAACTCTTAAGGTAACAGCCACAGAATATGCATGCTTGGTTCATCAGATCTGGATGCTGTCTCATACCACATAGGCCTTCAGGAGCCTCCTTCCTTCCTTCCTTGTAAGTGCCTGACCGTCCTGTCTTTTAACACACTCCTTCTCTTACACTGCTATTTTGGATTCATTCTCATTACTCTCTCACAGCCTGGAATATGACTGCCCAGAGTCTATCCATTCTTTTTGCAGGCTGTCCCCATGACTGATTGCTCTCATGTCTCCGCTCTTTTCTGCTTTTTTATGCCAAGGTTCTCACTGTTCTGGTCCATTTTGCAGCTGTCCTTTGGGATAAACCCTTACTGGCTCTTTTTATCTCTCACTGGATGCCTTTATCCATCTCCATGGTTTCAGTAACTACAGAATGCCAAATTATCTCCTCCTCCACACTCTGCTGAGAATTACATGTGCTCTTGACTCACCTCTTCCCGGACTTCTTGTCACCAGCTTAGGGTCTGCAATACTTGTCTCCCCCTTCTCCAGACTTCTGCCAAACATGTGATCCTGTGTCTCTCAGATATCCCCACTCTTCCTAATAGTCACTGCTAAAAGTCCACAGTGAATAGAAGGCTTGATCCTAGTTATGATGCCAATTCCTTTTTATTCTCTGCACCAGGAATATTGTCCCAGGCTGCTTACATCTCTGCTGCTCCTCCCTGATATTTCTGATACAGGGCTCTTAGCCTTCTGTACAGGGGACACAGTGCAGAATCTTGGTCTGTGACAGGGGGTCCACAGACGTGGTACAAAGTATTAACTCATTTTTAGCATGCTCTGGTTGCTTTACCTTTTTATTTCCACTACCTTTGCTGCCTTTTTTAGACCATGGGATTCAAACTTTGGCAGGTCATGTTTTTGCTATGATTCTTGACAGGGACATACACCATTAACTCTACTTGTACTGAAACCAGCTGAACTAAGACTCATCCCCATGAGTATATGAATGCAACCCATAATCCTGTGGCCACTAATGTGCAGGTAGTCTGATGTGGATAAGCCTCCTATGCTTAAGCACAAGACTTAATGAACCTGTCACACTTAAGTCATGCTAGACAACCCAGTGTATCAGTGTTTATGGGGATAACCAAAACCTGCCAGCACTGGTATTTTTGTATTTTGCCTTCCCTCTTCCCCCACCCCCTTAAAACATTCTTACCTTAGTTATTCCCAAAAATATCCATAGCAGCTTCTTGAAGCTTAAAGAAAGAGAGCTTAATACATACCTGAGAATAAACAACATCCAATACTGCTCTGTAAAGGTGTAACTATACAGAAATTAAGGGCAGATAACTCTGGAAATGAGGGCTAGGTCTTCACCCATTGGGAAAGTAGGTATGAATGATACTCAGTGTAGATAGGCATCCCATTCTCTGACATCATGGGAGTTCCTTGTCCACCTGGTGACCCTTGTGCCTTTGAAAACCCTCAGTTTGGTGTTGGTTGTCTCTTAAACCTTTCATAAGGACTACAGGGCAGGATATATTTCCTGGAGTCTAGATTTTAAAGCTGAGAGAAGAAGCTAAATGAGATGACTCTTGAGTGTTTTCTTTGAAAAAAAGGTGTTAACATTTTTGGATGACTTGGAAACAGATTTAAAAATATGAAATGAGTTTCAAGAAAACTGTGAATTGAGAAGAGCATTTGAGGTGAGGGAAAGACCTGTGGCAAGACTTATGTCAGAGTCCTGGGGGCTGCATGGACATTTTCACTTGATTGCTATCCTGGGCTTGTTCTAAGAGCAAAGAACAGGGCAACCTGTGTCAACAAACCCAGTCTAGCCCATGTAAATGGTAAACCATATCCAGATAGTGACCTAGAGAGTGGTATAACTGCCACAGAACATTCAAATAGCTTTTCTACTGTCAGATATGGTATGGGATATTAGCTGAGTGATCCTGAAACAAGAAGATGAGGAAGTATACAATTGTCTCCCTTCCTTGTAACATGATGTCTGCTGTTTCCTGTGCTCAGGCCAAACCCTGTACCCTTCTGAGGTATCTTTAGAGATACCTAGGAACCCAGAAAAACATGGAATCATTGTGTGTGTGTTCCTGTAATAGCCAGACTGCTGGGTGCAGTCACACAACTCCACCTGCCAACAGGGCTGCCCGAGCTGTCCTGCCCATCTGCAGGGGCAAGGGGATAAATGCCCTTAGGAATCAGGGGGCCGGAGGGCTCCTCCTTTGTGGTGTTACCAAAGCAAGAAAGGCAAAAGAGGTGCTTCAACCAAGCAGCAGCACAAAGGACAGTTTATAAATAGCGCCACAAGCTCAATCAAGCTCCTAGTGTCATATTTTGGGCTTTAACTGTTGTTCCTGATTTTAGGATGCATATATATATATGTAAAATATTCATCACATAATCACAGTTGTAATTAAGGTGCTTCCTGACTCCTCCCTTATTTGCTTGTGCTGGGAGAGGGAACTGGCCTTGGGAAAGAAGGATGTGCTTTTTCATCTGTATGTCTTGGCATGTCGTTGCTCAGTCAGTCCCTGGAAGAGCTACCTGAAGGAAGTGTGCAAAGGAGGCTATGTGTTTGAGTGCCTGTTGTTAATGGTGTTCTAGGGCTGTAGGTATTAGAGTAAATAGTTTGCCATGAAGGATGGAGGTCATCCTGGCTCTGCTTGTAGCAGTGCTGAATTCCAGTGTGGTATGACCATCAGCTGGATAGGGGATGGTTCAGGCAGCAAGGCAGTCTAATCTACAAGGAAAAGCTGGTGCTCACTATGTGCCTCTCACAATTAAGGAAAAGACACAGTGAAGATAAATTGAGGAAAAGGGAACCATAAATAGAGGACATTCAGAAATCAAATCCGGACACTGGAGAGAACTTGGGAGGATTCTCTCTGTAAGTCAGAGTTAGGGGGTGGCTAATGTGGAGGAGAGTTGAGGAGTCATGATACTTCACAGGTTTAATAAAAGCAAGTGTAAAGTCTTGCACCTGGGGAGGAATAACCGTCTGTATCAGTACAGGCTGGGGGATGACCTGCTGGAGAAGAGCTCTGTGGAGAAGGACCTGGGGGTCCTGGTTGATGGCTATGAGCCAGCAGTGTGCCCTGGTGGCTAAGAGGGCCAATGGGATCCTGGGATGCATCAGGAAGAGTGTGGCCAGCAGGTCGAAGGAGGTGATCCTCCCCCTCTACTCTGCCCTGGTCAGGCCCCAGCTGGAGTATTGTGTCCAGTTCTGGGCTCCCTGGTATAAAAAAGACAGGGATCTCCTGGAGAGAGTCCAGAGAAGGGCTACGAAGATGATTAAGTGCCTGGAACATCTCCCGTATGAAGCTGGGGCTGTTCAGTCTGGAGAAAAGAAGACTGAGGGGGGACCTAATTAATGTTTATAAATATCTTAAGTATGGGATGCAGGGGGAATTGGCCAACCCCTTTTCAGTGGTCTGTGGGGACAGGACAAGGGGCAATGGCTGTAAATTGGAGCACAGGAAGTTCCACACCAACATGCGGAAGAACTTCTACACAGTGAGGGTGACAGAGCCCTGGGACAGGCTGCCCAGGGAGGTGGTGGAGTCTCCTTCTCTGGAGATATTCAAGACTTGTCTGGATGCCTCTCTGTGCAATATGAGCTAGGGAGCCTGCTTTGTCAGGGGGGTTGGACCCGATGATCTCTCGAGGTCCCTTCCAACCCCTACGATTCTGTGATTCTGTGATAAAGGGAGAGTGTGCTAATCACAAGGATTTTGAAAGAGATCAATAGCCCAGGACCTATTCTGTGCCAGTCTGTCTCATGAAGTTCTCTGTGTCGTAACTCTGTAACTTTCCTTGCAGAACGTAAGATCAGACTCTTTAATTTTCCATCTACTCTCTCCCTGTTGTTCCAGCCCACAACCCAATTTCTCCTTCTTCAGGATGGTGCATTTTCTTCTTCTTCCATGTAAGAGTTGTACCCGCAGTCTTGAGCTATCTGGAAAACCGCAGCCATGCTGAAACACATCTCCTTCTGGACCTCCTCCTTTAGATGCCATTGCAAAGCAGAAAGGAAACACACTATAGTTCTGGGAAGGTTTCAGTGATAGAAGCCAGGTTTCTACAGAGTGGTCTGGTGTCTTCTGTTACCTTTCTGAATTTTAGCCTAAGCCAGTCTCCAGTTCTTGTTACAGAAGACTGCTGCATCTCTATGTAGTAGCCATAAAGATCTGTCAGATATTTGTGTTATGTTCTGTGTATCCACAGAGTGAATTGAGATTGTGAGTTTGTCCAAGATTCTTATGAACAAATAAAGAGGGGGAATCACATTATTCCAAACAACTGTGGGCAAGCAGATCTGTGAGTGGATAGGAGACTGCAGGCTGTTGGCCTTGGAGTATTATAGACGAGGAGATGTTGCTTGCTCTAAGTATAATGGAACAGAGTTTGAGTCATCAGAGTGGAGCTATGAAGCTGAGTAAGCGTAACCCTTAGGGCTTCAACTGAGCAATCCTTTGGGCTTTCAGGATTGCCTTTTGAGACAGTTCGTGCATGCACATCATCTCACTGCAGTACTTCACTTGCTTTAGCTGATTCTAAATTTCAGACAACACTATTAGCCTGACATAGGATCTGTACAGCCAAAGGTCTGACTCCTACTCCTTTATTACTTGCTGTAGATGTGTGCAAACCTCACCTCTGTGTCATGGGAGAGCTGCGATTGCTTCCTCCCCTCCATGTGGACCTTCATAGTTGTCTGATACAACCCTTTAAAACCACCATTTCATGCTCCTTGGTGTGTTTATCTGAGTGGCAGGGCAGTGTTTTCTCTTTTGCAGATCATCAAGGAGACAGTAAATGCTCACCCTAGAAGTCAATGCCACAATAATGAGTTGAGCTCTGTTCTTTTTATGTGTCAGACATATCCCCTGACATGGTGTTTTATAAAGGCTGTGCAATCACTGCTCTGTACCATCTGGCTTCGTGAAAGAGAAAATGAGATGACAGTGAATGTAGCACTGACAACAGCTAGTCTCCTTCCAGTTGCTGCAGATTAGATGGGCCAAAGGATGGCTTAATTGTATATTGAGCCATTCCCTTCACGGATGGTCATTTGCAAGATACATTTCTGCAACCACGACTACTCTTTGTAGACTAGCTCATTACCTTCTCCACCAGTGTGAGTAGTTGATCTAGGACGGGCTCCTCTTTAGTTGTCTTGTCCCTGCCCCTTCCCCCAGATTAGTTGCCTCTGGGCAAGAATTGCTGAAAGAAATAATCTGGTCTATGTTCTGCAGTATATCAGACTAGAGGAGTGTGCTTTGACCCTCTCTGACTTGGAGGGTGATTGGTTTTTTGCCTCTTTCTAGATGTGCCAGGTTCTTCACAAGAGTTACACCCCACTAAGCAAGACTGCCTTCTTTCCTCAGTTCCAAATTACCTCTTTTCCAAAGCTTTTTTCATTAGTGGTAACTATTTTGGTCAGAATATTGATTTAAGGAAGAGGGAGCAGAAAAATAAGCATCCAGACAGTATGTCAGGGAGAAACACCTGGTTTATATGTGCCTTGATGATATCTGCACCAGGATTCTGCCTCAAAACCCTTTAAAATATTATGTGTTCCCTCCTCCTTCCAGCAGAAAACCCTCCAAAACTTTGTTAGCCTTTTCGTCATCATCACCAGCACACAGCCCCTACGTCTCATCCCAGGAGCTCCCACTGCCACTGCACACCCAGGAGGAGGAAGAGGTTCTGCTGCTCTCTGATAGCATCGATTTGGTGGAGAAGGTAGACAGGAAGCACAAAAAGAAGAAGAAGAAACAGCAGAAGAAGCAAAGACTGCGACAGTTTAACGATCTCTGGGTTCGCCTCGAAGAAAGGTAGCTAACAGCTGGGGAGGGAGGAGGGTTTGTTGCACAAACTGGACTTTGACTTAGACTGATTAATTCAGTACACCAGACTTCTGCAGGGGCTGGATACATGCTGAGGACAGGATCTGACCTTCTCCCTCACTGTGATTATTGCTGAAACATTTATTCTAGGCTGCTTGTGCTTTTAGTGACAAAATAACTTCTTCCACACGGTTACGCTTGTGGAGAAATGGGCATAATACAAGTGGAAGCCTTGTCTAGTCCATCTTGCATTTGGACTTGGGAGACTGTGAGCATCTGGTAGTCCTCAGTACCACAGAAGACTGGGGCCAGTGATAGATGGTACAGATCAGAGCCTTGGACCTTTATCCAAGACCCACTGCATCTGAAGGAACTGTCATATCTGGCATTATGTGCTCCTTGTGTTCGGACAGCATTTATCCAGCACAACCAGTCTCTCTATCCAGTCTTAAAATGTATGTGAGCCCCATGGCATTACTGGAGACCTGGGAAGGGAGATGACAGCCTAGTGGATGATGGGGTTGATATAAAAAATGGAGTGTGTTACGGGGCAGAGGTTCATAAATAAGTCCTAGTTTCCAGCTGGAAGAGCTTACTGCCTACAAGAACATCAGCAGCCTGAAAAAAACTAACCTCACTAGCTATACTTTAGCCTGTAGCTGATTGTGTACCTTAATGCTTCCCTTCTGTCAGATTGCACACAGGCCTGAGTCTGCTGTCTTTTGTACCTTGTCTCTATTTGTAGTTTGCATTTCTGCCATACTCAGGTTGAATTTCAGATTCCATGGTGCTGTAACTAACCAGACAGGTCAGGATGATGGAGAAAACCCTGCAGTACTTGAAATGAAGCTTCCACACTTTTCCCCCCTTTCTCTGAAGATACCGAGTATATCAAGGTTCTCCTGTGCCTCCCCTGTTGCATTCCTGGGTCCCATCTGCATCACTGCTTTCAGTAATACATTGCTTAAGCTGGCTGCAAATGAGTCCAGCAGCTGTTGTTCTGTCCCAAGCATACAGCCGTTGTCAGACCTTTTAGAAAAAATTCCTTTTCCTCTTCTCTAGAGCAGCTTTGTGCCCTCTCTCTGATCCTCCTTCCAACCTAAGTGTGAGTAGTTTGGAGAGGAAGGGAGACAAATGCATATGGAAGTTGTTATGCCCACTGACAGACCTACACACAGTTGAAGATTCACCAGTAAAATAAATCCTTATATTGATTGCATTTGATACTGTCTTTTAATGTATCGTTTACTTTCTATTAACATAGTTGATGTCCACTGCTTGTGAATGGGGTTTTGGAACTTCTGTTGACAATCTGCTCAGTAAAATACTAAGGAGTGGTATGAAATCTTTATGATCTGAAGCTTCCACCCTGCCTGCACAGTGACACGTTCAGTTTTTCACGTGCAGTTGATCCCAAGAAGCTCAGGGAAGTCAGCAGGTGCCCTGATGTGAAGTATGCATACACTTGCAGCATTAGTGCCTTGAAGAGGGAGGGAGGATGTGACTAAATTGGAGGTACATGAGGGCAACTTAACTAGGTTTTAAGTACTGTGAGGCAATAGTGAGGTAAAAGCAAAGCTTATGATGACAGGTTAGGAAACTGCTGCATCAATGTGGGGGCAGCAGATGCCTCCTTTCCTTTTCTTTTTTAATGTTTCCTTTCTCCCCCTACTAACTAACTCATGCCTTGTGCCAGAAACCTACCCAGGTTCTAGGTGACAGGCTCTTTTTAGGGGTGAGCCCTTGGTAGCAGAGAGCTTACACCTCAAGAGCGGTTTGTGTGATACTGCAGAGGGAGAGACGCGGCGCTTGCCGCTGCCACCGGAGAGACGGCCGCGCCCTTGCTGCAGCGGGAAAGCCGCCAGCGTGGGGAGGGCAGCCGTCATTCCCGCACAGCCCCACGCCTGCTCCGCGTTCGGCCCTTGCGAAGCGAAGCTGGGGGAAGCCCGGCCACCCTGCGCCGCCGCCGGGCCTGTGCCGCCTGGCCCGGGCTGACAGCCCCACCTGGTGGCACGGCCGGGCCGCGAGCCCGCTGGCGCGTGCGCAGGCCGCCGGCAGGCGCGGCCCCGGGGTGCTCAGCCACAGGCAACGCTGCCGGGTTAGCCGGGCCCACTCACAGCTCTCCTCCTGTCACCCTGGAAATGCGGAAAGCGCAGCTCAGGTGATTTAATGACGCAGAGCCGCTTTGGTTTGTCCTCCTGTATGCATCAGCTGTACAGCTTTGATGTGCTGCCAGCTGGCTCCTCTCCAGTCACTGTTCGAGCCTTCTGTGGGGGCCTTTGGGTATGGAAGGGTAAGTGTTTTTAAAAAGAGTACTAATTGCCTTCAGTTTCCCCAAAGTGTTTTTGCTTAATGCAGCTTGCTGGCCAAAATAAGGCAGGAGTGGTACGCAGCAGCTGGGGAGTGGGTGCAGGAGAAATGACGCTGCTTTTGTATTTGGTGGGTAGACTTGGTTTTAATTTTGCCCAAATTTGTCTTCGGATTTCTTCTGCATAGCAGCATGAGGCCCTGTGATGTACGTCAACCTTACAGCCATGGGTTTAAACATGGCTTTCAATCCATTGCCAAAGAGAACAACACCTACAACACCTAACTCCTGTGGGGTAGGAGCTACCCTAATTCAGGGCAGTTGGTCATAGCAGTCTGGAGCATACAGGTTTCTCCTTCATCATGTGTTGCCATAATTGGAGTTCAAGCATTATGCAAGCTCAGTTCTTGCTCATCACCACCTCAGAGTCCTTGCTAGCACTGGGAGGTAATGTGGGGTGGTCATCTTCCCCCAGTGACTCTAGGATGTGTTTCTGGAAGTAGCTCTTCCGCTCCTTTAAGTGTGGCATTTACCATTTGTAATTCCTGACTTGTAGAAGGGAACGTGCAGTATAGAAACAGGTTTGGTCCCCTCTAAGATGCACATACAAAAGCATGTCTGGGGAAGATGGACCCATCTGAAGGCAGGTGGCTCACTCATGCTGTGCTCAGCAAGTGTTGCTGCAGTGACACTCTTCTGCAGCCATGCTTGTTTTGGTTTTTTTGAAGACTTTCTGCTCAGCTGAAAGGCTGTCTGGAGGGCACTGGGAATATGGTCATCTTACCCACCTGACTGACTGTGTGGGAGCAGTGGGCAGGCTGGCTTGGTAGACTTGAGTACAGGGCAAGTATTTCAGTGCTGTCTTGACCCTCCTCATTCTCTTCCCTGTTCTCCCAAGACTGCTTCACAGTTCAGCTTGACAGCACCATCATCCACGTGAGCTGGCGTGACAACAGCTCACACCTATGAGTAAGGGACCAGGCAGTGTGGAGACACAAGGTGTTGGTGGAACCAGCACAAGAGGCCATTCCCAGGAGCCCAGGAGACTGGCAGTGGGTCACAAAGGCTGATCATCTCCTGCTCTGTTGGCATCATGCAGTTCTGGGCTGGGTCTGGACTGATGTTCTCCTCTTGCCTTGCAGTGCTACAGACCCTCCTCCTCGGATCCGCATCATCAACGGCTACATCACAGTCGAACCCCAGCCCCGGGGCCACGGGCGGTCTCATCACACTTGTGCAGACAGGGGCAGCACTCACCAGCTTTCCCATCCTCTCTTCGTCCTGCTATTGACTTTGACTTTGCATATGATAAGGCTGCATTGAAAGACAGGGGAGACAAGCTGCAGGGCTCTTGCCTTCAAAAACAGAAAAGAAACTTATTATGTGAAAACAAAAACCCAACAGAAAAATAGAAGACTGAGTGGGACACCTGTTCTTTGGGGTGTTCTTAAACTGCCTCCTTTTCCTGAATCTGGATCATTAACACTATTAACTGGTTTGACATGCCCTATACAGGAGAAGATACTTTAATGAAAGTGTTATTTATCCTTCTCTTGCAGAAGAATGATTTCATGTTATCCCATAATGCTTTGGGGAGATTATAATGTCGCTATAACATAGCTGTTTAGCTGTATGAGCCCAACTAAATTACATTTTATTTTTACCTTCAGTGCCTTGTGAGAAGATTTACACACCACTAACTTGTTTATTAGAACAGAATATTTTGGTTGTATGAGCACAGCTGGGAAAGAAGTTGGTATTTTATTTCTCCACTGGTAATGCTTTTTAATTCTTGCTTGTTAGGGCTCCAGATTACATATAAAGGATTATGACAACACCTTCTACAACAGAATTAAAACAGTAAAGAGTTGTGAACATAATGTTTTTGCTATTTGTTTGATGCTGTTGTAAGATGGGTACACCTAAATCTCCAATGGCCAGACAGGTCTTGCAAGCACAAACTAATGTAAGTTTAAGAAAAAAAGAAAAATGTCTTGGGACTTTCACAATAATACTGTTGGATGCTTCCAAAATACAATTTTTTCGTCTTTCTAAATCATGACTATATTGATTTTATATATCTGTATTCACTTTTGTAGAGAACGGTCTTTATTTTCTGTAAAGTCAGACTTCTTTCCAGGAAATCCTTGCAAGTTTCCTACTGATTGTCAGGCTTTCTGAATCATCTGAATCCTTTGCTGTCTACTTAAAATGGATACCCATGTTCACTGGAGCCTATGTGCTGAGTGAGCCTGGTATCTTGGAAATACAGCAGTCAGCTGCTCCAGTGAGACAACAAACTCAGGTTTCCCTTCACTTTGCTACTTTTTTCATTGCCTGTAAAAGTGCTTCTTCTCATCCCAGTACATGGTGGGGGAAGAGGAGAAAATGGTTCCACCTTTCCAAACAGGCGTTTCCTCTCACAATCTTAGATTTCAGTTCCCCTTCAGAAGGACCAAACCTGAATAAAGCTTCAGTTCCTGAGGAAAACAAAGAAAGGAGAGGCTAAATGCTGCAGTTTGCAGCAGCACTTTGGGGAACAAAATATACCTGGGCTGGGGGAGAAGATGACGCCATCTCATTGTGTACTCCTCCTTACAGAGACTAAATGCTACAAACCTCAGGGTCCCAAATATGTTCTGGCTTCCTTAGTTTTACACAGCAGCCAGGCTTGTGTTATGCTCTCCCCTGCATCTCTGTACAGTTCATCCTTCACTAGTGTAATCTGTCCTAGACCTGATGAGTCCACAGCTATTTTCTTTGGCCTGAGTAAGACCTGAGAGAAGCAGATGAAATGGGGGATAGCTTAGTTACAAAGATGCACTGTAGGACTAACAAACTGACCATATACTTGTGTATTTACCAGTACATCTGAGGAGGCCACCCAGCATGTTAGGTGAGTGTGTTTTGACACTTGCTAGCGTATGTATTAATACTGCTGCTCCTCCTTCTGTCCTGCAGAAGTGCAGGATGAGGTGTGGCACAAGTCCAAAGGGCTCCGGAAGCACCTGTTTCTTTTCTGCATTGCAGGACAAAGACTGTTGTGTAAGATAGCCCCAGGCTGGCTTTTCCCTTTGTTCCCTCCTCCATGGTTGCTCCTGAGTTTTGCCTCTGAATTGAGCTGAGAGTGTGACAGCCCAGGAACATTTTCTTTAGTTTATCATGAAGGAAGAGTAATTATAAACCACTCAGGAATAACAGAGACCTGAACTAGCACTGTGGGTAATTCAGTTCTAGTGGTGTAACTCATTTTGTAACCTGTTTCCAAGTGTATGCCTGTGTCAGGGGAATACAGATGTCTTTAAATGGTGATGGATTGTGTGTCTACAGAGGCTGCGTCCTGGGAATCTGTTAGCAAATTACTAAGATTCTTTCAGGGTATTTTTGAGGATCTCATGGGCTTGGCTTGATACCTTGGAACTAAACTAGTGGTACCTACCCTTCACTTTTTCTTCCAGACCAGTCATTGTTGACTGATCATGGGACACCAAAGTCTTGAAACTGTGATTAGCATGGAAAGCAGAGTCTTAGCCCAGCCACATGTTACTGAGCTGTTTTCAGTGACCGCTGGGGAGTGCTAGTTTTGGGTCCAGTTGTTTCTCCCTAGTTTTGGAACAAAAAAAGTTTCCCAGAATTGGAACAGCCTGAGAAGCCATGCTAATGACCATGGTCAGCTCAGGTACCAGCTTTCTGTGGGCCACAGAGCATCAAGAAAGCAAGTGATCTCATTATGTATCTGGAAGACTTACTGTTCCTCTGTCTGTCCCTCCCAAGCATCTGAGGTGACTTTGTGGCCTCACAGTTGGGATTCAGTCAGGCTTGTGATGAGAAGCAGACTTGTCATCTTTCTTCTTTCTTCAGCATAGGGGCTGAAGTCTCCTATTCTCTCCTGAGCTAGGTGCCTCCACATGCTCTAAGTGCTATAACAAAGCATTCTTTGTTATATTCAAACATCCTAGTCTCCCTTTTCCATTCTCTTTCCTTTGTACTTACTAATTAGCCTGTGCACTTTGCTGTTCCTCTCCATGACATTGTTTTCATCAATCAGTGTTCACTGTGAACATATCTGCGTTGAGATGATTGGGACTCTTGCCATGGGTTCCTTGTGCTCAAGATTTCTCTTTCTCTGTTGGGAGGCTGATACTTGCAAAGTTATTTGTGGAAGTGAAAAACCCACCCACTTCAAAATGTACTGGTTTGATAATGTAATTACACACACACTCAAGATTGAATTGTAATGTTGGAGAATATAGGTTATAATGATCACTGGTGTTCAGCAATGTATTGTAAATTCTTGTGAATATGTGTTGCTAGACTAAGCTTGGCTAATGGACTACTATGTTGTGAGATACATGCTTTTTAATTATTATAAAACTTCAAATGTATGTATGTAGCTAGGAGAAAAAGGCAGACAAACATCCTCCTTAGAAAACGGGTTTGCTCATAAATTCCTATTTCCTGAGATAAGTCAGCACTTGCACTTTATTTCTATTTGCTGTTGAAATGGACTAGGCGTTAGACACCATTTATTTTGAACTTTGTTGACCTTCCAACAGCTACCTCCTGCAATTTCACACCTTTTCCTTTCTGCTGCTGCTTGCTTTTTATGCATTGAAGCTTTATTTCCTGGTATGATACTTGGTTAGCAGCTGGGATTTCTTGCAAAGCATAGCAGGAGGTATGACTTCACTCGATGTGCTTTCGTACATGGCAATGTGCTCATAAGTGACACAGGTTTTCTGTGAACTGTAAATGCCCCTTGGCAAGAGCAATCCAGTGTTAGTCTAGTTTCAAACCCTTTCAAATTACACTGTGAAAAATAAAATTACTGAAAGAAAAAAAAATATTCTTGTTCTTTAGGTAGGGTCTGAAAATGTACATATCCTTCCTAAGTTATAATTAAAACATAATGCATAAGTGGGGATACATAAACTGTGCAGGTTACCTCATTCTGACTTCTGACACACTTTAAGGACCTTGCATGGTTTTGTTACTTTAAAGATGCAGTAGCCTAAAAGAACAGAGTGAAGCAAAAAACCTTAGTGATTCACATTTCTTTCTTTTCACTTTGAAACTTTGGAAAGAGGGTGGGGTTTTTTTCTGATTTTAACTATTTATACTGGAAAATTGTACTTTTAAAACAGAGTAGAGTGTAAAAATACAGAAGTTGCAGAGGTAAATAAATTGAAATTAAGAAATCTAAGCATTTTGTTGGTTTTCTTTTTGCCTCTGTTCTCCTTTTTGTACCCTCTGCAAGAAGGCCTTGGAGGTAAATATGGTGCTTTTCATCTGGGGAAAAAAGAGCAAGGCATTGAAAGAGCAGAGTCCTTTCTTCAAACATCAGGGTAGTCTTGTGGGTGTTCCCTCCCAGGTAGACTTGAAGCTGCAGTTATTCCATAAATAAGATAACAAGTGGATATAGTTCCGTGGGTTGTTATGGTCTCTTTTGATCAGCTGTTTTAAACACGGTGACACGGCACATACGTAGAAATCAGGACAAAATTTGCAGCTCTTCAGATAACCAACTCTGCAGATAACAATTTGGATAACCAAGAAATGTGCTTTAGAAGATTTATTTCTCCAGTGGCTTGCTGTCTGGAAAATCTGAACAAAACATGTTATTACCTTTTATCACAAAAAATAAAATTAAGCCATGAAAATTAATAAAAGAAAAGGTGGTTTTATTGCATCCATGGTGAAACTGATTACCATTTTCTACCCTTCTACTCTGCTTCATCCAGAGTGCTATCCTGTAACCACTTGAATGCACGTGAGGTTTATTCAGGTCAGGTTTCATGCTTTAATTTACCTTTTGAGATCAGAGTCCTGTTATGGGGGAGGTTTGTCCTTATTGAGAAGACTGTATACATCAATAAAGTTTGGAAATGGTTGCTATCATAATATATTAATAGTCTCACCTGCAAGCAGGCCACAGCTAGAATAGGTGGGTTAAACCAAACAAAGTTACAAGGACACAGTGTTGCTGGGTGTATCCTGTGCTGCAGGATAGTAATGGCCACCCAGCACTTACACTCTGAAAGATGCTTGGAAGATACTTTCGGTCTGACAGAGAATCTAGGCTCTTGCCTTTGGTCCCCTGAATCTTTATAAGGTGTGTGTCTTACACATGGGTATTTCCAGCGGTGTTCAGTGTACCCCAAGCACTAGGTTTTCCAGTGCTCAGGCAACAACACACTATGTCCTGTTGGGGTCCAGAGAGCTGGTATCTGAGAATACAATTTGTATCTCAAGTCACTTAATCATTCATGTCACAAAACCCACTGAAAGTTTATTCTCTCCTACACTGCAAAAAGCAAATGCTTTGGATTTTAAAATGCCGTTTGTATGTGTGTGTTGGTGCCATTTGTCTGTTGATGCATAAATAATTGAATAGTCAGGATGACAAACACTTTGCTGTCACAGCTTTCTAATGCTTGTGACAAATGACTACAGATCTTTTGTGCATTATCTATTTTATTTTGTTTATTTAACACCCTCCCTTCAAGTCACTAGAAGTCTACATAGCTGAAGACAAGAAAACATTATTTGCCTTTGTTTCCTGACAAATGCTGCTATTTGTGTGTTGTCTCAGTTCTCCCTACTACTCTCCACACCCCATGCTCTGGCTTTCTACTTGCAGACACCCAGTGTGGGAACCACCTCTGGGGTCCCCACAAAACAAGAAACAGATCAATGCCTTAGTGCTGTCGAGTAGCTCTGAGGTTAAATACTGGGTGAGACCTGTTTTCAGTTCTTTTTCTGCTGGAGGGCATTTGCAGTCACAGGTCTTCCAGGTGTAGACTAGCACCCATCGAGAAACTAACTGGGGGAAGATAGTTCCTCTCTGTTTCGGGTGCATGGAATATATAAATGTCTCTTAAGCAATGGGTGGGCATGAATTAAAAGCTTAATTGCTGATTACCAGCATCTGCCAGGGATGACCGTGATCAGCTGCGGGAAAACTGCCTTCCTGAAGCCATTGCTGTGCTGTGTATTTGATAGTCATTGGGTTCAACAAGTTTGAGATTATCAAGTGGTGGCAAAGTATCTTGAAAGATCCACACGACACTGATGATTAGCCCTCTGAACGATTCAAACCTTGCATACCCGTAATACTTACCATTCAGATGATAAAATGTACCCTGGGAATACCAGCCCTGTCCCAAGGATGGCTTCACCTGCTGTATGTCTTCTCAGTGCAGCACACTGGGCCAGGCTGAGGCTGGTCTGAATAACTACTGGTGGAGCCAGAGTCCTTGAAGACCAAGAGCTGGTACTCCCTTTGTGGAGCTGTACCAGGTGGTATAGATGTACCCATACAGACAGCTCTGACCCTGTGATTAATAAAGAAGTAAAGCTCTTAACCACAATGCACTGAACTCTACAGATTTAAAAAAAAAACCTCACGGCTAAACAAACCATAGAGTGTGCATCTCTTTCTTTCCCCTTCTAGAAAGCAAAGCTTTGAATTTTTAAAGTCCGTCATCGATTTAGTGAGTTTATAAACATTTGCATAGAGTTCACTGGAAGGAGGCAGTCTCTCCTAAAGAAATGGTAGAAATCAGGTGTTTTGAGTACGTTCACATTAGCAATAGAAGAAGGTAGCCCCTGTCTCTTCAAGTTGCACTGCAATGCATGTCTAGCTGCATGCAATCACATCTTACTTTGAGTGATTGTCCATCTGGTACGTAGTTTCTGAAAACATCCCAGAAAATGCATTTTATTCTGTCTGATTTGAACATGGCGTGTTGTTAAGAACTAAGTATGAACTCACTGGCCTGCCCCAGAGTTTACTAGCAGGCAAGGCAATTTTCTGAGACCTTCTGATGGTGGGTGCCAGGCCTCAGTTCCACATGGAAGGCACATGAAGTTTTTTGCTGGACTTTTGTAACACACTGGGTAAATATTTGGCAATCTACCATCAAAGATAAAAACTCACACCTAAGTGGATCAGACAGACAAAGGCTATTAAAAGACTTGCAGCAGAAATGCTACAAGCAGCAAGAATCTTGAACACTAGACTCCTACACTGCCACAAAAAAATAAAAAAGATGTGTAACAAGTACAGCAGTTACACATCTGTACTTAGCAAGCCACTTAAAACAGTCATCTGTATTGACGCTTTAATGTTTCCAAGCACTTTGTTACTGTGCAAAGACCCAGCCCTTTCTGTAGATTTTAGGCATTTACATTAATAAGTAGACAACTGATACCCTAGCTCCTGTGAGACGTGCGTGTTCAAATGCTGTTTTCCTCATCTTAGCCTTATGCTGACATACTAGCTCCTTAAATGCCACACAGCACTATTTCTTTTCTGCAGTGTTGTGTACTTGCTGTGTAGTTTACATTGCTCACAAATAAATTTCTGCTGCCTATGGCATTATGGCATTAGAATGTAGTAATGAAAATAGTGTTTTGCAAAGGAACTTGTTCTCTAGAAGGTAACTTTGGACCAGTGTCACTTTGGTGAAATTTCTTCCTATTCACAATGATAGAAGAAAATATGCAATCTTTGCCACCAGAAATCACCAAATATGGCCTAGGATACATTCATATTTTGCTGAAGGATCATGGTGATCAGGAGAGCTTCTTCAAGCTTGTTCAGGCATTTTCAGGCTTGATGCTTGAATTGCCTGGATGTGTGGAAATTTAAACAAAAGTACTGCATTCAGCTAAATTCACTGCATTGTTTGTTTATTGATTATTGTGGGTACAGTTGTCTATTATCTGTTTGGGAGGTAAAGCCATAATTCTTCAGTTGTTTTAAGTGATAAGGCTCAGATTTGAGGAAAAGCAATTGTGTTGAGAATTCTGACAGTGTCACTTGTGTTTAACCCAAGAACTTAATAGCTAGCAAGGAAATTAGACAAATAAAGCCATTTACAGAAGAGCTGACAACCTGTATCATCTCAACAGTTTAGCACCTAGACAGCAGGAAAGGAAACTGATAAACCAGGAAACATTTAGGTGCATGCCCCTGAACAAACACACACTATTTTTCCCAAGAAGACAGGTGTCAGTGATGAACTACAGTACAGAGTTTGGTTTGCAGCCTAAAATAACCCAAAAATACCCTTTCTGAAATTTCAGTGGTGGCTGGTAGTAACAAATGGAATATTCTCCAAATACCCAGTTCTTTACTGAATGTGTTGTCTGTTTAGTCTTAGCAACTTTCTCTGGCAATGCCTTCAAGATCTGACTTGGAATTTTTGAATTTTCTACACTTGAATTTCATTAAAACTCAGATTTGTTTTGAAATATCTTCATGCTTGTGATTTGGGAACTGGAATTCTTGATGCATTAATTCTGTTGTGGTTTTTTTAGCTTGAAATGTATGGACTCATGTTAAGCAGTATTGTAAGTAGCCACCATCACCACTAGCAGCTCCAGAACCTGGGGATTCCTCATGCCTGGCAGCTGGAGCCTGGTCCAGGCACCAGGAGATCTCTGTCCCAGACTGATGGACTGATGTTGCTTTCCCATTTGCAGGTTTAACCAGTAGCAAAGCTGAGCATGTATCCATCCCAGAGACACACAGACAGGCGGGCCTGAGTGCACACGCACACACAGACAGGACATGGCTGGTCACATGCGTTGCCACCGAGAGGAGTGCGTGCTCTCCCCCTGCACACACACAGTTCTGTCTTGCACTGGCATGGCCACGCTCCGTCCCTGTATGCAGGAGGTTTGCAGAAGACACAGAGCCTCTTCCGCCACACGACTGTGGATGCCAAGCATGTGCGCCTGTGACTTGTCCCACTCCAGGTGCTGCAGCTGAGCCCTCTCTGCCTTCATTCTCCTCAGTTCCTCTGAGTTACTGGTTTTCAGGACAGACACTGTTCCTACCCCAGTGGCCAAGAGTCCCACCCTCTGTAGTTAAGAAAAGGTTTAAGAAGATAGGACCAACTTCAGTGGTCAGGCACAGGGTGTGCTCAGACAAGCATGCTGGCCAGCAATGTTTTACATGAAACTGGCCTCTTTTATACCACTTTCTGTCTATTCCCCCACTTTGTTCCTCCCCAATACCCTTCCACTAAACATTCCTTTGTCATTTTTTCTGTAGTCCCACAGATCCTTCTACAATATCTCAAATCCTTGCATTCCTCTTTTTTCTCCTTTCTTATCAGATACAAAGTCCAGGTGGCCATTTCCAACGCTGTGCCTGGGAGTTTCTTTCAATCATCCATCAATTAGTAACTAGGGACTTCTAATCCTTGGCATTGTCTCTTTTATCTGTTGTCTACCAGGTTTGTGTTCATGCTTATCACTTCCCCTTTTATTTGTTATCCTCCATGCAGTGAAAAGGTCCTCGATCAGATAACCTTAATGATGCAGACACTCTTAGCTTCCACATATCCTGACAGTACCTATTGCATAGGAAATTCTGTAAGCAAAATGACAGGAAGACAAGTGACTATTTTTATTGACAGCTTGTATTTGTGTCACAGCAAGAACACAGCCCAGGGCATAAAATGTATTAAACTCACACCTTAAAGGTTCCTTTGTTGAAACCAGGTCCATGATGCTAAAACCAAGAAAGAAAACGGGATCCCTATTCTTGGAAATACAGCATGGAAGGACAAACTGCAGGTGATGCTGTAAAGATGGTATCATGGTTTAACCACAGTGGGTAACTGAGCACCACACAGCCACTCACTCAAACCTCTCCTTGGAAAGGGATGGGGAGAATGAAAAAAAAAAACAACTGTGGATTGAGATAAAGACAATTTAATAGGTAAACAAAGGAAAACAATTAAATATAGAAATATATATAGCAAGTGATGCACAAATGCAATTACCACATGCAGGAGGGGAAAAAAACTCTGTGATGGCCAGTCTGTTTCCAAACAGTGATCCTACCTTCTGGCTAGCTTCCCCAGTTATATTTGGAGCATGATATTATATGGTAAGGAATATCCCTTTGGGCAGTCTGGATCACCTGTCCTGCCTGTGCTCTCCCAGCACCTTGTGCACCTGACAGGGCATGACAAACTGGAAAGTTTGAATTAGCACTGAGAAAACAACTACCTATCAACAACTGAAAACATCAGTGGGTTATCACCATTATTCTCATTCTAAATCCAGAACACAGCACTTATACCAGATACTAGGAAGGAAATTAACTTTATCCCAGCTGGAGTCAGACCAGATGGTTCATCTGACCTCCTAATGAAGCTGTAGCCACCAGCACCTTGCAGTGAGCCAAAATAGGCTGCAGAAAGGTGACATGAAACAGGAGGCTACTGACAGCATCTCAGGATCTCTATTTGTAGGTACCTACTAATAGCCCATGAACCATCTATGGCTTGCTGGGAGTGTGGCTGCTAGCTGGCTCCCAGGGTAGATACAAGGATAAGTCTATCCAGGGACATCAAATGAGTTCTGATCCTGTCAAAAAAGATGAGTAATTTTCCCCAATACCTCCTACAACTATAGTTTGCCATGCAAGCAGTTGCTGGTTTGGTCTGCAGGCACCACAAGAGCAGCATGTGGGATGTGAGAATCCAGTTTCCTGCTGTGCTGGTTTTGGTTGGGACAGAATTAATTTTCTTCATAGCAGCTAGTGTGGGGCTGTGGTTTAGGTTTGTCCTGGAAACAGTGTTGGTAACACAGGGATGTTTTAGCTACTGCAGAGCAGTGCTTACACAGGGCTAAGGCATTTTTTGGTTCTCACTCCACCACACCAGTGACTAGGCTGTGGGTGCACAAGGAGCTAGGAGGGGACACAGGCAGGACAGCTGACCCTAACTGACCAAAGGCATATTCCATATGATGTCATGCTCAATATATAAAGCTGGGGGAAGAAGAAAGATGCTCATTAGGTGCTGACCTCTGCATACCAGTGTCAGATGACTCTGTAGTGTCATCTGCTGCAACACAGCCCCCTTCATCATCCTAAAGCACGTCTGGAGCATGCACATGATCCCTGTGATCTCTTTGTTTACTGCTTGAAGCTCTGAGCACACTCTGTACAGGTCCTGCTTTCTTATGTTCCTCCTGCTTAATCAAGCCACCCATACATTTCCATTCAGCAATAGCCTTGCTCTGCAAGGCAAGAAGTCTCCTTCTCTCTGGCAGGCCCAGCGTATTTCTGCCTCCTTGGACTGTGGCCATCACCACAGACTGATATTGGAGAAAGAAACTGCATGCCTCCATGTAGACTTTATAGGATTTGAAGGTTAAATGATGGTGGGACCTTTGCAATTTATTTATTTAGTCAAACATAGCATTAATCATTTGGATAAGAAACTTCTACATTTAAAATACTTCACTTCTGAACTGATAACGTGCCTTTAACCTTCTTTCACTAGGCTCCTGGCTATTTATGTATTACTAAATCTAAGTAGGATCCGAATGAAACTTACTACTAACAGCATGCAGGCATTGAGAAAAAGCAAGCAAATATGTGATGTGTGCCTTTTGTGATAATGCCTGCCTGATTTCTGGGATACATCATCTTGATCTGAGGTTTGAAGACCTGGTTTTCATAGAAACTTTGTACAGTCAGCAATAATGAGTGATTGAGATGTATTTAGCCATTCACAAAGATGCAGTAATATGCAATATCCCCTGGCTAACACTAGATGTTGCCCATGTGCTTTAGAACAGCTATAGGCATCTTATTCCAGAATTCCTTCAGTCAGCAGTACTTCAACTTCCTGTTTCAGTGCATTAACCATTTACATTTTCTTATCCCAGAGAGAAGAAGAGGACAAATGACAGAGAACAGATATAGCACAGAAGATGCTCTCTATGGCACAGAAAACTTTAAGAATATTTTGAAGGCTTAGTAACAGCTTTGGTATATAGCCCCAAATTGTTCATATTCCTATGCTGAAGTGGGAATTTGAAGTATTTTGTTCAGATCCTTGCTTGGGCAAAGTCTCTTAATTGTCTTGGATGAATAGTTTTGATCTATATGTGCCTTGCTGTCCCTTTTCTTCAGAAGGGACCAAGGAGTGCTTTCTTCCCACATGGGGGTGTTTACTTTCTTAAACATATATCTAAATGCTTGGATGGGGGTGATAAAAACATGTGGGAGAAAAGTATACTAAGAGACTGAAACCATTAGAGGCATCATCTGTATAAAAAAAAAGGAAAATCTCTCTTAGAATATTAATGTCTTCAGAATATCATTTATTTGAGGGAATTAATGGCCCATTTACAGTCTTAGAAGCCAATTCACTTGAATCCTGGATAGACCGTTGCTTTTCTTCTTTTGGGCATACCTTGCAGTGAAGTCCTATCCATCTATAAATCCTTCAAAGTGCTTTTATCAACACTCTTTCAGAAAAGAAATCAGACCACACGTTGTCTGAATTCCATCCTGACAAAAAGGAGGCATCAGGCTGGCTGTATACTCATCATCCTACTTCAGGAGACCCCAGGCTATTCCTGCCTCTCCCCCGTGCGGAAAAGCCAGCTCCACTCCCAGCCTTTCTTGAAGATAAATTGCTTTCTTCCTGATGTGTTGACAAAAAGTAAAAATTATGTTTATTTGATTTTACTGTTCTTTCTCTTGGGTTTTATATCACTCTTGTTTTTTATATCAGTTATTCACCCAGTGGGATCACACATTCCATCTTGATTCTGTATGTCATGCAGCATTTCAAGCACGACCTCTCCTGTTGATATATCTACACACACTGTCAGAAATTCTCAAGGCTTGAACAGATAGCAATTACCAGGCAAAATATACAAATCCAGTGCTTGTCTTCCTGTCCAAAGCTGTCTTTATTGGTGTGCCTTCTCCAGGTCCTTCCAATTACAGAGGTCTGAGGCCCAGAGGAGTTCTGCCTTCCAGACATGGAGCTAAACATTTTCCTCCACCTCCAAGCAAAAGGCAAAGCTTTAGTATTTAGCCACACAAGTGTCATCTTCAACACACTTCTGACAGGCCCACATTAGCTATGCTGAAGCCTCTCAAAATGAAAGAAAAGACAAAGTTTTCTTTGTTTTCAGAAATCTGAAAATACAGACTGCTCTTAAACAATAACCTCCACAAGTAATTTTATGGAGCTGTATTTTGTTGGATTAATGTCTTAATTTAATTCTCATGGTAAACAGTGGCATTCTGTCACATACTGGACCTGTGGTCTCCACAAGCAAGTTCCTAGTTCTGCGTATAGTCCTAGGTCTTCCAAGTTACACTGTGCTTCAGCTGCCAAGAGAAGGCAGGCCTGCCTGTCAACAAGGGATAGAGGAGCTGGCCCTGCCCATAACCCCTCTGCTCTTCAGAGTCTCTGTCATCAGCTGGCGTGGGCAGATTCTGCTCTCTTTACTCTGGCAGTTCCCACCATGTAATTCTTCAGCAGCCCTTGCACGCAGATCCTCACTTCAGATGTTCATGGGGGATGGCTCAGTCCAGCTCTGCCATGCTTCAAGTTTCCAAGTGATGCTGACATACCAGGCTACTCTTGGGCTACCCTTGGGCTACCCCCATCCCCTTCTCCCACTGCTCTGGTTTTTGATACTCCGATTTTCTCTAACTTTCAAGCACAACCCACTGACTATTTTGGTTCATCTCATCCACAGAAAGAGGTCCTTAAGAAGGTAAAATCAATCATCTATTAATCAAGACTGTCTGACTTTGCACACATTTCTCCCAGTTATTCTGTGCTGTGAGGGTCTTCTCTGTAGTTAGAAGAAGCAGAATTGAAAAACCTACAGTCATAGACTTCATCTGCTTGAACAGCAAATAAAGGAGACTTTACATTTAACTGCTGAGAAATTAAACAGCAAAATTGTTTGAACTATTGTTACGGGTTAGGGCTGGCAGGCAGCTGAGCCACACTGCCACTTGCTTAGTCCTCCACAGTGGGATGAGGAAGAGAGTTGGAAGGGTCAAAGTGAGAAAACTCGTGGGTTGAGTTAAAGACAGTTTAATAAGAGAAGAAAAAGCCATGCATGCAAGTAAAGTGAAACAAGGAATACATTGACCACTTCCTATCACAAGGCAGATGTTTAGCCAGGAGCAGGAAAGCAGGGCTTCATCACATGGGATGAATACTTGGGAATACAAATACCATAACTCCAAATGCTTCTCTTTCTCTTCCCTTCCCAAACCTTTTATTGCTGAGCATGATGTCATATGGGACATCCCTTTCATCAGTTGGGTTCAGCTGTCTCAGCTGTGCCCCTGCTGTGATTTTGCATGGCTGGGTTCTGGTGGAGAAGGGGGTGCTGCAGGGGTGGATTCTGCAAGACGCAACTAAAACTTCCCCTAGGCCTGACAGAGTAAATACCAGCTGTGCTCAAGGCTGGACCTGCTGCTGACCAAGGCTGAGCCCATCAGCAACAGTCATAGTGCCTCCGGGAATCACATTTGAGGGAAAAAAACACAAGCAGCTGCTTTTTGCCACCAGAGAAGGGAGTGAGATGTAAGAAACTGTGCAGACATCAAGGCCTGTGAAGAAGTCAGGGGGGAGGAGGAGGAGGCAGTGCTCCAGGCACAGGAGAGAGAGATTCCCCTGCAGCCCATGGAGAAGACCATGGTGGAGTGGGTGTACCCCCGCAGCCCATGGATGATGACAGGGTGCAGAGATACCACCTGCAGCCCGAAGATATACCCCACACTGGAGTGGAGGGTAACATATGGAAGACGTTGTGACCTGCATTGGAGCAATCTCCTGGTAAGACCTGCAGCCCATGAAGAGAGAGGCCCACACTGGAGCAGTTTTGCTGGGGGGTATTTGTGACTCCTGGGGGACCTACACTGGAGCAGTCTGGGCCTGAGAGAGTGAGCGACATTCTATGATTTATGACTGCACCCCATAGACGTGACCCACCCTGGGGCAGCTGGTGAAGAGATGAAGCCCCGTGAGAAAAGACTCACTTTTGAGAAGTTCATGGAGGACTGTGTCCTGTGGATGGGACCCCACATTGGAGAAGGGGAACGGTGTGAGAAATGAATGCCCCCCCCGCCCCAGCTAAGAAGAAAAATCACCTGGGAGGAACTGACCAAAACCCCCATTCCCCCATCCTTGCCCCTCTCTGTGCCACAATGTGGGGGAAGAAGGGAGCAAAATCTTGGCTAAAGTGAAGTCTGCTAAGAAGGGAAGGGTGGGGGGAAGGTGCTTTAAGATCTGGTCACATCTCTCATTATCTGACTCTGGTTTCACTGGGTGTGGGGTGAAGTGTAATAAATTAGACGGGATTTTTTTTCCTTTTTAGCCTGTGTGGAGTCTGCTTTGCCCATGATGTTACTTGCTGAATGATCTCTCCCTGCCCTTATCTAGACTTTGAAGCCTCTCTAATATATATTTTCTTCCCTGTGCAGCTGAAATAGGAGTGATAGAGTGACTTCGATGGACATCTGACCTCCAGCCAGGGTCAAACCATCACAATTCCGATGTGAAGAACCATATGCCCTCATTCATTTTTTACCAGGCTCTTGCTAGCTTCATTTGTCCTTGGAAATAGCTGAAACATTTTCAGATGAGAATTTCCACAAGTGCTTTCACCGTGGGCAAGGAGACAATGTAAAGTATGCTCCGACAGCAGCCTACTGTGTTAACTTTGGAAACAGTACTGCACTCGGTCTTACAGTCTAAGGGAGTGGCATTAGAAATTCAGCTCCAGTACTTCAGAGGTTAGCAAAAGTTAACTGTCGAAGTGTTTGCACTGTCTCTTACTTTACATTTGTGCTGCTGGTAGTGTCTGACTTCTAAACTGCTTTCACAGAGGTACTCATGCAGTGCTACCACAGCGTAGATATCACCAAGGGAAGGTTATTCTCAAACACAGGTAATGGTAAAGTTACAAGTTAACTGAAAACAGAAGTTTATAATGGAATTGTTAAACAGTAAAAATTCCAGTTGCTTTTGTTTCCTCCATTTATAGTGTTTCCTTTGTTATATATTTTTGTAAATGAGTAGTAATTCTCTGTTACTAATAAGAAATAAAATACTGCCTATCATTCCTGTGTATTGTACCAGTTTTCTGTTTCTGGTGCTTCTTTACAAGTTTCTGTATTTTGGTTAATTTTTCATGCACAACTGCTAAGAACAAATAGGATAAGACGACCAACACCCCTAAACAGCCTCATCCCACTTAAAAGCCAAATGTTTAGAAATCATCTTCCTCTCTTTTCTCTCATGTATTTGAAGATGCAGAAGGTGTAATTTAAGCTAATATTACTGATCCTTGGAAAATTATTCAAGTTACATGTGAAAACAAAAACCTTGTCTTTCTTTATATGATTCATCCATTGCCTAAATTGTCAATACAGTGTAATACAATAATCTGAGGTGTTATATTTCAAAACACATTCCTAGTTTACACATCTCAATTTGTGTTTCTCTTCTGTAGGCCTTAAATGTAAGCACTTACATCCATCCTGTTTCTAAAAGACATAAATCGTTATGTAAGTTTTACTGTTCAGTTAGTTTCTTCATAAGTTACTTTGGTTCTTTAGTTAGGTAATATTGTGAAAATACTATTTATTGGGAGAGATTTTCATTGTGTGGCTGTTTGGCTTTTTTTTATAAATACATACAGTACCATATAAAGTTTTGCTGCTTGCAAAAGCCATCTCAGCAGCACAGGTACACAGAAGCGCAATAAAAATGAAAGCCCACAGGATGGTGTGGAAGCCGCCCACTGGAGCCATGTCAGGCGGCCCTGTGGCTGCAGGCCACTGTACTGCGGCCGGGTGTGGGGCAGCTCCTCCCAACAGGTGGATGATGCCTGAGGGTGCCGCAGGTGCTGGGATGATGTGCTCCTCAGAGTCATCATCCTTGTGCACTGCGTGCAAGATGGAGGTCACCCTCCTTTTGCAGAGGGAGCACTCAGGCTTGCTCTCAGCCCACCACAGGAAGCAAGGGTAGCAGCAGCAGTGGAGGCATGGCATCATGTCACTGGCCTCCTCCATGCAGTCCAGGCAGATGGACAGCATGTCCCTAGCTCCATGGCCATGCTCTCCATCTTCTGCAGTGGGTTGGGGGGAGCTGGTGCTGACGGAAAGCTCCCTCTAGCCACTTCTGCTCACTGGCTGGCCCAGGGAGGGCCAGAAGAAATGCTCTGGTCCCTCAAGGAGGAAACCCTCCCAGCTCGCCACCCCAGGCTGAGGGGTCCCCTGGGGTTGTGTCCAAAGTCCCAGGGGGTTGATTTGGGCACAGGAAACACACCTTCCCAGGAAACAAATCATGATGAGGTTTTATTAAAAGTGGAAGAAGGAGATGCTGAGGGTCCGCAGCTACAGAGTGCCATCAGGCGGGTCCAGAGCAGGAGCGGAGCCAGCCGGCTACTCGCCTGTTGGTGGTGTTGGCTCCCGAGACGCCCTCGGCGCTGTTGGCTCCCGAGAAGGGCCGGCTGCGGGAGCCTGCTGGCTGGTGGCACTGGAGCGGCCTCGAGCTGCGCGCTGCCTCTCCGGGCGGCTGGTCCCCGCAGGCCCACTTGTGCCAGCCAAGGGTTGGCTGTTGGTGGGCCGACTCCTCAAATTATAACTGTGGTGTGGGGACCTGCTGCGGGTCCTCGGCCTGTTCCTTCTCCTACGCAGGGTGGGGGGCACGCCGACCAGGTACTCCACGTAGTCATCCTCCCCCTGCACGGAGTGCAGCAAGATCTCCACTTCCTGCCTACAGACTGGGCAGGTAGCACTGCTGCTGGTCCAGCGCCGGATGCATGCAAAACAGAAGCAGTGCATGCAGTAGGCCACAAACGCTGCCTTGTGGATCACTCTCAGGCAGATGGGGCACTGGGAGACTGCTTCTGCTTCTGCTGGACCTGGCTGGGGCAACTGGCCTTTGCGGCCATCGTTTTCACCAGATGTCTCACTCATGGCTTCTTTAGCACACCCCACTATGTCCTGCTGAGACACAAATGCAAGGCGTTGAAGCTTGCCTTTCAGAGGTGCTCTCGATCTTGCTCTCAGCCTGCTGCAGGAAGCACAGGTAACAGAGACGGCTGAGGCACGGCATCACAAAACTGGCCTCCTCTCAGCTGCCCTGGCAGAGGGGACAGTGGTCATCCAGCTCCGTGGCCAAGCTGCAGGGGGCTGGCCCATGGAGGGCTGGAAGAAATGCCCAAGCCCCTCAAGAAGAAAACTCTCCCAGCTCCCCAGGGAGAGGTGTCCGCTTCCCCGCTCACCTCTGCTCCTCTGAGTGGACCTCGTGTGTGCCTCAGCTGCTGAATCCTAGCAGGGCTGGGGAAAGTCCTCTGAGGGTCTGGGCTCAGGCACGGAGAGCCACAGCAAACAACTCCACGAGCACGGCACCAGCACCAAAGTCCTCACTCGACACTCCAACTGTGCTAACTGCTCAGCCAGAGTGTGGGCACGGACTGTCTTGGTGAGCTTCGGCGCCCGGCTTTATACGCCTGCCCACAGCCCATTGGTCAAGGATGTCACAATGAGTTGCCAGGTGACATCATAATCTGTCGTTGGGGATGTCTCAGTCCACCTCTCTGTGAGATTGGAACCCATCACTCAGGGATGGTCGCATGGGGCCTTCCTGGCCTTCTCAGCCCAGAAGCACTGCAGCCCCAGTGCAAGTCCCCGAGCACGGCACCAGCTTCAAAGGCCTCACTCTGGTCTCACCCTGTGAACTGGCTGGCTGAAGCTTTAAGCGTCAAGGGGTACCTGGTCACTGTCTGTCACATACCATCACTAGGTCAAATCTCATTCCATCCTTTGGAGACCAGGTCTCAGACCACTTGCAGTCCAGATGCCCACTCAAGTCACATTGTCACTCCCTTTCTCAGCTGGACAGGAGAGAAAATATATATTGAAAGGCTTAGGTTTTGAGATAAGGATGAGAGTCATGTCCACGAACTTCTGCAGCGTGAGTCCTCTCTATCGGGGAGTCATCTCCTCACCACAGGCCTCTCAGCAGGACTCCTCTCCACAGGATGCTGACATTCAGGCCCAGACTCCCCCGGCCTGGTCCCGCGTAAAATCACAAGTGCCCCGGCAAACCTGCTAAGGCATGGATCAATCTCTTCACAGGGCATAGATGTCTCTGCTCCCCATCCTCATCCATGGGCTATGAAGGGACACTCGTTTCACCATGGTTTTCACTACGAGCTGCAGGGGAATCTCTCTTTCCACATTCTTCCCCCCCACCCCCTCTTTCAGGCCTGGCCTTGGTGTCTGTGCAGCCTGCTACATCTTCTCACTTCCCGCTCCGGTGGCAAAGTTTGCCTGGCAGCAGGTTTTTTTCTCCTATATGTGATTCATAGAGGCGCTATGACCAGCTCTGATTGGCTCAGCCTTGAACTTGGCCTTGAATTGACCAATGTTTACACAATCTGGGCCTTGGAGAAAGCCTACTGTGCTACTGTAAGCCACTCGTACTGTGGCTTACAAAAGCCACCAAAGCAACACAGCTACACAAAACTGCAACAGTTGTCTTCTCAAAAACCATGGTGAGATCGTGTTGCTTACTCAGAAAGTTTACAGTCATAGCCTGGGCTAACCGAGTCTTGCTTTCAGGTCCTCTGGTTCTGAGCTTCTAAGAGTTACAGACATTTATGGTATGAGTTAAACCTTACTGTGGGTCTCAGTGATGGCATCTTTGGTGGTCAGCCTTTTGTGTGGGAGCATGGCCTGGACACTTTGCAGAGCCATGACCCTGACTATGTCTTTCCTGTGTCTACAGCCACACAGCACGGAGTCCTCTTAGTGCACACTCACCTTCAGAATTACAGAGATCCTTCAGAAATAGCATTACACCTGTTTTCTGCCTGTACCAATTTTCACAATTGTCTTCTACCTAGAGATTTCAGAACCTCTGCTTGTGGGAGAGAGGTATCACAGAATAAAGCTGAAGATTTTGATCTACGCTTGACTAAAGAGAGTGCTGAGACTCTAAAGATGAGGTTCAGACAGTTTGAATTGTCTCTCTGCCTGAGATTTTATATTGCCAGTATTTCTGAAGCCAGAAACTAACCTGAATGAAGTGTAGTCAGGGGAAAAACAATGTGTGATTGCCTAGATTAAGTAATCTTATCACTTAAATACCCTGGGACTTCTCCTACTTTCTCCAATGTTTCTTCCCTTTCTTCAAATGTAATATGTTATTTCAGAACTCCTGAGATCATGAATCTTTCTATTCTGATCGAGGCACATGATTCACATTCATGGATAACCTGTGAGATAGTGTCCATGGTCAAATGCACCCCTTGATCGTGAGCCCATCTATATCTGGCGTCTCTTCCTTGATGGCCTGAGGTGTCATAGGCCCAGTGACCTATAAATAATTCGCCCTTACATTGCCAGTCAAGGTCTACTGGAACCACTTCAATCTTAGCAGCCTGAATGACCTGCTGGTTGTTTTGATGTTCTTCAGTGGCTCAACTCTTGGGTATGTGGGCATGTACATGGCATACTTTTACAGTTAGGTTCTCTAACTGGGCAGAGACATCTTGCCACAATGGAGCAGCCCAGATGAGTTTGCCTCTGGACCACCAGTTGCTTTGTTTCCATTGCTGCAGCCACCCCCACAGGGCATTGGCCACCATCCATGAATCAGTGTAGAGGTGCGATTTTGGCCACTTTCCTTGTTTGGCAATGTTTAAAACCAACTGGGTGGCTTTTACCTCTGCAGACTGGCTGGATTTGCCTTCTCCTTCAGCAGCTTCTGCAACTTGTCCTGTAGGAGTCCATACAGCAGCCTTCCACCTCCAATGTTTAGCAACAATGTGACAGGACCCATCGGTGAACAGGGCATTTTTTTGTCTTTTTTTCTGGTAGTTCACTATACAGCGGGGCCTCTTCAGCACACATCACCTCCTCCTCTGGTCATATTCCAAAATCTTGGCCTTCTGGCCAGTCTGTGATCACTTCCGGGTTTCCTGCGCTATTGGGGTTTCCTATTCGAGCCCGCTAAGTGATAAGTGTGACCCACTTGCTCCACGTAGCATCAGTGGCATGGTATGTAGAAGGGGCCTTCCCTTTGAACATCCAGCCCAGCACTAGCAGTCGAGGCGCCAGGAGGAGCTGGGCTTCAGTCCCAATCACTTCTGAAGCAGCTCAAACCCCTTCATATGCTGCCACTATTTCCTTTTCTGTTGAAGTGTAACGGGCCTCAGATCCTTTGTAGCCCCATCTACAAAACCCCAGTGGTTGGCCTTGAGTCTCCCCTGGTGCTTTCTGACAAAGACTCCAGGTAGGGCCATTCTCCCCAGCTGCAGTGTAGATCACTGTCCCTGACGGGCCCTGTCTGGATGGGCCCAAGGGCTACTGCATGGACTACTTCCTGTTTGATCTCTTCAAAGGCTTGTCACTGCTCAGGACCCCACTGGAAATCCTTCTTCTTCGGGTTTACATGGTAGAGAGGGCTCACAATGAGACTGTAGTTTGGGATATGCATTCACCAGAAAACCACGATGCGTAGGAGAGTTTGTCTCTCCTTTTTGTTGGTTGGTGGAGACATAGTTGCTATTTTATTGATAACATCCATGGGGATCTGACGATGTCCATCCTGCCATTTTATTCCTAAAATTTATTCTTTGTGTTCTGTCCATCACAATCTTTTCCAGACAATCTTTGTTACAAGGAGCAAAAAGACTCGCTTGTACTCACTTGTGAGAAGATAGTCTCTGGATGGCAGCAAAGCATAACAAAGTTGCTGCTGTGATCTTGGAAGAATCTAAAGCTGGTTTAGATCTGATCTAGCGAACCAGAAAATACAAGCAATTCTTTTGTCTGCGGTGGAGCTACGCTTTCTTTCTTCGTCCCTCTTTAACTGACATCTGATGCCCATCTTTTAAAGTTCTTCCACAGAAATGTACTTAGAAACAAGTGGAAGTTTTGATGCTGACTTCTGTGGGATTGTGCCATAAGGCCTGGAGCATCCCCGCTATGAGGAAAGGCTGAATGAACTGGGGCTGTTCAGCCTGGAGAAAAGAAGTCTACAAGGGGATCTGATTAATTTTTATAAATATATTAAGTGTGGGAGACAGGGGGAAATAGCCAGCCTCTTTTCAATGGTCTGTGGAGACAGAACAAAGGGTAGTGGCCTCAAGTTGGAGCATAGGAAGTTCCGCCCCAACATGCAGAAGAACTTTTCATGGTGAGGGTGACAGAGCCCTGGGACAGGCTGCCCAGGGAGGTGGTGGAGTCTCCTTCTCTGGAGATATACAAGACCCGACTGGATGCCTACCTGTGTGGTATGTCCTAGGGAACCTGCTTTGGCAGGGGTGCGGGGGATGGACTTGATCTCTGGAGGTCCCTTCCAACCCCTATGATTCTGTGATTCTGTCATCAGCATTTTGCTTGCACTAGGCTTTTATTCCTCTGTTTACACCTTAAAAATATGCTGAAAAAACATATATAGAAAGTGATTTTTCATAGAACATTAACTAAATTTCACTTAGTTTCTAATCTGAAATGGTAAAGCAGGCTCATATGTTCTAATGCTAATAGGACAAAAATTGTGCCTGGAATTGCTCTCTTCAGAACTGCTTAGAGCTCTGTCTACGTAATAAAGTTGGGGTTTACTTCATGCATTTTATATTGCAGGATAAAAATTCACTAGGTAACTACTCATCAGTCACTGAGTGCGAAATCAGCTTCCAAACAGGATTTCACACATAGCAGACCTGTTCATAATAGGATATATTTTCTCCTTAAATTAACACATCTCTAACATAGCATTTACATCCCATAACTGGGGTGGTGGGGTTTTTTTGGGGGGGTGGGGAATGGGTATTAATTTTCTGTATATGACTTTACTGTGCTCAGAACTTGGGAACTGAAATGATCTCCCATTTTTTGTGTTCTTTCTTGTTTGCAGGCTGCACGGAAATACAAAGCTAAGTGAATCACTAGCACTGCAACAAACATAAAATTAAGTTTACCAAGACGAATACCAGTGTTGTATAACAAAAATAAAGTGTAACCTGACATTTCACCAAAATTTATTATCAAAACAACTTCCAGTAATCAAAAAGAACTGCAAAAAGTGTAACTGAGCTCCGCTTTCCTCATGCTTTTACAGCTACTCTTGAACTCTTTGCTCTCCTTTTCTTATCATCCTAATGCATTATTGCAAAAGGAGGTTTTTTATTATAATTTGTGTAGTACTGCCATGCCTTTTTCTTCTGGAGAAAAAAGACCCACTGCAATAATGCTGTTATGAAGGGGAAAAAAGAATCTTCTTTTTTTTCTGAAAATATCAATATAATCTTCAGGATACACAAACTAACAGACATTCCTTCCAACAGCCTTCCCACCTTCAGAAAATGCTAAGAGACTGTTCTCTGCCTTTTTGAGGAAAAGATAACAAGAAATCAAATTAATTAGCAAAAAAGAAGCACTAGCTAGAATACTAGGAAAAAAAATCATCTTTATGGAGAAAATGATGAAATTCCACCAAAAATGTTGAATTTTCTTTCCCCTAATATGTCTGTTATTTTTGTTATTAATTATGAATGTTAACGATAATTGACACATTATTGTTAAGCATAACAGTAATTAATAAAACCAGAAATATCGTATTAGACACATACCTGTTTAGGATGTCCAGCTTTACGTAGCTTTTCTCAGACCATGTGTGGGTTGTGTGATTTCTATAGCATGGTGTTTCTGTTTCTAACTGCACAGAAAGTAAGTGCATGTCAGACTTTTTGCCTGCACGTGGCCTCATCTTCTCCAGCTACAAGAAGTTCCTGAAGAGTTTTAACATGAATCATGGGCAGTTTTGAGGTAATGCAAATCCCTACGTATACAAAGAAATGACCACATGTCCTCTCTCTGGACTTCTGTAAGACTTTTGACACAGTCCCCTACAACATCCCTCTCTCTAAATTGGAGACATAGGGATTTGATGAGTGAACTGTTTAGTGAATGAGGAATTGTTTTGATGGTCTCATCTAGAGGGTAGTGGTCAAGGTCCACATGGAGACTGGTGACAAGTGGTGTCCCTCAGGAGTCCCTGTTGGGACCAGTACTGTTTGATTTCTTCATCAATGACATAGCAGGATTGAGAGCACCCACGGCAAGAAGGTCTAGTGGAGGGCCACAAGGATGATCAAAGGGCTGGAGCACCTCTCCTCTGAAGACAGGCTGTGAGATTTGGGGTTGTTCAGCCTGGAGAAGAGAAGACTCAGGGGACACCTTATTGCAACATTCCAGTACTTGAAGGGGTTAGTGTCAGCAGGTCAAGGGAGGTGATTCTGCCCCACTGCTCTCATGAGACCCCACCTGGAGTACTTCATCCAGCTCTGGAGCCCTCAACACAAGAAGGACATGGACCTCTTGGAATGGGTTCAGAGGAGAGCCACAAGGATGATCAGATGGCTGGAGTACCTCTTCTCTGAAGACAGCCTGAGATACTTGGGCTTGCTCAGCCTCGAGAAGAGAAGGTTCTGCGGAGACCTTCTTGCAGCCTTCCAGTACCTGAAGAAACCCTACAGGAAAGCTGGGGAGGGACTTATTTTTTGGGAAGTTTACTGATAGAACAAAAGGTAATGACTTTAAACTGAAAGAAGGTAGATTTATATTAGATAATGGGAAGAAATTTTTACTATGAGTGGTGAGCCACTGGAACAAGTTGCCCAGGGAAGTGGTAGATGCCCGATTCCAGGCAACGTTCAGGTCAGGGTGGGCAGAGCAACCTATCTAGCTGAAGACGTCCCTGCTCACTGTGGGGGGAGGGGTGGTGGGATCGGATGAGATCACCTTCAAAGGTTCTTTCTAGAAATTCTGTTATTTGACAGTGAGACTGCCCTGCAGCTGGAGTTTGTTGCTATGAAGATTTTGGAAAACAGTTCACAGAGACCTGGAAATTGGACATCTTTGTTGTATGATGTTGCTACTGGGCAGACTGTAGCTTATATTCTAAAACAAAGGGTGAAATAACTATGTTTCTGAGCTTTAGCTTATGTGATTACCTTTCACATTTTGTCACAGCTCAAAGCTTCCTAATTTTTTCAAAATTGCATTTATATTTTTCTATTTTTTCCATTTTTTAGTAAGACACAATAACCTGTTATATGATTTCTCATTAATTTTTTTTTCTGTTAATTTATACTTAAATTCCAGTTCAGTGTGTTTCTTCATTTCTGAATAAAAGTAGAAGTGTAGTTAAGAAAATGAAATGAATAATTTTTTTTTTACCTCTCTGATATTTTCAGGAGCACGCAGTTCTTCTGAGTGTACCTCAAAAGACTGCGTCTTGATTCAAGAGATAATGAAATGCATTAGAGAAAGCATGTGCAGAGCTGAAATGCAAACAGCTGCTTTTGGGTTCTGCTGATGATTGGGAAGTACTTCAAATAGCGAAGACAGAGGTTGATTAAATACACTAATTCTTGAGTGAAATACTATGCAACAAAGTATAATGAAATCAGTAGCATTAAATTATGTTCTAGTATATGTATAAAATTGAAACACAGGGATCTTTGGTCTTTTTCTCTGCAAACATCATTATGGCTATTACATCACGGAGCCAAAAAGACATTACCTTTTAAGACAACGTTGCTTAGGTTTTTGTCTGAGTTAACTGATGTTGCTAAAGCACAGTCAGTACCACACAATAATTTAGGCATAAGTAATGGAAGTTACTCTGTGGAGTCCAGTCCCCATTCCAAGAAGTGACAACTTTAAAGGTGCTTAGGGATTTGTTGCAGTTTTGCGTAGCAGGGTGCTGTTAGAGAACAGGGGGCTGCAAAGATGGCTACTGCAAAAAGCATACAGAAGCTCTCTACAGGCCCAAAAGAGTAAACATCGGCAGATTTAAGGCGAAAGTTGCTGCTGACGTGCAAAATGCCTGCCTGTAGGTCTTTTCTCCTATATGTGATTCACAGAGGTGCTGTGACCATCGCTGTTTGGCTCGGCCATGGTCAGCAGCAACTTTGGCCTTGAATCGGACGATGTTTACTGTCTGGGGCTTGCAACGAGCTGTAGCTGCTGCTTGCAAAAGCCATCTCAGCAGCACAGCTACACAGAAGCGCAATAAAAATGAAAGCCCACAGGATGGTGTGGAAGCCGCCCACTGGAGCCATGTCAGGTGGCCTTGTGGCTGCAGGCCGCTGTACTGCGGCCGGGTGTGGGGCAGCTCCTCCCAACAGGTGGATGATGCCTGAGGGTGCCACAGGTGCTGGGATGATGTGCTCCTCAGAGTCATCATCCTTCTGCACTGTGTGCAAGATGGAGGTCACCCTCCTTTTGCAGAGGGAGCACTCAGGCAAGCTGGGGTAGCAGAAGCAGTGGAGGGAGGCATGGCATTACGTCGCTGCCCTCCTCCATGCACTCCAGGCAGATGGGACAGCATGTCTCCAGCTCCATGGCCATGCTCTCCACCCACTGCGGTGGGTTGGGGGGAGCTGGTGCTGATGGGAAGCTCCCTCTAGCCACTTCTGCAACAGCACGTGTTGGGCTAGATAAGGAAGAGAGGCCATGCTCACTGGCTGGCCCGGGGAGGGCCAGAAGAAATACTCCGGTCCCTCAAGGAGGAAACCCTCCCAGTTTGCCACCCCAGGCTGTGGGGTCCCCTGGGCTTATGTCCAAAGTCCCCGGGCGTTGCTTTGGACACATGAAACACACCTGCCCAGGAAACAAATCATGATGAGGTTGTATTGAAGGCAGAAGGGGATGCTGAGGGTCCACAGCTACAGCTCTATCACTAAGTACAGGACTCTGATATTTCCCTTGTTGAACTTGGTGCATTTAAGAGAATATCTTAAGTTTGGGAGTGGAGGTGTGGTGCAAAAGCAAAGCCAATGGGATAGATAAACATACTGAGACACCTTCAGAACCAGAAGACCCCATCACTGCACATGTTCTGTTTAAGAGGAGTTATTGTAAATGACTTCTTGGAAATAATCTGGATAACCCAACTTTTTCTAAAGAAATGTAATGAGTATGTAAAAGTAGTCTCTATAAAATTAGAAGTTTTGCCTTGAAAAGTGAACACATTAGGAGGAGCGATGTCCTGCGTGCTGAGCTCTGCAGTAAAGAACACCTGCTTAATAACCAGCATGGCTGTTGAGTCTTCATTTTGGCTATTCGAGGCTTTAAGACCCCATCTTCCCTGCAGCGGGGGTTGCTTTGGACACACCTTCCCAGGAAATAAATCATTATTAGGCATTATTGAAAGTGGAAGAAGGAGATGCAGGAAGCACAGGTAACAGTCATGGCTGAGGCATGGCATCACAAAACTGGCCTTCTCTCAGCTGCCATTTTACACCGAGGGAGTCACCAGGGGGTACAAGCAATGTGTGATTTAATCCTAAGGAAGTGTGGATGCATAGGAATTTATACTATAACAAATCTGTGAAAGGTGCATTGTTTGTTAAAAGGTAAATAAAAAGGTTCTCAAGAAACAGCCTCAAGGGGGAAGAGAGCCGGGTTTAAGACCTTTTCAAAGTATTCAAGTAGATTTCACTGAATTGCCACCCATAGGAAGGTTGAAATATCTCCTGCTATTGGTGGACAGGATAGGTAGAAGCATATCCGATGGCTTCAGCCACAGCTACAGGGGTAATTAAAATCCTGCTAGGACAGATTATTCCCATGTATGGAATAATTGAAAATGTGGATTAACAGTTACCAAAGTTAATTTTAGAAACAAAATTACCTTGGATTAAATGCTTGCCCATTTCCTTACTGAGAATTCAAACTGCACCTAGGAAAGACTTAGGTGTATCTCTGTATGCAGTGTTGTTTGGTTTGCCCTGTATGGGTGAAATTGGAAAAATACCAAGGTTTGAAACAAAAGATACTTTTCTTAAGAACTATATACTGGGGCTATCCTCTTCCTTATCCTTTCTCAGAAGTAAAGGACTCCTTGCACAAACTCCAGCGTTGGAATTTGCAGTCCATACTATCCAACCTGGAGAATGGGTTCTGATTAAGTCATGGAAGGAATCCAAGCTGCAGCCTGAATAGAAAGGTCCTTTCCAGGTTCTCCTGACAACTGAAACTGCCGTGAGAACTGCTGAAAGAGGTTGGACTCATTAGACCCAGCTCAAAGGACCAGTGGAACATCCATCTGAGGACAAACGCTGTTATATACAGCCCACCAAGAATCCTCTGCTCATCAAACTGAAGAAACAGTAATTTAAAGACTGTTTGAAGTATTGTTTTTGTAGTAGAGATTGTTCAGTTTTTATTGCACTAGTATTTATCTATTGTGTTTGGGGAGGGGTAAAAGGGTTGAAAATGTTCAAAATAGTGTTAATATGGTGCTTATATTTCACTATAATGAAAACAGGAGTGTTGGATCGTGCTAGAAAACCCCTTAGTAATCAAATGAATCTACAATTCAGCATTCCAGAGGGGACCGGGCTTCAGAGCATCATGTTTGATGCTTGGCAAATTTTGGATTGGGGGGGTCTAAAGAACTAAAGGGCACTGAGCAATGCAGAGAAGTATTATGTGTCCTGAACAAGTACAAGGTTGGACACTTTACGGGATAGGTCCTTGCCCCTCTTGGAGCAATGTTTGGTGGACTACTGAGGTTAATGGATGGACAGCAGATGTAAATTGAAAAAGTTTTTATTGGGAACCCCTAAAAGAGATGATTACAATCTCAAAGGGACACGCTACCCACAATTGCCAAGAAAAGGCATGTAATCCTATAATAATTACTGTCCATAATGCTGATGGTACTATCACTCCACCCTATGGACTAGGCATAGAGGTCACAGGGAAAGATCCATTAGGGCGATTGAGAATAATGGTAGAAAAATTTGCAAATAGGAGTTCAAAGAAAGATGAAGAGTGGAAAAGTACTCAGGAACCTAGGTCAGAGGTAGAAAGACCTTTTAATGATCCTACCATAGTAAAAGTAGTAAGAATTGAGGATTTGAGAAAGACATTTGAAGTAGAAACAGGATATGGAAAGACGAATGCCTGGGTGGAATGGGTAAAAAAAGCACACTGTGAAACTAAGAGTGATTGCTATGCATGTGCCTCAAGTTGACCTAAACCACAAGTTGTACCTTTTCCCCTAGGATGGTCCAATGATCACACAGGAATGGAGTGCATGATTGCACTGTACCAGGAAAGAAAAGCCTGGGGAAATGATACCTGTGAAACACTCTCACTTCTGTTCCCAGCCTTGCTGAATAAGGACATTCAAACCATCCCCCGTTGCCACAGGTGTAGTTGGAAACCACACGGCCTGTCTCTCACGACAGGGCGGAGTGGCTACCCAATTTTTAGGGGAGTTCTCAGGATGGAAGAGAACGCTGAATGTGGCAAATGGTAAAGGTGGGAACTATTCCTCATTACAGGTTGCGAGAGCTGACTTGTGGTGGTATTGTGCAGGAAAAGCTCTGAGGACCGCCCAACTGGAAAGGCACTTGTGCTGTAGTACAATTGGCTATCCCATTCACCCTGGCATTCCGAGAGGAGAAGACTTCTAAAGAGAAAGAGATCAGGGCCAAAAGAAGCATAATGGGGACTTTGGTGACAGAATATACATGGACTCAGTTGGAGTTTGAGGAATTCCTGATGAATTTAAGGCTAGGAATCAGATTGCTGCAGGCTTTGAGTAACAATTGGATGCCAATAGCAGAGTGACATGGGAAAATCAGATGGTCCTAGATAGGATGTTAGCAGAGAAAGGAGGAGTATGTGTTCCGTTAGGGGGACAGTGTTGCACATTTATACCAAATAATACTGCTCCTGATGGAATGATTACCAGAGCCTTACAAGGACTTGCCACTTTGGCCGATGAACTAGCAGAGAATTCAGGAATAGATAATTCTCTTACTGGGTGGTTGGAATCTTGGTTTGGAAAACGGAAGGGAATGGTGGTATCAATTTTCACTTCATATAAAATACGACTTTGAAAATATGCAAAAGACAACACTGAGTGTAAAGAAAGAAGGGGGGAATTGTGAAAAATGCTGGGAAATGTTGCTTTTGCAAACTGAAATGGGTTGTCGTATTTTTTTATGCTGACGTGCGAAGTGGAGGACTCGAGCTGCCTCATCAGAAATCCTTTGCAGAGCATTTAGGATAGCACACAAATTAAGAGGGAGTACTGTTAACATAGTTTTGCTGTTGCTTGTGTTATGGCAAAATCTCTGTCAAATAAGGGATAAAATGTGACTGAAGGGAATAAAGCTCAATCAGCAGGCTTTTACAGTGATGACTCATATTGGGGCACAAATTGCCATATCAAGGCAAATGGGCATTGAATGCTCTTGGGAAAATGTAATCAATGAGCAAACCTTTTCAGAGGCTACAAAATTAACATACCTGAAACCTGTATGAGCTTTGACTTCCTTCAGCCCTAGGCCCATGTCAGTTGCCAGGAAACTTAAGATATTTGCCAGTAAGCAGTTGTCCCAGACAAAAGGACTCATACATTTCAAGAGGAATCTGCCAGACATGCAATGTGTTTTATTGTGAAGGCGACGCCTTGGTTGAGCTTGTAAAATCCAGAGTTAAACAGGGGAAGGAGATGAAGAATTCAACCTGAGGAAGACTTTGAGCCTTCATCTCCGAGACCCCCTGACGACCACCACCATGGGACGATGTGCAGATGTAATTGGGAGGAGCTTATGGAAATGATCTCCTAGAACTCGGAGATGTCCTAGAAGTGGGACAGGTGATGAAACAGAGATGGTATAAAAAGGCTGCAGGCTCTGACCAAAAGTGTGCCTACTTATTGGGTCACCCGCTCTTGCAAGAACGTATTATAAATTACTGCTTCACTGCTTGCCCAAGCCCAGACCCTCAGAGGACTTTCCCAGCCCTGCTAGGATTCAGCAGCTGAGGCACACACGAGGTCCACTCAGAGGAGCAGAGGTGAGCGGGGAAGCAGACACCTCTCCCTAAGGAGCTGGGAGAGTTTCCTTCTTGAGGGACCTGGCCAGCCCTCCATGGGCCAGCCCACTGCAGCATGGCCACAGAGCTGGATGACCACTGTCCCCTCTGCTAGGGCAGCTGAGAGGAGGCCAGTTTTGTGATGCCATACCTCAACCATCTCTGTTACCTGTGCTTCCTGCAGCAGGCTGAGAGGGAGATCGAGAGCCCCTCTGAAAAGCAAGCTTCAACGCCTTCAATTTGTGCCTCAGCAGGACACAGCGGGGTGTGCTGAAGAAGCCATGAGAGAGACATCTGCTGAAAACCATGGCCGCACAAGCCAGATGCCAGCTGTGTTTCCTGTGCCCAAATCAACCCCCTGGGACTTTGCACACAACCCCAGGGGACCCCTCAGGCTGGGGTGGCGAGCTGGGAGGGTTTCCTCCTTGAGGGACCAGAGCATTTCTTCTGGCCCTCCCTGGGCAGCCAGTGAGCAGAAGTGGCTAGAGAGAGCTTCCCGTCAGTGCCAGCTCCCCCCAACCCACTGCAGAAGATGGAGAGCATGGCCATGGAGCTGGAGACGCGCTGTCCCATCTGCCTGGACTGCATGGAGGAGGCCAGTGACATGATGCCATGCCTCCAGTGCTGCTGCTACCCATGCTTCCTATGGTGGGCTGAGAGAAAGATCGAGAGCCCCTCTGAAAGGCAAGCTTCAATGCCTTGCATTTGTGTCTCATCAGGACAGACTGGGGTGTGCTGAAGAGGCCATGAGAGAGTCATCTGAAAACAATGGCCGCACAAGCCAGTTGCCCCTGCCATGCCCATCAGAAGCAGAAGCAGTCTCTCAGTGCCCCATCTGCCTGAGAGTGATCAAGAAAGTAGCGTTCGTGGCCTACTGCATGCACTGCTTCTGCATTACATGCATCCGGCAGCAAGCCTGAGTGCTTCCTCTGCAAAAGGAGGGTGACCTCCATCTTGCACACAGTGCAGAAGGATGATGACTCTGAGGAGCACATCATCCCAGCACCTGCGGCACCCTCAGGCATCATCCACCTGTTGGGAGGAGCTGCCCCACACCCGGCCGCAGTACAGCGGCCTGCAGCCACAAGGCCACCTGACATGGCTCCAGTGGGCGGCTTCCACACCATCCTGTGGGCTTTCATTTTTATTGCGCTTTTGTGTACCTGTGCTGCTGAGATGGCTTTTGCAAGCAGCATCTACAGCTCGTTGCAAGCCCCAGACAGTAAACATCGTCCGATTCAAGGCCAAAGTTGCTGCTGACCATGGCCGAGCAAATCGGCGATGGTCACAGCACCTCTGTGAATCACATATAGGTAAAATAAAACCTGCTGCCAGGCAAACTTTGCCACCGGAGCGGGGAGTGAGAAGATGTAGCAGGCTGCACAGACACCAAGGCCAGGCCTGAAGGAGTGTGGGGGTGGGGGGTGAAGAATGCAGAGAGAGAGCTTCCCCTGCAGCTCGTAGTGAAAACCATGGTGAAACGAGTGTCCCTTCATAGCCCATGGATGAGGATGGGGAGCAGAGACATCTATGCCCTGTGAAGAGATTGATCCATGCCTCAGCAGGTTTGCCAGGGGACTTGTGACTTTGTGGGGGACCGGGCTGGGGGAGTCTGGGCCTGAATGTCAGCATCCTGTGGAGAGGAGTCCTGCTGAGAGGCCTGTGGTGAGGAGATGACTCCCCGATAGAGAGGACTCACGCTGCAGAAGTTCATGGACATGACTCTCATCCTTATCTCAACTCCTAAGCCTTTCAATATATATTTCCTCCCCTGTCCAGCTGAGAAAGGGAGTGACAATGTGACTTGAGTGGGCATCTGGACTCCAGGTGGTCTGAGACCAGGTGTCTTGATAACACAGTAATATTTTAGCTATTGACAAGCAGTCAAGGATTTTTCAGCTTCTCATACTGCCCTGTCAGCAGGAAGGTGGAGGCATCAGAGAATCTGTAAGGGGACACAGCCAGGGCAGTGGACCTGAACTGGTCAAAGGGATATTCCATACTATACAACGTTATGTTCCATATATATATAACTGGGAGGTGGCGTGGGACGTGAGTCAGCTCAGTGCCTTGCAGAGCATTGACTTCAGGTGGTGAGAAACTCTGCCCTTCATCACTTTTTATAATTTTTTTCCTTTTGTTTTCTTCTGTTAAATTGTCTTTATCTCAACTTACAAGTTGGGGTTTTTTTTGTTGGGTTTTTGGGGTTTTTTTACTTCTTCCATTTTCAATTCCCCCCCTTCCCCATCCCCCTGGGAAGGAGCAGTGAGCAAACAGATGCATGGTTGGTTTAGCTGCCTGTCGGGTTAAACCGTAACACTGTATTTTAAGGCAAAGTCAGAATGCAGTCAGAATACTAGAACATTCTGATCCATTCAAGTAATTTGGTTTGAAATCCCTAAATATTTTTGCTGCACATCTCCTTAAAAGTGGGTAAAGCCTTTAAATTTTTAACTCAGCAGCAATTCTGGTTTCCACAAGGTGCAGTTGGGGAAGGTGCTTACTCCACAAGGTAAGGAAAGAAAACAGTAAGTAGGTTAGCTGAAGACCTTTTAACTAGTTTGGGGGTAAATATATTAAGGGGTACTCCAGTTACATCCAGCACAGTAACATGTGCAAGTCCAGACCATGTTAATATAGTCAACACACTTCCCATCAGGAGAATAACCTGGGAGAGGTGTGGGGGGTGGCATGTCGTAAACCAGCAAACTCAGCTTCTTACACAAATTATGAAGCTGAAAAGGCATCATGAACAATTATCAGGTGTTTTTGCAGCCACACGGCTGGGTGCAATGTCTAACTTGTTTCTGCCCATCTATTCAGAGCTATTAAACGAAGGAAACATCATTATTTTGGCACACGGTTGTATGTCCACGCTGAGCTGAACGGGGCCCCGCCAGGAGCCGGCTGGTGCAATGTGCGAGTGGGCCGGGACACGCCACCCGTATCTGGACCGAAACACGCTGCCCCGCGCTTCACTTGTTTGGGTGTCACTGCAAGCTTTGCCTCAGCCGAGCCCCTCCCGCACCTCCTCCCCGTGTCAGAAGGGCCTCCTAGGTACGGTACCCAGGATCGGTTTGCGTTTCCGGGCGGTGTTCTGCCACCGCAAGCAGCGGGGGCTTTTTGGCGAGGCTGGAGACGGTCCAGCAGGCGTTTCGGGAGCTGCAGATCCCCAGGACGCTCTGTCCGGGGCAGGTACGCAGCCAAGCCCCATCCCGGGCTCCGAGCAGGGTGGCTCCGATCCCCTCTCCGCTGCCGCCACCGCGCGGCAGCGAAGGGCCGTCGGGAGGGCCCGTGGCGGGAGCCTGCGGCGCCTGCGCGCCACCAGCGCCGCGCTGGAAACCTCCGACACCCCCGGACACGGGAAAGCGCCGGACGGGCCGCGCCCCGAGGCGCCGGAGCCGCTCTCGCCCGAACGCGGGCGCTGTCCCGACGCCGCCCGGCAAGCCGTACGGGCCCCGCCCCGCAACACGGCCGCGGCCCCCCCGCGAGCCCCGACACCCCCCTGACCCCCCTTCCCCGCCCCCCGACCCGCCAGAGACAAGCGCTTCACAGCCCCACCCACTCCCGGGACATGCCCAATGCGGAAGGCGCTGGCGCCCGGCCCCGCCCTCCGCAGCGTGGATTGGCTGCCCGCCACAGGCAGAGGCACTGCCGGCGCTCGGGGCGCGGAGGTGCAGGCGCGCAGGCGTGTGCGGGCGGCGGTGCGGGTCCAGCATGTCGCGGGAGTTCGAGCTGTGTCCCGGGCGCCGCGTTGGCGGCGAGCAGCCGTGCTTCATCATCGCGGAGATCGGGCAGAACCACCAGGGCGATCTGGACATCGCCAAGCGGATGATACGGATGGCCAAGGTGCGTGTGGGGGCGCGTCCCCGCTGGTGGGGCCGGGCCGGGCCGGTGGGGCTCCGCCGCGGGCCTGTCTCCCTCGGCGCTTTCTTCTCCTCCGGGTGAGCAGGCCGCTCGCTCGAGTGCAGCAGGCGTGGAGAAAGCAGCCGCGAGGAGACGGCCGCGGTGAGGGCCGTCAGGGCGGGTGCCTTTTCCGTAGCCTTCGGTCCGCGCCGCACAGCCACCAGATCGTGTTCGCTTTCAGGAAGTGTGTTCCCCTCCCCCGGCACACACGCGTGTGCAAGCACACTGGCGGGCAGCTTGTGTAGTGCCCGAGGGGTCACAGCAGCCCTTCGGCTGTGTCACAAGCTAACGGTGAGCATGGGGAGAACTACTGAACCCTCTCTGATGAACCCCCGGTTTGTCCTGGTTGCACTAGGGTTGTTTGTTTTGGGGTTTTTTTGAGGTAATGCTAAACTCTCACATCAGTAATACTAACGTTCTAGTAGAGGTTACACTAACCTCTAAGCTCTTAACTGTAGTAACGTTTGCTATTCTATATGTCGGATGGAGACATGATAGAAACCTGTATGTCATCACTGAATGAGACGTAATGAGTTCAGACCTGTAACTGTGGTCTAAGTAGTTGGATTTTCACTTCACCATTTGTGTCCCTGCAAACAAATTTAAGATTCATAGTCGGGCTGTACAGAATCCTGTCACTGGTTTTCATATAAAATCACCACGACAGCTGAGGTTGGAAGATCACGGAAATCAATTGTTCAGACAAGTGGTATGCACAGCTAGTGCAAAACTTGAGTATTTTGAGGTTTTTGTTTGATTTATTTCTAGACTGCTACTCCACTACAGGCCTTTTGAAGTAAAAGGGTGCGTGTGTGTCCTGGTCTTCTGTTACTCAGCGTTCATACCATTCCTCTGATTGCTGTTGTGATTGCAAACGGGAGCATTAATTGCACAGTCCGATCCTTGTGTTCACACTTGGGATGAGCACACTTTCACTTGCTCTTTTACTCAGTGCCCACAGCTTGTTTTGTAGGAGTGCGGAGCAGACTGTGCTAAGTTCCAGAAGAGTGAACTGGAGTACAAGTTCAACAGGAAAGCCTTAGAAAGGCCCTATACTTCTAAACATTCCTGGGGAAAGACCTATGGAGAGCACAAGCGCCATTTGGAGTTCAGTCATGATCAATACAGAGAGCTCAAGAAATATGCAGAAGAGATTAGCATTTTCTTCACCGCTTCTGGCATGGATGAGGTATGTAAGCTGTGCTGGAATAACAGGCAGAGTCCAGCTGTTAGTCTGTTGGTTGTTACTTAGGCACAATAGCTTTTACGTCAAAATTAGATTAAATTCGTGCGGACGGTGGATTTCTAAATGAGGACACCATACTTCTGCCAGTTCACTTGTGTCTCTTCAAGTTGAGTAGTAGATGGCTGAACAGTTTGGAAGACCTGACATAGATGATGAGGTGTTTATGCGCAGTTAGATCGTGTCAGAGACAAGGCCTCAGCTGAACTCTGTAACAGTCAAGTTGTTAAGATCCAGACTGTAGTCTATCCACTGTCTGGTGTTTTCTGGTATACTGGCCCAAAGCATTTCAAACTCCTATCTGTATTTATACAACATTCCTTTCTCAATCCCTATCATTTCCCTCTTTTTTTTTTTTTTTGTCTTTCCTTTTCTGCTGTTTATTAGACCCCAGTTGGTGTTTCTAAGCACCAGAAATGCTTGTCTACCTTTTTCTTTTACTAAACTCCTGGAAAAGACTTACTGTCCTATTGACCAAAATCCTTGAATTACTGTGCCCCAGCTGAGACACTACAAGCATCGAACACCATAAAAAATTCCTTTGTATGTCTGACAGATGAGAAGGTGCTTTGCATGTATTGCATAGCCTGGTGGCACGGTCTCAGAAATAGATCTATGAGAAGAGTGTGTGTGGTGATGTTTCTTTTGCTGTTATCTTCATGTCTAGAAGACCTGCTGAACAATACCTACTCCTTTAAGAAAAGAGTCATTAAATCCAGTAGTTTCAGACTTCTGTGTCTGGGATCTTGAAGACCCATATTCCTTGGGCTGGGTGGGAGGCTGGGGCTGGAGGGTTCCACCTCTGGGTTCTCTCTTTTTTCCTCAAGATATGCTGTGATCCTTTGTGTGTGGCCGCATCAGCTAATTAACAGTAACGATACGTGTTTGTGCCTTCTTTTTTGAACAGTAATTGCATTACACAGATCCTAAGATTTCTGGTAGCATTTCTGCAGGACATGGGTTTGGAACTTAGGGCAAACTTTGTAGGAATTGACATAATAAGTCCTTAAGAATACTTCTGTAAATTGAACATGATCCCCAAAATTCCACCTGTATCGAAAAGGTTAAATTGTGTGTTTAACTAGATGAGGAAATCAGTGAAGTGATATGTGAAGTAAATATAAAGACTGTGAGTAACTCCTTTATCAGTTTCAGTGCGTACCGGAGACAAAACAGGATCCCCTTGTACCACTCCCTTTAATGTCATTCCTGCTACTTGAGATTACTTCCTGTTCCTTGAATCTCTTACTGAAAAGCTGCCAGTTTTCAAGTGCTGTTTACCTAATGAAGAGCAGCCTTGGATGTGAAGTCTCTGTGTCATATTTCTGTGCGATTTCCACAGATTAGATCTGTGGCTTTTTAATGTAATGTATTCATTGTCTTCATGCAGAATGCATCTTAATGAGTAAAGTGTACTAAAGAGATGTTATGCATCGTAGGTACAAGAAATTAAATCTGCATCACAGGTGTGATAAAAAAAATAAACTGAGGAAGATTTGATTCTCCTTTAGACATTAGCACCCTTTCTCTGGCACTGAGCAGATTTGATGTAAAGAATGAGGTGATGAAGAAATTGAAAAGTGTTTGCAGGTGGTTGAAGGGGGAAGAAGTTAAGTATCTATTTCATTGTCCTCCCTGAATGTGAATGGAGGATTTCAGTATTTCTTGCCTGTGGTAGGTTTGATATTTTCTTCGATAAAAGTACTCATTTTTAAAAAGACACTTTGTGAAAATCAGTGTTGCATCAGTAGAGCCTCCGATAGTTCCTGAATTGTCTTCAGTATAGTACACATTTTTAGAAGGTAGAGTATAATTACCATTTGAGTAAACTTTTATAGTCTTTTCTTTGGCATAGTTTATGTTCTAGTATCTCTCCTAGAAGAAAATCTCTTTTGGATTTGTCTTTTTGGGCCCTGAAGTTTTTTCTAAGAGCGTATTCAATATACTCATACAGTTTTTCAGAATGACAGATGTATTCAGGAAAGCTACCTGCAGTTTTAAACATTGGTTTAGCATTTTTGGCCTGAAGGAAGCATGTGGCAGGAACACTGTCTGCATGCCTGCTGTATATTTCTTCTTCAACAGGTTTCTCACTCTGGTAGTGCCAAAAAACCCCAAAATCAAAAGCAAGAATGCTGTGGCCCACTGGCTCATCTGGAAGTTAAGAGGAGCAGTGGAGCTCACCTGTACTAAGCAACTGTACCTAGAGATGGGTTGGAGACCAAAGAGACTGCCTTGAGACAGGGATCCTAGTCGGAAACCTGTGGAAAGTCTGTTTTTGTAATAGAAGTGTAAAAGAAGGCATGTCAATACTACTTCACCAGGAGGGAAGTTGGAAACTAGTATCCTTGGAATAGTAAAAGTATATGCCAGGAGCAGTGTATTGGGGCGGGGGGGGGGGGGGGAGTGTGGGTTATAACATATGACCTATTTAATTAAACTTTGGTTTTGCTGTTTTGCAGACTTGTTTATTTCCCAGCATGCTCCTTACCTTTGATCCAGCTGAATCGGTTTGTTAAAATACAATAATTTCTTTTCCCTGTAGATGGCTGTGGAATTTCTACATGAACTGGATGTTCCATTTTTCAAAGTAGGATCAGGAGATACAATCAGTTTTCCATATTTGGAAAAGACTGCCAAGAAAGGTAAGCGTTCTCTTTTGAGCCATTTTGGTAAATATCACTGTGTCTCAGTAGGTCAGTTATTAGATTTTTCCTCCAATTCATTTTGGAAAAAAAGATTTAAATACCTTTAGAATAAAATCACGCTCAGACTTTGAGGAAAAAACCAGATGTTCACCCAGCTTCCTTTTCTACTGAATTTAACTTAATCTTGAAGCTTTCTTAGATTTAGGACAAATGTGCATGTTTTCTAATGGCTAGGTCGCCCAATGGTGATTTCCAGTGGGATGCAGTCCCTGAACACAATGAATCAGGTTTATCAGATTGTGAAGCCCATCAACCCAAATTCTGCTTCCTGCAGTGCACCAGTGCGTACCCGCTCCAGCCAGAGGATGTGAATCTACGTGTTATATCGGTCAGTGTATAACCCAGAGTGTGCTCTGGATAGGGTACTAGAAGAAGGGCTGTGCAGTTTTATTGTGGTATTATTTCCAGGTCTTCGGCATAGTGGAATTTGCTTCAGAGAAGTCAGAAGACGTGTCGCATGGCTCTATCCATGCAAATGTTGAAGTAAAAATACCCACAGGACCCTCTTTCAGCAGAACTCAGCGTTGACAGATAAGACAAAAGACAGTGCTGGAGTATTCACAGTCAGAGGAAAAATTGACATATGGTTAACAGGTTAATCCTGTTCTTTGTCGTGCATAGAAAAATGATGAGTGTCACCATGAGCAAAGTGCATGGAATTGAGAATGTAATTCTAAATAGCGGGCTAGACTAGAAACTTTTTACCAACTTCCTTAGCTTTATGCACACGTTGTATGTTATTTTCAGTAGATCAAGACAAGGCTACATTTAACTTGCTTTAAGATTGGCTGAAAATCCCCTGTGTATGGCTGAAAGGTTTGCTTCAGATTTTAAATATGTGGCTGAATAACTCTGCTTTGCATACAGGTTAAGTTTGTCTAGTACACTGTATTCTTGATCAAAATAGAGCACAAATTCTATTATCATAACTTTCAGTGACATAGGCTTTGGACACCTTGAATAATACAACTGAATTAAAATGGAAAAGCATAAGAGAAGTTGTAGAATAGAACCATTTTCTTGTTAGTGTTGATAATCCTAGCGAAACTCTAAAACATGATGGTTGGTAATGCAGTGTGAATTGTTCAATATTAAAAAAACCCCATTTTTAGCATAACCAGCTGTGCTTTCTGGCACTGTAATTGCCCATAGTTTTCATTGCAGTTCTCACATTAAATTTGCTTTGTCTTTGAAATTGCTACCTTGGTAATTCAAATCAACTGTGTTATGATTCAAGGCCTATCAGTCAGCTTTTCCTGACATCCCCATCGGCTATTCAGGACATGAAACAGGCATAGCCATTTCAGTGGCTGCTGTTGCTGTGCGTGCTAAAATAGTGGAACGCCATGTGACCCTCGACAAAACACGGAAAGGAAGTGACCACCAAGCATCTCTGGAACCAAATGAACTGGCAGAGTTAGTGAAAGCCATCCGTACTGTGGAAAAAGCTATGGGTTCTCCAGTCAAACAACTCTTGCCCTGTGAAATGGCTTGCAATCAAAAGGTAACTTTTGCTTTTGCTTCAGGTATAGCTGAAGCTCACTTGGACCTATAGCTGATGACTATATTCAGAAAAATAGCTTGCTAATTGTTTCATGCAGAAGTGTTTTTCTGCTTCAACACTCAAAATTTTCTGCTGCTAAGGAGCAGCATGCAGAGTGTTTATGCTTAGCACACTGTAGCATTAGTGTAGATCTCTCGTTTTCTAGAAACTGATATTTCTGGCAATCAGGAACTATTTTTACCAAAGCATAATGTTGGTAACTTTGAGTCTAATGGACCTCTACGTATATCATCCAGTGGTTAACTAGTTGAGTAGAACTGTAGAATCAGTTGGCTTGGAAAAGGCCCTTAAGATCATTAAGGCCAATCACAAGCCTAACACTGCCAAGTGCACCACTAAGCCATGTCCCTGAGCACCACATCTCTGTCTTTGAAATGCCTGCAGGGATGGTGACTCAATCACTTCCCTGGACAACTTGTTCCAATGATTGACAACCCTTTTGATGAACAGGCTTTTCCTAATATTCAAGCTAAACCTTCCCTCTTGCAACCTGAGTCTACTTCCTCTCTTCCTGTTGCTTGTTACTTGGGTGAAGAGACCAACATCCACCTGGCTACAACCTCCTTTCAAGTAGTTGTAGAGACCAAGCAAAGGCTTCCCCTCAGCCTCCTTTTCTCCAGGCTAAATAACCCCAGTTCCCTCAGCTGCTTCTCATAAGGCTTGTTCTCTAGACCCTTCCCCAGCTTCATTGTCCTTCTTTATAGGTGCTCCAGCTCTTCAGCGTCCAAAAGTGAGCACAGTACTTAAGGTGTAGCCTCACCACTGCCACATACAAAGCATTCAATAACAGTAATAGGAATAATATGTCTCTGTGACTGTATACAAGCTGCTTTTATACTAAGCTAGGATACTAGTCAGTCTAATCAGATTCCCTCCATTCTGATTCTGAAAAGCTCCAGTGTGCCATTATCTAATTCCAGGAAGGGTCTGGATGTTCCCAGCAGCCTAGTTACAGTGAAGGTTTCCATGATAACTCAGCCTTCAGTTGGAACAAGAAGTAATATTCACACAACCTATTCCCATGTAACTGTAGAATAGTTTTTAGCCTTTTTTTGTATAATAAATCTACAAATGTGTTGACTTAATCCGTCTTCTTTTCTTTTTTTTTTTAAATTATTTTCTTCCCTGTAGCTGGGAAAGTCTGTTGTGGCGAAAGCAGCAATTCCTGAAGGTGCAATACTGACACTTGACATGCTGACAGTGAAGGTGGGAGAGCCTAAGGGATTTCCTCCAGAAGCCATCTTCGACCTAGTGGGCCTGAAGGTTAAAACAAATATTGAAGAAGACGAAACCATCACTGAGCAAGTGGTGGAAAATCCTGTCAAAAAAGTGAAGTGCTAAACCAAAGCACTCTGTTCCATATTTCATGATGTAGAACTGAACTACTGCATAGCATTTAAGTAGAGCAGCATGGTAGATTAGAAGAAAGGGGTGTAATTTTGAGGATGCAAGCAGGTTAAAGTTTTTTGATTCTTGATAGCAGGAAGTTTCTGCAGCAACTGGGTATAAATTATGAAGCGCAATTTTATTAGAAACTGTATAGCATTGTCTAGAAAATACCTTGCTGCTCCTTTCTCCATCCCACTTAACCTGGATTAATTTGGAATTTTGTCAAATCTCTTGACCACAGTGTGCTGCTTTCCAGCTTCCTTTTTTCTGGGAAGCATAGACTAAATCACAGCACAGTCATTTTGCCTATACTTCAAATTTTCTAACACTGTATCTTTTGATCTATCTTTTATGCTGTTTTCCTCACCTGTATGGTAACAGGATGCTAGTTAGTGTTGAATGCAGGTGAGGTAGAAGTTTACATTCACTGAATAGAAAAGTACATGTGGAACATGATGGATCTTTCTCAAGATGAAAGCCTTAAGATAAAAAGTCTCAAGATAAAGCAGTGGGTTGCAGGAAACTGCACTCTGAGGAAAATGAGCTCCTTGAGAAGGCCAGGTTCTCAAGATACAGTACCAAGAAAGAAACAAACTGGATATGTAGAAAGGTCCCACTTAAGGGGCAACAGAAAGAGACTGTGCTTTTGTAAATAAAAAGGCAAGAGGGCAAGCCACATTGATTATAGAGGGGAAAAATAGATCTGTGATGGATCAGTGGAAATAAACTTATGTTAAAAGCATCTGTTGTGACCTGAGCAAAGCCTGGAATCTTAAATAAATTCTGCAGTACATTTGGATACCTCTATTTGTACCTATGGGCAACAACTTAGTTTACCAAATGCTGGTAAAGATTCAGCAGCTACTTTCTGGTACTAACAAGCAGGTACACTGTGTTGATTTTCTTGCCCCGTCCCTGGTTTTTGAGACAGCAGGGCCTTGCTGCCTCACTATGCTTCAGCATGATAATCAGTGCTCCTTTTGTCTGCTGTGCTGTTCCATCATAATTTCTCACTTCTCAAGTAGGAAACGCAATAAATGTAAGACAAGTATTATAATTACCAAATCCAGTAATCCAAATGTGACCATTGACAAGATCCATCCTGAAATTTCCCACTCATGAAACCAATTGTCCAATCCAGAGAATTCCCCCTTTTTTTGTTTGTTTTTGTTGTATCTTTTGTGTTTGATCTTTTCATTTCTGAACGCTCACATGAATCGACTGAGAGTGGTCAGCCAGATTCACGCAGCACATGCCTTTCAAAATTTCACAACCATGTTTGTGAGCCAGCAACACACATCAGCTGCTGCATGTCTTGGAGAATCCACATCTGTAGCTAAGTGCCTTAATACCTTTGCTGTTGCATTTGTTTGCTTTGCCAATCAGGAGTGTCAGAAGTGCAGAGAACATCAGCCTCACGTTTTCATGCAGGCCCTGATTGCAGTCTGTGACCCTAGGCTTGTGGAAAATGCTGAGAAATGTTGCTTTTGCAAACTGCAAAGGATTGTTGTATTTTGTGGAGGACTAAGGCTGCCTCATCAGAAATCCTTTGTAGGGAATTTAGAATGTAACAGATAGCGCTTAATGTTGTTAATTGTGTTAAAAGAATTATGACAAAATCTACCTCTCAAATAAGGTTTCCATTGGAATGCACAGCTCTGTGGACAGATGCTGATAAAATTTGTATCCATACATCGAACAGTGAGATAGGTTGTTGAGTTGTGACTCGGGTAGTGAGATGGAATGTAAGGGTTATCTGGCTCCCCAAGAGGTTTCTGCAATGTTTAGGTTATCAGGCGATTTATGGGGGGAGTTGTGGTGTGACTCAGTCTTGAATTGTTTTAGGGCCCTGTCGCAGCAGAGACATCACAGGGGAAAGGTGCTGGGGCATAATTAAAACTGCAGCCTGGACTGGGGCTCTGGATTCCTTCAACAAACTTTATATCCCAATTAAGCCCCACTATTCAGACAACAAACACTTGACCCGGGCAAAAGGAATATTTGTAACTTAGTACCCTGACATAGGGAAAGAGGGGAGGGAAACTTTTACTTTACGTGTTATTAGTCACGTGGTGTGGCCACTTTCTCCCCCTTTCCTGCTTTTGTCTAATAGATTTATAGAGAGAAACCCCTGATTAATTGAACAAAAGTAAACTTTATTAGTGTGCACAGCCGTAATAACAAAAGCAGTCACAACCATGAGGAAAAACACAATAGCAACAACTGCTATCAGTACACAAAATGCAATCCTCAGGCGCCGTTCATACATCGCCACATCATCTGCCACCCTGCGAGGAGAAGCATGGGTTGTCTGCCTAGAAATAAAGCAACAACAGAAAAGGAAAACCTTCATCCTTTCTAAACGAACTATCTAAGTTTGAAGAGACCACTCAGTCTCAATCACACCCACCTCTCTGGTTGCTCCGGAAGGCGAAAAAGCACTTGTCTGGTAGGCGATGATGGCCTGAGAATCTAATGGTAAAGGAACAATATACCACTATAGCCATAGCAAGGACATTGTCCCTAACTGCCTGGCTATAGTGCTGTGGAGGGGAGGCCTTGCCTCCTGGGGAGTTGCAGGTGCACTGCGAGGTTCAGGGAAGGGGTCTGGGGTCCCTTCTTCACCCACGCCAGCCATTTTCTGCTGCTTGGTTGCTCGTTCCCCTAACTGTGTTTTTGGAAATGCGCATGCGCGGTGTTCCCCCAGTCTCCCCACAGAAAGTACTAGAAAAGGAAGCTCACGCATGCGTGAATCCAGTGAAGGTGAAAGCTAGAATCAGGCAAATATTTTGAAAAGTTAGACAGAGAATCATTATATTAGGACTCAGGTTTAGTAAAAGAATTTACTAACTTTATAGTAAAGGGGGGATTGATAGACGGGGCTCTCTAACAAGATGCTTACAAAGGGTCAAAGGGTACTTGCTAATGAAATGCTTGGTGAGGGGGGCTTCCTAACAGGATGGCTTGTGTCAGAAATGACTTCACATAAACAATGCCTACTATGAGCTCCGTGAAAATAAAATTATTTCTTTGACGAGTTCCCCATTGGTCTAACGAGCTCCCTATCTGTTCAGGAATTTCTTGCTTGTCTCATAATTGGTCATAAATTCAGAGAAAGGATTTCAAGCTCCCCCTTGTCTTTGAAAGTACACAAAATCTGCTGAAACCAAACTTGTCGTTTGGATCAGAGTCAAGGGGAAACTGAGTCTGCGCAAAGCAGAAGGTTACTTGCGGTGATGAAGAGGAGCCATCTGACTTCATCCCCACAGCCCTCAATGACCACCACCAAACAGCAGTGCGCAGGCACGGTTGGGAAGAGTTTATGGAAATGACTTCTTGGGACTCATTTTACTATGAAGCAGGACAGGTTATGAATAGGTGTATGAGGTAATCTAATAATTACAGACAGGGATATGGTATAAAAATCCTACCAACTCTGACCAAAGGTGTACCTACTTTGTTAGGTCACCCGCTCTTGCAGGAACGTATAATAAATTACTGCTTCACTAATGTGTCTACCTTGAATCCTTTCTCAGGACCATTGATATTTCTAACAGGCTGTGCAGAAATCACCATTTCCCTAGTTTTCATTTAGCACAAACACAGGCATATTTCAAAGACTGTTAGATAGTTCAGTATGTCCCGCAGCAAAACTCACAGTGCAGTGTGGCTGCACTTGGAACACTTGATTCAGTTCCTGCGATCAGGATCCCGTTGTGATATACGACCATCTGATTCATGTTAATATGAAATAATGACGGGGGGGGGGGGTGGGGGTGTCACATAGTGAGACGTGACACTCTTGCACCCTTGTATGGCCGCGGGCAGTGTAAATAGTTTCTGGCGGGAAAAAAACATGGGGGGGGAGGAGGGGGCGAGCGGTCCTGCACGGAGCCGCCGGCGGGAGGCGCATGCGCAGTTCCTGTTGCTAGCCGAACAGCTTTCCCTGCCGCAGCCTGTGATGGGTGCCGGCGGGAGAGCACAGACCAATCAGAGAAAGAGGTTTCTCCTTCCAAAAAGTATATAAGCATGAAAGAGAACTGGTTGGTGCGCGTTTTGGTGGACAAGTCTCGTTGCGGTGTTGGTTTTCTTGCCCGAATGGGGGGCGGCGGCGGAGGAGGATGAGGATGAGGACCACCACCATTTGGTGGCTACTGTTCATGTGGGATTGGGACTAATGCCATCCCGAACCTGAATAGAGGCAAGCAAAGAATTTCATCTTTTTTAAGCTCCCTTGCCGGCTGCAGCACTATAGCATTGGGTTATATCCCGAGTGAAGGTGGATTTTGCCTGTAATTCTGCGCACGAAGACCCCAGTGACCATTCGGTTCGATCCCAAATGAAGACAACGGAGCCGTGCATCGTGAGTGTGAGTATGTTGCCTACAGCCTTATGTGGATTGTGGAAGATATTTAATGCGTTCGGTTGGGTGGGATTCGGTTGCCTGTGTGTGAAAGAGTGTGACTGAGACGGAACGTAGTTCCGAAGCGAGTGCGGAGGTCTTCTAACCGCGGTTCCAATCTCCCGCGAGGGACTTGGCCGGTGAAGGACCGAAGCGATTCCTATAGGATTTGTGGGTGGGTGATAGGTCCTAAGCCCCTGCAAGGACACCCTTACTGGTAACCAAGGGCTGTAGGAATTGCCACAATAAAATTCCTAGGTGGGTCAAACAACATCAAAGACCGAGGACCAAAGAAAAGGGAGCGAATTACCAGATATACCTCATTAAAAATGGATAAAAGGTTTGAGGGAAAAAAGGATAAAAATGAGTAAGAGAAATGAAAAATGGGAGCCATTGGATAATATACGACCTCCATATCTTAATAATCCAATCCCGGTGGCGGCTCCCCCGCTGGTAGTCATGGTGTTTACACCAGTGCCACCGTTGCCCCTGCCTCCACCATAAACAGCACCGGAGTTAGACCGACCTCCGGCTGCATGTGCGAGAAGTAGGATTGCCGTATCCGAGGCAACTTATCTGTATCTCTTATGAGAGGTACACCTCGACAGTAATCAGGGAGGCGTTGTGTTTGTGGCAGTGCCATTAAATGCCACAAATGTAAGAAATTCCAAGAAAGGAGCAATTAGCATGCCGGAAAAAACGGACAATTTGTAGCTAACTCCTGGGGTGGGGGAACATAAGAAAATTGGAAAAGCTGGAGGACTGGCAAGAAACGGGATGGGAAGAGTTGAAAGCACAAGGAAGGTGTATATTGGGAGGTGTGAGGAGGGGCAGGACAAGAATCCCACCACTCCAGGGTGGTACGATTGAAGCTAGGGCCAGGGTGTTGGAGGCGGCAGTAGGAGAAGAACAAAAGGCTGCAAGTGGAACCTTGTTAGAAGGGAAATAGGGGGAAGAGGGAGCGAGAAAAGCACCTCGGGAACAGCCCAATGAAGAGAGATTCACGATTCCCTTTTGTTACTATTGTCACAAGAAGGGATATACTCAGAGGAGCTGTCGTAAGTGGAAACAAGCAGAGAAGAACAGGGGTGTTAGGGGTTGTATATGTATTACAGGGATTTCAACATCAGTGGAGCACTTGATAAAATTCTTAATTGGTCCCTGCAGAGAGAGAAATTTTATTAAACACGGGCTGAAAAAGCTACTACTCAAAAACTTGAAAAGAGGTGGTGGTAGCAGGGCCAGAGCCTCCAAATTGTTAAACTGCTTTTTTTTTTCCTTTCTCATTTATATGAATGAATAAATGGTGTTGATTTTTCAAAGGTAATATATCAGCAGTGATGAACAACCCATAAACTAAATTGCACATAAACAGAGACAAAGGATAATTAAAATAAATACACACCTTCATACATAGAAAATAATATTGTACTTTAAGCCATAAATACGTAACTTATTGAGTCATTCAACGGAGCTGCTAGGCTAACAGCTTTGCACATTAAGAAAACATTATCACAGCTTAGTCAGCAGGAGGGGGGATCAAGATGTGATCCTAGAGTTGCTACAAATGAATATCGTAAAAAATCCCTACCTGCACCAGAGTGGCATGTTAAGAGGGTTAATTGTTCTACCTCGCTGGGGAAACAGAAGGATATTGCTGCCTTTTAGCACTTAATAGGAACGTCATTACGATTTGTGGATATGGTAACCAGTTCCGTGGGGTTTGTTTTTTCTGCGCACTGTGAGCCTCTTTCCTGGGTTGCTTGCAGGATATTGTGTAGTCTAGTTTGATTTTTTTTTTATTAAGCTATGTTTTTTATTTGGAAAGTTGATAGCTTTAACTGTGCTAAAAACTGGCAAATACTTAAAATGGCACTGGCTCCTTGTTCTAAACGGCGATGACAAATTGTTCACTCGGTTTAAAATATCTAAATAGAATTTATTGGAGCAAGCGATGAGCAGGCAAAACAGTGCTGGGGGGCCGGGGAGTCTCCTGCTCACCAGCGGCGCGCACCTCACTCCCCACCAGTGTTGCTTTTTTATAGTTCAGGAGTCCCAGATGTACGTGGCACATTCTGCTATCTTTCTGCAGCTGCGTGTATGTTGCTGGGGGGTCGTCCTAGTCTCTCTGGTGGTCGTAAAGATGTAGAACTTTTCACCTCCTTCCCCTGGCACACGCGTAGTTGTGATTGTTCCAGATGGGCACAATTATTCTTGGGATGTTTCTTTCTTACCTATCCTAGGCACCACCTTCCTTGGGATGCTTCCTCCTCCTCAGTCCTGGGTCCGCTTTAAATTATTGCAAGGACACTAATCACTCAGGACTAACTAGAGTTGTTCAAGTGAGACATTGTTCATGTGAGGTTGCCTCTGACTTAACCACTATGGCACTTGGAGCTATCTTGTTAGTAAGCCCCCCCTTTTAAGCCTTCGTAAGCATCTTGTCAGTAAGTAAAAGTGTGTGCACAATAGTTCAGTAGCTGCAATCAAAACATTCAAACAATTAACAATTGGGGGACCTACTCCCCCCCCCTTCGCCCTTATCTGCCGTTTTGAGAACAAATTCCTTATGGATTTTTATTTATTACACTCCTTGTATTGTTTTAGAGTATATTGGAGGCTTTTCAACAAAGCTTTTATTCCTGGCTGGTACACTGACTATTCTGAGCCACTGTCATGGTTCTTCAGATTGTGAATGGGCTGTTGGGAATACACTTCGTTAGCTATTAAGGTAATATATTTTTGGGGACTTTGATTTACAAATACACCTCATTCAGTTGTGGGAACATAAATGCAACTGTAATTTATGTGTGATTACTGGGGGCTTTCCACTTTTTGAGACCATTGGAAAGCCTATGGTACTTTTCGTTTCAAGAATACAACTTAAAAATCAACTGTTCTTTGACTTTCGGTTTCAAAAATACAAGTTAAAAAAAATCAACTCTGTTTTTGCCCAAGATCCTAGTTAACAATGATTTTAATGAGTACATAATTTGGGGAATACCTTTTAATTATACCAAAATCCAAGGAGTTTTCAAACTAGATAAGAGACTATTTTTATTTTCAGTAGTTGTTTTGAGTGTATTGTAACATTATTTTATCAAGAAGTGGCAGCAGGAGTAAAATATGAAATTGCCACAGTTGTTAAAAATTTATTTGTAGATCTTGCTAAAAAGACTGCTAAATCATTGAATACAACAAACTGTATGTTTATGGTGGGACAAAAACAGGTGAACGAATGGCCTCCTGGAAGAGTAATTGCCTATTATGACCCAACTACATGGGCAGAAGACAGATCCTGGGGTTACCTGACTCCAATATATATACTAATGGAATAATTAGATTACAAGCCGTAGTGGAAATAATTGTGAATAAAACTGGAGAGGCACTTGGGTTAATTGCAAAACAAAAGACCAAAACGAGAACTGCTTCATACCAAAACCTTTTAGATTATTTATTAGCACATCAACCCAGGAGGATTATGGGGGGGGGATCTTATGGGTGGTAATCGGTTTACTAAAATCAGGGTAATTGTGTTGGAGATGTGTGGAGGATTGTTAATAATTCCAGGTTTAAAATCTTGCTTTACCAGATTGATACACTCGGTTATACAAGGAATGCAAATATCTGGGGTGCCTGTGAACCCAGAACCAGGGAAAGAGAAAAGCCATTCCCTGATGATAGCAAAAATAGAAAAAAGTCCAAAATCAATACCAATTTGGCAAGTGTTGAACCAGTTAGAAAAGAAAACACGAATCAATAGTATAAAAAAAAGAAAACGGGGGATTGTGATATGTGACCATCTGATTCGTGTTAATACGAGATAGTGACCTGGGGGGGTGGTGGGGGGTGGCCACCTAGTGAGACGTGACACTCTTGCACCCTTGTATGGCCGCGGGCAGTGTAAATAGTTTCTGGCGGGAAAAAAAAATGGGGGGGGAGGAGGGGGCGAGCGGTCCTGCACGGAGCCGCCGGCGGGAGGCGCATGCGCAGTTCCTGTTGCTAGCCGAACAGCTTTCCCTGCCGCAGCCTGTGAGGGGTGCCGGCGGGAGAGCACAGACCAATCACAGAAAGAGGTTTCTCCTTCCAAAAAGTACATAAGCACGAAACGGAAGTGTTCGGTGTGCGTTTTGGTGGAGAAGGGTCTCTGCACTGCCGGCACTGCCTGTGCACCGCCGCGCCGTTTGCTTGCTTTTTTTCGTTTGATAAATTGTTCAATTTGGTTAAAATCCTATTTGGGACTGAGTCATTTAGCACACAGTCCTGGTTCGTGCTACCTTGATTTCTTCTGGATCCATGGCTTTATCCACTTGGTTCCTGTATCTGTAATGACACAGGCAGATCTCCTTTCCCAAGTTAGTACCTGTCATTTCATTTTTTTACTAACACCTGTTCTAAACGGCGATGATGAATTGTTCACTCGGTTTAAAATATCTAAATAGAATTTATTGGAGCAAGTGATGAGCAGTCAAAACAGTGCTGGGCGGCCGGGGAGTCTCCTGCTCACCAGCGGTGTGCACCTCACTCCCCACCAGTGTTGCTTTTTGTAGTTCAGGAGTCCCAGATGTACGTGGCACATTATGCTATCTTTCTGCAGCTGCGTGTATGTTGCTGGGGGGTCGTCCTAGTGTCTCTGGTGGTTTGAAAGATGAAGGCCGTAGTCTTCCTCAGGTTGAACTTTTCACCTCCTTCCCCTGGCACATGTGTAGTTGTGATTGTTCCAGATGGGCCCAATTATTCTTGGGATGTTTCTTTCTTACCTATCCTAGGCACCACCTTCCTTGGGATGCTTCCTCCTTCTCAGTCCTGGGCCTGTTTTACATTATTCCAAGGACACTAATCACTCAGGACTACCTAGAGTTGTTTACAGAATCACAGAATTGTAGGGGTTGGAAGGGACCTCGAGAGATCATCGGGTCCAACCCCCCTGCCAAAGCAGCTCCCTAGCTCATATTGCTCAGATAGGTGTCCAGGCGGGTCTTGAATATCTCCAGTGAAGGAGACTCCACCACCTCCCTGGGCAGCCTATTCCAGTGCTCAGTCACCCTCACTGTGAAAAAGTTCTTCCGCAAGTGAAGTTCAAGTGAGACATTGTTCATGTGAGGTCGCCTCTGACTTAACCACTATGGCACTTGGAGCTATCTTGTTAGTAAGCCCCCCCTTTTAACCCTTCGTAAGCATCTTGTTAGTAAGTAAAAGTGTGTGCACAATAGTTCAGTAGCTGCAATCAAAAAATGCAAACAATTAACAGTTGGGGGACCTACCTCCCCCTTTGCCCTTATCTACTGGTTTGAGAACAAATTCCTTATGGATTTTTATTTATTACAATCCCATAAATGGAAAGCCATACTATAAAATGTGGTTAGCTAAAAACTGATAATTGGCTATACACACTGTTCACAAAGTGATTAATTAGCAATTGTATAACAAGTTTTGATAAGTATGTCTTATAGCTAAACATTGTTAGTTTACCTTTGATGACTAAAAGTTATCTGCACAGCTGCTCTGTTTTGGCCATTTATTATGGATAGTTCATGACATGTTCACTTCCTTCCAAATACTTTATCACAACTCCTTGGTTTAAGGCAGTCTGTCCACCTGCCTTCAAGGCTGCTGTGTTTTGAAAATGTGATTACCAAATACTTGTCAGCATGAATTACTTTGCAGTTACATGGGAATTCAAGGTAACTGTCAGGACCTGTGTTTTCTGTGAGAAGATCCAGGCTGCCAGCAGGCCTGCTGTCCTCCCTGACAATTTCTTTTTTTATCTTTTAGTATCTGCGTTACAAAAACTGCTTTTAGAGGTCTCTGCAAGGGCCCTTTGCAGAAGGCTCAATATGCATGGCAGTAAATGTAAGACAAGTATTATAATTACCGAATCAAATAATCCAAATGTGACCATTGACAAGATCCATCCTGAAATTTCCCACTCATGAAACCAGTTGTCCAATCCAGAGAATTCCCCCTTTTTTCTGTTTTTGTTGTATCTTTTGTGTTTGATCTTTTCATTTCTGAACGCTGGCATGAATTGACTGAGCGGTCAGCCAGATTCACGCAGCACATGCCTTTCAAAATTTCACAACCATGTTTGTGAGCCAGCAACACATATCAGCTGCTGCATGTCTTGGAGAATCCACATCTGTAGCTAAGTGCCTTAACACCTTTGCTGTTGCATTTGTTTGCTTTGCCAATCAGGAGTGTCAGAAGTGCAGAGAACATCAGCCTCAGGTTTTCATGCAGGCCCTGATTGCAGTCTGTGACCTTAGGCTGTGCAGAAATCAGCACTTCCCTAGTTTTCATTTACCACAAACACAAATATATTTCAAAGACTCTAAGATAGTTCAGTATGTCCTGCAGCAAAACTCACTCCACTGTGGCTGCACTTGGAACTTGATTCAGTTCCTGCGATCAGGACACAGGGAGATCTCCTTCCCCCAGTTAGTACCTGCAGTTTCATTTTTTACAAACACCTTACCTTTATAGTAGGGACTGAAAAAGGAAATTTTTCCTAATCATCAGAGTGTAAAGGCATAGTGAAAAAAACCCCCAATCTTCTAAAACATGTGGCATGTTCCACAGACTTGTGGAAGGCTTGATATGACCCTTAATCAGTTGCTCCCATCTTAAATCTTGTAGGTGGGCACGCTCAGACTAGCCTGGAGGCACCCAGGAGTGCCCCTCCCTAACCAGGCCCTTTTATGGGGAAGTGATGTCAGGTGGCGTGGAAAACAACCCAGGCTAACTCAGCTCACCTGTGCTGGCTGCTTGGGGAGGTTAACTCTGGCCTGGCCAGAACCAGGACGTTATCCACCCCTTTTTCCACACTATCTACATCATGCACAGATCTTACATTTTCAGAGTATGTGAGAGGTTCATAACATGACTTCCCTATTATTTAGACCATCTGTCATGGACTCATTTTGTTATACACGAACAATTTAGCAGCTGCCCTCACCTAAAATTAAATCCCCTTGGGGAACACACTGGACTTCTCCATCCTTTCCCATTCCCAAATAAATGGGTTTGCTTTTGCCTGAAGCAGGAACAACCCAGGCTGCCTTCTCCAACAGGTTTCTCATGAGTACTACAGGGACTTAATCCCCCTCTGCAGTCTGTTGGAGTTTTGATTGGGCAGGGCCAGCTCGACTGGTAGATCCCCTGGAATTAACTAGCCATGTGGCTTTGGCTAAATGCATATACAACTTCTTTAGGGTTCCACCACCCATTGCTTTAAGAGTAGTTTTTAACAGTCCAGTGTTCCTCTCAGTTTTCCCAGAGGCTGGTGCATGGTAGGGTATGTGATACACCCATTTGATGCCGTGTTCTTTGGCCCAGGTGTCTATGAGATTATTCCAGAAATGAGTCCCATTGTCCGACTCTGCCATGTTGCTAAAGGACTTGCTTCTCAAGACCCAGGATGGTGTTCCAGGTGATGGCATGGGGCACAGGATAGGTTTCTAGCCAGCCAGTGGTTCCTTCTACCATCATGAGCACATATCTCTTGCCTTGGTGTGTCTGCAGGGGAGTGATGTAATTGATCTGCCAGGCGTCTCCGTATTTGCCATCGTCCTCCATGCCACAGAGGCTTTAACCACTTGGTTTGCTTGATCTCGAGGCACATGCTTCACATTCGTGGATGACCTAAAATCAGATGGGCTCTGACCCTTCACAGGTCGATAGTTTTAGGGTACACTGGGCACCAGTGTCTACCAATGCTTGGTACTTCTGTGGACCTGATGTGTCAGGCAGTCAGATCCACACAGTCCCAATAGATCCGATTGGCCTTTTCCTCCACCTGGCTGGAGGCAGAGCCCCTCTAATCTTGCTCATTGTATTTGCTCCACCAACACCTAACCACAAAAACTGTAAACCTCCAGCACTAGCTGCCAAACAGAAGGTGGCAGTGCTGAAACAGCTCCCTCCTGACCCAGGATTAGGTACCCCCAAGCCACAGTGAGAGGAAAAAACAGCCCTGCAGTGTTCTTTCCCTTCCAGGATGAGGACCACATGTGTGACAACTTTGCTCTGTGCTCCAGGCACATCTGCCACTGCTGGAAATGAGAGCCTTAAGATACTGCCTGCTCGTGGGGGATGGGAAGGGTCCTCTGTGTGTGTCAGAGGAGCAGCATATACAGGGTCCTGGACTTGGGGTGACCACACAAGCAACAAGCCCTGGGGACTGCCAGGAGAGGCAGGCAGCGGAGATGAGTGGTTCAGTGAGGGCAGGCAGTGTGCGGGGCGCTGCTGGGGACACAGAGCCAGCCCTGGGCCTGTGACCCTGCTGCTGAGTATAGGTTCAGGCACAGGATGGCATTTTGTAGTTAGAGCTAGGGTCCTGACCCATGCCAGGTGGCAGGACAAGCTTGGGCACCACAGCCAGGCACTCGGTGCTTGCAAGCATGAGGGCATTTTTTGAAGGCAAAGCGCCTTCCCCTCTGGCTTGTCGCCCCCCCTGCCCCCAGGAGATCTTTGCTGTGGTTTTGCAACAATTTTGCCACGGATTCTTCAGGGTTTTGGGTGCCCAGTGCTCGGGGAAGCAAGACGAACTCAGTATGAGTGATCCAAACTTGACTTTGTTGCTTACAACACAAGGATTATATAGCCAAAGAAGCATTCGTGGCAACATCTCATTGGTTATTCTAAACGTATACGGTTACACCTATTGGTCAACTGCCTTGTTGCTAAAGCTCTTGTCTACGTGCAAGCTAGCTGATCATGTGCAAGCCAGCTGCCTGTTTCTACTGCCAGTACTTTTCCATTGCTAAGGCCTCAGTACCACCACAGAGGCCTTGCTCGTACATCGGTTCATGTCCTCCCAGGTCCCTTAACCATTCGCCCACAGGGCTCTTTGCTGCTTCTGCTTCCTGGGCATCCTCAAAGAGCCGCCCCAGCTCCTGAGGCAGCCAGGGCTGCAGGGGATGGAGGACAGCAGGCTAGACCTGGAAGATGAAAGCCCACAGGATGGTGTGGAAGCCGCCCACTGGAGCCATGTCAGGCGGCCTTGTGGCTGCAGGCCGCTGTACTGCGGCTGGGTGTGGGGCAGCTCCTCCCATAAGGTGGATGATGCCTGAGGGTGCCGCAGGTGCTGGGATGATGTGCTCCTCAGAGTCATCATCCTTCTGCACTGTGTGCAAGATGGAGGTCACCCTCCTTTTGCAGAGGGAGCACTCAGGCTTGCTCTCAGCCCACCACAGGAAGCAGGGGTAGCAGAAGCACTGGAGGCATGGCATCATGTCACTGGCCTCCTCCATGCAGTCCACCTCCATGCAGTCCACCTCCATGCAGTCCACCTCCATGCAGTCCACCTCCATGCAGTCCACCTCCATGCAGTCCACCTCCATGCAGTCCACCTCCATGCAGTCCACCTCCATGCAGTCCACCTCCATGCAGTCCACCTCCATGCAGTCCACCTCCATGCAGTCCACCTCCATGCAGTCCACCTCCATGCAGTCCACCTCCATGCAGTCCACCTCCATGCAGTCCAGGCAGATGGACAGCATGTCCCTAGCTCCATGGCCATGCTCTCCACCCACTGAGGTGGGTTGGGGGGAGCTGGCACTGGCGGAAAGCTCCCTCTAGCCACTTCTGCTCACTGGCTGGCCCAGGGAGGGCCAGAAGAACTGCTCTGGTCCCTCAAGGAGGAAACCCTCCCAGTTTGCCACCCCAGGCTGAGGGGTCCCCTGGGCTTGTGTCCGAAGTCCCTAGGGGTTGCTTTGGGCACATGAAACACACCTGCCCAGGAAACAAATCATGATGAGGTTGTATTGAAGGCAGAAGGGGATGCTGAGGGTCCATGATGCCTCGGAAAGCCGGAATCAAAACTCAACAGCCTTGGTGACTATTAAGCCGGTATCCTTTATTGCAGCACTGGGTACACATTCAGAGGAGCAATCCCCTGTGTGCCCAGTGCTGCAATAAAGGATACCTGCTTAATAGTCACCAAGGCTATTGAGTTTTGATTCCGGCTTTCTGAGGTATCATCCACAGATACAGCTCTATCACAAAGTACAGGACTCTGATATTTCCCTTGTTGAACTTGGTGCATTTAAGAGAGTATCTTAAGTTTGGGAGTGGAGGTGTGGTGCAAAAGAAAGCCAATGGGATAGGTAAACATACTGAGACACCTTCAGAACCAGAAGACCCCATCACTGCACATGTTCTGTTTAAGAGGAGTTATTGTAAATGACTTGGAAATAATCTGGATAACCCAACTTTTTCTAAAGAACTGTAATGAGTATGTAAAAGTAGTCTGTATAAAATTAGAAGTTTTGCCTTGAAAAGTGAACACATTAGGAGGAGCGATGCCCTGCGTGCTGAGCTCTGCAGTAAAGAACACCTGCTTAATAACCAGCATGGCTGTTGAGTCTTCATTTTGGCTATTCGAGGCTTTAAGATCCCATCTTCCCTGCAGCGGGGGTTGCTTTGGATACACCTTCCCAGTAAATAAATCATCATTAAACTTTATTGAAAGTGGAAGAAGGAGATGCTGAGGGGCTGCAGCTCCAGAATGCCATCAGGCGGGTCCAGAGCAGGAGCGGAGCCAGCCGGCTACTCGCCTGTTGGCGCTGTTGGCTCCCGAGAAGGGCCGGCTGCGGGAGCCTGCTGGCTGGTGGCACTGGAGCGCTCTCGAGCTGCGCGCTGCCTCTCCGGGCGGCTGGTCCCCGCAGGCCCACTTGTGCCAGCCAAGGGTTGGCTGTTGGTGGGCCGACTCCTCAAATTATAACTGTGGTGTGGGGACCTGCTGCGGGTCCTCGGCCTGTTCCTTCTCCTGCGCAGGGCGGGGGGCACGCCAACCAGGTACTCCACGTAGTCATCCTCCCCTTGCATGGAGTGCAGCAGCATCTCGACTTCCTACCTACAGACAGGGCAGGTAGCACTGCTGCTGGTCCAGCTCCGGATGCATGCAAAACAGAAGCAGTGTACGCAGTAGGCCACAAACGCTGCCTTGTGGATCACTCTCAGGCAGATGGGGCACTGGGAGACTGCTTCTGCTTCTGCTGGACCTGGCTGGGGCAACTGGCCTTTGCGGCCATCATTTTCACCAGATGTCTCTCTCATGGCTTCTTCAGCACACCCTGCTGTGTCCTGGTGAGACACAAATGCAAGGTGTTGAAGCTTGCTTTTCAGAGGGGCTCTCAATCTTGCTCTCAGCCTGCTGCAGGAAGCACAGGTAACAGAGACGGCTGAGGCATGGCGTCACAAAACTGGCCTCCTCTCAGCTGCCCTGTGTGAAAAATGCTGGGAAATGTTGCTTTTGCAAACTGAAATGGGTTGTCATATTTCTTTATGCTGACTTGTGAAGTGGAGGACTTGGGCTGCCTCATCAGAAATCCTTTGCAGAGAATTTAGGATAGCACACAAATTAAGAGGGAGTACTGTTAACATAGTTTCGCTGTTGCTTGTGTTAATGGCAAAATCTCTGTCAGATAAGGGATAAAATGTGACTGGAGGGGGAATAAAGCTCAATCAGCAGGCTTTGACAGTGATGACTCATACTGGGGCACAAATTGCCATATCAAGGCAAATGGGCATTGAGTGCTCTTGGGAAAACTTAAGATATTTGCCAGTAAGCAGTTGTCCCAGACAAAAGGACTCATGCATTTTAACAGGAATCTGCCAGACATGCAATGTGTTTTATTGTGAAGGAGGCACGTTGGTTGAGCTTGTAAAATCCAGAGTTAAACAGGGGAAGCAGATGAAGAATTCAACCTGAGGAAGAGTTTAAACCTTCATCTCCAAGACCCCCTGAGGACCACCACCCATGGGACAATGTGCAGATGTAATTGGGAGGAGCTTATGGAAATGATCTCCTAGAACTCATCGTAGTATGAAGTGGGACAGGTGATGAAACAGAGATGGTAGAAAAAGGCTGCAGGCTCTGACCAAAGGTGTGCCTACTTATTGGGTCACCCGCTCTTGCAAGAACGTATTATAAATTCCTGCTTCACTAACGTATCTACCTTGAGTCCTTTACTTTTAGGGCTTTTGGAATTTCTAACAGGTTGGGGGCTCGTCCAGGATCGACATCATTGCTGTGAGGGGCTCCTGCTGCTGAAGGACGGGACGACGCGTCCCGTTGATTTCAGTGGTCTCGTGTATCCTCGACCGGAGTCCCAGCAGGGGACTGACTAGATCCCGAGACCAATTTTAAAGGGAGACTTAGTGAACCAGAGGGGAGGATAGTAGGCACCACCGTAACGACCAGGCAACTCCGTGCACGGACCAAGGTAAGAATATCGGATGTTAAGTATTGCCTTGGTGGTCGGGACATTCGGGGAGACGTGTGTGTGTGTTAAAGTGACGTACAGGTCAGTACGAAGTGAGTGTGGAGCCTGGATCTGAGTTTCCGTTTTTCCGCGAGAGAAACGGCCGGAGAAGGGTGAAGCAAAACGTGGATTTGTTGTTAAAAGGTCTCCAAGGGACCGAATGGGAAATTAGGATAGCCGGCTTTAAAAGAAAATAGGGGTTGGAGAGAGAACCCCTAGAAACCTTCCTCCATACAGTCCCTTAGGGAGGGTGGAAAGACATGTCTTGTTGGGGATACCTGTAAGTCGTGAGGAGACGTCCTACGCGAGGTAAAGAGCATTGGTGCTCACCCCATGGGTGGATTCGAATCCGGTACAGTACACGAGACCCTTTGGTGGTCTGGGCTTCTCATAGAAGCAATGTGGGATAACTATCATTTCTAACATTCTGCAGCCCATGGGGATTGAAATGTACATCGTTGTGGTTATAATTGGGATTTTCATAACCATTACAGAATCACAGAATCACAGAATTGTAGGGGTTGGAAAGGGACCTCGAGAGATCATCGGGTCCAACCCCCCTGACAAAGCAGGCTCCCTAGCTCATATTGCTCAGATAGGCGTCCAGGCGGGTCTTGAATATCTCCAGTGAAGGAGACTCCACCACCTCCCTGGGCAGCCTATTCCAGTGCTCAGTCACCCTCACTGTGAAAAAGTTCTTCCGCATGTTGGTGCGGAACTTCCTATGCTCCAACTTGCAGCCATTGCCCCTTGTCCTATCCCCACAGACCACTGAAAAGGGGCTGGCTGATTCCCCCTGCATCCCCTGCTTCAGATAATTATAAACTTTGATTAGGTCCCCCCTTAGTCTTCTCTTCTCAAGGCTGAACAGGCCCAGCTTACTCAGCCTTTCCTCATAGGGGAGATGCTCTAGGCCCTTAATCATCTTCGTAGCCCTTCTTTGGACTCTTTCCAGGAGATCCCTGTCCTTTTTATACCAAGGAGCCCAGAACTGGACACAATACTCCAGGTGGGGCCTGACCAGGGCAGAGTAGAGAGGGAGGATCACCTCCTTTGACCTGCTGGCTACACTCCTCCTGATGCATCCCAGGATCCCATTGGCTCTCTTGGCCACCGAGGCACACTGCTGGCTCATGGCCAACCTGTCATCTACCAGGACCCCCAGGTCCTTCTCCACTGAGCTCTTCTCCAGCAGGTCATCCCCCAGCCTGTACTGATACAAACAGTTGTTCCTTCCCAGGTGCAAGACTTTACACTTGCTTTTGTTGAACTTCATCTGGTTTCTCACTGCCCAGCTCTCCAGCCTGTCCAGGTCTCTCTGGATGGCAGCGCAGTGCTCCTGCGTGTCAGCCACTCCTCCCAGCTTTGTATCATCAGCGTACTTGCTGAGGGTGGATGTTATTCCCTCATCAAGATCGTCAATGAAGATACTAAACAGGACTGGACCCAACACTGAGCCCTGGGGAACACCGCTGGTAACAGGCCTCCAGTCAGATTCTACTCCACGAATCACAACCCTCTGGGTTTGGTCCGACAGCCAATTCTCAACCCACCTCACTGTCCACTCATCTATCCCATGCTTTCTCAGCTTTGCTATCAGGATGTCATGGGAGACAGTATCAAAGGCCTTGCTGAAGTCAAGGTAGATGACATCCACTGCTCTCCCTCCATCTACCCAGCCTGTCATGAGATCGTAGAAGGCTATGAGGTTGGTCGAGCACGATTTCCCCTTAGTGAATCCATGCTGACTACTCCTCATGACCTTCTTCTCTTCCAATTGCTTGGAGATGGCATCCAGAACAAGCTGTTCCATTACCTTTCCAGGGGCAGAGGTGAGGCTGACTGGCCTATAGTTACTAGGTTCCTCCTTCTTGCCCTTTTTAAAGACTGGAGTGACATTGGCTATCCTCCAGTCTTCAGGCACTTCTCCTGTTCTCCAAGACCTGTCGAAGATGATAGAGAGCAGCTCAGCAATCACCTCCGCCAGCTCCCTCAGCACACGTGGATGTAACCCATCTGGGCCCATGGATTTGTGTGCATTAATCCCTTTGAGCCGCTCCTGGACCTCCCCTACTTGAACCAGAGGGAAATTCTTCATTTCCCAATCAGTCCTACTCTCATCCAGTGTCTGTGGGTCCCGGGGGGCCTTTGAAGTGAAGACCGAAGCAAAGGCGGCATTCCATATCTCCACTTTCTCAGCATCCCCCGTAACCAGGACGCCCTCCTTATTCAGCAAGGGACCTACATTATCCCTGGTCATCCTCTTACTGTTCACGTATCTAAAAAACCCCTTTTTATTATCCTTTATGTCCCTTGCCAGCTTAATTTCCAAGAGGGCTTTAGCCTTCCTAGTTGCATCCCTACAGGCCCTGACCACATTCCTGTATTCTTCCCAGGTGCTCAGACCCTTTTTCCACGATTCATAGATCTTCTGCTTCTCTTTGAGTTTGCTCAATAGCTCCCTGTTCATCCATGCAGGTCTTCTGCCTCTCTTTCCCCATTTCCTCCTCAAAGGGATGCATCTTTCCTGTGCTTGGAAGAAGTGCTGTTTGAATGCTAGCCAGCTCTCGCAGGCTCCCATTCCTTCAAACAGCGTAGCCCACGGGATAGCCCCCATTAAGTGGCGGAGGAGATCAAAGTTAGCTCTACCAAAATTCAGGGTAGCTATCCTACTTTTTGGCTTGCTTCTTCCACCCAGGATCATCAACTGAACCATTTCATGGTCGCTTTGCCCTAAGCTGCCCCCGACCTTCACTTCCCTAACAAGTCCATCCTTGTTAGTGAAAACAAGGTCCAGCAGCCGCCCTCCCCTTGTGGGCTCCTGCACCATCTGTAGCAGGAAATTGTCTTCAACACACTGCAGAAATTGTCTGGACTGCATACGACTGGCCGTATTGCTTGCCCAGCAAATATCTGGGTAGTTGAAGTCCCCCATAAGGATCAGTGCCCGGGAACTTGAGGCTACTTCTAACTGTTTATGGAATGCGTTATCTACCTGCTCCTCTTGATCAGGGGGCCTATAGCACACTCCCACAACAATGTCCCCCATACCGGTTTGCCCCTTGATTTTAACCCACAAGCACTCGACAGAAGGTTCATCCTTCCCCAGGTGGAGCTCAACACATTCTAGGTGCTCTCTCACATAAAGAGCAACTCCTCCACCTCGCTTCCCTAGCCTGTCTTTCCTAAAAAGCACATAGCCATCCATGACAGTGTGCCAGTCGTCCAGGTTGTCCCACCACGTCTCTGTGATTGCGATGAGATCATGGCCCTGCGACCGCACAAAGATCTCTAGTTCTTCTTGTTTGTTCCCCATGCTACGTGCATTTGTGTAAAGACAGTTCAGTGGTGAAGCAGATGTAGGTATCCTCAACGGCCCACAGCGAGATTTCTGACAGGGGATTGGCAAAAGTGGCTCCACGGAGGAGTACTCAGGGCAGTCCACAGAATTTTCCCTACTCTCACGTGGAAAAATGTCCCCAAGTCCACGACTGTGCTGCTGGTATTTACCTCTTCCCACCGTCAACTCCCGTTGTGTCTCCCGAAGCCTAACCCTGGCAGCCGCCTTAATATCCCCTTCCCCCTTCCTAACTAGTTTAAAGCACGATCGATGAGCCCTGCTATCTCCTGGGCGAGGATCCGCTTTCCTTTATAGGACAGGTGAGCCCCATTAGCAGGACTCATGCCAGGAGCAGAGTACACCATCCCTTGGTTAAAGAATCCAAAGTTCTTGCGCCGGCACCAGCCTTTTAACCACACATTCAACTCGTGGGTTATCCTGTCCTGCTCTGAGCCCCTCCTCCCACAAGTGGGGATAGAGCAGAATATTATTTGGGCTCCCCCCCCCTCAACAGAGCGCCCCAGGTCCCGGAATTCCCTTTTGACAGCTTGCAGGCTACACTTTGTGATTGCGTCCCTGCCTGCTTGAACTATCAGTAAGGGATAATAGTCAGTGGATCTTACCAGGCCTGGTAGCCTTCTGGTAATATCCCTGACCCGGGCTCCAGGGAGGCAACACACCTCCCTGCGTGTAGGGTCTGGCCTACATATAGGCCCTTCTGTCCCTCTGAGAAGGGAATCTCCTACTACGACTACCTTCCTCTCTTGCCTAACAGAGGCAGTCTCAAGGCGTGCAGATGACCGCCTCACTCTAGGCCTCCGCTTTCTCTGAGGCAGAGGGGCTCCATTCATCTCCTCAGGTACCTCCTCCTCAACTGTCAGGGCCCCAAACCTGTTGCTCAGGGACACGTGAGGGGGTGGGGTAGGTAGGCAGGGGGAGTGCCTACGACGCCGAGTCGGGACTGTCTTCCAGGCCTCCTCGGGGTTTGGGTCACTCCCATTAACCTGGCACGGGCAGTGAGGGGGGACCGTCTTCAGGTGTGAGGTGTCATCCCGACTGTCTTCCTTTTGGGACGCCAGGGAGCTACTCCACCAGTCAATCTCTCGCTCGCAGTCCCTGATCACCCGCAGTCTTTCAACCTCTTCCTTTAGTTGTACCACCAAAGCAAGCAGGTCATCGACTTGCTCACACCTCAGACAGGCTAGGTGTTTGCCTCTTATCCCAGGCAACTGCAGGCTCTGGCATTCCCTGCAGCCTGAGACCTGGACCGCAGCATCCCTAGGCAGGCCCTCCATCGGGGTTGCCCGAGATTTGCGCCTGGTGGAGACCATGGTTAGCTGAGCACACAGCAGACAGGGAACCCTCAGCTCGCCCTTTTGTACTCTGTGAGCCGGTCCTCTGAGTATACCCCCTCAGCAAACTAGGAGGGGAGGCTTGCTCGGCCTGCTTGCTCTGCCTGCGCGAACTGCCTCGCTAACTGCCGCGCCGCGCCCTTCTGCCGCGCCACGCCCTGTTTGCCCGTCCTGTTCGCCGCGCATGCAATAAGTTTTTGTGCCCGATACCGTGTATTGTATGAGAGGTTTGAGAGTTTTGAGTGATGAATACGCAGTCTGACTGCGGGATGAGTGCCGTGTCCACGAGGAGAGTGGCTGGAGATGGAAAAAGTGAATGGCAGATTTAAACTGTAAGTGAAATGAGTTTTGAACCAGGTGGTGTTTCCTGGTGCTCTGCATACAGATCAAAGGATTTGTGTTTGTGTGTGTGTGTGTAAACCGTTGTTGGTGTGTTCTGTATGTAAGCAGGAGGTTGTGATGCAATTTGTAAGCAATTTTTAGTGTGTTGAATGGGAAGATCAGTCTGATTGGGATGGTGTTCTTGGTTAGGGACAACTTGAGCGAGTGGTGCGTGGAGATTTGAAAAGTGAAAAACTGGCGGTATATGAGAGGAGGACTGTTTGAGAGCTTTCGAGTCTCTGGGTCAGGAGCAGGAATGTGTCTTGGACCGTTTTGTGTGTAACGTAAACTCTGTAGCTACGGTGTGACCTCCTGAGAGTGAACAGGGGAAATTTGGATACTAAGGCCTGGCCCTCTGAGGATGTATTGCCCCTGTGAAGTCTGTACGTAAATTGCGGAATTACAGGATGGCCGCCCCTAAGGCGGTCAATAGATAAGTTACGCAGTCTTGCAGTGCGCTTGATATCGACCCTCACCCAAGGGACAGAACTGGGTGAAAAACGGCTGGTTCCACTGAATTATCTGGGCTGGCTGAATCAGTGCAAAAAGGCTGTGTGTATTGAAGCATGTCTGAGCCATGGAGGCAGGGCATTCCCCTTGCCGCTCTGGGAGATCTGGTCCGCCTTAAACCACTGATTAGGGATCTCCCTGACACCTTGAAAATCTCTGTGCAAAGCCTAAAGGAAAAGACTCTGTGAGCAATTGATCGTAATAACTCACTACCCCAACCAGCAGCAACAGCCTGTTTTAACATGGGGGGAACTATTACAAGAAATCGTTATTTATGACACAAAGATGAGATGGTTAGAGGAAGGTTTAAATTCGCAGCGCTGGGTTTGGGGTTTGCCAGGCATGGGGTTTTTTTCTGAGAAGGATCCCCACCCCCCCTCGACAAACCAGTCCTCAGCACAAGGATCTATGGAGAAAGGCACTGGCACTATAAGTATACCTCGCCCAGCCTTAATGGAGCGGCCAATGAGTGAGTTTATGGAATTTTCTGATGCCACCAAAACACAGGAGGGGTAAGTCTTCTGTGCCTGTCAGTCCTTACTCAGACTTGAGGACGGATGTGGTGGATTTAAACTAGAAAACACGGGGGGAGTTTCAGGCCAACCCACTCGCATAATAGCCGCCTTGGAATGGCCTGACCAGCACACTGACCCACATGTTCTGTTAACCACTGGTCCCAGGCGCAGACCTGTGCATTTCACAATTGATACGGGAGCTCAAAGAAGTGTTATCAGCCAAAAGG